>CM042880.1:11889508-12541575 GCA_023653495.1 Melastoma candidum | reverse complement strand
CTTCTTCTTGTCCCCAGATTCCAGTTGCATTTAATGAGTCGGGTAAACTGAAGGTCCCGCATGTCTGGAAGGAAAGTGCGAGAACGAAGTGGAGCTCTTGTCTTATTGGCTTTATGATAGGAAGGAGTGTTCCTTTTGCGGTTGTAAAACGGGTTTGCCTGCAGCTATGGAGTAAGCGTGGTCTGACCCAAGTGTCTCCTGCGGGGCCGAAGCGGATTCTGCTTAAATTTGAGAATGAAATAATGCTCGATAGAATCCTAGATCGGAGTGACTGGCATGTTGCTGGTTGTCCCATCCTCCTGAGGAAGTGGAGTGTGGGAATTCAGCTTTCTGACCAGGAGTTGAGGACTGTTCCCTGCTGGGTTCAACTCTCTGGTATCCCTTTGGAGCTTTGGCATAAGGAGGGTTTTATTTATTTGGCCAGTGTTTTGGGAGTTCCTTTGAAGGTTGATGGTAGATCTGGAAGAATGGCTAATATTGGCACGGCAAGGATCCAGGTTAGCTGCTCCGCTGTAAAGGAAATGAAAAGGAAGATTGAGGTTGAAGGTGAGGATGGTACGAGCATTGAAATTGATGTCCATTATGAGAATATACCGCTTAGATGTAAGGAATGTCAGGTGTTTGGGCATTCTGATTCGCAATGTCTGAGGCAGAGACCAGGAAACAGAAGCAGGAGTCGCAGTAGAGGACCTGGAGGGAGGAGTAGATCTGCACGCAGTCGTAGGAGAAATCGTCAACCGCGGGTTGTGGACGGTTCGCCTGTAAGGCACAGTGACCCCAACACTAAAGCTATCATGTGGAAGGAGATGACCAATGATGGAAATTCTGAAGGTAGTGTTAGCTGTGGGAATGCTGTTGAACCTTGGCAAAGGTTCAATGTCATTCCTGCTGCTCCTACTCATCAAATTGATCTTCACCTTAATAGAGAGTTATTTAATATCCCTTTGGATAATGATTGGTCTATAGTGCCCTATGAGGGTGACCAGGATGGGATTAAGTGCCTCGATGTGAAACCTTTAGAGGATGGGGGTGTATTAGGAATGACAGCTCCCTTAAAAACCCCCTGAATGATCTGCTGACTTTGGAGGGGGAAGAGGAGGTGAACACACAGGAGGAAGGGGAGGAGGGAGCAATTGTGCTGTTAAGCAACCCTGGAAATTTGGATGATTCACTGGTGGATGAGGAGGATAATGAGAACAGGGGTCAGCTGCGGATGCAGGGCCTAACTCAGGCGGGTCAATGCTCTGGTGCCTCGTTGGATGAGACGAATGAGTGTTTAGCTGAGGAATCTACCAAAATGCCGCGGGGAGGTGATCACGTGCAGGAGCTTGCTAACAATATCCTAAACCAGGAAGGTGACCTTGTCCTCCTTCTGACTGAGGCTTTGAGGAGAACGCTGAAGGAGGATAATAATTCGCAACAAGGACCTTGTCTGCAATCCAGACAAGCTTCTTTCACTTCATCCATGGCGGAGTCATCGCCACCATCTGCAACTTCCGTTAAGCAACAGGGTGTAGGCTTTCTGCCTGGAAAAGGAGGTGGGAAGAAGAGGGGCTCGCGGGGCCACCGTCGTTAAGATATGATAGGTTTTTGGAATGTGAGGGGTCTGAACGACCCTATGCATTGGAAGGAGGTTCATCTTTTGATTAATAAGCATAGACTATGTATAGTTGGGCTACTGGAGACCAAGGTACGGAAATCTTTTGAGCGAGTTATGGACAGGAAGATGAGTCCTGGGTGGAAATCTGTTACTGCTTATGGAAGTCGTGAAACGGGTCGTATTCGGGTCATGTGGAACTCGGAGTTTTGGAGGCTGGAGGTTATGGAGGTGAGTGCCCAGTGGATCCACTGTACAGCTAAGCCCCTTGATAGAAATGAGGAAATGCTCATTACTTTTGTATATGGTGAGAATGAACGTGGGCCGAGGGAGGATCTCTGGCAATTTCTAAGGCGCACTTCAGTGGCTGGTATGCCCTGGTGTGTTTTAGGGGATTTTAATGCAATTAGGAAACCATTTGAGAAGCGGGGAGGTTGTTCAAGGTGGAGTGATCAGGATGAGGGACTGGACAATGCTTTGGTACACGCAGGTTTGGATGACCTTGCTTATGGTGGTCAATACTATACTTGGTCCAACAAAAGGATTCCCCCGATTCAATGTAAATTGGATCGAGTGCTGGTCAATGGCAAGTGGATGGAAGTATTTAGTAGGTCAAGTGCGTTTTTCCATCTCCCTTGTACCTCAGATCATTCCCCAGGTACTGTGCAGCTTGAGGCATGGGAGAATCGGAAGCCCCCATTCAAATTTTTCACCTTCTGGGCGGAAATTCCAGGGTTTCAGGAGGTTATTCACTCGGCATGGAATGGAACTTGGGATGGTACCAAAATGTTTGGTTTATGTCGCAAACTAAAGGAAACCAAGCTAAGGCTGAAGGATTTCAACCGGAGCAAGGTGTCTGGCTTGTCGAAGCGAGTGATGCAACTTAGGCAAGAACTCCAGTATTGGCAGGCAGCGAACCTATCGTCACCTACGGGGGACACAATCAGAATGGAGAAGGAAATACAATCGAAATGGTCTATGTTTGCTAGACTTGAGGAGAGTTTTCTGCAACAAAAGTCGAGAGCTCGGTGGATTAGATTGGGAGACAGAAATAACAATTACTTCTTTAGAAGCATGATGGCCAGAAGGAATTTAAATCACATCGTGTCCTTGGAAAGGAGTGATGGGTCGGAGGCTATCGGAAAGGATCAAATTGTGATGGAAGTTACTAACCACTTTGGGTTACTCTATGGATCCTCTGTAGAAGGTGACCCCTCGCTCAGTTGTACAGGGCTGGAGCAGCTCATTCCTAATAAAGTGGAGCATTGGCAGGTGAGCTTGCTAGGTGAGCCTGTCCTGCAGGATGAAATTGTCTCAACTTTGTTGTCCTTGAAGAAGGGGAAGGCCCCTGGGCCGGATGGATTCCCTCCTGAGTTTTTTACTCAGAGTTGGAATATAGTGGGTAAGGACTTCATTGATGCTATCTCGGAATTTTTTGCAAATGGGAAACTTTTAGGCCAGGTTAACGCCTCTGCGATAACTCTGGTGCCGAAAACTAAAGGGGCAAGGAGAGTTACTGATTATCGGCCAATCTCATGCTGTAATACGACTTATAAATGCATTTCTAAAATCCTTGCGAATAGGCTCAAAGGGGTTATCGGTTCCATTGTTGGCCCATTTCAATCTGCGTTCATTCCAGGGAGGCGGATTGTGGACAACATTTTGCTAGCTCAGGAAATCATTCATGGTTATGGCAAAAGGCGAGGTCCCAAGGGCTGTGTTATGCAAGTTGATATCCAGAAAGCTTTTGACACTATTGAGTGGCACTTCGTGCACAAGGTCCTCAAAGTTTTTGGCTTTCATCCTCGCTTTATAAGCTGGGTGATGGAATGTATAACAACGCCATCTTCTTCCATTGTGATTAATGGGGAGTTACATGGCTACATCAGGCACCGCAGAGGACTAAGGCAAGGTGACCCGTTATCACCTTACCTTTTTGTACTGAGTATGGAGGTATTATCAGGATTACTTAGGGGGGCGTCTATGCAACCGGACTTTAAGTGGCATCCCAGATGTGAGAAGGCAAATCTAGTGCATCTATTCTTTGCGGATGACATCTTACTATTTATTCGACCGTGTATTCGTACGGTTTCTCTGGTGACTGCTGTTCTGGACCGCTTTGCGAGTTGGTCGGGTTTATACATTAACAAGAGAAAAAGTAAATTTTACCTATCCAGATCGGCGGAGGATGATGGTGATCTTCTCCAAGAGGCTACAGGTTTATCTAAAGGGGAGCTTCCGTTTAGATATTTGGGTTTGCCCTTGTCAGCGAATAAGCTCTCCTATCTGGACTGTATGCCGCTTATTGATGCGATCACTGCACGTATTAGAAGCTGGTCTGCCAAGAGCCTGTCTTTTGCTGGTAGAGTTCAACTGATCAAGTCGGTATTATTTGCTATGCAAACTTACTGGGCCCAGATTATTCTACTTCCCTGCAAGGTGTGTTATAAATTGGATAGCCTGATGTCCAAATTCCTCTGGGGAGATGGCAGACCGAAGGTTAACTGGGATGATGTTTGCAAGGACAAGCAGGAAGGGGGCCTTGGCCTTAAAAGGCCTCTGAAATGGAATAGAATGGCAATGTTGAAGCACCTCTGGTCACTTTTGGAAGGGGATGATAGGAATGTCTGGGTTCGCTGGGCTAAGGAGTATAAACTTAAAGGTATTTCGATTTGGATGGCCAGGGAAACGGCTCACAGTACCTGGGTATGGAAGAGCTTGCTTGCGTTACGCCATCTAATGAAGCCCTTGGTTTCCTGGAGAATGGGTGATGGTAGTAGAATCTCCTTTTGGGATGACAACTGGATTGGTTGTGGAGCACTTAGGGGATTAGCCGCTGTAGATGATATTGCCTTGGTGAATATCAATCCGTCTGCTTCGGTCAGGGATGTGCTCTCCTCTGAGGACTGGTGCTCTTACATTAATGGTAATGAACACACTAGGGGTTCCCGAATATATGGCCTCATACGGCGGAATTGCCTGAATCTGCCTATCCTTCGGGATGGTTTTGCGGATAAACCATTGCTTAAAGGAAAGGAATTCTCCATTGCTGCTGCGTGGGCGGTAATGCATAGCACTGGGGCTCAACCCATTTGGACTAAGTGGGTTTGGTTAAAAGGGATTCCTCCAAGAATATCTTTTGTGATGTGGTTATTGGTTAAACAGCGATTGCGCACGGCGGACTTCTGGCATCGTATTGGAGTGGTAGGGTCTCCTTTGTGTAAGGGATGCTTGCAATCAAACGAGACGCTTGACCATGCTCTCTTTCTCTGTATAAAAGCTCGGAGAATCTGGAGACTGGTGGGGAGATACTATGAATTTTCGGGTTGGCCGGCCAGCTGTGAGGATCTTATTACATTCCTGAGCCTTTTGAGGGAGGCTAGGGGTGGCAGGAGGGTAATCAAATTATGTTTGGTTGTTGTCTATCACCTCTGGATTGAACGCTGCAAGCTCGTTAATGAGGGATCTGGTTTGAGCCTCTGGTCGGTCCTTATCAGAATTAAATCTTCTGTGGACCTCATCTAAATCCTAGGGAGCTCTGGGCTGTCTCTATTGGGCTTAGGGCTGTCTATTCTTGGGCCAACCTCTTTAGGGAGCGGGCATGAATTTCGGTTTGGGCTGAGATGATCCCCTTGGCCTATATCCTGTGCCTTCGACTTGGAATATGGCATGTGGGTACTCTTTTCCCTTGCCCTAATTATTCTGCGGGGAATGGCTCGTAAGGGGAAGGGCGCAATGGCTCGCAAGGGGAAGATCGCTAAGGGGAGTAAGCGAGGAAATGGGATGGGCTGTGAGGGCGAATCCTCATCTAGTGTGCGGAAGGCGACGGGTAACTCTCCTCAGGACCCCATTGTCGTGGATGAGTACGTTGAGAATGTATTCTGGCAGAACCCTAACCCCCCGCAGGAGGACGAGGAAGACCCACTGCGCGACTTGGCGTATGAGGACCTGCTACGATGGTGTGCGGAACACCTGCATGTGGAGGACCCAGATGGCTTGGACCCATCGGAGGGAGAATCTGATGAGGAGGAGTTTTCTGGGATGAGGGACCCGCAGAAGGGGAAATTGTCTGACCTCTCTGAGGATTCGGACTCTGAAGGCGCTGAGGGGAGCTTCAAGTCATGTTACTCCGGCTTTGAGGTAACTGATGACACTATCTGCACTTTATTCCCGGATGGTTCATACATTGCGCATAAGGAGGCTGGATTATTATGGGGTGTTGTGGATAGGATTGGGGAGAGGGTTAAGCTTGAATGGACTTACACATACCGGTCTGTCTGGGTCCGTAGAGTTAATAAATGGACCTGTTACCCCATGCCGGGTTATATGGATGAGGATCAGAACGGAAGTGAGATCCCGCCCACTAGATCTGATTTGGCCCTACGAACTACCCCTCTTGGCAAAAGGGTTAGAGATTGGTTCCTGAGAGAGTCCCGTGAAAAGAAAAGGTTGCGGCGGCTGCTGAGGATTGTGAGACCTCGAAGGGTTCGGCAGGTGACTGAAGTGGGTGTGCAGGTGGACTGGGAATTGGATAGCTCTTGGAGTGGAGTTTTGGCTGATCAGGTGGGGAGCCGTGTTGAGAGTGGATCTGGGGAATTGGCGGGGGATGCAATGGATCTCATGGATGAGGAACTGATGGATTGGGGGCTGGGAGCCTGGTATTATAGGGATGTGGAGATGGTTGAGCATGTGTATCCCCTCGCTAATGGTACTGGCTTTGAGGGTAATACTCCATGTGTAGCTATATCCAGTAGGAGGGAAGCTTTTAAGGCCCCCAGTCTTATGGAGCTTGCTGAGAAATTCCTCCATGATCTTGCTCAGGAAGAGGACCAAATTGCCAGAATCCTTAAGTGTCAAGCCCTCAGGCTGATAGCTGGCCATCTGGAAGGGACATCACGAGAATTCAAGGAGATTATCTCTGAGCTCAACCTCACTGTCAGGAACAATGTCAACCGTGAAAGATTTGTAAGCTTTGAGAGAGGCATTGGAGAAATGCAAGCATGGGATCACTTCAATGATGTATCCATGAATCGATTCAGAACTCAAGTTCGTTGTGATGCTGTTCTGAACAGAATGAATGAAAGGCTCAGTGCACTACTGTTGAGATCTGAGCTAGGTGGGGAACGCGCGAGATATCTGTTGAAACTGGCCCTTCAGCGCTGCTTCAGGGCATGGAAAGTTGCAGCCAGACGGAAGATTGAGGAGCTCAGCCTGCAAATTCAAGGATGGGAGCGCAGGATGGTCAACATGGAAAGCCTAGTGTCACAGAGGATGATCCCCCGATGTGCTAATCTTAACTTTGTTCTGCAGGACAAACAGGAGTCTGATGATGGAGTGGTGCCAATTGTGGAGCCTGCCCCCCTATCGTTTAAGGAGGCCGTTGAGCTCATTACAAGTGCTCTCATTGATAGTAGGCGACCAAGGCCTCCTGCCCTCACCTCCTCTATGATCCGAAACGCCATGGTCAGACTGGAGCTAATTGACCGAGAGGAGTCCCCAATGCTGAGGCTCAGGGAGTGCAGGGAACTGAGGCAGATGCTGAATGGACTGGACGGTGTACCTGCCTATGTTGGAGACCTGCATGAAGAACTGTATGTGCTGGCACTAATGGAGGCCCCTGATGCGGACCACCTCCCTGACCCTGTTACCCCTGCCTCGCCGAGTTCTGGCAATTCAAGTCTGGAATCAGACCCATGGCTGGATGAGCGTGACTCCTACTTCCCTTCGACCCCAGAAGACGATGACTCCACTGGGAGTGATAGTTGAACGCTTAGGTTCATTCTTTTTGAGTATGTAACTTCTGATAGCATGGACTTGCTTCCTTCATATGTATTAGGCTAGGACTATGGACTCATGTACTGGCTGCTGCCTATGGCCGCCGCTTTTCTTGTCTTAATGTAATTAACTTAACAAAAAAAAAAAAAAAAACCCTAAACCCTAAGCCCTAAGCCCTAAGCCCTAAACCCTAAACCCACCCTAACCCCTAACCCCTAACCCCTAAGCCCTAAGCCCTAAGCCCTAAAGCCCTAAGCCCTAAGCCCTAAGCCCTAAGCCCTAAACCCTAAACCCTAAACAGGGTCCCTGGACCCTGGACCCCGAACCCCCGAACCCCCGAACCCCGACCCCCGAACCCTCAACCCTAGGGGCCCATTTGCATTAAAAAATTCTCTTTCTAAAATTCTCCTCCTTCTCTCTACGATTCCCGCCAAAGAGGCTTCTGCGCCCTCCCGCCCTCCGTGCCCGCCTTCCGCGGTTGCAGGCAGGTGCCTCGCCAGCTGCGCCGCTGGAACTACCGCGCCCTTCCCCTGCTTTGACTTCTCTTGGGTGGTCCCATCCCCGCTAGCTGAATCGTGGAAGCGAGAGTGCTACAGTGGGTGTGATGTCGTAATAAGTTATGGATGAAGTTTCGGAGTTCGATGTAGATTTCCCGCCCCTTGGGGGAAGTGCGGGGTGTAACCCGGCGAAGGTAAACATAAATGGTGGAATAAAGGGTTCGATAGGTGGTAAAAGTGGGAGCAAGGAAGGTGTATCTTTTAAGTCTGTATTGAATGCATGGGGAAGTTCTGAGCGAACTCAGCATACGGGGTGGCATTCAATGAGGATGGGAAACTGAAAGTTCCTGTTGAGTGGAAGGAGGGAGCAACATCGAAGTGGGGAGCATGTATTGTTGGATTCTTAATTGGAAAGCATGTGGAACCTACGGTGATCCGGAGGGTGTGTACCCAGATTTGGGGTAAACGGGGCTTAAGTCAGGTGTCTGTGGTTGGCCACAAAAGGATCTTGCTGAGGTTTGAAAAGGAGAACCAATTGGAAGCGATCCTCAGTCGGAGTGATTGGCACATAGCGGGCTGTCCAGTCCTGCTTAGGAAGTGGAGCGTGGGACTGCAACTATCGGATAAGGAACTTAGGAATGTGCCGTGCTGGGTACAGTTAACTGGCATTCCACTTGAATTATGGCACAGGGAAGGAATTTTGTATCTGGCTAGTGTTTTGGGTGTACCAATTAAGATGGATGGACGCTCAGAACGTCCGACAAACATGGGTACGGCTAGAGTGCAGGTGAACTGTGCGGCTGTGAATGATCTAAGGAAAACCATTGAGATTGAAGGGGAGGAAGGGGAAGGAATCCATGTGGAGGTCTTCTATGAGAACATCCCTCTGCAATGCCAGCACTGCAAGGTGTTTGGACATTCCAATGGACAGTGCTTCAAACAGAATCGCACTAGGAAAGGAAGAAGCCGCAGCAGAGCAAATCGTGGTAAAAGAAGTAGTACGATATCTGTGGAAAGGGGGCAAGTGGGGAATCAATTAAAGCAAGGGCCAATGGAGCGGTGTGCGCTGGAGTGGAGACAATTGGGAGTACAGGAGAAAGGGGAGAGTTCGGAAGGATTGGTTGCCATTAATGGGCTGGTTGGCCCTGTACAGCAGATGATTAATAGAAGGAGTGACATCCTTGCGGACATGCCCATCACTATAAGTAAGGAACTCATTGGGGAGGAGTTTAACCGTCAAAATGATTGGTCACTGGTTCCTTTCCAAGCAAGTGAAACAAACTATTTTGAAGCGCTGGAGGAGGTGGCCTCGGCGGATGCATCTGGGGAGGAGAGTATAAATGAGCCGTCCAGTTTGTTGGGTGAGAAGGAAGCAGTAAGTGAGAATATTAGTATTCATGAGGATGAGCAGCAATTGGAGGATTTTGTGCCGCTCCTGTTGACAAATGTGGAAAACACACAATGTCCTTCTTTGGATGGATGACATCATGGGGGGATTACAAGCAACAATGAACAGGATTACTTAGATGCACTAACAGTGAAAGCAAGATTAGGAGAGGGTGACATGGCCATTATGCTTACTGAGGCTCTAAAACTTAAGCTGAACAGTGAGAATGCAGAGATTCTTGGGCCGTGTATCCAGGCGTTGCAGGCATCGTGCACGTCGTCTATGGCGGAATCATCTCCTCAGTCGGTGGCTTCAATCAGGAAACCGAATGCACATCAGGATGGGAATGGTTGGACTCCAGTGAAAGGTGGCCGTAAAGGTCATCGGAAATCTCGAAGATGATTGGCTTTTGGAATGTGCGGGGTCTAAATGACCCTATGCATTGGAAGGAAGTTTGTCGATTCATTAGAAGTAATAATGTGGTGGTTATGGCTCTTTTGGAGACTAAGATGAGGAAATGTTATGAGAATTCCTTTCGGAGGAAGTTGAATCCTGGCTGGAAGGCAATAATGTCCTATAGTCAGAAGGATATTGCTAGGATTGTTGTGATCTGGGATAATACCGCTATCAAAATTGATGTTCTGGCAGTAAGTGATCAGTGGGTGCATTGTATCGTTCAGCATAAGAGAGAAAATTTCGAGGCTTATATAACTTTTGTTTATGGGGAAAATGACCCGGTGGGTCGAGGAAATGTATGGAGTTTCTTAAAAGGAGTGCAGGTGGCAAACAAGCCGTGGACTGTGATGGGAGATTTTAATGCTGTTAGATGGCCGTATGAGAAAAGAGGGGGGAGAGAACTTTGGTCGGCGGGACTTGAAGTTTTGAATGATACGTTATGCCAGGTTGGGCTGGATGACCTTGCCTATACTGGTCAGCTGTACACCTGGTCAAATAAACGAGAAACACCTGTACAATGTAAGCTGGATAGGATTGTAGTGAATGCTGACTGGCTGAGCTGTTTTACTGGATCATCTGCATCTTTCTTGTTGCCGCTCACGTCGGACCATTCCCCTGGACTGCTAAGGATCAAAAAAAGGGAGTTAAGACGGCCTCCGTTCAAATTTTATAATTATTGGATGGAACTTCCAGGTTATAAAAACATAGTTGTGAAAGAATGGGAAACAGGGATTAGGGTACAAGAATGTATGTCTTATGGAGGAAGTTGAAGGAACTCAAGAAGGGCCTCAAGGAATTCAGCAAGGAAAGCACGGCTGGAATCTCAAAGAATGTAATGGATTTGAGAACAGAACTAACAGAATGGCAGCAAAGGAATTTGGCCAACCCTACGCGGGAATCTATTAGGAAGGAAAAAGAAATATCCACTAAATGGTCCATGGCAGCTAGGATGGAGGAGAATATGCTTAGGCAAAAATCAAGAATTAAATGGTTGAAGTTGGGGGATAACAATAATGCGTTTTTCTTTAGAAGCATCACAGCTCGAAGGAACTTAAATAACATCTTATCTCTGAAGAGGGAGGATGATTCTGAAATTCAGGGAAAAGATCAGATTATTGACCATGTTACGGAACACTTTAAGTCCCTCTATAGTAGGAGCTGGGTGGTGTACAATCAGCACATGAATGGCCAACCTGATGTCGAATGTCTGAAGTGCCTTGATAGGCAACAGCAGGATAGCCTTACTAGGGAAGTTGATGATCGGGAGGTAAAGGATACTTTGTTTGGGTTAAAGAGAGGTAGAGCTCCAGGACCTGATGGGTTTAACCCAGAATTTTTCATTGACTCTTGGGAGATAGTGGGGAACGATTTTATGGGAGCTATTAAGGAATTTTTCCAGAATGGGCGCATACTCAGACAACTAAATGCCTCTGCGATCACGTTAGTTCCGAAAAGAATAGGGGTATGCAAAATTGCGGATTACAGACCAATCTCCTGTTGCAACACGATCTACAAATGTATCTCGAAGGTGCTTGCAAACCGGCTGAAAGAAGTTATTGCATCACTGGTGGGTCCGACACAATCAGCTTTTGTTCCGGGGAGAAGAATTGTTGATAATATCCTACTGGCTCAGGAACTGCTTTCTGGTTATGGGAATAAGAAAAGTGCTAAAGGATGTGTAATGCAAATTGATATTGAAAAGGCTTATGACACTCTAGACTGGGCATTTCTCAAGTGGGCACTTTGTAGGTTTGGTTTGCCCTGTCGTTATAAGGGTTGGATCATGGAATGTGTTACAACGCCAACGTCATCTGTGTACATTAATGGAGAACTACATGGGTTTATTAAGCACGAGCGAGGACTACGGCAAGGGGATCCTTTATCGCCGTATCTGTTTGTAATTGCTATGGAAGTGCTATCATTGATGCTGAACAAAGAGACTCACCAGGAAGATTTTATATATCATTGGGGATGTAAGCAGGAAAGGATAACGCATCTCCTCTTTGCTGATGATATACTTATTTTTTCAAATCTAAACATTGCATCCCTGGAAATCATTATGGGAGTGCTGAATGAGTTTGCTAAGTGGTCAGGGTTGAGCATGAATGCCAGAAAAAGCAAGTTCTACGTGTCAAAAGCGGCGGAGCAACAAGAAGAATCCATTAAGGCATGTACGGGGCTTAGTAGAGAGGCTCTTCCATTTCGGTACCTTGGAATACCACTCTCTGCAAATAAATTGTCATGCCTAGACTGCGCCAGCCTTGTTGACAAGATCGTCAACCGTATTAAGTCATGGTCTGCAAGAGCACTTACTTATGCTGGAAGAGTACAGCTTATTAGGTCTATAATATTCTCTATTCAGACGTATTGGGCTAGCACGATCCCGCTCCCAAGGAAGATCTGCTATAAACTGGATAGTATCATGTCGGCGTTCTTATGGGGTGGTGGGACAGCTCGAGTAAAGTGGAATGATGTATGTAGACCATTTGATGAGGGGGGGCTGAATCTGAAGCGCCCGCTAGCCTGGAACAAGACTGCACTCCAAAAGCATGTGTGGCACCTTCTGGATGATGGGGATTGTAATCTTTGGTCTTCGTGGATCAAGACACACTACCTTAAGGGCACTACAATTTGGTATGCGAGGAAACCATATAGATGTTCTTGGATGTGGAAAAACTTATTGAGCACTTCTCATATTATGAAATCACTCGTATCGTGGAGAGTAGGGGATGGTAGTCGCATATCATTTTGGGAGGACAACTGGACGGGTCTGGGAGATCTGAAGGCTCGGGTAACAATTGATGTGGTTGCAAACTCTCGTATTGATCCCAAGGCAAAAGTGGTGGATGTCCTTAGGAGCAAGGATTGGGAGGAGTTCTGTAAAGGAAATACACAAGTCACGGCAAAGGATGTCTTCGCCATTATTTGTAATTCGGAATGTTCAACGAATGTGACGTTGGGTAGGAAGGATGTACCTCGATGGAACCAGGGTGAGTTTTCGATTGCTAAGGCATGGGATCAGCAGAATAGAAGGAGAGGGCAAAGGTCAAAACAAAGTTGGGCTGCGTGGGTATGGCATAAGGTAGTCCCCCCAAGGATCTCGTTCATAATTTGGTTGATTGCTCAAGGTAGATTGAGGGCTGCTGCTTTCTGGCATTATATTGGAGCCACTAATGCTGGCTTGATTACTTGCCTCTTCTGCAATGGAAATGAGGAGACGGTTAACCATGTTCTGTTCCAATGCTCGTATGCCAGGAAAGTGTGGCGTGTTTTAGCAAAGGAGTATGAGTTTGAATTTTCATGTTCGGAGTGGGAAGACTTGCAAGGGCTGCTGACTCAAATCTGGGGCCCGCAGAGGAAAGTTGATTGTCAGGGTGCACATGGCGGCCATTTACTATATATGGATTGAGAGGTGTCGAAGAAGGAGCGGGGAATGTGCGATATGCCCTTGGTCGGTACTTGTGCGGATCAGGGCTGCAATTCCCTGCTGAAATCAAAATAGACTTGATGTGATGGGCCGGGATGTTGGCCTTGGGAGGGGCCCAGTTGAGGATACGTGTATGGCTCAAGGAGGGACGGATCTGATTGATCTGAGGGAAAGTGAGGAATGGCGAAAAGGGGGAGCAAGGGGAAGGGCAAGGCGAAGCAGGCGACGACCACCAAAAAGAAAGCCGGCCGTAATGCGGGCAAAGTGGGTGAGTCGTCGGCAAATCCGAATGCAGGGGCTTCCATGGGACTAGGTACTGAGCAAAACCCCATAGTATTTGATGATGATGGGGTGTGGGTAAACCCTAACCCTAATAGGGTGGAGGAGGAGGTTGATCCTGAGCAACTGAGGATCTACGAAGAGTTGCTGAAACGATGGATGGAGAACTCGCCAAAAGGAAGTGTCGATTGGTCGGCCACGCCCACAGACTCTGAAACAGATCCATCGGAGGAGGAGTTCGATCCGGAGGAGTTTGCCCGGATGCGTGAGAAACAAAAAGGAAAGAAGCCACTAGTGGATGAGGATACTACGGATGAGGAAACAACCGAGGACTGCGGCTCAAAACCTCCAGGCGACGCGGATAGTAAGGTAACGGACTCGGATGCTATCTGCTCTCTGTTTAGGGATGGTACATATGTAGCACATAAGGAGGCTGGGTTGTTGCTGGGAGTAGTAGATAGAATTGGTGAAAGAGTGAAACTGGAGTGGACGGAGTCGTATGCGTCTGTGTGGATTAGGCGGGTGGGGAATTGGATCTGTTATGCGAAACCGGGTTGGCAGGATGAAGGAACAAATGTTGTGAGCTCTGAGGTCCCTACTTCGATGGCTCTGGCTCGACCGAATGATACTCTTCGTAAAAGGGTGCGAGAGTGGGCGTACAAGGAATGGGAGATCGGGAACAAGAAAAGGAGATTGGAGCGGAGGAGGACTAGGAGAAGGTTTAAGCAGATGAGGGATGTGGGAGTTCAAGCTGATGGGCCGGGAGAGGTAAAGGATAAAGGTGAAGGGGGGATGGCTGGTGTGGATGTAACTTTTGAGAAGGATTTGGGAAATGAATGGTGGCTTCGAAGCGAGCAACACCTGGACGATGAGGACAGTGAGTGGTCTTTGGGAGCTTGGTATTGTGGTGGAGGTGACCCTATTGATCAAGCTTTACTGCAGAGATTGGGCAAGGACAACCAGGAGAAGGAAGTGGCCCGGATGAATTTGGAGCAGAATAGGCAGCAGAAGAATGAGCGAAGACAGATGAATTACGCTGCTCTTGCCCAAACATTCCTGGATGACTTGAGCAAAGAGGAGAACCAAATTGCGAAGCTCCTAGCTTGCCGGGCGCTGAGACTTATTGTGGGAAGGATGGAAGGACCCAGTGAGGAAATAAACGAGGTTCTAACGGACCTTACCATCTTTGCGAGGTACAGTGGGAATTGTGAGGAGTTTGTTAGGAAGGGGCAGGACTGGTGGGGCAAGAATGAGTGGGATTGTCATAATGCCGCGGCTTTCGAGAGGTTCAAAACCCAGGTTGAGAGGGAAGCAAAGCTAAATCGGCTCAGTGAGAGAATTGATATTCTCCTTCTTCGAATTGACTCCAGTACTAAGGGATTAAGCGTGCCGGAGAAGGCAGAATTGAAGAAATGCTTTAAAATGTGGAAGGTTGCGGCAAATCTGAAGATACAGGAACTCAATTTTCAAAGCCAAGGATGGCAGCGGAAACTAGTCAGGATGGAAGCGCTGGCGAGTGAGAGGATGCGGATACCCTATGTTAACACTGACTTGAGATTTGTGATGCAGGGAATTCAAGACCAAGCTGAGTCCACAAACCAAGACGATGATATTGGATTGACTCCACAGGTTGCAGGCCCACTCACATTCGGGGATGCTCTGGAGCTTATCACCAGTGCCATTGTGAACAATTCTAGGAGGCCACGCCCACCGGCTCTAACGATGCCGGTCATCCGCAGGCTTATGGCTCGGCTGAACCAAATTGAGATTGAGCAGTCTCCCATGCAGAGGCTCAAGGAATGCAGAGAGCTCAGGCAACAACTAGGACAACTTCAGGGAGTTCCTAACTACATTGGGGACTTGCATGAGGAGTTGTACACACTGGCACTTTTGGATGCTCCAGATACAAGCTGGCAGCCGGACCCAGTCGTCCCGGCATCCCCAACCTCAGGGTCGAGCACCGAGGGTGAACTGTGGCTGGATGAGCGCGATGAGTACCCCCCCTCCTCCCCTTACCAGGAGCCCAGTTGGAGTGATGAGTGAAGGCATGTGAGGGTTGGGTCTATGCAGGTCTCTATGGTTTCTTTTTGAAATGTAATGTCATGGCGAATTTCTGACATGCAGTATGTACTGACTAACTGGAGCATTTAGTTGCTTCGTAGAATAGCCTAGTTAATAGGACCCTGTAATGATCAGCCAAACTGGCTATGTCCTCTATCTTTCTATGAAACTTATTTAATTACCAAAAAAAAAAAAAAACGAGCATTCTTTGTTCGCCGTTAGTGGATGCTATTGCTAGCAGGATTTGCCACTGGACGAGTAGACACTTATCGTATGCTGAGAGGCTACAGCTAGTGAGCTCGGTACTATTCGCGACTCAGACGTACTGGTCATCTATATTTCCACTACCGATGTCGGTTTGCAAGCCGCTGGAGCAGCTCATGTCGCGATTTTTGTGGTCGGGTCCATCGATGGATCACCACAAGGCAAAGGTAGCTTGGCAAACAGTGTGCAGGCCAAAGGAGCAGGGAGGGCTTGGCCTTAAGCGGGTCACAGAGTGGAACCGAGCGGCGATGCTGAAGCACATTTGGCACCTCTTATCGGATCCAGAGGACTCAGTATGGGCTCGCTGGGCTAGGACGTATCTCTTGAGGGGAGAATCCTTTTGGCAGGCTCGGCAACCGGATAGGTGCTCCTGGATCTGGAGACGACTACTGACACTGAGGCACCTTGTTCGACGACTCATTTCCTGGCGCATGGGGGATGGCAGCAGGATTTCCTTCTGGTTTGACACGTGGTCCCCATTGGGTCCTTTGGTGGATGTCTTTGGGCGTGAGGATATCGAGCGCTCCAGGATTCCTTCTAGGATCTCAGTGGCGGATTTCTTTGCTGATTCGAATTGGCGCAGCTACATTGAGGGAGGTGATGTGCGTATTCATCGGCACAGGCGAGCGTGCTTTGATAGATTGCGCGAGCTGCTACCTGCCGGTTGTTATCCATTATCAGGTACTTCTGATCGGGTTATCTGGTCTTTACGTCCTGATGGAGATTTTACTATCGCCTCTGCATGGAGACATATCCGTAAGGATCACCAGGTTGTTCCTTGGGCTAGTTTTATCTGGGCTAAGGGTATGTTGCCGCGGTTCTCGTTCATCCTCTGGTTGGCAGTTCAAGGGAGGCTATACACTTCCGACATGCTATTCAGCCTAGGGGTTTCATCTTCATCTACATGTGCACTTTGTGGTTCAAGGCGAGAGAGGCTAGACCACCTTTTCTTTACATACAGCTATTCAACGGAGGTTTGGTTGTATACTGTTGGTCGGGATGTTGCGCCGAACTTTCCGCGAAGGTGGTCTGCTATAACTGAGTTGTTGTTCTCGCCGGCTGGGGTCACACTTCGAAGGCGTCTATCTTTTATTCGGATGCTGGGAGGATGCGTTTATTACCTATGGATAGAGCGGAACAAGCGCAGGGCTGGCGAGCGTCTGCTTCCTCCTAGGACACTTGCCTCACTTATTCTTTCCTCGCTACCTCGGTCGTAGTGTGATACTTTATTTGGTTACGTATTTGGTATACGTAGATATGGTGTTGTGGTGTTGATTTCCGGGGGTATGCCCCTGTGATCTTTGTACAGATTTTTTTATTGGGTTATAAAGTATTACTTATCAAAAAAAAACCCTAAACCCTAAACCCTAAACCCTAAACCCTAACCCCTAACCCTAAGCCCTAAGCCCTAAGCCCTAAGCCCTAAGCCCTAAGCCCCGCTCCAGGATCCCTTCTAGGATCTCAGTGGCGGATTTCTTTGCTGATTCGAATTGGCGGAGCTACATTGAGGGAGGTGATGTGCGTATTCATCGGCATAGGCGAGCGTGCTTTGACAGATTGCGCGATCTGCTACCTGCCGGTTGTTATCCATTATCAGGTACTTCTGATCGGCTTATCTGGTCTTTACGTCCTGATGGAGATTTTACTATCGCCTCTGCATGGAGACATATCCGTAAGGATCACTAGGTTGTTCCTTGGGCTAGTTTTATCTGGGCTAAGGGTATGTTGCCGCGGTTCTCGTTCATCCTCTGGTTGGCAGTTCAGGGGAGGCTATACACTTCCGACATGCTATTCAGCCTAGGGGTTTCATCTTCATCTACATGTGCACTTTGTGGTTCGAAGCGAGAGAGGTTAGACCACCTTTTCTTTACATGCAGTTATTCAGCGGAGGTTTGGTTGTATACTGTTGGTCGGGATGTTGCGCCGAACTTTCCGCGAAGGTGGTCTGCTATAACTGAGTTGCTGTTCTCGCCGGCTGGGGTCACACTTCGAAGGCGTCTATCTTTTGTTCGGATGCTGGGAGCATGCGTTTATTACCTATGGATAGAGCGGAACAAGCGCAGGGCTGGCGAGCGTTTGCTTCCTCCTAGGACACTTGCCTCACTTATTCTTTCCTCGCTACCTCGGTCGTAGTATGATACATTATTTGGTTACGTATTTGGTATACGTAGATACGGTGTTGTGGTGTTGATTTCCGGGGGTATGCCCCTGTGATCTTTGTACAGTTTTTATTGGGTTATAGAGTATTACTTATCAAAAAAAAATCCTAAACCCTAAACCCTAAACCCTAAACCCTAAAACCCTAAACCGTAAACCCTATGGACCGCAGATGATATTTCTATATTCTTTCAATAGGGCTCTAGCGGAAGACACTTTCAATTTGGAGGACCTCCCTAAAGCGAGGAAAGAATGGTTTGCAATGATTGAGGATGAACGGCTCGGACGGTATTTGCCAAGGCCGAAACCGCTAACTCGCAAGCAAGTGAGGCTGCGACGTCAGAAATTAGGCAGGCTGGCTGCAGAGAATCGAGAATTCCTCTACCCCAACACCCTGCAAGTATTCTTTAACACGGAGGACTCCCCACCACATGGCGAATTCCTACAATCCTCCCCTACCCCGCATGTTGATCTGTCGCCCCAAGCGAGACCTGTCAGCCCGAGTACTCAGCAGAAGAAACCTAAATCTGCACGGAAGGTGAGGTTTACTCTTCCTGATGAAGCACCGGAGCAAGTGCCTGTCACCCACAATGAAGCGTCTACGCAGACAGACCGCATTCACTTGGCTGAAGAGGAGGCAGAAGAGAAGCTATGGGAACTCATTCAGGAAATCCTACTTCGCATTGATGGCCGTGGTTACCAGTCGGAGTGGGACTGCCTAGAGCTTGAGGCACTCTCCCCTGGCTGGCTGTTCTTGGTGGACAAGCTGCAGGACTCCATGCGTGCGAAGATGAACAGGATGGAACAGACCAAGGAGCTTCTGCTGGCCACGATGGCTTCTAGGGAATCTAAGGGGAAGGGGAAGGGTGCTGAGACAGAGGATGATGGTACAATAGACGGGCGCGAGGAAGATATGGCGAACCATCGCAGAGACAAGGCACCTTGCACTGAGGAAAACAAAATTGAAGATTGGGAGGACTCTGATTTCTGGGAGGGTCTGGAGCCCTACGAGAACCTTTTCAACTGTGATAAGGCGGTACCAATCGGAGAAAAGGCCAGCAACAGTAACAGTAAGCAGGACCCTGATCCGGAGGATGACGAGGACGTGGACACATCAGGCTCCAGCTCTGGTGACTGGGTCCCGGAGGCGGATTCTGCAGACTTCAAAGGCTGGAGTAGCCTACTAGAGACACCCCAGCCGGGCATGTCCGCCCACAAATCTGCACGTCGGCGGACAAGAGGAAACTGAATGTGATAATGTATATAACTTTTGACTCCTGCGAACATTTGGACAGGTTTCTCCTTTTGGTCTTAGGTCCTTAGGTAACTATTGAGGCCTTAGACTAGGGCTCCGGGGCCCTTGAAAATTACCTCGTGGGATGCTAGGTAGTGCCTACCTTTTGTTAGTTGTTTTTCTTTTTGGAACAGGGTTTCGCTGGAACCCCAGGTTAGGTAACCCTTTCTTGGCTTTAGGTGGCCAATAGGAACATGTAATTAATTATCAGCCTCAATCAAAATTTAACTGAGTGTTTGGTTGTATACTGTTGGTCGGGATGTTGCGCCGAACTTTCCGCGAAGGTGGTCTGCTATAACTGAGTTGTTGTTCTCGCCGGCTGGGGTCACACTTCGAAGGCGTCTATCTTTTATTCGGATGCTGGGAGGATGCGTTTATTACCTATGGATAGAGCGGAACAAGCGCAGGGCTGGCGAGCGTCTGCTTCCTCCTAGGACACTTGCCTCACTTATTCTTTCCTCGCTACCTCGGTCGTAGTGTGATACTTTATTTGGTTACGTATTTGGTATACGTAGATATGGTGTTGTGGTGTTGATTTCCGGGGGTATGCCCCTGTGATCTTTGTACAGATTTTTTTATTGGGTTATAAAGTATTACTTATCAAAAAAAAACCCTAAACCCTAAACCCTAAACCCTAAACCCTAACCCCTAACCCTAAGCCCTAAGCCCTAAGCCCTAAGCCCTAAGCCCCGCTCCAGGATCCCTTCTAGGATCTCAGTGGCGGATTTCTTTGCTGATTCGAATTGGCGGAGCTACATTGAGGGAGGTGATGTGCGTATTCATCGGCATAGGCGAGCGTGCTTTGACAGATTGCGCGATCTGCTACCTGCCGGTTGTTATCCATTATTAGGTACTTCTGATCGGCTTATCTGGTCTTTACGTCCTGATGGAGATTTTACTATCGCCTCTGCATGGAGACATATCCGTAAGGATCACTAGGTTGTTCCTTGGGCTAGTTTTATCTGGGCTAAGGGTATGTTGCCGCGGTTCTCGTTCATCCTCTGGTTGGCAGTTCAGGGGAGGCTATACACTTCCGACATGCTATTCAGCCTAGGGGTTTCATCTTCATCTACATGTGCACTTTGTGGTTCGAAGCGAGAGAGGTTAGACCACCTTTTCTTTACATGCAGTTATTCAGCGGAGGTTTGGTTGTATACTGTTGGTCGGGATGTTGCGCCGAACTTTCCGCGAAGGTGGTCTGCTATAACTGAGTTGCTGTTCTCGCCGGCTGGGGTCACACTTCGAAGGCGTCTATCTTTTGTTCGGATGCTGGGAGCATGCGTTTATTACCTATGGATAGAGCGGAACAAGCGCAGGGCTGGCGAGCGTTTGCTTCCTCCTAGGACACTTGCCTCACTTATTCTTTCCTCGCTACCTCGGTCGTAGTATGATACATTATTTGGTTACGTATTTGGTATACGTAGATACGGTGTTGTGGTGTTGATTTCCGGGGGTATGCCCCTGTGATCTTTGTACAGTTTTTATTGGGTTATAGAGTATTACTTATCAAAAAAAAATCCTAAACCCTAAACCCTAAACCCTAAACCCTAAAACCCTAAACCGTAAACCCTATGGACCGCAGATGATATTTCTATATTCTTTCAATAGGGCTCTAGCGGAAGACACTTTCAATTTGGAGGACCTCCCTAAAGCGAGGAAAGAATGGTTTGCAATGATTGAGGATGAACGGCTCGGACGGTATTTGCCAAGGCCGAAACCGCTAACTCGCAAGCAAGTGAGGCTGCGACGTCAGAAATTAGGCAGGCTGGCTGCAGAGAATCGAGAATTCCTCTACCCCAACACCCTGCAAGTATTCTTTAACACGGAGGACTCCCCACCACATGGCGAATTCCTACAATCCTCCCCTACCCCGCATGTTGATCTGTCGCCCCAAGCGAGACCTGTCAGCCCGAGTACTCAGCAGAAGAAACCTAAATCTGCACGGAAGGTGAGGTTTACTCTTCCTGATGAAGCACCGGAGCAAGTGCCTGTCACCCACAATGAAGCGTCTACGCAGACAGACCGCATTCACTTGGCTGAAGAGGAGGCAGAAGAGAAGCTATGGGAACTCATTCAGGAAATCCTACTTCGCATTGATGGCCGTGGTTACCAGTCGGAGTGGGACTGCCTAGAGCTTGAGGCACTCTCCCCTGGCTGGCTGTTCTTGGTGGACAAGCTGCAGGACTCCATGCGTGCGAAGATGAACAGGATGGAACAGACCAAGGAGCTTCTGCTGGCCACGATGGCTTCTAGGGAATCTAAGGGGAAGGGGAAGGGTGCTGAGACAGAGGATGATGGTACAATAGACGGGCGCGAGGAAGATATGGCGAACCATCGCAGAGACAAGGCACCTTGCACTGAGGAAAACAAAATTGAAGATTGGGAGGACTCTGATTTCTGGGAGGGTCTGGAGCCCTACGAGAACCTTTTCAACTGTGATAAGGCGGTACCAATCGGAGAAAAGGCCAGCAACAGTAACAGTAAGCAGGACCCTGATCCGGAGGATGACGAGGACGTGGACACATCAGGCTCCAGCTCTGATGACTGGGTCCCGGAGGCGGATTCTGCAGACTTCAAAGGCTGGAGTAGCCTACTAGAGACACCCCAGCCGGGCATGTCCGCCCACAAATCTGCACGTCGGCGGACAAGAGGAAACTGAATGTGATAATGTATATAACTTTTGACTCCTGCGAACATTTGGACAGGTTTCTCCTTTTGGTCTTAGGTCCTTAGGTAACTATTGAGGCCTTAGACTAGGGCTCCGGGGCCCTTGAAAATTACCTCGTGGGATGCTAGGTAGTGCCTACCTTTTGTTAGTTGTTTTTCTTTTTGGAACAGGGTTTCGCTGGAACCCCAGGTTAGGTAACCCTTTCTTGGCTTTAGGTGGCCAATAGGAACATGTAATTAATTATCAGCCTCAATCAAAATTTAACTTAACAAAAAAAACCATAAACTCTAAACCCTAAACCCTAAACCCTAAACCCCATAAACCCTAAACCCTAAACCCAAAACCCTAAACCCTAAACCCTAAACCCGAAACCCTAAACCCCAAACCCGAAGCCCCAAACCCCAAGCCCGAAACCCCAACCCCGAAACCCCAAACCCCAAACCCCAAACCCCAAACACACGACCTTGGAGATATGGATGCATTGGGAGACCCCTCTCGTGCTATTGTTCTGTATGTGGGACAGACGGATCTGACTGATGTTACCCCGTCGGAGGAGGAGCGACTAGATGCTCTGGCACTCACTGTTGTTACTGAGCTTCCATCTGATAAGGGGAAGCAGCAGGTTGTACAGGCTGGGTCTTCTGAGTCCTTGGGTAGTTGTGCTCTGAACAAGGAGAAATCCTTGAGTTCTGATTTTTATGCGGACATGCGTGCTTATGGAGATGATACTGCTGATGCTGATTCTCGTCCTCCATCCAAGTTGACGAAGAAAGAGAAGAAAAAGGAAAAGCAGGCTAAGCAGGTTCAGGAGGCGCTGCCACTGGTGCCTTTTGGGAGGCCCCGTGGGGCCTTTAGGTGATTTGTTGATTTATGATGATGCCTATGTTCGGAGCGTGGAATGTGCGCGGCTTCAATGACCCCTTACATGTCAGCGAGGTTCGCAGGCTCATTTCCATTCATAGGTTATCTTTGTTTGCTCTTCTTGAGACTAGGGTGCGGGCTTCGGTTGAATCACGGAGTCAGAGTGCGTTCTTATCTTCTTGGAGTTATGTAGTTGCCCATGGTGCATCTGTGACTGGAAGGATTTGGGTTTGTTGGGATCCCTCTCGTGTACAGGTGGACGTGGCTGATATTAACCCTCAGTGGGTGCATGCCAGGGTTACTTTCATTGCGACAGGCGTATCTTTTCAGATTACGTTTGTGTATGGTCTGAATGATGCCACCGGTCGACGTTCTCTCTGGAGGTTCTTGCGTGAGGCTTCCACTCGATATGTTGGGGAGCCCTGGTGTGTTATTGGCGATATGAATGCTGTTCGGACACCGTATGAGCGGCAGGGTGGAGACTTGAGTTGGCATGGAGTGGATGAGGAGTTCGATGTTGCAGTCAGGGATGCGGAGTTAGAGGATCTTCGGTCTACCGGAGAGTTTTTCACATGGACGAATCGTAGGGATGATGCCATACTCCGGAAGTTGGATAGGGTGATGGTGAACATGCGATGGTTGAGCGACTTCTCAGATTCTTTGGCCCGGTTTTTGGCTCCTGGTTACTCGGATCATTCTCCCTGCTTGGTGTGGCTCATGCAGAGAATACAGGGGTGCCGTGTACCGTTCAAGTTCTTTGAATTCTGGACGGAGCACCCACATTATGAGGGATTGGTTCGGCAGGCGTGGTCAGAGAGGTATGATGGGCGGCCTATGTTCCTGCTATACAGGAGGCTTGGTGCTCTTAAAGGGAAATTGAAACGGCTGAATCGGGATGAGCTTGGTGGGTTATCGACGCGGGTTGGCGAGGCGCGATCACATCTTGAGGAGGTCCAGTCTGAGTTGTTGGGCGAGGGCTCGCATGGTGAGGTTTCATTTGTTGAGCGGGTTGCCGCAACCAGATTTAATTATCTGGCTAGGCTGGAGGAAAGCATGTTGCGCCAGAAGGCCCGTGTCCGCTGGCTACAGCTCGGGGATCGGAACACAGTCTATTTTTTCAGCATGATGAAGCGTCGCCATAACAGGAACGCCATTTTGTCGTTGACGAGGGATGACGGTGTGGTGTTGTCTGATCCGACGGAGGTGAGGGATGAGACTATCCGGTATTTCAGCATGTTATTCACAGCGGTTCCGCGAACAGCACCGATTGATAGGGATATGATACGGGAGGTTTTATCTGGGACTGTGTCGTCAGAGCAGTCTGTTGCTCTGGTGGCCCCTGTTTCTGTGGAGGAGGTGCGCAAGGCGATGTTTCAGCTTGGCCGCCACAAGGCACCTGGACCGGATGGATATACGGCAGAGTTCTTCAGGGGATCCTGGGAGGTTGTGGGAGCGCTGGTTATGGAGGCAGTGCAGGATTTTTTTACTCGGGGTCGTCTTCTTCGTGAGGCGAATACCACTATTATATCGCTCATTCCGAAGAAAGCGAATCCGACGGCATTAACGGATTTCAGGCCTATCTCGTGTTGTAACACGGTGTACAAGTGTATTACTCGTATACTGGCGACGCGAGTTAGGGAGGTGCTTCCTGGTATCATAGGTTCTGAGCAGTCGGCGTTTATACCCGGACGACGCATTGTGGATAACATTATGGTAGCACACGAGATCATTAGGGGCTATCATACGGAGAGGAGTCCCCCGCGGTGTGCATTGAAGATTGATATCCGTAAGGCATATGACTCGGTCGAGTGGGATTTCTTACGGGCGGTACTGGAGTGTTTCGGTTTTCCGAGTTCGTTCATCTGGCTCATCATGGAGTGTGTAACTACGGCCAGATTCTCTATCAGCATTAACGGGGAGCTACAGGGTTTTTTCAGTAGTTCCAGGGGCCTTCGTCAGGGATGCCCTTTGTCGCCGTATCTCTTTGTGATGGTCATGGAAGTATTATCTGGCATGTTGAGGAAGACTGCGGAGACATCTGATTTTGGATTTCATTCTCGTTGTCGGAAGGTACGATTGTCTCACTTATGTTTTGCGGATGATCTTCTCATTTTCTCTTGTGGGAGACCTTCGTCGGTGCGTTGTGTATTGGAGACATTATCTAGATTCGGGGATCAATCTGGATTGAGGATAAGCGCACAAAAGAGTGAGATCTTCTTTGGTGGAGTCTCGGGGGATGTGCAGGCGCAGATTCTGGCTTATTCTGGTTTTACACGGGGGGAGTTACCGGTTAGGTATCCTGGAGTGCCCCTTATTACGAGGAGGCTAACCTCGGAGGATTGTTCGCCGTTAGTGGATGCTATTGCTAGCAGGATTTGCCACTGGACGAGTAGACACTTATCGTATGCTGGGAGGCTACAGCTAGTGAGCTCGGTACTATTCGCGACTCAGACGTACTGGTCGTCTATATTTCCACTACCGATGTCGGTTTGCAAGCGGCTGGAGCAGCTCATGTCGCGATTTTTGTGGTCGGGTCCATCGATGGACCACCACAAGGCAAAGGTAGCCTGGCAAACAGTGTGCAGGCCAAAGGAGCAGGGAGGGCTTGGCCTTAAGCGGGTCACAGAATGGAACCGAGCGGCGATGCTGAAGCACATTTGACACCTCTTATCGGATCCAGAGGACTCAGTATGGGCTCGCTGGGCTAGGACGTATCTCTTGAGGGGAGAATCCTTTTGGCAGGCTCGGCAGCCGGATCGGTGCTCCTGGATCTGGAGACGACTACTGACACTGAGGCACCTTGTTCGACGACTCATTTCCTGGCGCATGGGGGATGGCAGCAGGATTTCCTTCTGGTTTGACACGTGGTCCCCATTGGGTCCTTTGGTGGATGTCTTTGGGCGTGAGGATATCGAGCGCTCTAGGATTCCTTCTAGGATCTCAGTGACGGATTTCTTTGCTGATTCGATTTGGCGGAGCTACATTGAGGGAGGTGATGTGCGTATTCATCGGCATAGGCGAGCGTGTTTTGACAGATTGCGCGAGCTGCTACCTGCCGGTTGTTATCCATTATCAGGTACTTCTGATCGGCTTATCTGGTCTTTACGTCCTGATGGAGATTTTACTATCGCCTCTGCATGGAGACATATCCGTAAGGATCACCAGGTTGTTCCTTGGGCTAGTTTTATCTGGGCGAAGGGTATGCTGCCGCGGTTCTCGTTCATCCTCTGGTTGGCAGTTCAGGGGAGGCTATACACTTCCGACATGCTATTCCGCCTAGGGGTTTCATCTTCATCTACATGTGCACTTTGTGGTTCGAGGCGAGAGAGGTTAGACCACCTTTTCTTTACATGCAGTTATTCAGCGGAGGTTTGGTTGTATACTGTTGGTCGGGATGTTGCGCCGAACTTTCCGCGAAGGTGGTCTGCTATAACTGAGTTGTTGTTCTCGCCGGCTAGGGTCACACTTCGAAGGCGTCTATCTTTTGTTCGGATGCTGGGAGGATGCGTTTATTACCTATGGATAGAGCGGAACAAGCGCAGTGCTGGCGAGCGTTTGCTTCCTCCTAGGACACTTGCCTCACTTATTCTTTCCTCGCTACCTCGGTCGTAGTGTGATACTTTATTTGGTTACGTATTTGGTATACGTAGATATGGTGTTGTGGTGTTGATTTCCGGGGGTATGCCCCTGTGATCTTTGTACAGATTTTATTGGGTTATACAGTATTATTTATCAAAAAAAAAAAACCCCCAAACCCCAAACCCCAAACCCTAAAACCCTAAACCCTAAACCCCTAAACCCTAAAGTTTGTTGATCCGAGTTGGCGGAGCGATATTGAGGGAGGTGATTTCCGAGTTCATCGGCATAAGCGAGCGTGCTTTGACGGATTGCGCGAGCATTTCGCCAGTTGGTTGTTATCCATTGTCAGGTACTTCTGATCGGGTTATCTGGTCTTTACGTCCTAAAGGAGATTTTACTGTTGTCTCTGCATGGAGACATATCCATAGCGATTATCAAGTTGTTCCTTGGGCTAGTTTTGTCTGGTGTGAGAGCATGCTGCAGCGATTCTCATTCATCCTGTGGTTGGCCGTTCGGGGGCAGCTATACACTTCCGACATGTTATTCAGTCTAGGGGTTTCGTCTTCATCTACATGTGCACTTTGTGGTTTGAGGTAAGAGAGGTTAGACCACCTTTTCTTCACATGTAGCTACTCAGCGGAGGTTTGGTCGTACACTGTTAGTCGGGATGTTGCAGCTAACTTTCCGCGAAGGTGGTCTGCTATTACTGAGTTACTGTTCTCGCCGACTGGAGTCACACTTCGGATGCGTTTGTCTTTTGCCAGGATGTTAAGAGGAAGCGTTTATTATCTGTGGATGGAATGGAACAAGCGTAGAGTTAGCGAGCGTTTGTTGCCTAATAGGACACTTGCCTCATTTGTTCTTTCCTCACTGCCTCGGACGTAGCGTGATTTCTTTATTTAATTACGTATTATTGGTGTACGTAGTTATGGTGTTCTGTTTTTTTTAATTCCGGGGGTATACCTCCGTGATCTTTGTACAGACTATGTTTGGATTATAGATCATTACTTCTCAAAAAAAAACATGAACCTTAAACATGAACCATAAAGCTATGTTTGAAATCCAATTTAACTTGCCCCAGTGAGAATACATGTGCAGACGGACCTCTGGCCATCGTTGTTGGATTGCACATCCTCGGTATGAATGACGTCATGTCCATAACCATTGACGGCGCACATCTCCAACAACTGGATATGATTCATACCCCAACAACCCACCAGCTCAGGGACACCAAAGAAGGACAACCATTCAAGACCAAACCAAGGAGAGCATCTATCATTTCCACATCCATAACGCACTGTGGGATTTGCAAATGTGATGATTAAGGCTACAACAGAGTAGCAGAAGAAGAAGAAAACAAAAAATAAGAAGAAAAAGGGTAGGAGGAAGAAGGAAAGCGAGAAAGGTTATTTTTTACTAGAATCACACATTGCATCATGTGATGCTCGTCACACCGTTGTAACAACTTACAGTCCCCTCTAATTACCATAATAACCTCGTTAGGCTAATGAATTTTCATACTCAGCTGAGGTTTGGACATATACTCCTGATCGGATTGTAGCACCGAATTTCCCGCGAAGGTTCCATACTATTTATGATCTGCTAGTCTCGTCGGTTGGAGCGACACTTTGACGGCGGCGGTCTTTCATCCATATATTTGCAGGATGTGTCTATTATTTATGGATGGAGTGCAACAAGCGTCACTTGGTGGGCGGTTGCTGCCTCCTCGGACACTTGCAACATTTATTCTTGTGTCATTGCCTCGAACGTAGATTAATTTAATTTGATTTTTAGGCACGTGGTATTTGTGTTAGCTTGATTTCCAAGAATACAAATCTTCGTCTTTGTTCGTTACTCTGTCAGTTCTTATTATATGACTACCCGGTTTGATTGCCACATTTAATTTAGTTCGGTGAAGCACCCGGAGCTTTCCGTCTATCACCTTTCACCTTACAAAATGAAAATTAATTTCCACATTCTTAGTACGAGCATATAAAACTGCAAGCTGATCCCAACAAAAAATTAAGTGATTTGTCTTTTCTTTAAAGTAAATAAATTATATAAAAATTATGTGGAATTTAAAAAAAAATAAGAAATATTCATTAATGCATAAACTTAAAAAGGTGAAGCGTGTAGAATGTACTTTACTCTCTCACCTCCTTCCCTAATTAAAAAGCAATACCACTCGAAACTTAAAAGTATTCAAAGTCTACGTAGGACGAATCCGAAGTGCAGGGACTGGTCTTCTGGTCCGTGGTTCCCGAGGGTATTAGCTTCTTCTCTGCAACAGTAGGGGCATCATTGTCCACAAACTGAGAGAAGTCGACTGGCTCAGGTATGTGCGGCGGGAGAGCACTTCGGACCAGGGCCCAGTTGACCCCCTCAAAGAAAGGGTGTTGCTTGATCTCTGTGGCGCCCCTCTTGTAGGCAATGCGCTTGTGGGGCTCCTTTACAAGGAGACCTCGTATCAGGTCCCGGGCCATGAAGCTCACCTGCGGATCATCCGGGAACCTCAGTGGCTGGCCAACCACATTGAAGAGGGTGGCTCGGTTCCCCGACCCCTTGAAGGGTGTTGTCCCGTGGAGCAGCTCGTACAGAAAGATGCCAAACGTCCACCAGTCTACTGCACTCCCATGACCCTCCCCCCTTATGATCTCCGGGGCGAGGTACTCATGGGTCCCCACAAACGACATTGATCGCACGTTTGTCGGCTCTGCCATCAGCTCCGGCAATTGGACTCCCCCTGCCAGCAACCCGAAGTCTGACTTCGACTTACGGGTCTTCTTTCCTGGAAGGATCCGTGGGAGGAAGCTAGATGGCTGCATGCAGCTGGGGACCACATGTTCATCCTGTAAGATTGCGCCGCTCAGCCCATTGCTGCTGCCTCCACTGCTGTTGCTCACATGCACAGACGAAGATTTGACCAACGCAGGGCTAACGTTGCACCGCAGCGACAGGTCAAAGTCCGACAACATTATGTGACCCTCCTCCCTAACGAGGACATTCTCTGGCTTCAAGTCCCTATACACAATGCCTAGCATGTGGAGGTACTCCAGCGCCAACAACACCTCAGATGCATAGAACCTGTAAGGTGGATGGAATTTAGAAGAACAAATAAACATACCTGCATTAGAATAAAGCCATACGTCTCTTTCCCCACAACCCCGTAGAAGAAAATAAATTACGGCATTATTTGATTGCCTCTCCCTAAATAAGACTGAGGAAGCACAATAATTGACAATAGTGCTAATGTTTGTCATCACAAACAACTATTAAGTAGCAGGAAACTCCTCCTTAGTAGCTACCACGCACATGGGGTTAGAGACTGGACGGAGTATCATGGAGAAAGTAAGAAACGTGCGAGAAGCAGAGAAGCCAAATTACACCTTGCAGCCTCCTCAGTGAAATGCTTATTGGTTTGCTTTTGTCGGAGACAATGCAGATTACCACCGCTGCAGAACTCCATGACCAAACAGTACAACTTATCTGTCTCAAAGTAGGAATAAAGAGTGGGCAGGAATGGGTGATCCAGTAGGCCGAGTATCTCCTTCTCCATTTGTGACCGTGGAAGCTTGTTTCTGCTAGCAAGGGACGCCTTGTCCATGACCTTCATCGCAAAATGTGTGCCAGTACCCCTAAGCTCGACTAAGTAGACACTGCCTATGTCCCCATAACCAATGCGTTTGAGGAGCCTGAAGTGGTTCAGGCTTAATGGTGAACCTCTAGACACTGCATTGATGGCATCCCATCTAATGTCACCACCAGTGTGGGGCCGTAGTGTCAAAACGGAGCTCTCCGGGACATCATTTCCTCCTCCCTGCCCTTGAAATGGCAAGTTATTCATGGTCCTAGTCCTTTCTTTCTTAGTCCACGTGCAACCATCTGCTGTTGCATTTGTATTGATCGGTATTGATGGCTCAATCGTCACAGGATTTCCCCATTGAGACAGCTGCGACTGAGCGAGACCAGACGTGGTTTGATTGCTACCTGTCTTTCTTTGCAGATCGACTGGTAGCATTTGTTGCAAAGAAATGGCGGAATCGGCACATTGGGTGGGTGGGGGTGCCGCATCATGGTTTCTGGGTTTATGGCCTGTTCTCTCCACATCAAGGGGATCCCCAGGTACAACAGAGCCCATCTTATCCGTGTTGTTGGCTCTCGTTCAGTTCCTCCAGGTACAATCTTGTCAGCTAATAGATAAGAGGATGAATGTGCTCCCGCATTCGCACTCGGGATTTTCTTGAAAACAGGACAGCAGGAATGGTCACTGGGATCAGCTGATTATCCGACCTCAGATGTTTGGATCCTATTGATGGCCGAAATATATGGAGATGAAGTTCCTGCAATCCCGAACATCTCACCATCAGGAAATTCGGGAATCAGAAAAGAAAGAGGAAAGAAGGCGTCACTTTCAAAAGGGAGACTTGCCAAAATACAATGAGTTCAGCCATCCCCTAACAAAACCAACGATAAAACACTCGGGATGTTTATATGACAAGCGATCTGGATTCTGTCTAATCATCTGGATTTAGGGGGACGATCTCATAGCCCAAGAAAGATAATTTTCAACGTTATACAGGAATACCGGGCACCGGAGTTCTACCGTGTTGTGATTGCTGACAGGGGTTCAGACATTCCTCTTCCCCGTACGGTCAGTATCCACCCTTGCAGATGACACGGTGCGTTAGAAATTCGGACAACCGGCTCGAAATGAATAAGGCCTTACATAACGAGACAAGGCAGGTGGTGCAGGAGAGGTTGAAGAATAAGAATTAGAATGATAGGAAGTCAGCATCGAAGACGGGCTTGGGGGTCCAGGTTGGACAGGAACGACAAAGAATCTATCATGACGTTGGAATTACTGTTATGGCTCCAACTTTTGTCCAATTTCCCAATCGCAAAACCATGCAGAGACAGCTTTTTTACGTTAAAACAAAAGAAGAAGAGCTAACGGAAGAAAAGGGAAGAATATCGGCATTTTTTTGCCGGATAACTGTCGACCAAGCATCGGTTGCTTATTTTGTTAGGAGCTTTATGCTGGAAAGGGGGGTTACGGGATGAGCATTGGATGGCATTGGGGGCATCCCTCCGATTCGGTTGGGGAACGGCAGAAATTCAACCGAAACCTACGGTTTCTTTTCTATTACGGTCTTCTTCTCCCACCCCTTGTTTCTTTCCTTCTTAAATTGTTTTCCTTAAAGTTACGTTCTTCCCTTGTATGCTGGTCAAACAACGTGGTGCGATTCCTAAAGTAATGCTATGAAATACATTCTATTCCATTTGAGCTTTCATTATTTGGACAGACTTAAATCACCCCCTGATTAATTCCTCCCAACTTTTCCTCTCTTCATCTCCTCCGTAACCCAATGAGGTTTCATTAACCGCTTATCACAGTGTTTGGCCGTGGCATTGGTTAAAAAAAATCATTTCTTATGCATTTTGGAGAAAGAAGAACAAAGGGGTCCGGCGGACACATTAGGGACACTTATAAATATTTCCAATTGCACTATCTCCCGCTAGTATAAATGGAAATCTGTGCCCACTAAACTAGGTCAGCAAAATTTGCAGGTACAAGAAACAACTATACTTCCTCCCTACAAGTAATGCACTTTGCACTTTGGTTGTGACCTCGGGCTAAATGCTGTGCTTACATCCCCTCCTCATGCGGATATCACTCTTTCAGTAGGTTGCCATGTCTCTATTTCAGTCATCAATTTCTTGAACCCACACCAAGTCTGCATCAATTGAGAACAAAGTAAGAGGGATGGTCCATTTAAGCTGATAGCCGGACATTTTAGACGCAAATTCCCATGCTTTTCAAAGTACAGCATGGTAAACAGCCACACATCACTTATTTTAAAAAAAAAAAAGCTGTATATCCTGGATGGGGGGAAGGGGGGAGTTAAAAAAGACAAGGAAACCTTGAAGCACGGATTCCACTGCCGAATTAGGAACAAATAGTCCGACGACCCGTCGTTTATCATTGGTAGTTTCAACGCGCACAACCCGCAGTCTCTTGTAACTTTGCCGAGCCTGAAATCAATTCATGTAATTGCTCAGTAGTTGTTGTGAGATTGAAAGGTGGAGGAACAGACCTTCACATTAAAATGTGATATTCACTGACAAGATGCTATAAGATGATGCCAGATTTCCCTAATGGAAATTAATGGATTTCAGATTGTGATAATACAAGAATCCCCCATAAGAATTAAGATAATAGAGACAAATGACACAATTATTCCGTTCTCAACCCATTCATTCTCTCCTTTGATAGAACAAATTCATTCGTGAGGGAAACTTTCCTAAGAAAATACAATTTCCTTCCACTCCATTCAAACTTGTCCAGAAACATTTCCCTTTTACTCCTTATTGTACAGATTTCGTTTTTCCAAGCAGACCACTAGAAAAATTAACTAACTATTGACATAAAAGACAAGTACTTCCCATTAAAAAAGGCCCTTCCCTCACCAGCACGTGAAAAAACAGATCCAAGTAACATCGGACTGTGGTGATCACTAAATAACTATTAGCTCAGCAACAGAACTAACTTCTACCCTTTCTCACAAATAATAGGGTTACTTGTAAAGAAATCTAAAACATATGGGAATAATTAGACCACCCAAAACATATACTTGCAGTGATTATGCAGCAGGAGAAGATGAGAATAGCATACCTGCTTCGCAAGGGCATTCTCGATGGTGCCCCATATCGGAAGAATTAAACCACCCAAAACATTCACTTCCTGTATTCTTCTCCCAACAGTACAATAATTCCCAAGCTTGCACTTTGGGCCATGCATACACTATAAAAAATAACCAATCATTCACTAAAGAAAGCAACTGTACTGGGTTTATTTTTATTTTTTTACCTAAAGGAAAACACATTCAAAACTGAAGAACGGTAATAGACCTTTTGTATAAGACACGAATCAAACATTTTTCTTTCCAAAAAAAATGCTATGCAAAACAAAGAGGATTCTCAGAATCACCTGCTTAGAAGATGATTCGTATTCTTCTTCCCACCCTCTTTGAGCCCTCTCAACAGAACTTGTTCTTTTAAATTTGTTTTTCAGTTCAGCTAGTGGCATCTCCCTATCCACCAAAAAGGAAAAAATAATAAAGGCAACTTTTAAAAGAGGACTTTGAGAATTTGCTTGATCATCTACCTTAGCGATTCTCCAACAGCTGGACGGATTATCTTATACAAACCAGGCATCGAACTGAAACAATAATGATGGAATTAGATTTCTTCCCCAAAACAAAAATAAAAAAAGGCCAATTAATCAAAAATTTGAGCTTCACTATTTTAGTCATTCTCAAATGAATGATTTTCTAGTGGCCAAAACAAGAGAATAACTTCCGAGATTATCAAAACAATACACATTGTTAAACCACACTATCAAAACCACAACTTAAAATTAAGTGAACACTCTTCTTGAACTCACAAAGAAAAGGCCATGGCCCATCATACCATGCCATTGCTACATTTGGGCACACCAGCAACAAGAGTGCCCAAATGTTTGTTTTCAAACACAAAGCCAGAAAGGTAAAGGATTTGCTTCTTCCGGTTCTGAAGTAATATACGCATTAAAAAAAAACTTGCGCTGTTGAGAGAGTGTTAGAAATTCACAAAAGGTTGGAATTTTTAATTTTACGGGATATTTATAGAACTCAGGTGAAGGAAGTATTTTTGCAGTAATCCTTGGAAACATAGTAATCCGATATCAACATTTCTTTTGCATAACTAGCAACCCAAATCATGAAAAAGAGCCACATTCTTAGACTAATTTTAACCAATTGCCACCAACCGAGGAAATGTATCTCAGAAATAGTTATTAAATTGATAAAGCAAAAGCCATCCCACGGAATACCAGAATCACCTCCAACAAATCAAATATTGGATTTATAGAAATCACGGGAAATAAAATCAGCAAGATAAACAATCTATACTGACACGAACATCGACCAAAATGCTAGAATTTTCAAGGATTACAATTACCTTTCAAAGGCACAAATGAAGTGCCGCCTGCCCAACCATTCTCTCTTTGATTCATAAAATCCATCGTTGGATGATCCACGGCCTTCATTTAGCCTTTCATTAAGCCGACCATTCGCACTCTAAAAGGGAAACCTATTGTATATAATTACATTTCTAGCAAAAGCCGAATATATGACTCGTTACACATACCTCCCATGTGATTCCACGGTCAAGACTGAAAGTGTATAGCATCGTGGAAGCACCTGATGTGGGGTCAATGTGTACTGTCTGTAGAACTTTAACATGAGCATATTAAAGTAGCAAGGATGGAGGAAACCGTGGGTAAAATATCTTGCCTTTGGAGTCCCTAGTAATTTTATAGAATTAGCTTTCATGTCAACAAAGCCCGAGTCGAGATGCCCCTCCAAACGCGCATTTTGGATAACGAGATCCAAAATACTGACAAACAGCTCAAACAGCCTGTAAATTGCATTAGCTCAGCAACTTGGAAATGGAATGACCTCTCAAAAGCTTGCTCAAACAACTCTCACCTATTCTGGATTTCAGGTGGCAGACCCAACAGTCTATTGAGGAAGCGGCCAACATCATGCATGTCCGAATCTATTATACGGCCAGAGGATTTGAAACTATCCTTTCCATTAACTAGGAGCAGAATAGCCACATCATGTTCATCAAAAGCAAGGGCATATTAGATTGCAGTAGTATATTTCTTATTATTGTAATAAAAGAAATATTTCTTCTGAAACATGACAGCAGACTGTATATCGAAAGAACTCATAATGATATAACAATAGCAACCGCAAAAGAGAAAAGAAAATAGATTTACCAAGAACTGTATCTCTGACTATTCCAACTGATATTAGAGCAGCTTTCGCTTTCACCATAAACTCCTGAACTTTCTCAGGTTCTTCTGGGGAACATCCAGGAGGAACAACGGGCAGGGAATCCTGAATGCTAAGAACTGTTAACTGCCTGAAAAAATACAGGATCAAGCTCTACCGAACAACAAAAAGTAGTTTCAAAGCCAACCAGCTCCATGATTCCCCGGTACATTAGCAATAGAGCCTTCTTCCCAAACATGGTATCATAATTGTAGGCACTTAAAGGCCCAGCCCTGTGTCATGAATGCAAAACTTCACTTAAAGGCATAACTAAATCAAACCAAGACAACAATTATTAGATCGGTAAATTTGAATAACTGCAAAAAGAAGAGGAACCATTGCGTGATTTTCTTCTCTTAACTAACCTACGATCTCCCTGAGTTAAGGCTCCAAGAGACTCCAATCTCTTGGCAACAACAGAAGCAAAACGCCTCTCACCTCCAAGATTGCTGAAAAGCAACCTGTGAAAGTCCCGACAAATCAAGGTAAGCCCAACAATCTCAAAATTGGAAATAGGACGATAGAACCATCTTATTCTTATGTAATTTAGTCAGCAACTTCAAAAGTAAGGATTCCTTGTAAATCATTAGTAAGTTTCAATGTTTCATTCAGAAGATTTATGTCTCAGAACAACATATGATATACCCATAATAACATAGTTTGCACAAAAACATCTCAGATCGGTTACACGGATCGCACCTGTACTGCGGTGCGGAGGCTTGATTTGACCTATGTGTTCTTCCGAATTGTTGAATCGCTCTATCAGCACTCCATGGAAGTTCCAGCGTCAAGTGTACCCTTCTTTTCTGTTTCAAGTTTGGAGGAAGAAAATAAAAGAGCAATACCCGAATTATAGAAAATATTTGTACAGCACAACAAGAAGAGGAACTATAATTCAACTAATTGTTCATTGCTTCTTGAGATGAAAACAAAATGACATATAACATTGTTTAGGTGAACATAACAGTAAATCATTAATCACTGCCATGCATCCCTACCTGATTAATTGCTCTTTTATCAGCCTGCAAAGAGACACCAGCGGATCCAGCTTCAGAGATGATGGCAACCATTTTTTTGCCATCCATGAAGAGCTGCTTCTCATGCATGTTAACCATCTCCATTGTAATTTCTTTCCTGTAAGAGCATCAAACAACTAAATAGAGTCTAGTAAAGTACTCGACTAATACAACCATAAACATGGCTTACGTATTCCGGGCCTGATAAGTGACACCTTTTCCATTAGAGGCCCTTACAAGCATTCCACGCCTTCCGGTCACTTCTGCAACTTTATCCGGACCTCCAAGCTACAACAGCAGCATAAACCACAATCATGTACAAGCTCAACCTTCACATGCAGTAGCTTCACCAAAAATCTATAGTGGCAGCAAACATTTTTCACGAAAATAGATTTACGAGCTAAACAATGCCAAAATATTACACAATAATCTTTCTAATATGAGAGCTGAAAGTTCAAAAGTATTGAGATATCTATTGCAGAACCACACTTTGAATTGTGAAATCTCAATTAAGTAGTCAAGTTGATTCATTGTTGTTTTGAATGACTGAGGATTTGATTGAATAATGTGAATGACTCAGAGTTAGGAAGGGAAGTGAATTCATCGAATTTAGCACTTCATCAAGTTTTAGTACAACCATGTTGATGATGAATAAAATTATGAGAAAAAAGAAGCAAAATTATCCAAAGAAGGCGGATCAAATCGTCATCATAACCAAAGAGGTTCAACAAAGTCAATAAAAGGTAAAAAGACCACCTGGTCAATGATGTAATCCAAAGGATTATTTGGAAGATCCAAAGATCGTATAATATCCATGATCTTTGCTTTCCTCTCAATAGCTGCTTCATACCTAAGAAGCATCACACAGAGTTGTCCATTTCAAAAGGTAAAAGGAATAAATCTGCAGGAAGATGTTGACTGGGAATTCATTAATTGCAAGGACAATAAGATCTGAGGAGGAAAGACTTCTATCCTACCTTCTCGTAATTTCTGCAATATAAGCTTGTCTAGCTTGAATGTACTCCTCTGTCTTCTCCTTGCAAGAGTGACATGTCCAATCGGGAGAACCTACATCTGCAATGGGTGAACCTATGCATGCAGCATGAACCAACTGGCCACAGCAAGAGCACTTGAGCAGTTTTCTACGCTCCTAAATTCAGAAACAGAAAAGAAACAAGATATAATATTGTCCCCATTTTGCTCAATCGCCTGGTCAGCCAAGACGAGGTGAGAAGCAGGAAGCATTACCTCTTCACCACTGCAAACTTCACATATCTGAAACTCGTCATCAGATTCATTTGAATCATGCAAGGAATCAGCTGCCAGAAAGAAATTGGTAAAAGTTCAAACATCAACCAACTTGCTCCAGTAATATATAGAGTTGAACCTGTGAAATTGTCGCATCTGTTAAGCCCCAATAATCACACAAATGACATAGTGTAGCTTTTCATGAGCAGCAAAGTCAATCAGTGCGGGTCTCTAAGCAAGGGGGAAAGTAACTTGTAGCATAGAAAATATAAAAATCACCCCAATGAAGAGATGAGAAACAGTAAGGAAGTAGATTAGTCTCTAAGCACAGGACTAGGATGTGCAATTACATATCATGCCCTAAAAATGAGGATGACGGCTAGCCCAATTAGCACATCGCATTACTTTTGTTTCAAGAGATTAAAAGAGAAGGGATACTAACATTTATAATCATCATCGCTCTCGTCACTGTCAGGTCTCCACCTGGCAACTTTCCTGACTCTTCCTTTGAATGAAACCCCAGGTGATGCTGAATGTCTCTTCCGCTGAAGTTCCTTTACACTATCCTCACCTGCATATGAATAATGGAACAATAAACAGAGTTGGTACCAGAAACTGCAAAACTACCTTATTTAGATTTAAATGCACACCTGAGAGAGGTTCAGGCTTTTCAGGCAAAGGATAATTTTCTTCTACAAACTTCAGCAACAGCTCCCGAGGACCAGAAACAAAGTCATCAAGCTCGAAGCCCTGAAACAGAGCCTTTTATCTATATATGAATATCAGCAAAACGACAGAAAGCAGTCAACGACATAGCCAAGGGTAACTTCACGAACATATTTTGTAACAGCTTCCTCTGTTCGTGCTTCGCCAGTGCTCTGAAGGCCTATAACAACACATTTATCTTCTGACAATGCTTGGATTGATAATCTCACAGCTGCTGGGACCTTTGCTGCCATACACATTTGCCTGAAGAACCTCTACAAATAAAAACTTTACATTGGAGTTATATTCATCCACATTACTAACATTGTCAGACACTTGAAGTACCTGGTGACTTGCCCAATATATTCTCCATAATTGGCTCATATTTGGTTTCTCATCAGTCAGAAAAGCACTCGCCGAAAGCAACTCCACACGTAATTCTGCCCAAAACTCTGCTGCCTTCTTATACATTTCCTGCCAAAATACCAAACATTCCACAATATTTCCCAAGAATTGAGAAGACTTTCAGCACCTTACTAATAAAGACATGTTCTAGTAGAGCAAAAGAAAGAAGTTGGAATTGGACTGAAGTGACGAAGACCACCATGTACTAGGTAAACTATTTTGCACTATATAAAAATCATGGTTTCTCTTGCTTGTCAAGGGACCACCATCACAGGCCAAAAATGATTCGGAAATTTACTAAATCAACTATATAAAGCTAGTAACTGGCTTTCTCAAGATGTGATCCTAATGAAAGGGAGATAGGAGAGGATATTAGCTCATATTGTGGAGTCATATCTAGGTATAGCAGTAGATAGGAGAAATCACGGTACCACTTGATTGAAACGGAAAAGAGTGTCTCAGTAGAATATCAATTTTTTTGCCTAAAAAAATAGATATGATCTCTCCTACAGCCTCATATCAGCAAAGAAATATGTATTATGCGGGGCATGTCCATAAATATGTGCAGCAGCAGGCAGGGAAGATGAGTTCAAGTACCATCATATTCTCCTCAAGTGGCGCTTCAACTATTTCAAACTCTGCCCCTTTATAGCTAAGTGTACGACAAACAAACATCCCCCTGAAAAATAGATTGTGTTTTAGCTAGAAAGAACATTTTCCAAAGCACAATTCATACTGCCTTAGACAAACATGCAAGAATCAAACCTGGCCTTCATTTCCATGGCAACAAGTTCCAATGCCCCTACTCCGCCTTTCTCAAGAGCAGCTGCCAATGTCAGAAATATGTATTTACTAGAAGTTCTCCTAAAAAGAAAAACAAAGCTTCTAAAAAGGAAACCAATTGGAAAGTCACAGCCTCTGAAAAATGCAATACAGTCCTAAAACCTAGTTCATTGAAAACTTAATTCCAAATAAATTTGAGCCCTGCATAAACCTCTTATCTTTTTCAGTATCCTCAACATCTACAAGTGACAAAATTGTTTCATTCAGAACAGTTTAAATCAATTATCAAGGGATTATCACCACGCTGATCATCTTCAAAAAACAGTGCAGGAAGCAGGCAGGTGGAAGGACCAAGAACACAATCAACCTGATGAAACAAAAGTTGTTTTGAAAAGATCTTTTAAAATCGACATTTGGGAACCAAGGTGATAACCCTTACAATGGCCTTTGGCCAAAAATCTCGAAGAAATTTTCAAAACAAAAGCCAACTAGAGAAACTCTGTATCATTGTCATTGTTATTGTTAAGTCAGTAAACTGAAACTTATCATCAAAAGCCAGCAGACTGAAGGATCCACCATACTATAGGTGGGGCATAGCAGGCGTAAGGAGAATGTGTATATAAAAAAGATTACATAGAAACTCCCGAAAATCAACGAATGATGTTCCAGCTCCCCAAAGTCCAATCCGAACCATATAACCCATATTGCGTGGTTCAGATGCTCCAGTAGCAGAGCAATAAATAACCCGAGCTTCAGGTAGTCGGGCCTGCATTGAATCAGTAAATAATGTTATGGCCTTCACAAATATCATTTTTAACAAATTTAATATGAAAATGGGGTGAAACACTGTTGAATTAAAGTTCCATTGGTGTTATACATCAGAACAAATCACAAAGTAGGAAAAATGGAATTTCTCACTAGAGTTTCCCTCTCTAAAAATCCTCCCAACTTAAAAAACCCAAACATCAAAAAAAACTCGCCCAGGAACCTTGTTCCACCACCAGCCACAAAATTAACCCCAACATTGAGCTGCCACTAAAACCTTGGCTATATCAGAGCACTTCCCTTACCAAACAAAGCTTTTTCGTACGAGGATGCACAACTCCAGAAATCGCAACCCCAAGGCACCTCAACATGAACTCCCAATCAGTCAAATGTCCATGCACAAGCAACAAACAATGCACAAGTAGTTTTCACCAACGAGGACCCGTTAGCCCATAAGTAGGTATTCTGAGCCCTATCTATCTGAAATGACATATGTCCATAATCCTGAAATTGTTTAGGGCTTCCCAAACAGCCACTTTCCTTGGTGATAAGCTAAGACCCATGTGGAGGAAAATTTCCACCTTCGACTCCTTCCTGGACTCTGGACACCTACTTGTCCGCTTTTTCAACTTGAATGACCACACATATGATCTTGAAAAAGGTTCATGGTTCATCAATGGACTCTTCATCATGATTAGCTGATGAACCACCTCTATTTGACCAGTCCAAAGACATGGCAGACCGGACAAGACCCCTTAATCTTTCGATGGATTGCATCTAACTAGGCAATCTGATAAAGATCAGCCAGGCTCTGGGTGGACTTATCAAGATAGACCCCTTAGAAAAGAAGGCAGCCAACCTAAACCTTGCCTGAATAAGTATTTTCTATCGACCACAACAAAACCATGCAAAAGATTTATATGGCTAAAAGATCATGAAGGTAACACACACCAGAAATGCATTATCTACAAAGGCATATATAGTTCCCGCTCCCCATTTGGCAGGGTTGCGGCAGATTGGAGTCGTGGTCATCTCTAGAGAAGGCAACATTAGACAACTCGAGCAACACCCAAAATAGACAATTCCACAGTGAGGGCTGGGAAAAAGTTCTTTCTAGGAAAGGAAAAAAAATTCAAACACCAACATGAAACACATGAGGAATGAGATAACAGTGACACACTAATGGAAGCGATACAACCACCAATAAGCAAACACTTGCAATGTCTGAAACCCAAGCACCCCAAATATTGCAAAAAAAGCTAAAAATGACCGACTTCTATGAACAAATGCAGGAGCAGGACCTTATTAACGCCCTACAGATCCCTAGACAGCCACAACGCCCAGAACACTAAAAATGGCAGACCTCCTTCGGCAAACTTTTTTACACTAGGAAGAACATTGCTGGTGAAAACTTCCCTGCAGACAAACCCCAACTCATTGATCCCAAGAAGAATCAGGCGGATCCTAGACCCACTAAGCAAACTATGTGAAGGAAGAGTAACTGTCTACTTAAACCTTTTAAGCAAACTGCAAGAGAGGAAGCATCAATCACTTGCATCAGATACTATCATGTGCAAGTCTGCACCACGGAGACACTTCTAATGGTGAAGATATCATCTCCTCTACTAAAGATCTGCCTCGGGATATTCAACGCAACAAGACAGATGACACAACTACCAGAAATTCTAAACCTGACACCACTCAAATGGGTGAAACCCATGAAGCACCATAGTCCATACCAGTGCCATGTTAATGGCAACTGAAATCTTGGTTGTGTCCTTCCCCCCACATTTCCCGTCAAAGAAGATACTTGTAACTGTCGGGGCACATCAAACCCCAACTTCATGAGGCACGTCTGGATCTTTACAACCAGCACTAACCACCTATCCTAGCAGTAATCACTAAAACCAGGATAGCAGGGAATAAGGGCAATTACAGTGAATCTCCCACTGGAGTGTGCATAGGCTTTGACACTATATGCTTCCGGGGCAGAATAATGATCCTATAAAATCCAAGTCTCATTCTCTTAGAGATTCTAGCACCCATCAAGCTAGAGGTGCATGCAGAGGTTAGCCAACCTCCCTCATCTACTTCGTGCCTTCTATCTACGATACATGCTAGTCCAAGGATTACTGAAAATGTAGAATTATAGCGGATGAAATTAATCATCAATGACTATTATGGGGGATTTTAACAGCTTGATTGAAAATTCATAAAATGTTGGTGGAAGTAGGGTGACCTCATCCCAACCAAGGAAATTTGTAGATTGCTTAGGCTACTGCTCACTTCTAGACTTAGGTTGTTCAGGAACAAAACAACATGGAGCAATATCTGGAATAATGGAATTTGGTAAAGAGTACCTGAATCTCTAGCACTGCTTCGCCAGTACGTGTCGGTTGACTTCCAGCTTCAGGTACCAAGTTTTTGGCCTTATGACACTAGATAATAAAGTAATTCCAACTTACTAAATAGGAATATTTATTTGATATCGAGATGTCTTGAACGTCCAACAAAGAAATTACAAGAAACAGAAATGCAATTATCAAACCTCATCAAATATAATTAGACCATCAAATCCTATTCCACACCACTGAACAAGCTGCTGTAAACGAGAACGCCCCTTCTCCGAAGATGCAATAAGGCTGCTATACGTCAGGAAAATGACTCCCTCCTTCACACCAACGGACTTTGAATCAAGCTTTGAATAAGGAAGCTTGTTCAAAGCATGCACTGCATCATATGAAATGCATACGTGCAGTTAACGCCAGCAAAACAGAACAATAAAAATGTGGGTGATTAATAGCACCCTGTTTCAAAGGCAAAACAACCAAGTGTAGGACTCTAGAAGAGGTCGTACAAATATGAACCTCATGAACTATTACATTTACATGCATCATCTAATAATGAAGGCAACATGTATGGCTCCATCAACTACAATGGGAGATAGTCATACAGCAGACTTTATTGTTCACCCTGTCCAAGTCCTTACATTCTCACCAGCACTTGCCCGTTGAAAATGCCTATAGAAAGGCCTGTGCACTTTCCAAATTGCTTAATAGAAATATTCACTCGTAGAAAAAAAAACGTCCATTGAAATGCTTCCAACTATTCACTGAATACCTTCCACACAAGTTGCACCCACATCATCTAAATCTCTCCTAGCATCGTATTTAAGGTCAGAGCCAACAGATATCCACCTGGAATGAATGCACATCTGTAAGACTGTGTTTTAAAGAAAGTGAATGAAAATGGAATACTCATATAAGTACGCACAATGCTTTCCCCCGTCCTTGGTGCCAATTCTCCCATACTAATCCGGCAATTGTTCGACCTTTCCCCATTCCAGCACCATCTCCAATAAAAAACCCTGCCCTGGTGCCATCACTCAGGTGCTGAAGGTGTCTCTGGAATGAAATTCACAATTTAATTTACAGCAGAAACACCGAGCAACCTTAACTATGCACAATTGACTATCAGAGAAGGTAGTAACCTGACATGCATAGATCAATGTTTCTATTTGCAAACACGACAGGGTTGGTGAACTCTCCAAAATATCAGCAATTTTCAAATCATAGGTGGGATCTGGAGGCTGAACGGCAGATAGGCAAGAGGTCTCTACCACAGGATCCGGGTGAGGAGGTCCAATCGACAACTTAGAAGGACGCTGCCATAAAGTTCACCAAGACGGTCAAATATTATAGCACCATTAAGAAGCGATTGGGAAAATACTCACATAATCAGTGAAAGTTTCTCCTTGCATGCCCCCTTCATCTTCTTCACGCTCGACATCAATTGCAACCTGGAAGGGAAAGCACCAAGTGCAAACATATCAGCAGAACAGGGAGAGCTACTTGTAGGTTGTGCTAGGGGTCCATCAGTATCAATATGGATAAGAGTGCAAGAACATCGCCACGCTATCAAAGCATATGGTGGGATGGTCGATCCCCGTCCTCCCCTCTACAATATGATTCATTGACACCGTCTAGTTTCTTTTTTATTCCAGGAAAACGGGAGAAGACAAGTTGGATAAAGGGTGGAAAAGGCTACCCAAAAAAGAAGAATGGAACGAGAAAGGGGAGGAGAGTAGACCTCGTTGACTTCATCAGGGGGAGGAAGAAGGTCGTTGAGCTTGGAGATGTCAACGGCAAGATCGGCCATGCACTGGGGGCACCTGAAGCGAGCGAGGCCGTGGGGTACGTTCAGGATGGCCTTGCAGTTGGCGCAGGGGAGCTGGATCTTGGTAGGATCGATGCCATGGGCAGGCTTAAGATGGAACGGCTGTTGCTGATGTTGCTGGTGCTGATGGGGAGGGTGGGGCAGGGGTAGGGTTTGGGGGCTGGGTTCCCCAGCGTTAAGCAGCTCTGGGGGCAGCATTTGGGGCAGATGACAAGAAGGACAAGCAAACTCCCGGAAGCCGGCGCCCACCGTCAGTATCATACGGCAGCCGGCACATCGAACGTGGACCCCTGAGGGAGGAGGAGAAGGAGGGACCGTCGCCGTCGTGCCCGTCACCTGAGGCGGCTGCGTCATCAGTTGCCAACCGCTCCGCCACGCAATTGCGGGGCTCTCTCCGTCGATTAGCTGAAAAATCTTTTTTATGTGTGCTCTCTTCCGCGACAGAGAGGAGACGCGTTTTGCTCAACTATCCATCTCCGGTGTCCCCATTCCGTTTTCCTCCTCCCACCCCCACGCCGTCTCTCTCTCTCTCCCTCCCCGTCCCTCTCCCTCCTTCCGTCCTGCCCTCCCCAAGGCTGCCCTCTTCAGTCCGGGCCTAGGGCTTCTCCCATCAGGCCCATCTTAACTATATATATGTTAAAAATAAACAAATCTTAACACGAGTATTAATGGAGATTTAAAGGAGATTTCTCCACCAGCTTAATAGCCTGCTTCTTCGAAGATTATCATAAGCAAGAGAGCCTACTTACGAAGATAAATCACAAAATTTATCTATATTTTTTATAACGAGAATATCCAACGTTCAGGTGATGAAGATGTGCGCTTTGACAATAAGATAGATATAAAAATTATATATAGCATACCAATGGTACTTATAAAATGATTTTTAGATCTAGGCAATGAGAAAAATATAAGTAGACGTCTACCGATTAAGTCATGGGCCTTAAATTTTATGATGGCTAAATGAAAAGTAGCATCAAATCACTTCCCTCAAGTGGTATCAGTTCGCCTATAATAAGTCGGTACATTAAGAGATCACTCACAAAAACGAGTTACTTAGGAAATGACGGGTGCACTGCTAGTAGATTAATCTCGTGTCATCCCGTTTGCTGGAAGCCAATGTGGTAATCCTTCAAGGGTTGAGAGACCTGTAGACTGATTTTGCGATCCCCTAGGAGATCTTCCGAGAGAAGGGGCTTCGATTCATAAATACTGGAGTTGGAGTTGAGTTCAGGATCTCCTCCACTCTCCATGGCACTGTGATGTAAGTCGTGAAGGTCTTGGGGATGAAGACCGTCTTGTGACCACAGGAATGGAGACTTGCCAGTTGTTGCAGTATAAGGGGCGGGGGGTCTTTTCTTACCAAAGCACGTGTGGAGCTGAGTGCATCCATCGGGGCTGGTGTAGGCCACTTCTTCAACGCTGTTGTGATGGAGATCGAGTGGATCTACCCCATAAATGTTGAGGTCCTGGAAATTGGTTGAAGGGAAGTTTAGATCAGACCCCACCACGATGGAAGGGGGAGAATGTTGATGATTTGCCGCTGCCTTGTACATGTTCTCGGAGGCAAGAGTCTTGCAAGCCTTCTCCAGCATAGACTGCATGTACTTCCCCTGGGCCTCTATCCTGAGCTGCAGGTGCCTCTGGACCTGCAGGAAACGGTCACCTTTTATTTGTCGATCTCGTCAAATATCTCCGGGGACAAGGGAAATGGATATACTATGTAGGTTACTGTATCACTCTTATGCTAAGCCTAGTTTTCTTTCCTTTTTCTTTCATTTTGGGATCCAAATGAAAGTAAGTGACGCCTAGGATGTGTCAATATCCCCATTGCTTTTTTAGGGTTTTGTTTCTCTCTTTACCTCAAGGTGCTCATGCAGTCTTCTTTGAACCTCCATCTGCATCCTGTTCCCATCACCACAAACCAACCATGTTTGCCCCCTTTTGCTATGAGTTCAAAGATATATATTCGCCAAAACATGAATGTATATATTATTACATCAGCATTCAATTTGTTCGTAAAAAAAAAATCTAATGCCCGCCCATTTTACAATAAAATAATGATAAGTAAATAGACGGAGGGTAAAAACTGAAATGCGCATAGTTGGCAATATAATACTGGCGGTCTTCTACATCTGATTCAACCACCAGACAATGCCAATGAGGCTGCGGAGAAAAAGATTTTTATTTATCTGTTTCGTTCTTTAAGAGAGATAGAGAGAGGCGGATAAAAGACAAGACAAAAGTATAAACAAAGACAAAGCCACATAGGGAGACGAGTACTCATTCATGCTGCGGGCCATCATGCCGGAGGAAGAGGCAGAGTTCCTATGCAGTTCCAGTGACGATGCTGCAATTAATATATGTTTAGTTGCCCGAGCAAGAGAACCACGGGAGACACAAACCCTATCTTTCTTTCCCGGGGTGGGAGTAAACGTCAAATTACACCATATCATCAGTACGAAAGAGGTGCCTGCTTGTACCCAACCCCAACCCCAAGAAAGATAAAGCAGTCCTGCCTAAAAAGGAGGGAGTGTCATTCAAAATTTGTATGTTGTTACCTTCCTTAATCGAGTGGTCGTTGAATTCCTTGTGGGGTTGCTTTCCCAACCTGAACTTCTGTGCAAATCCAGCAACTCAACTTGTTAAAAAAAATAAAAGAAAAAAAATGAGAAAGCCTCAAGCTTCATCCAATATAATCTTCTTCCCTTTTGTCGAAGTTTGTGCCAAGTAGTGATCTAGTAATGCCTAGCTATATCACCTTGTCTTTCTGTTAGTAAATAAAGGGGTAAAGAAAGGAAGAAGCAGCACCAGCAACCCCTGATTTACAAACAGGGAGGGAATTGTGGAGGGGGGTTGGGGTACCTGGAGGTGACTCTTCAGATGGTAGAGGGTAAGGCCCTTCACGCCCATCACTCTCATGATCGTCTTCGGTGTTGCTTCTACGTTTTGCAAACAAGGATAAGATTACGCCATTGATGACATCATGAGCTAGAGAGAAGAAGCATTTTCATCTGGGAAAATAAAATAAAAATAATCAACAAAGGGGGAGAATCACTATCGGGTCCTCCAAGCTGAGTGACAGCATCGACGAAGCGTTCATGGAGCTCAACCGTCCATCGGAGGCGCGGCTTGGGGTCTGTGGTGAGGACAAGGCCAGAATCCCCCTGGACACACATCGGCCTCGCATGTGTATTCATAGAAGAGGGCTTCTTGGCTTGGAACATTCTCTCCTTTTTTTGGCCCTCTCTCTCACACGAACACTCTATCAACGTGAGGGAGATCACAAAAGATTCAAAGGAACAAATGCTCTTCCCGCTTACTTCCCTTATCTTTTCTCTCTGTGACTCTCTTGGAGGGGGGCTTCTCAAAAAGAGAAGAGAATAGGGTTCATTTCCCCCGAAGACTTTTCTTTCGTCCTTCCTTCTCATATCTTCGTTATAAAGCGAAACCTAAATTGTGGGCCTCTTCTTAATTTAAGCTTATGACACCCTGCTTTCTTTGTTCAGTGGACAATATTATAAATTTATTTGCCTTCTTTTTCTTTTTCTATTCTTTTGTTTTTTTTTTTTTTTTTTGAGAAAATCGTAAAATCTCAAATGAGTGGACCGTAGCTTGGGCTAACCCGGCCGTTTTCTGCCTCCTTTATTCGTTTTGCTATTTGATTGCTCTTGCTCCAGAAAAACTAAAGTGAAGTAACATGAGGCTATACGTGGGAAGGATGCAAATAAGGGTTCAAGAAAATCCTCGCCCTCCCCAAAATGGCATCAGAATAGACTATACTAATTATATTACGACGACCAGAGTTCGGTTTCAAGTGACAATGTTCAGACCCCACCACCTTGGCTGCAAAAGATTTGTCCGACCCTACTTCTCTCTTTTCGCGTAATCATGACCTCCCAGTAGCAGTCTAAAACATCCATGCATTTAGCCCCCGTGATAAAACCCTTATTATGACGGTGTTTTGTGGAAACCTCAACGACAGATAACACTTTCCGACGCACACATTCAAAACTTTGTAAGTACCCGCGGGAAATCAATGAGATGATGATGCTGTCCTTGGTGCTGAGGAAAACAAAGCGCGTCGTTGATTTCTCTGCTACTCATTCGATATATTCATCAATTAATTAGTGATGATGATGATGATAATATTGAATGCTTAGCCCAAAGTTGTCAAGAACTGAGAGGAACTATAAAAATAAAAATAAAAAAGGTGGTGAAAGCAGGGGGTTGTTTAACTAAAGATATCTCTTTAAGGAAGTGTGGACGTGAAGATTGCCGAGGCAGCGTTCAAATGGGGGTTGGGGGGGCTATTTTTTCATTGGAGGGATAATGATGAGAGAGATGATGGTGCTCTGTTCGCTTCCTTTCCTTTTTTTTTCCTTTTTTGGAAGTGCTTTCGTGGAATGGAAGATTTGCTCTTTGCTCCAAAATCACAGTTCCCACATGCTATGTCTTGTCAACCTCTCATTTATATGTATATATATACTGCATTCATGAAGAGAAAAATCACTTTCTACGAAAGTGAAATTCGTATTTACATTTATGCTTAAAACCATAGCATGTTTATATAATAATAATAAGAAGCGCGTGGCATCCAAGGAGAACTTCTAGAAAGAGAAATAAAAAGAGAGTTTGATAGTTTAAGAAATGCCTCAAGTTAGTTTACTGGTGATGAGGAAGGGACAAGCAGGAGGAGGACTTGGGCAAGTGCATGCAAGTACGTTCCTTTTTTCTTAAGAATATAACCATTAAATAACAAAAGTATTTGCAAGAATTTTAACAAGTTTAGTATAGCTAGAAATTTATAACTAAAGTAAACTCCGGTGTAGTTAGAAATAAAAGGGAGGGAGGGCGGGGGAATTTGAAGGAGAGACCCAAAAGGGAGAGGAAAGGACAGGACGAATGTCACTTTAGTTTGTAGTAAGAGGATGAGGAGGTGTTGCTTGAATCCTAAGCATCTTCATTTTTTTTTTTTTTTTTTTGCTTTTGTTCTTTTGGAATTTATTCCCCTAATGAATATATTCGTATTCCCTTTGGATATGGGGAAGGGGCTTCTCTTGTCTTTTGTGTATTTTTTTTTAATAAAAAAATTGGTTCGATTCGCCTCCAATATCCGCGAGGGGGTTGACTTCGACTGGATTTTGCAGCTGCTGTTAGGATGTGATTGAAAGAGTAGCAGCAGACATTTGCCAAACAGGGTCAGGGTCAAATCACGTTGAGGAGGGGGAAGGGGAGTGGGCTTATTACTGAGCTTGTATGGGAAGAAGGTGGAGGAGAACCAACCTGAAGGCCCAAATTAAGAATTACCCCTCCCTCTCTGTAGGCCGGCCCGACCGAGTTAAGATTAGATTATGACCGGGTCCAAAGTGGTTGCTCTTTCGACATTTTCTCTGGTTCTGGGAAATCAAACAGAGGCTGGTCTTTTAGGTTGAAGCCGGCCGCCCATTAGGAATTTTGTGGAGGGGAGGGAGACCACCCATCGAACCTTTCCTTTGGTTGATCTGTAGCCCCAACTCTCCGATCCGTTTGATTTCCCCATGTAAAACACTGATAAAAAATTTTAGAGATTTTATAATAAAAATTTTATTTTTTAGAGATTTTATAATAAAAAATTTATTTTTTAGAGATTTTATAATAAAAATTATATGCCCAAGAATATGTGCGCAACGTTCCCACACAACACTTGCTATATACAGGGAATAGCCGACTTCATATTAAAGCCAATAAATGTAAATGGCTGGCATATTTAAAAAAATCATTCCCCATTTGTGTTTTTTTTTTACCTTTTAAAAATATTTCAAAACAGTTCTGCCTTCAATGTCGCCTCGCCCTATTATATCTAGCCGTTTTCAGTCCCCCATCCCCAATTCTCGGACCGACAAAGAAAGGAGGAACGGAACAAATCTCTCACTCTGCTAGCAGCTCCCAGATGTGCACGCCGGGGATGTTGTCGAAGCTCGTCCGGTGCCGGCCCTGTTTTTCGCTGTACGAGTCCCCCTCCTCCGGTAAGAAAGCATCCTCCGTGTGTCCCGTAACCAACTCACTAATAGCTCGACTGATTTCTGAAGTGACTCCGATTCTTTTGTACCAATCTTGTTCAAAGGAGCGGAATCGGAAACAAAGACGGAAAAGGTTGCCAGTAACAGAAACATGGCCGATAGGAAGGCCACGAGACGAATGGTGTTTGGAAGGGAACTGACCGATGAAACTCTAGGGTCGACCGAAATCGGGCTTTTGGACAAGACCAGAAAATATGAACTTCACTGGCACCGCGGTTTCGAGGACGAGCACTACATAGTACTCTGTTTCGATGAGGAGGAATCGGTTGGCAGAGAAGATGACAGCGATGAACTCGATGTGCCGCCTGAATCTGGAAGTGACTCTGGAGGATTGAATACCGTGAGCGATGTTATTATTCCCTCGCTGCTTCTATTTGCATGAATAATAAATAGTGATCAGCGTAATGAAACTTTCTTATTGAATAGGACTTGCTGGAGGATGAGGGCGAAGACTCCTCCTCGGTAGGCAGCACGCGAACAGAATGTCACTCCAAGGGTGAGGAACATATAGAAAGCAGTCCAGCTGACTCCGATCAATCAGAAGGAAGCAATGGCCATGGCAGCAAGGGCTCCTTCTCTTTCCCAGTGTAAGGCTATTGCTCTCACGTTCTTCTCTCCACTTCCGCCCAGCCTAGTCTTGTTAATATGGCATGGTGCTGCAGACTGCACAAGGAATGGATAGGCAGCCCTGTACAGATGCCAAGACCCGAAGACCTTCGTTGGAGGAATCACTCTGGTACCCATGTTTGTGTTCATTGCTGTAAATTCTGAAGCAGCAGTTGTTCGTCGAATATGTCTCTTTCGCCATCTTTTCCAAATGCAGGCTGCAATTGGACAAAAAATTAACATAGCATTGTTTGAAACAGTGTTCGCTTTGTCCAGCATACATATGAGTGTCACAAAGATGTTCTTGTTTTGTCCACGGACAAAAATCAAAAGGTTACAATGAAATTAGATTGAACATTGAACTACCATCTGAAGAACATTATATTAGTGAGAGACCAACCAAGGATATAAAAGAATTTAAAATTTTTATAAAGAAAATTATAATCGAATAATAAAAATTTTTATTTTTTAGAGATTTTATAATAAAAAGAATTTAAAAAATTATAATAGAATCATTTGCAATAATAAAAATTTTTATTTTTTAGAGATTTTATAATAAAAAATTTATTTTTTAGAGATTTTATAATAAAAAAATATAAAAAAATTATAATAGAATCATTCGCAATAGTAAAAATAAGGCAAAATATACTATTATAGCCTCAACTGTGAGCCAACTTTCTGTTTTGTCATTAACTTAGTTTGTTATATAATTTTGTCATAAAATTTTATTTTTATTTCGATTTTGGCCAATCATGAATTTTTTCTAGCGAAAACCAAACAAGGTTTTAATATAGTCTAACATGTGTCCTATAATAGTGGAGTTTCGACATTCTCATTCATTCGTCTCGTAATCCACTTTATCCGTAATAGTCGCCCCCTCATCATCCGACATTCATCGATTTTTTATATTTTTTTGACAACATCAGCAATTATCGTTAACTTCGGCTTCCAATTTACTTGATTTGTTCATCAAAATTTTATAATAAAAAAACAAATGAAAAGTTTCAATATTATTTCTTATTTTTTAAAATCTTTTTTTCTTTTTAGTCGATAAATGAAAATTATCTATTAAGGCCTTGTTTGGCTTTCGTTAGAAGAAATTCATGATTGGCCAAAATTAAAATAAAAACAAAAGTTTGTGACAAAATTATATAACAAACTAAGTTAAGGACAAAACAAAAAGTTGGCTCAAAGTTGAGGCCATAAATTAATATTTTGCCTAAAAATAACTAATGATTTTAAAATTGCCTTTCTAATAAAACGTGATATCTTTCGCACCACAAAAACCCTAAAAAACCAGGAGGAGCAGCAAGGGAGTGAAACCGGGGGATGGAAGGGATGATGGGGGGAGTGTCGTACCAGAGATTCCCCAAGGTCAAGCTCCGGGAGTTGAAGGACGACTACGCCAAGTTCGAGCTCCGCGACACCGACGCCAGCATGGCCAACGCCCTCCGCCGCGTCATGATCGCCGAGGTCCCCACCGTGGCCATCGACCTCGTCGAGATCGAGGTCAACTCCTCCGTCCTCAACGACGAGTTCATCGCCCACCGCCTCGGCCTCATCCCCCTCTCCAGCGACCGCGCCATGTCCATGCGCTTCTCCCGCGACTGCGACTCTTGCGACGGCGACGGCCAGTGCGAGTTCTGCTCCGTCGAGTTCCACCTCCGCGCCAAGTGTATCGGAGACCATACCCTCGACGTCACCAGCAAGGACCTCATCAGCTCCGACCACACCGTCGTCCCCGTCGACTACTCCTCCGATTCCTTCTCCAACGACCCCTCCGACCACAGGTCGCATCCTTCCCCTCGTCTCCCTGCCTCCTTGCCCCGTGATTTCTTTCTTGAGGGAACTTACTTTAGCTGCTTGTTTCTCTTTAGGGGTATCATCATTGTGAAGCTGAGGAAGGGGCAGGAGCTTAGGCTTAGGGCTATAGCAAGGAAGGGCATCGGAAAGGATCACGCCAAGTGGTCCCCTGCCGCCACAGTGACATTCATGTATGAACCGGATATTCACATCAATGAAGAGTTGATGGAAACTCTGACCCTAGAGGAGAAAGTGAGCTGGGTCGAGAGCAGCCCAACCAAAGTATTCGACATTGATCCGAATACCGAGCAGGTTTGTCATTGCCTCCATTCTACATTATTTCAGAATGGAATTTCCTGTTGGCTAGATTTTATCATACTTCCACATAACATTTTCGAATCAGGTTAGCTTCTAGTGAGAACTGCTGATCCTTATCTTTGTGCCATTGCATTGTTAGTGCCTTTTCATGTAGCAAACATAGTCTGATCCAGTTCAGCTACGGTGTGTTGTTGTATCTCTGGTTGAAGAGAGTAGTCTGACTTTCTGAGCGGTTTTCCGGTCCACTGTTGACGGCTCTCAGCTGCTGTGATGATTCACTAGTTTTGCCTACCTACTAGTTTAGTGGGCAATTCCTGCTTGGAAAATTGTGGGCCTGTAGACAGAAAGTGTAGGAATTGCCCTGCTATAGACTCCTCATGCTTGCCATCTGTTGTAGTTTACATTCCAGTAGATGATTACAAATTCCGTTTCAGTTTGAAAAAGCTGGCAAAGTTGGCTGTTGAAAGTCAATTGGATTCGCTTTAAGTTTTATCTGGCTGATCCTTTTTCTCCTTTTCTCCTATAGGTGGTAGTGGTTGACCCCGAAGCATACACTTATGATGATGAAGTGATTAAGAAGGCTGAGGCGATGGGGAAGCCAGGGCTTGTGGAGATCTATGCGAAGGAGGACAGTTTTATCTTCACTGTTGAATCAACTGGTGCCATCAAAGCTTCGCAGTTGGTCATCAATGCTATCGAGATTTTGAAGCAGAAGCTTGATGCTGTTCGCTTATCTGAGGACACAGTTGAGGCTGACGACCAATTCGGAGAGCTGGGTGCTCATATGCGTGGGGGCTGACTCATTTGTTTTTTTTTTTTGTAGCTTCTGTCTTCGGACTAAAGGCTGTCTAATCATTGGTCTGCGCGATGATACTTGCTTTTGGTGTGTAGTTTTACACTGAAAACCCACCCATCTTCTGTTGAATGGTTTTAATGTTATGGCTGAAGTGTTGGTCAAAAGATCCTAGGCTCCAAGGTTACCTCTTAATATACATGTATTGATATTCATATAAGCTTTATCCGCACTTTGTATGCATACAAGTATAATGCTCCTAGGCTTTGTTTCGACGGGGCATGCAGCAAATTATATCATTAGAGCAAGAGTGGATGGTGATCACCAAACGGGGTGACAGAACAGTATATGCATTAATGAATGACTGATACATAGAGAACTACATTTACATATGTTGTTGATGCAGCCACTCATCTAGTATAACTCAATGTTTGAGACATCATAAGCATAGTTTAGTTACATTTAAGTGAACTTCTGTTAATATTTCATCCCTATAAGCATCAGTAATCAATACCCAGAATTGCAAAGAATCCGAAGAATGAGAAAATACCAACCGGCTGATGCAACTTAGAGATTGATCATCTGTCAGGGAACACTCCATTTGCGGCATATTTTATCCAGTAGATCCTGTCTCAACCTGTTTACCGTTTTGAAGCTATCCAGATCCACCATGTGTTCTTGAAACTTGGTGTGATTCAAAACAAATCAAGATCATTCATAAGTCCGAAATTTGGCCGGTCGCAACCTTTCTTTATAAAAATTTTATTTTTTAGAGATTTTATAATAATAATCGAATCATTCGCAATAATAAAAAATTTTATTTTTTAGAAATTTTATAATAAAAATTTTATTTTTTAGAGATTTCATAATAAAAAGAATTTAAAAAATTATAATCGAATCATTCGCAATAATAAAAATAACTAATGATTTTAAAATTGCCTTTCTAATAAAACGTGATATCTTTCACACCACAAAAACCCTAAAAAACCAGGAGGAAGGAAAAACCACCCAGGGTTTATTTGATAGCGAGATGTCTTGATCGTCCAACAAAGAAACTACAAGAAACAGAAATGCAATTATCAAACCTCATCAAATATAATTAGACCATCAAATCCTATTCCACACCACTGAACAAGCTGCTGTAAACGAGAACGCCTCATCACAGAAGATGCAATAAGGCTGCTATATGTCAGGAAAATGACTCCCTCCTTCACACCAACGGACTTTGAATAAAGAAGCTTGTTCAAAGCATGCATTGCATCATATGAAATGCATACGTGCAGTTAACGCCAGCAAAACAGAACAATAAAATGTGGGTGATTAATACCACCCTGTTTCAAAGGCAAAACAACCAAAGTGTAGGACTATAGAAGAGGTCGTACAAATATGAACCTCATGAACTATTACATTTACATGCATCATCTAATAATGAAGGCAACATGTATGGCTCCATCAACTACAATGGGAGATAGTCATACAGCAGACTTTATTGTTCACCCTGTCCAAGTCCTTACATTCTCACCAGCACTTGCCCGTTGAAAATGCCTATAGAAAGGCCTGTGCACTTTCCAAATTGCTTAATAGAAATATTCACTCGTAGAAAAAAAACGTCCATTGAAATGCTTCCAACTATTCACTGAATACCTTCCACACAAGTTTCACCCACATCATCTAAATCTCTCCTAGCATCGTATTTAAGGTCAGAGCCAACAGATATCCACCTGGAATGAATGCACATCTGTAAGACTGTGTTTTAAAGAAAGTGAATGAAAATGGAATACTCATATAAGTACGCACAATGCTTTCCCCCGTCCTTGGTGCCAATTCTCCCATACTAATCCGGCAATTGTTCGACCTTTCCCCATTCCAGCACCATCTCCAATAAAAACCCTGCCCCTGGTGCCATCACTCAGGTGCTGAAGGTGTCTCTGGAATGAAATTCACTATTTAATTTACAGCAGAAACACCGAGCAACCTTAACTATGCACAATTGACTATCAGAGAAGGTAGTAACCTGACATGCATAGATCAATATTTCTATTTGCAAACACGACAGGGTTGGAGAACTCTCCAAAATATCAGCAATTTTCAAATCATAGGTGGGATCTGGAGGCTGAACGACAGATAGGCAAGAGGTCTCTACCACAGGATCCGAGTGAGGAGGTCCAATCGACAACTTAGAAGGACGCTGCCATAAAGTTCACCAAGACGGTCAAATATTATAGCACCATTAAGAAGCGATTGGGAAAATACTCACATAATCAGTGAAAGTTTCTCCTAGCATGCCCCCTTCATCTTCTTCACGCTCGACATCAATTGCAACCTGGAAGGGAAAGCACCAAGTGCAAACATATCAGCAGAACAGGGAGAGCTACTTGTAGGTTGTGCTAGGGGTCCATCAGTATCAATATGGATAAGAGTGCAAGAACATCGCCACGCTATCAAAGCAAATGGTGGGATGGTCGATCCCCGTCCTCCCCTCTACAATATGATTCATTGACTCCGTCTAGTTTCTTTTTTATTCCAGGAAAACGGGAGAAGACAAGTTGGATAAAGGGTGGAAAAGGCTACCCAAAAAAGAAGAATGGAACGAGAAAGGGGAGGAGAGTAGACCTCGTTGACTTCATCAGGGGGAGGAAGAAGGTCGTTGAGCTTGGAGATGTCAACGGCAAGATCGGCCATGCACTGGGGGCACCTGAAGCGAGCGAGGCCGTGGGGTACGTTCAGGATGGCCTTGCAGTTGGCGCAGGGGAGCTGGATCTTGGTAGGATCGATGCCATGGGCAGGCTTAAGATGGAACGGCTGTTGCTGATGTTGCTGGTGCTGATGGGGAGGGTGGGGCAGGGGTAGGGTTTGGGGGCTGGGTTCCCCAGCGTTAAGCAGCTCTGGGGGCAGCATTTGGGGCAGATGACAAGAAGGACAAGCAAACTCCCGGAAGCCGGCGCCCACCGTCAGTATCATACGGCAGCCGGCACATCGAACGTGGACCCCTGAGGGAGGAGGAGAAGGAGGGACCGTCGCCGTCGTGCCCGTCACCTGAGGCGGCTGCGTCATCAGTTGCCAACCGCTCCGCCACGCAATTGCGGGGCTCTTTCATAATCTTTATTATGAAAAATTGGTTCGATTCGCCTTCAATATCCGCGAGGGGGTTGACTTCGACTGGATTTTGCTGCTGCTGTTAGGATGTGATGAAAAGAGGAGGAGCAGACATTTGCCAAACAGGGTCAGGGTCAAATCACATTGAGGAGGGGGAAGGGGAGTGGGCTTATTACGGAGCTTGTATGGGAAGAAGGTGGAGGAGAACCAACCTGAAGGCCCAAATTAAGAATTACCCCTCCCTCTCTGTAGGCCGGCCCGACCGAGTTAAGATTAGATTATGACCGGGTCCAAAGTGGTTGCTCTTTCGACATTTTCTCTGGTTCTGGGAAATCAAACAGAAGCTGGTCTTTTAGGTTGAAGCCGGCCGCCCATTAGGAATTTTGTGGAGGGGAGGGAGACCACCCATCGAACCTTCCTTCCATATCTTCTTCCTCCAATCAATCAATCAAAATTTTTCATTAAGAAAGACCAAAGGGCAGGAGAAAGGTCAGAAAAAAAAAAAAAATCCAACTTGTTATCCTGCCTGGCCTTCCTCTTCCTGAAGAATTCCTTTGATCTGTAGCCCCAACTCTCCGATCCGTTTGATTTCCCCATGGAAAACACTGATACCTCCACCTCCACCGTCCGGAGGAATTCTAAGCGTCCCAGGTGTAAGGGAACTTCTTTATTTGTATTTTTTTTCTGTTGATCTTCTTCTCCATTATCGTTACATCTTTCTTTGATATTCCGTTCCCATGTTTCGATTTAGTCTCGTGGGTTTTCTTTCTGGGGATGTGTCCATTTCTTCCCTCACAATTTCCTCTCTATCCCGCAGACTCAAAGTTCACTCAGCAGGAGCTCCCCGCTTGCAAACCCATTCTTACCCCCCGATGGGTCGCTCTTTCATTCCGTTTCCTTTTCTTCCTCAACTCTGATTCTTGGCATCCCAAACCAACCGAAATTCTCTCTTTCTGTGTCTGCAGGTCATCTCTGCTTTCATGCTCATAAGTATTGTATTTATCCCGATCGGGGTCGCCGCTTTGTTTGCTTCCCGAGATGTGAGCCTCAACTGAGATTTCATCCGACTTTTTATTGTTTCTTGATTCCTATCGAAATATGCGTTTTTTCTAGGTTGTTGAGATAGTTGATCGTTATGACTCCGAGTGCATACCCGCCAATGAGACAGACAAGGTCAAATACATACAGACGCCCGGTGAAAAATCCTGCAACCGAACACTGACCGTGAGAACTTGTCCAACTTTCTTGTGTAATTTTATTCCGCCAATTCCCCTTCAAACCTTTTAAGTTTTCCTTACACTTGGACCCTTATATTTCAGGTGCCAAAACGCATGAAGCCACCTATATTTGTTTACTATCAACTTGATAACTTCTACCAGAATCACAGGAGGTTTGTTGTCTCAGTAACACTCCTCAGCTAGTCATTTTGCTGTTTTATGTTAAATGGTTTCAGCTATGCTCAATTTGACTAGAGGGCCTTCTTTGGAGAGGCAACGCATCCTTTGGCTCATTGCTATGCTATGATGGCTGGCCCCATGGCTTGGTAGTTGGCATATTTATGGTAGCATGTTTTCTTAATTTCTTAGATATGTGAAGAGTCGAAACGATCAACAGTTGAGAGATTCCAAGGAAGCCAATTCAGTGAGTGGATGCAAACCAGAAGATTTTAACAATGGCTCAGTAATTGTGCCTTGCGGTCTCATTGCATGGAGTTTGTTTAATGACACTTATAGTTTATCTCGGAACAACATTACATTGAATGTAAGTAAGAAGGACATCTCATGGAAGAGTGATAGGGAGCATAAATTTGGCAAAGATGTCTATCCTAAAAACTTCCAGAGTGGAGGTCTGATTGGCGGTGGAATCCTCGACCCAAACATTCCCGTAAGTCTTCTTTTCCCCTGTTTGGTCTGCATGTGAACACCATATACAACTCTTCCCAATTATCCTCAGCTTTTGTGTTCTCAGTTTGGAGGAATGTTGTTATCACTACTAAATTTTTTGGAGTTTCATTGCCTTTCCTCTCTTATCATCATAAAACAATTTTTCGGTCATTGGGAAATATTTCTCATCGACTTGCATCAAATGTGACCTTTATTTGCTTTGTTCTCTCATATCCATGGGTATTTTAGATTGACAGGGTTGAGGGCAAAAGTTATTAAAGGTTTGAGGCATTGAGCAATCTCTTTACATTAGTTGTATGTGTCAATTCTCCTATACTCTTGTTAGCAGGGAGCACTTTATGCAACAGGAATGCTTATGTTGAGGAGTATTCCCTATTCAACTAAGATTTGGTTATATATTTCTTTTTTCCTGCATTTCAATTAAAATATTGAATCTGATTGGTCCTTTTGTATCAGCTGAGTGAGCAAGAAGACCTCATAGTGTGGATGAGAACTGCAGCTCTTCCGAATTTCAGGAAATTGTATGGAAAGATGGAAGTTGAGCTTCAGGAGAATGACGTCATAGATGTGACGTTGGGGAACAATTACAATACTTATAGCTTTAATGGGAAAAAGAAGCTAGTTCTTTCAACGACAAGCTGGCTTGGGGGAAAGAACGATTTTCTTGGCATTGCTTATCTTACTGTTGGTGGCTTGTGCTTTTTCTTGGCAATGGCGTTCACTGTCGTATACCTGGTTAAGCCGAGGTGTGCCCCTCTTTTCTTTTGAAGTAGGCTTTTTGGCTGATAACTTACCAATTTGGATATCATGATGCCGGAGATATAAAAATGCCAGTTCCATCATATGGGATCATAGCATTAGCTTAGGTTGCTTGGAAGAATACCTTGATACCCACTGCTAATACCATCCTGTTATTTCTTATGCATGTGTAATTAACATACTAATATGGATCTGTTCTTGACAGGCAATTGGGAGACCCGTCTTACTTATCCTGGAACAGAAATCCAGGATGGCGCTAGGCTGGTCTGAAGCAAAACTCCACGATTAAAATAACCATTATCCATGGTTGTTGTTGTAACAATTGCTGACAAGTATGGTAAATGAATTGTTGTAGGACCACGGACCGTTTGTGTGAGCTCTTTGGACAAACTTCTGTGTCATATTAGTAGTTGATGGACCGAATTGAATTGCTTTATTGATTTGTTAGCTGCATTGTATCTCAATATTCTCAGTATATTTCTTCTGGCTGTATTTTATGCAACGGCATATTGTTTTTCTGTGCTTAGCTAACTCAACAGTTGAGACTAGGCTTTCAAGCGCAACTTCTGCTACATTGACGGCCTTAGTTGCTTTGGATATTCTTTTTTGGTAGTATCATTCATGTACTGTTCTCAGCATCATGCCTTGAAAAGGGCTTCGGCAGCATCCTGAGGGGTGTTCTGTGAATCATGACTGGCATCCTCCATGGTAACTCTGTTGACCCTGACCATTCCTCATGGCTGGTCCAAATCCAAACAGCGTCCTTCCTTCTCTGAGTCATTCCTTGGAAAAGAATTTGAGTTTGGAATACATACATAGAAAACATGCTAAACAGAGGAGGCAGGTTTGTGACCGTCCAGCATCGGTTATTTGACTTGCACTATGCTGCTGCGCATTCTCAACTTAAGCTGTGAACGGATGACTGGAAAACCCCTCAACCCCCTCCCTTCCTAGAATAGAAGGAAGCTTCAGCCTTTGGGGAGCTCCCTCGAACAAGTCTGACTGCTTTGATTGTTCTTCATTTATGACTAGCAACAAGTGCCATGTGCGCCATCAAATAATAGCACTCGGTTGCTGCTATATATTTCAAAAGCACAGTTAGGGATGCAAAAAATGCACAACCACGTGTGCAAATGCAAGTGACTTGGTTGGGAGATACCCGTATCCTAATGTCCAAAACATTAGGTTTCACAGGAGCTATAGTCATTGGGAATATTATCTTTTTATTGACATTTTCTGATTAAAAATAGCTAAAAAAATGTAAAGCAGCCAGACAGTGTTTCCTTATTGACGAAGCCAAACTAATCGGGGCATCTGTTATAAAAGATCAAGCTTGTTCATCGTACAAGCTGTCAATGTTAGCACGATACTTTCCCAAGTCATCTTTTCCTCGGGACTGAACGTTTCCTCATAATATTTCCCATATTTTTTTTTGTGAGAAACCTTGTGCAACCAGCCTTGCTTGGTTGTGATCTATTCTCCCGTTGACTTTCCTTTTTATCTGAAACACCTATTTACTTGAAACAAATTTCACATCGGGAGGCATCGAGACCAAATCCCAAGTCTAATTTTTTGTAAGCTCGATTGTGTTTGATTACAGAACAGGTGCTATGTGTTTCTTGGAAAACTCGCATGGAGGGGCGCCAGAAGTTGCATCGCCTAGCACGTGTGCTGAACGGAGAATCGCATCACGCCTCATGTCTGCAACCAAATTTCATACCAATAAAGTGACTCCTGAGTCAGTCGCCATCCAAAACACGCATAACCATCTTTGCTTCCTACCCAAAGGAACAAATAGGGATGAAGTCCAATCCTTCTTATTGGGCAAGGAAGCTGCAGAATTTGCAAAAGACAAAAAGAAAAGAAAAAAGCCCCAAGCAAATAACAAGGGAGCCATCCCTGTCAGGGAGGGGTATTTAGGAGGCTAAAAGCTTATTCCGGGCAGCTCCCTCCACAGGTCCTCGGTCTCATTACTATAAAACACAACCGCCTCTCTCATTCGATAACAACCAAAACTGATAACATGGAAATAATCAAGGGGCCGGGGCCAGGGAAATGCTCATGCATCATCAAGAGCAAGTACGCCTGGCAGTTGCTTCCCCTCCAGAAGCTCAAGGCTGGCCCCGCCTCCAGTTGAGATGTGGCTCATCTTGTCTGCCAGTCCAACCTTCTCCACGGCAGCAACTGAGTCGCCCCCGCCGATGATTGTTGTCACTCCCTTCCCACTGAGCTCCGCCAGCTTCTTTGCAACCGCCTGACAGCAAAAATTCATCATCTCACTCCGTTCCAAATAAACTTGGAATATAAGCTACATCAACTATAAATCACACAAGAGAGATGGTACCTCTGTTCCCTCAGCGAATTTCTCAAACTCAAATACACCCATTGGCCCATTCCAGATTATGGTTTTGGTAGTATCCAGGGCTTCACTGAACGTCTTAACTGAATCGGGTCCTATATCAAGACCCATCCAACCATCTGGAATGCTAGACGCCGGGACCACCTGATAACACATCTTCCATTTAGTTTTCTTTTTCTTTTCTTTTTTTCCGGCAGAAAAATAATTCTCAAGTAGACAGTCGGACTGCAAAAGCTGCTTCATAAATCAAACCTTGCTATCAGCATCAGCGGCAAACTTGTCGGCTATAATCACATCAGTTGGGAGGAGCAAAGATACGCCCTTCGCCTTGGCCTTCTCAAGGAGAGAAGTTGCAAGGCCTAGCTTGTCTTCTTCCACGAGAGAAGAGCCCACGGAATGTCCTTGGGCTTTGTAGAACGTGAAGATCATTCCTCCGCCAAGCAAAAGTAGGTCAACTTTCTCCAAAAGAGACTCGATGACGCCAATCTTGGATGATACCTTTGATCCACCAACGATGGCGGCAAAAGGCTTCTTCGGATTTGCCACAGCTCCAACAAGATAATCCAGCTCCTGGAATCAACATAACGGCTAACATACATGAGAGTCAATTACAACAGCCCTGACGGACGTGCCAAACATCTCATAAGCTAAGAAGGAGCGGTCAGTTAGTAAAGAGCTACAAACCTTCTGCATAAGAAATCCTGCAACGGAGGGCTTCAAGTATTTCGCCACACCTTCTGTGGAAGCATGCGCCCTATGGGCAGTCCCGAATGCATCGTTGACATAGACATCTGCAAGAGAAGCAAGCTTCTTGGCGAATTCCGGATCATTCTTCTCCTCTTCCTTGTAGAACCTAACGTTTTCAAGAAGCAGAACTCCTCCCTCAGGGGTTTCAGAAACAAGTTTCTCAACTTCTTCTCCAATACAGTCATCGGCCATCTTAACCTGCCGAAAAAGTGATGAGAGGGAAAGGGTTAGGGGTCAGCCGGGGACGTAGGGATAAGGGGTCGTGAGCAGGGAAAAGGCTGACCTCAACACCAAGGAGTTGGGACAGCCGGGGCACAAGGGGCTTTAGGCTGTACTTGGGGGTGACACCCTTAGGACGGCCCTGAATTCAAGGAAACGCGGGAGGGGTAAGACATCAGGCCGAAAAAGGAAGGGGAAAAAAACGAAAGGGACAAGAGAGAAAGAGGGGAAAGACCAAGTGGGAGGAGAGGATGACAATGGAGCCGTGAGAGATGAGGTATTTGATGGTAGGGACAGCGGCCCTGATCCTGGTATCATCAGTGATGTTGAGGCTGTCATCGAGGGGGACGTTCAGATCTACCCTAACAAACACCCTCTTCCCCTTCAAGTCTGCCTCCTTGAGTGCGCCCACGCTCTTCTTAGTCGCCATTGTTTTACCAGCAGCCAAGAAAGAAAACCCTAACCATGATTGGAAATGGATCAGATCAAATTACAAAGAAGATCAACAACAAGTCTTTTTCTTTCAGTATAAAAATCACAAAAGAATCCCCTCTTTCGTTCACCCATCAAAACACCCAAGAATAAACATCATGATCGGATCAAGCCATACAGAAAACACAGAGAGAGAGAGGGAGAGTTACCGGTGGTGGTGCTCACGGAAACAAGGCAGGTGGGTGGGCAAGGGGACTTAAAAAGAAAAGCTGACACGTGGGTTGTACAAGGGAGTTGCATTTTGAGAAGAAAAGTCGTAAGTTGCTTTTTGGTTTGGTTTCACAGAGCGAAAGCACCTCCTCCTCCTCCTCCTCCTCCTGTACTTCTCTTTTTACAGAGATTTCTTTCGTACAAATCGGTCAAAAAAATGGTAAGTTCAGAGCATTGAGATTATCCACGATAGATAATCTCATCCTGACCGTATCTTTCTTGCTGCAGGTGAAGTTCACGGCTGTCGAGTTGCGCAATATCATGGACTTGAAACATAACATTCGGTCATTGCCCATGTCGACCATAGTGAAAACTCTTTCCTCCTCTCCGTTTGTCGGTCCATCCATATATTACGAACAACAACATTGTTTCCATTGTCTGATCCATCGGAACTTCTTATAAACCTTTTTGCTTTTTGATTTCAGTAGGACTTCTTTTAGGAGATTTAGTTTGGAAAATCATCTCGGTGTTTCCTATATCTTTTATTTCCTTGTAAGGGACATCCATAGTAAAGAATGTGTTTGTAATTGTGAGATGTTGATGGTTTCATTTTTTGTCGTATCACTGCAGGGAAGTCCACTCTCACAGTTTCGTTAGTGGCTGCTGCCGGTATTATTGCTCAAGAAGTTGCCGGAGATGTCCGCATGACAGATACCCGCGCAGACGAGGCAGAACATGGTATTACCATCAAGTCCACGGGTATTTCCCTCTACTATGAAATGTCCGATGAAGCCTTGAAGAGTTACAAGGGAGAGAGTAATGGTAACGACTACCACCTGATCAACCTTATTGATTCCCCTAGGCACGTGGATTTCTCTTCCGACTACCTGATCAACTTTCGTATAGTTATCGGTATTCTCCGGCAAAGCGTCAACTGGTCGTAAGGTTAGAATAATGGGCCCCAACTACGTCCTTGGGGAGAAGAAGGATCTTTATGTAAAGGGTGTTAGAGAACGGTGATTTGGATGGGAAAGAAGCAGGAGATAGTTGAAGACGTTCCTTGTGGTAATAAGGTGGCATTGGTTGGGCTTGATCAGTTCATCACGAAGACTGCTACCCTAATGAATGAGAAAGAAGTCGATGTTTGTCCTATGAGAGCCATGAAGTTTTCTGTCTCTCCAGTTGTGCATGTTGCAGTTCGGTGCAAGGTATCATCTGACCTACCCAAGCTGGTGGAAGGGTTGAATCGACTTGCCAAATCTGATTGTATGGTGGCGTGCTCCATTGAGGAGTCGGGTGAGCATGTTGTTGCTGGTGCGGGAGAACTCCATCTTGAGGTTTGCTTGAAGGATCGGCAGGAACAATTTATGGGAGGTGCCGAGATTGTGTAGTCCAAAAATCCTCTGGTGTCCTTCTGTGAGACGGTCCTACAGAAGTCCTCCCGTGTCGTTATGAGCAAGTCGCCCAACAAGCACAACCGTTTGTACATGGAGGCGAGACCCATGGAAGAAGGGCTCGCTAAAGCCATTGATGATGGCCGTATCGGTCCAAGAGATGATCCCAAGGCACGGTCCAAGGTGTTATCTGAGGAATTTGGGTGGGACAAGGATCTGGCGAAGAAAATTTGGTGCTTTTGGCCTCGAGACAACAGGCCTGAACATGGTCATCGATATGTGCAAGGGAGTTCAGTATTTGAATGAAATAAAGGATTCTGTTGTGGCTGGTTTCCAATGGGCGTCGAAGGAAGGTGCCCTGGCTGAGGAAAACATGCGTGGTATTTGCTTTGAAGTCTGTGATGTCGTCCTGCATGCGGATGCTATCCACAGAGGTGGAGGGCAGGTCATCCCAACGGCTAGGAGGGTCATCTATGCTTCACAGTTGATGGCCAAGCCCAGACTTGTGGAGCCTGTCTACTTGGTGGAGATCCAAGCACCTGTACAGGCACTTGGGGGCATATACAGTGTCCTAAATCAGAAACGTGGACACGTTTTTGAAGAGATGCTTAAGCCAGGAACTCTGCTTTACACCATCAAGGCGTACCTGCCAGTCATCGAGTCATTTGGATTCTCGAGCTCGTTGAGGGCCGCTACATCAGGACAAGCTCTCAACCAGTGTTTTGGACCACTGGGATACGATGTCTTCTGATCCCTTGGAATCAGGATCGCAGGCCGCCCAGCTAGTTGCTGATATCCGCAAGAGGAAGGGCTAGAGGGAGCAAATGACCCCTCACTCGGCAAGAAAATGTGGTATGATCAAGATTGCTTGATCTCTGCAAAGGAGCTGGCGGGTATGGCAGACATATTGATCCAAATTTCCCTTTCTACTCGCTCGCCAGTGACGCCGTTCCTTTCCCATTCCTGTAGTAGACCCATCACAGTTGCTGTCTCTAACTGTCTCTACCGCCTAAGGAAATAATACCATGATCGAACAGGAGCTCTTTTCCATCCGCCAATTCTCTGTTGCGGTTTGGTATTTTTTTTTAAGGTCTACCGCAGTTCCGTTCATTTAGGTTATGCTAACTGGAATGTGTTTCTAAAGGATTCAATTTTTCTCCCGTTTTGGAGATTATGAATTGGCAGGTATAATTCTGTATTTTGATGCCCAGATTGACCGGGAAAGGGAACACACCCGATCATCCCAATATCTGACCATAATTAACAAAGTGATTCTACCAGAGGAAATCACGGGCAGCTACCTGATTCAACCGCCCAAGTAAAATGACATTCAATGACCAGGAGACAAACTAGGGCAGCTAAAGTCACCCACCATCAAATCACCAGTTAAGTGTTCTACCATAAAGCTCCACTCCTCTGAGCCTGGGGATAGTCCGGAAAAAATCCAAGCAAAACATAAACTTACAAACACCATCCTCGGTCTATGCTAGTGATGAACGCTAACACCCACAGTACCTCCAACCACGTCCCACCATTCTCAATCCTCCTCGTCTCCCGGCAGTCTCAGTTGATGGGAAAAAGTACCTAGAGGGGCAGAGAAGGAAGAGAAGAGTACTTTACCTACGGTTTACCAGGTGGTGGGGAGGAGCCGCTGCTGTTGCTACTGCTGTTTCTTCCCCTCAAGGGCCTGGCAAAACATTTACAGTAACGAATCATTCTGTACTCTCCACCTGATTGGTTAGGAATAGCCAAATTGCACTAAAAAGTGCTTGGTAACTGAACCCAAGTTGCGAATCGCATATCCGAAAAGTACCTTCTAGGGCTGCGACTTCTTGATACCTTCCGCGGCAACTGTCCAACAATTCATACACCAGGACTTCAGCAAAAAAGAAACAGAAAGGGTCCCAGAACTCACAAGTTTAGGGCCTCATACCTTGCGAGGACTTGGCGAGTCAGAATAAGAAGATGACCTTCCGCGCCTTCCAGGTGGAGCTCGGCCTCTGTCATAAATAAGAAGTAAAGGAAAAGCAGTATGTAAGACAGTATAATGGGCAAGGAACGCCTGGAATATAAACATTTAAGAAAGGAAAAAGATAGCAAACAACTTTCTTGTGATGGGAATACATAGGTAAATCTCAATATGACCATGAAGCAGAAATCATGGTGACATACATCATTGTACCACTATGCCAGCCAGAGCCAGAAAAACATTCACTAAGATTGGTAAATTATTTTGAGGTACGGAAAGAGAGGGACTCAAAACCTTGGAAAGCATTCACATGCATATTGCACCTCATGGCGCAACTAGTAAGTCTGCTTAATCAGATAGCAAGTTAAAAGTGCACAGGAGGCAAAATTTCACTAGTATAAGTACTTCACCAGTAGATGAGTTATTAATGAAGTACCTCCTCGGTGAAATTGACCTTGATCGTGACCGAGCAGATCTGCGAACAAGAGAGCGGCTTCGCCTTCTGACTGGAGACCTCCGAGGTGGGCTTCGAATTCGCCTAGGAGGTGACCTTTTTCGGAGAACATATAAAGGAAACAGTCAAAGAAAACCCAGTTATGACACAGAGAACAGATAAAACATCAGTTGTAGTGCAGCAATCCAACTGGAATATAAGAATAACAAAACCTTGAAGGGAAATACTAAATAAGCAAAACAAGTTATCCTAGACGAAAAAGATAATGCCAACAGTGAATCAGGACTAGGATATGGTGAATTGTCACGATAGAGATGCAGAGAATCTCAAACTAAGGTTATAGTTGAACTGTCTAACACACAGCACCCACATAACATCTGCTTAGTGTTCAAACAAGTGGAGTAAAATTGAATGGTTCCAACAAGCACCTTAATGTCAGGACGTATATCTAACCTGCAAATTTCTGCATTGCATATTGAAACTAAAAGTAGTACAACATTTAGGAGAAGAAAAGTGATTCCTTACCTGCGCCTAGGAGGAAAAGGAGAACGCCTCCTAATGGGACTCCCCCGAATCCTGCAACAGTAACACCTTAAGATGTCAGTAAATGCTTCAAATAGCACCTAGTATTCTGGAAAAAATGACACAAATTAAAACAACCTCACAGGGGATCTACGCCGTGGAGCAGGAGATGAAGGGGAGCGTCCTCTAAGAGGAGAAGCAGGTCTTCTCCTAGGAGGTGTTTCGCCTCTACGGTATGGAGATTCACCTCGGCGACGGATGGGTGAATCACCTTTTCTTCTTGGGGGAGAATCCACTGCTCTTCTAGGGGAACCACCCCTCCTAGGTCCAGGTGATCTTCTCCTCGGAGGTGGAGAAACAGCTTTTCGACGAGGAGAAGCTACATAGGAATGATTATGAGATAATAGGGCACAAAGTTCTAAAACAATCCTAAAAACATCGAGAGAAAGAAGATGAGACATGTACTCTCTCGTGGTTGCTTGGATAAATCCACATCAGGAACAGCATTTTCGGATTTCAGAACATCTTTCTTCGCAGTTGCAGAAGGAGGCTTTGGCGGAGGTGAAACCTTTTGTCTAGGAGGCAAGGTAAACTTAGCTCGAACAATGTTGCCATCAATTTGAGCCTACATAAATGAATATATGTTAAGATCCAACTCAACAAATGCTACAATTAAATGCTTCCCATTGCATGTGAAGCGTACCCCATCCATAAACAACTGGGCCTTTTCAGCATCAGCTCTCGTTTTAAACTCCACATATCCATACCCTTTCGGAAGATTCACCTGCGACAAATCCAGAAACGAGTATTATTAACAAACGTTGCAACTCGATCACCAGACTAGCGTAGATTGCATGAACTCACTATTCGGTCAATGGCAAGCTCCACATGTACCACTTCCCCAAAGTTACCTGGAAAAATCATATTGCTACAACTAAGACTATTGAGATGGCACAAGTAAAAATAGAAAAGCAATTGTGGTTGAAGGAATCTCCCAAAAGTCAAGATACACAAAGGAAAAAGAAACAAACAATGGAAAAGGCTTACCAAATATTTCTTTGAGGTGGCCTTCGTGCACATTGCGGCTGAGGGAATCAATGTGTAGGACAAGGGACTCCCGAATTGGAGAAGATCTCCTGAAAGAAATAACTTATTATGAGAACATTTATGAAAGTTCAAACATTAGAGCGTTGGTGTATAGGCAGAGTGTTTCTTTCTCAGAATAATGCAGAGAGAAAACAACTGCGGGGACCAATTATAATGAAGTGATAAGGAAGCCCATAACATCCATACGACTCAGCTCAACTCTAAAATTGCATGGGAGTGCAAGATCCTTAAGGATTTGGAGGAAGGAATGGGCACACAAGCAAGAAAGCTAGTCATATCTAAAGTCGAGTGTAAACATGAACATGGCAGAGAAAGGGGGTCTCCGCTAATTAAAAGCGACGCTCACACCGTTTATTTTAACTAATTTATAAAAGAAATAAAGATAGGAGGGAGTAATGGGGAGGAGAATACCTAACAGGAGGGGAAGGTCGCTTGGGAGGGGGAGGAGGAGGAGGAGACCTGCCCCTTCTGGCAACATCGGGAGGGCTAAAAAGCAAACAAAAGAAAAAGGAAAACACGGAAGGGGAGGAGTAAGGAACTGCCAAAAAAGAGAGAAAAAGAGATGGAGAGAGGGAAACACCTCTTGCGCTGACGGGAAGGAGGAGGAGGAGGAGGAGGAGGGGGGCTGCGGCCGCGAGAGGGAGAAGAGGAGGAGGAAGAGAGGGATCTGGAGCGAGAGCGGGAAACAGAAGGAGACCGAGAACGAGAAGTAGAACGGGAACGAGAATCAGAACCAGAGCGGGAGCGAGAGTCGGAGGATCCGGGAGAACGTCGACCTCTGCTTGCTTTCGCCATTTCTCCTTTTCTTTTTCCTACAAATCAAAACCCTAACCCCCCCGACCTCCTCCTTCTGCTCTATCTAATGCCCCCCCCGCCTTAACCGACTCACGTCACGAACCCTCAGCCCAAACATTAATTTATAAAGCAGAGGCTCCCTGACATTTTTGGTCCAATAATCAAGAATATGTTCTATAAATTGTAGTCCAATACATCTTTATGTCATCCCTCAGTATTAGTCTTAGGCGTTGGAAATGCCTCCCGTACCATCCATAATCTACTCATCCCTTTCCAAGGACATGTTCAAAAATATTCCCCAGTTGTATCTCAATTCTCAAAGAGGGATAAAGATGAATATATTGAAAACTAAACCCTCTATCCCTACGCCGCATCCCTGTCTTCCATTGAGAAAACAAGCTTCTTCATCCACCGACCTCCCTGCATTCTGGAGAACTGGTCAACCATTCCATCCCCCCTGATATGCTGCTGCCGCAGCCGCCGCCGCTCCTCCTTCAGACATTGAAACGGAACAGCATTACATCCCCTTCTTGTACAACATACTCTTTACCCTCCGATCTCAACTGCATTTTGAATGTTAAAAAGCTGCATCAGTCATTTTGTTCTGCCTCCCACCACCGCCACTATTTCGTCCTAACAAAGAAGCTGCCCATTTGAAAGAGCGATGACAAACTCATACTATTCAGACTGTGTAGGCCGCCAGGCAGCATCCACATTTAAGCACCGTTGTTTACATTAAACCGACAAAGAAGATGAAGATTTTACTTCTATTTAGATATGGAACCCATTTCATATTTCACGAAACCCTACTCACGAGTCCTTTCTCCCTTGCTGCTGCAAATGATCCGGCCGTCACAAAGTCATCATACGCCACCTGAAAGTCATGTGCCTAGTTAATCAATCAATACATTCTAGTAGCAATGACAGCAATGGAACAACAATTGCGACAAAACATTGGTCACATTTTTTTTTTTTTTTTGATAAGAGGAATGCTATGCATGGTCACAACAGAGATTTTTACTCTAATCAATCCACATTCACTTATCTATCACTATTGTTACCTTGCAAACATGAAGCTTCTGCCATAACACGTTGCAATGCCCAGCGACATACTTAGTTCTTTCATAAGTTTTTGATAATAAGGCAAAAGAGGTTTATTCATAGCGTCAGTTGTGTCTTTCATGAGTGACTTTCCCATAACACCAACTGGGAAAGCATTGGGCCCATACAATTAACTGGACATTAATTAACCACATGTGCAGCGAGATGTTGGCAGATAGTTTTTGGGCGATGCAATTATTACCGTTTCAGCTCGAATGAATCCCTTTTCAAAGTCTGAGTGAATAACTCCAGCAGCCTGAGGAGCAGTCATACCTAGTTAACAAAGTTATCAAAAGATTAAGACGGTGTACCCTCATTGGGACATTCCCCACAGTTACAGAAAAAGTTATTATGGTTTATCATGGCCCAAGTTCTCACTCAATTCCCCCCCTCCCCCCCCCCCCCCCCCCCCCAAATTAAAGAGCTTTTCCATTCAGTTCTCTTAACATGTGTTAAAATCAAGAAGCACAAGGAAATGTCTTCATTTATGTAAACATTACCTGCCAGTATAGTCCATGCTTTTGATTCCTGTTTTTGACAAGAAAAAACTCAGAGAGAGAGTTTCTAAACAAAATCCAGGTTCTTGAAATTCAGATTAATTTACCTTTTCTCCGGAGGTGAAGTAAGTACGCAAACCCAAAAGATCATATGTTGCTCTAATCAAATTACCCAGGCCACTGTAGTTGACGCCAAGGGACTTCAAATATTCAGTTCTCTCATCAGGTGGAAGTTCAGTCAGTTCTGCTTCAACCTACGTGTTTAGAACGTAGCAGCACAACATGGAAGAGTAACAACTCAGATTCCACAGCCAAAGAATGAGAAGAGGAAAATCCAAAGTCCTGTGCTGCAAATCCCAAACCTGCGCCGAAATCGTTACTAATCCAGATTCAAGCTCTGATGCAAGTCCCATAACCTCTTTAACATGAGGATTATTCTCAGGTTCTGCAAGGTCAGTCTCTGCAACATTTGCTACATAAATGACCGGTTTCATTGTGAGCAAGCAAAGTTGTCTTATGGCTTCCTTCTCGAAATCCGTTAACCTCACTGACCGAGCTGGTTTTCCATCCATCAAAGCCTGCTCAATTTTCTCTAAGGCTGACCTCTCCGATTCTTCCTAATGCATTGCAATTGAGATTTGAGAAATTATGAAGAATAGGAGACCATGCATGGAGATTATACAAACTATTTTTCAAAATGTGTACCTTTAGTTTTGACTGGGAATCCTTTGCTTTGCCCTTTTTCAACTTCTCCATCCTTTTCTGAATCTGTACATCAGTTGCATTAGAATCATATTCTTTTTGCCAGAAGCAACAACAGAGAGCTCAAGCAACATTGGAAGATGCTCGAGACCAGTAAATTACATGCGCATTAGCATCTAGTATTGCTTGTTCTACAACCTAAAACACATCTCCAGAGTTTTTTTTTAGGCTATGTTCAGACAATGACTAAGACATTCTGCTGATGATTATCCTCGTCGACAGAACTCATCAGCGTACCTGATCAAGATCGGAGAAAATAAGCTCTAGGTTTATCACGTCGATGTCCGACTTGGGATCAACTTTGCCGTTGACATGGACAATATCATTGTCCTCGAAACAGCGGACCACCTGCGTCAGGTTATAGGAGGATGTTATCCGTGATAATGCACGCTATGGGAAAGAGTAAATGTTTGGGTAGTAGCAGAAGCAGAGACCAGTAAAGTATTTCAGGAAAGAAAGGTGATGTAAGAAGAAGTAAGGACCTGAAGTATGGAGTCAACTTCTCGGATATGGGACAAGAACTTGTTACCCAACCCCTACATTGTGAGAGAATCACAAATTTAAGGAGTTGCATGATTAAGCGAGCAAAAAAGGGGGGGGGGGGGGGGGGAGTGCGAAAAGGAAGGAGAAGTCCAACCTCACCCTGGCTGGCTCCCTTGACGAGGCCAGCAATATCAACAAACTCAATGGATGCGGGGACGGTCTTGAGAGATTTGCTGAGATGGGAAAGAACTTGGAGACGATTATCAGGGACGGGAACAATGCCAACATTGGGCTCAATGGTGCAAAAAGGGAAATTGGCAGCTTGGGCTTTTCCATTCTCGACCTAAGAGAGAGAGAGAGAGAGAGAGGGAGGAATTGGGTGAAACGAAACCTCCACGAGGAAAAGAGGAGAACCTGGGGGGGGGGGGGGGGGGGAAGGAGCGTACGACGGCATTGAAGAGAGTGGATTTTCCCACGTTAGGGAGGCCGACGATTCCGGCCTTGAGGCTCATGCTTATCTTGGAGGAGGAGGAGGAGGAGGAGTAGTTCCTGTCAAGTCCCATGAGTCGAGGGAGGGACAGGGTAGTAGGGGTGGACTTGACGGGAAGAGAGTTGAGGGCAGGGAGGAGGTAGGCGTAGGCCCCCGCAATTCTAGCCATTAGGAAATGCAGCAGAGGACGAAGCAGTGGGAGCTCGCCGCCGAGGCTTTCTTTGAGGAGGAGGAGGAGGAGGATGATTTTTTTTAAATCAATATGGACAGAGAGACAGAAGCATACATTTGGGCCAGAACTGATGTTGGGCCGCTTCTCCTTGATGGGCCCTTGGGGAATTGAATCGTGGGTCGTTGGAATATAACAAACAATTGAATTGACCCATTTCGTGTTTTTTTTTTTTTAATTATTAAGTAAAGATGGAATCCCCTGGACTAATAATACACCCATCAAATCCACCGGCCAACTCAATGAACAACCCAATCAATCATCTTTTTTTCGTCCATGTCTTTTACTTTTAATATGATTTTTTTTTTTAATTTTCTTAACTGGGCATCCAATCCAGTGAATCCGTCACCCACAAGTTTTATTATTTTGTAATAAAAAAACTCCCTTCCATCGACTCCGCCGGTGTATCTCTCTCTCCTTTTTCATTTGTCTGCCGAATCCACCGACCGACCGACCGCCCTTCCCCTCTTTCGTCCATCTCATTCTCAACCCCCAACATCCTCCTCTTTTTTACTTTCTGTTTTCCTTTCAAAATTAATTAAGTAGAATAAAATAGAATAAAAAATCGAAATCGAATAGGGTTTTTCTTTGTTCCATCCTTGTCCTTGCGCCTATTCTGTTCTGATCTTCTTCTTCCCCCTCCTCGTTTTCGATTTGTTTCCTTGCGTTGGGAATCCTTTCCCCTTCTCCGACTGTACAGATCCTCGAAGATTGTTTTTCGCCTTTTTATTTGCTCCGATTGTCCCCCCACCCCCCCGCCTCCTCTTCTCTCTCTCTCTCCGTGGTTGCTCTGGGGAGTATGGATGGTTTTGGGAGTGTGGGTAGTAGTGGTGTTCAACTCCCCCCTTACCCTCATGATTCCGGTCAATTGGGACCCCCTCCTCCTCCTTCAGGTCACTTCTCATTCTCCCCCTGCTGTTTTTTTTTTCTATCCTAGTCTAGTTTGCCTTGGCTTTCCATAGTTTTTAGTTAGTTTATTACTCGTAAGCGCATATTCAAATCGTCATATCCCAATGTCTGCCCCCTCCCTCCGGTATTCTTTTAGTTTAGACGATCCACTTTCTTTTGTATATATTGTTTTCTGGAATTGGGTGTCCAGTTTCCTAGTCCTGAACTGCTTGGCTGTTTAATTTCTCTTGCAGCATCATCAAGGCGCTCATAATTTGCAAACTTCTTTGTTAGTTGCATCGCACATGTATTCTGACTTGGATTACATTTTGTTGTCTACTTCAGGAAATGCTGTATTTGATGCATCTCAGTATGCATTCTTTGGGGATGATGTGGTTGAAGAGGTTGAGTTGGGAGGCCTGGAAGATGAAGGGGATGACATCCCTTCCACCGGCTTGGAGGAAGAAGATATCTTGTTTGACAAAGAAGAGGTATACTTTATATGTTCCAAATTTAGAGATTGCATGTGTTCCATTGTGATTCCAAGTTGGGGAGCCAATTATAGTTAAATGCCTTTGGCTTCGGTCATTTTGCTACCGCATAGAAATAGCATGTGTGGGCGATTAGTGGAAACTCCAAATCAACGGGTCCAGTGCCGTCATGCCTGAAACTAACTTGCATGCATTGACTTGGAAGTGCATCGAGAGATTGCAGGTCCTTGTTCATAGGCCTGACTTTTATAAGCAGGTAGGTGAACAAGCTAATGTTTACCTGATACTCCATTTTTCTTTTGTGGCATACCATTACTGTGAATTTAGTGGGTCTGTCAACTTTTATTTGAGATCATGCAGAATGCTGTGAGCTCATGGTGGTATAATTGTGTTTTCTAAGCATAATAATGATTTCCTGGCGATGTAGGGAGAAGAATTAAGATATCTGTCCAACATGGATGATCTTGCCGGTACCTTTTCAAAGGTTAGTTCCCCCTGCAATGGGCTTGGGAAAGCAGGATTGTTTTATGATGATGGCTTTTTATCTTGCTGCATCGTGGGCATAAGCGGGGTATAGTGATTTGATATGCTACGAAGGATGCTTGAGTAGAAAGTGAAGTCGACCAGGACATCTGATTTTTCTTTGAGTCTGAGATATCTTGTCAGCCCTAATAGCATATCTTTTAAAACCTAACCTTCTGGCCCCTTCTTCACTTTGTGGTTTTACCATGGTGTTTTTATTTTTATCATTCAATTTTTGTTACAGAATTGTTAGAATTGTCTCTTAATAAATGAAGAGGCTCGTTGATCAAAATGTCATTTCGGGGAGTGCCTCCTTCTCCAGTAGGACAATTGACAATTTCAAGAACTCCTCTGAAATGCAAACGAATAATTGATGGAAGAACTCGATAATTTATTTTTCCTAAATAGTGACTATGCACAATGGCCTTAATCAGTTAATCCCATTTTTTGATTGGCAATTCCATCAATGTTCCAGTATCATTGGCTAGAATGTGGTACCTAGCGAAAGCTAAATCTTCCAAAATCACATTGATACAGTATTCAAGGATGAACTTAGAGTATTGTGCATTCAACGAACCAAACTAGAGAATGCAATGAAGTTTAGTTTTGGGGCAACGTGCATGCATTAATCGAATAAATGGAGTGTCAGAATATGCTGCTAATGTGCAAGGACTCCCACTTCTTGAATGTTCTCCTATGTATTATGCTGCTTTTCATTATGAAGATATCATTGAAGATGGTTTCCTTATGGTGTTGGTTTGAATGACAGACCTGAGAGTTGTCTTGTCTTGGCTACAAAGTAATTGACTATTTTAGCATTTTTGCAGATAATAGAACTTTTTTTCCTTTTAAAAAAAATTGGATGCATATCAGCACTATCTTACATCAATATTCTGAGAATTATATTGATGTGTTTGTTTCAGTTGAACAAGGTGATCAGTGGCGAAAGAGTTATGGGAACTATTGGCGATAAGATATCAAGAGAAAGTGAGTAAAACTCTTAGCAGTGCTCTTTATCTTGCAGTTTTGCGAAAGTTAAAATCTAGCAAATGAAAAAAGGGAGGATATATTTACTCATCAGTGGCTCCCCAAAAAAAATGATCTCATGGCAGTTAAGTATTGTGTGCGTCGCCAAATGTGCTTAAGATCTCCTAGGTGTATGAAGGGAGATTAGAATACAATTTGTTGTTGATAAACTGTCTCATTTTTCATGTATTAATAAATGGATGAAATATCAATTATTTCTTTCATTTTTTTTTTTAAATTCAGGTTCATCTACCACTGAATGGGCACTGGGAGAGGAAAATGTTAATTGGTTTCATCAGAATGCGATTGAATCTGATGGCATTTTAGAAGGAAAGCGATGGAACTCACAGCCATACTCTTCTGCTCACCTGATGGAGTCAAAATTTTTGCAGCGGACGTCATCTTATCCTGAACAACAGAATCAGCAGTCCCCCCATTACTCTAGTGAAACTATGTTGGCTACAAAACCGGATTTCCCTTCGTATCCTCCTCTTGGTGGGGCATCTCAGCATGCTTTGCCAAACCCCAATTTAGGTAATGTGAACCTTCTTCATCAAGGTGGTGGTCCTCAGCTGGCTTTGCCTGGTCCAAATGTACCCTCCTTATCAAGCTCTCAGATTCAGACGAACAACATACACCTTGGGTCACAGTTCGTTGCAAGTATGCCTCCAGGTCTCTCTGCTGGTTGCCGAGCTCATAATCAGTATGGCAATCAGAGGAACCTGTATGCTGGAGATCATCCTGGCCGATTGAGTAATTTACAACAACAATTACCTCATCAAAGTGATATGATTCCTGGACAACTGATTCCTCCACAACACCCTCAGCAGCAATGGCTACATCGAATGCCCCCAACTTTTAGTCGTATGCCAGGGATGAATCCTCAATTATTTAATCCCCATCTTGCTTCCTCGCCTCCGTTGATGGGAAACTTGGAAGCATTGAGTGGTCTTGGTGATTTGAATGATCAGAGACTGAGGATTGTACAAAGTAGTCGGCACGGTCTACGTTTGCCTCTGCATTCTTCTGACTTTATTAGTAGGAGGAATGATCATGGGTGGCCACGGTTTAGATCCAAGTATATGACACCTGATGAGATCGAAAATATCCTTAGAATGCAGCTCGCAGCAATGCACAGTAATGATTCATATGTGGATGACTACTACCACCAAGCTTGTCTTGCCAAGAAATCTGCTGGGGCAATGCTAAAGCACCATTTCTGTCCCACAAATCTTAGGGAACTTCCTCCTAAAGCTCGTGCAAATAATGAACCCCATGCTTTCCTTCAGGTGGATGCTCTGGGGAGGATATCTTTTTCGTCTATTAGGAGACCGCGCCCTCTTCTTGAAGTTGAATCAGCTAGTTCATCTGGTCCGCCCAATACAGAACAGAAAGTTTGTGAGAAGCCCTTGGAGCAGGAGCCAATGCTTGCCGCTAGAGTAGTGATAGAGGATGGAATCTGTCTCCTTCTTGATGTAGATGATATAGATCGGTTTCTGTTGTTCAACCAGGTCCCTGATGGGGGGATGCAAATGAGAAGGAGACGTCAGTGTTTGCTTGAAGGACTTGCGGCATCTCTCCAACTTGTAGATCCTCTCAGCCAGAATGATCACAGAATTGGGCTTGCTCCAAATGACGATCTAGTGTTTTTGCGTTTGCTATCTCTTCACAAGGGAAGGAAACTCCTTGCCAGATACTTGAAGCTTCTTTCACCTAATGAAGAGCTCACACGCATAGTCTGCATGGCCATCTTCCGCCACTTGCGGTTTTTGTTCGGAGGAGTCCCTTCGGATGCTGGAGCAGCTGAAACTTCAAATAATCTGGCACAAGTGGTCTCATCATGCATCCATGGAATGGATCTAGGTGCCCTCAGTGCCTGCCTTGCTGCCGTCGTTTGTTCTTCAGAGCAGCCTCCCCTCCGGCCCCTTGGAAGTCCAGTTGGAGATGGGGCTTCCCTCTTGTTGAAGTCAGTTCTGGATCGGGCGACTGAGCTTCTAACAAATCCACAGGCAGCAACAAACTACACTCTCACTAATAGGCAGCTGTGGCAGGCTTCTTTTGACGAGTTTTTTGGTCTTCTGACCAAATATTGCGTAAATAAATATGATAGTGTTATGCAAACGTCACTACTGCAAGCTCAAGGAAATATGTCAGGCATTGGACCAGATGTGACAAGGGCAATTAGTAGGGAAATGCCCATAGAGCTTTTACAGGCGAGCATACCTCATACTGATGAACAGCAGAGGAAACTTTTGTTGGAGTTTGCTCAAAGGTCTATGCCAGTAGGTGGGTTTAATAACCAAGACGAGGGAAATGACGGTCAAAGTATATCGGAGTCAGTCACAAGTTTGTAGAGCACACAAAACAAAGATCGGTATAGCTCAACATGTAGCAGGCGGAAGAAAATTGGCGTATTGGGGGAGGCAGTTGGTGCTTTTTGCCCAAGAAGGTGAATTCAGCGTATTGGACCGGTGACGGTACATGTACTTCGTTGTACATCAACCTCCAACTAATGCTGGAGGAGGGGGGGTAGGTGAAAGAAGTAGCTCTGATGGGAATTAAATTTTGAGTCAGGGAGAGAGCTGTTTTTTGATGGCTGATACTTTTGTTTAGTTATCCTGATGATGGGTGGGGATTGAATTTCATGAGGAAGAGGGCGGTGGGTGTCTATTTACGAAATTCAGGTTTATATTATTGTGCAAATTCTCTTTTGGCTTTGTGGTATTGAATTTTCTCTCTCTGTGTCTCTCTCTTTTGGTGGGGGGTTGAAGTTGTAGATCTTGTTAAAAACAGGGTTTCATTGTTTATTAAAAATTTAGATACATGATAAGGGGGGGAATGGAGGTGCTTGTGACCCACAATATCTCAGTTCAGAGGTTCTTCTCCTTGATTTCAAGGAGGGAGGCGGAAATGTAATGTAATGTATGAATGATGTTGTTCGATGCGACACACGGAGGTCTGTCTGATACACGGGCATGATCTTTTGACCCGGGAAAATGATATTGGGGTTTTTTTTTTTGGTGGGGGTAATGGGCCTAAAAGCCCCTCCAGACATTTGGGGTGGTGGTGGAGGGGGCCTCAACGTCTTCTTCCTCCTCCTCTTCACTTCCATTGGCTCCGCTTCGGCTTGGATAAAGGTCGGGGTCGGGGGAGTTATGGCGGTGGTATTGAATTCGTCGCCCCGAGTGACGAAGCCTTGTCTTTGTCAGCGAAGGAGGTCTGCCAGTTTCTCCTCCCACGTCCCTAATTTGAGCTCTTCATCCCTGAGCAAGGGTTTCGCCATGGCTCTGTCCTCCACCCAGGTCACCACCACCACCACCATCTCCTCCCCTCCTTCCATCCCCAACTGGAGATTAGGTAAGAGTGATCCCAGGAGCAGAGACATCCGCCTCAGTGATGCCTACTTCAACCTGGAGCACCTTGTCCGAAATGGCCACAAGCCCCACATCTCCCAGGCTACCCTTCTCCTTTATGACCTTTGCAGGTCCAACAAGCTCAAGAAAGCCATCCGGGTCTTGGAAATGATGGTCAGCTCCGGCATCATCCCCGACGCCTCCTCCTACAATCACCTCATCAATCAGCTCTGCAGAAAGGGGAACGTGGGTCACGCCATGCAGCTGGTCGATCAGATGGAGGACCACGGCTACCCCTCCAACACCGTCACTTACAACACCCTCCTCCGTGGTCTTTGTCTGCGCAGCAACCTCTCCCAGAGCCTCCAGCTCCTGGAAAGGCTTATGCACAAGGGTCTGGTTCCCAATGCCTTCACCTACTCCTTCCTCCTTGAAGCTGCTTACAAGGAGAGGGGAGTGGACGAGGCCATCAACCTCCTCCACGATGCCATGGATAAGGGTTGGAAGCCCAATCTCGTCACCTACAATGTCTTGCTCACTGGTCTTTGCAAGGAGGGACGCACCGATGAGGCTATCCAGTTTTTCAGGGATTTGCCGTCCAAAGGTTTCGAGCCCAACGTCGTTAGCTATAACATTGTATTGAGGAGCTTGTGCCGTGAGGGTAGGTGGGAGGAGGCTAATGAGCTCGTGGCCGAGATGGACGGAGAAGATCGCGCCCCATCCATAGTGACCTACAACATCCTCGTCGGTTCGCTGGCACTCCATGGGAGGACGGAACAAGCTCTCGAGGTGGTGGAGGAGATGGCCCGGGGGCATTTTAAGCCAACCGCGGCCAGTTACAACCCGATAATCGCCCAGCTGTGTGAAGAAGGGAAGGTGGATCAGGTGTTGCAGTGCTTGGACCAGATGATGTTCCGGCGAGTCCACCCGAATGAAGGAACGTACAATGCCATTGCGATTTTATGTGAGGAGGGCAAGGTACAGGAGGCATTCTCGATTGTCCAGAGCTTGGGGAACAGGCAAAATGGAACGACCAAGGAATTTTACCGGAACGTGATTTCGAGCCTGTGCAGGAGGGGGAACACATATCCCGCCTTCCAGCTTCTGTACGAGATGGTGAAGCACGGATTCACACCAGATTCATTTACGTACTCGTGCTTGATTAAAGGGATGTGTTTGGAAGGGATGTTGGAGGGGGCGCTCAGGGTATTCGGGAAGCTGGAGGAGGACATGCCGGGGATGGAAGTAGAGAACTACAATGCGCTGATGCTGGGGTTGTGCAAGGCTAGGAGGACAGATATGTCGGTGAAGGTGATGGAGAGGATGATAGGGAAAGGGAAGGTGCCGAACGAAGCGAGCTATTCGATATTGGTGGAAGGACTGGCACATGAGAAGGAGATGGAGTTGGCAAGGGAGGTGTTGAGGGAGTTGTTGCTGAAGCGGGTGGTCAGTCCCAACACAGCGGAAAGGCTTGTGATGCAGTTCGACCTTCAAGGAGTACCCTTGTGAAAATACGGTCCCCCAATTCTCTTCTTCCTTCTTACATCCCATCAATCGTCCTTTGGTGGTGGTGGTGGTCAACCCCACATCTCCTTTTTGTTTTTAAGTAAAATCTAATCTAATGCTTCCTTGTCTCCAAACTCAATCTTAAATTCCTCCTAAACACCCCCCGAGGTTATATATTTATTTACTAATTTTTTTTAAAAAAAGAATGTGTATGGGCCTCTTTGTCTCCATCAAGGGCCCATTATTGGGCCTATTTAAGCCCAAACTGTGAAATGGGCCAATAAAACGTCTCGTTTGGTTGGAACCTTTCTCTTGAGGTCCCCGTTCCAACATTTCGCTGTCCATGGAGGAAGCCGGGATCACCAACGATGGCGGCGATGGGCGGAAGAGGACTGCCGCTGGTTGTCTTGTCACCGTGGAAGAAGAGGAAGCTCACGCTCCTGGCAATCCCGAGGAAGCCGAATCAGGATCACAATCTTCCTCAAGCGAGCCGGTTGGAGAGAGGAGTTCACGGGATGCGCTTGCCAGGGGATTATCGTCTTTATTAGGCTCTATTATCCAGGAATTCGATCTTAGAGCCGGACAAACTATGAGTAGTCAGGATGAACTTTCTTCCTCCATTGATCGCCTCACTCAAGGTCATCCATTCTTCCCCCCCCCAAAACCCGTGACTCTGTTGGTATGGAAATAATGCTGTGCCAATTAGGGAGATAAATGACGGAAGAAGTAGCTTCACTCCTTTCCGATTAGCCTGCTGTTTTGGCTATTCCCAGAATGTTGGGATTATTCCTTGCTGTTTTCTGCTCATTTGTTTCCCTTAAAACGTTATTTTCTTCTCCTTTTCTTGATTTTTCTTTAACTTTATGAAAAAACAAGTGTGAGGTTTGTTTCGGAGCATTGGTTGCTTTTTTTGCAGAGCTCGATCGATTATTGGAAGATGCTCCCCTTCCCTTCATCATGCAGCATGCTGCCAGGATTTCTAGCATTCGGAGGAGAGTTGCATCTATGAATACCATTCTGAAATCCGTTCAGCATCGTGTAGACAATATTGACCGTATTTTATCTGTCGGGTTACCCTCCCAACCAGCTAACGGTATTCTCTCTCTTTTCTCAATTCTAAGCCCAGCTTTTTGCTATGATTGTGTTGTCATTTTGTCTTGCTGCTCCACTCTTCTTTAGTGCATTTTTCACTTTAGACATGTAGGGGGATCATATTCTGCTTTTCCCAATTACATTGGAGAGGTTTAAAGGGTGGTGTGATGAGCACTGGGCCCATGATCAAGCTTGGCATACCTGTCAACTGTTTCTGTAAAATATGGGAATATGTTTGGGTTCCGTTAGTTTGTGGTTGAATCCCTTCCTATAGCCGTTGCTTGCTGTGACACTAGGCAGATCGTGTGGGTTAATTCTTGGGTCATACATTTATCTTTAGCAGGTTTCTGAGTGGGAATTTTCCGTTTCAACAATCAAATTATGCTGAGATGGGCACCTCTGATTGCTCTACTGTCAAGATTTTTTATGATAGTGAATCAGGTAATTGAGGGACTAAACTCTAAGAAACTTATCCGGTTGCCTGATTTGCAGTGAATGTGAAAACTCCCGCAGAGGGCGCATGATGATTGCTTGTCTGTGGAAGTTGTGGTCTGTCCGTTTCCATCAGGGACGGGGGCATTTTCCATCGGATGAGGAAACTGTTGAACTGATATTGATTTCGAAGTGAGGAGTTCTCCGTGTGCTCCTGGACAAGTGAGGATTAGGTGATCCTAGCCTCTTTAGACGAGAATGTTGGAGGGGGAGACTTCCACCTCATTGTACTGGACTGGATGGTGTGGCGTTTGATTATTTCGGAGGTAGAATTAGCTGTTTGAAGCTGAATCTGCTGGATAATTTTTGTTAACGTGGTTTTGAGGATTGAACATCCAGTAGAAGAGAGGGAGCAGGTGATTCTGAATAATATGAGCAAAGGGTAGGGAAGGAGGTTCAGGGACACCACAACTGCCAGCCAATGCAGGTGCTTGTTTCTGAGAAGGGAGGGGAAAACCCTTATTTCCGGGCGCAGACAAGCCAAATGGTTGTTTTCATAAGTTTGTAGTGAGCGACCTCTACTGGGTTTTGGCACATATGGTTGGCATAGTGTAGGGGGACTGAGCTTACCATGAGAGGGAGTTTGGACAACGTTCGTGAGGGAAAGTATGGAGAATATAAGAGAAGAGATGAGACTGGTACAGGATGGGATTATACGGCCATCTTTTTGCAGTTGGTCCTAAACCCACCACCTTATTATTTATTACTAACACAATAATATGCAAACTGATGCGATGTATCATTTAAATAACGTGACTCTTCCATTTTGGCATATTCCCGACCCTCAATGTGATGTCATGCAGACCAAAACATATAAGTCGGGGCGTAATTGATGAATTAGTTATACGTGTATATATATAGAGAAGGGGGGGGGGGGGGGGGTGGATGCAGGCGACAAACACAATTAAGAAGACATAAATTTAGCTAACTCTGCAATTTTTTTAGCATTTCAGCTGCTAAATCTATGATAATGATAAAGTCAACCAATTAGAATCAGAGTAATTCGGTTTTAGTTCCGATCAAGTTTTGCCCACAATCTGCTGACCATCTATCCCAATCAGAAGACTCCATGCGTCATCCTTCTCCAACCAGACCAGCTGCGCGGTGCCAACACCGATCCTGCTCTCCACACCACACCTGAAAATATTGCAAATAAATAATTCATTCTGTTCTGTTTATGCAGTGATGGGGGACAAATACCAGGGCAATCTGAAAAATAATAGCTTCATTGCATAATGCTTTGGATGTAGAGTTCAATCCGGGGACGCCAACATATTTCTTGTCAGGAGCATCCTACACAAGTCAAAACTGGAGGATAATGCTCGATTCATCTAATGAAAGAAGGGTTGCAAAAGGAAAATAAGAAAATCTGGGATGATCGATCAAGATTGCTTGATCTCTGCAAAGGAACTGGCGGGTATGGCTGTCATATTGATCCAAATTTCCTTTCCACTCACTCGCCAATTGCGCCCTTCCTTTCCCATTCCTTAAGTAGACCCGACACTGTTGCAGTGTCTCTACCTCTAAAGGAAATAGCACCATGATCGAACAGGAGCTCTTTTATGTCCGCCGATTCTCTGTTGCGGTTTGGTCTCTCTGTTTTTTTTTATTTTTTGAAGGTCTACCGCAGTTCCGTTCATTTAGGACATGTTCAGATCACCTCCCTATCCATAATTCTCCCTTCTAAAAAGGTTTAACCCACCCAAAGAAAGCACGTCTTTCATCACTACCAGTTTGCCAAATGACTTTTGAACTTCAGGTGCTGATGTATGCGATACTGGCTGCCGGGGCAGCATCGACGGAGATTCTGTTCCCAGCTTATCACGGCGACAGGGGAGTGACATGGAGTGCAGCCTGCGGGGTCATTCAGTAGTTTCTGTCACAAGACAAATGCATCCGTAGTCATCACGATCCTCATCGTCGGCGGCTGCTACGTCATGCTATCCCTAGTCTCCTCATATAGGCTTATTCAGCAGATTCGATGTGCCCATTTCCTGCAGACCGCAAGGCATCCAGATCCCCCAGTTTTCTAGGCTGATGTTATAAATAGCCTCTTTCGCTAATCGTGTTCATTATTAGAAGCTAATTAAACATATTGAGCATGGATGGGAGATACATGCCAAATAAAATAAGTTCCTCCAGATCTAGCTACCCGTATAAGGTCCTCTGTTTTTGCCAGAAACGCGCGTATGCGAGGTTTCCGTTATGATATTATGTAAAAACTGTTAAGCGTTTGATTTATATTATATAATTTAATTTTGACGAAATAAGAAAGAGAGGGAAAGCGAGAGGCCTTGTCGGGCCAATCCTAACATGTTGTATGAACCATATCCAATCCTCTTTCATGGGCCTACAAAATCATTTGGACCTAAATAAAATTGGCGGGAAGGAGGGAGGGGCGCGCCAACAGCCTCCGAAAAAACACCCTTCTTATTTCAGTCTTATCTTGATCTTTCCTGCTATGATCCATCATCATCACCGGATCTTTTGACTGCGTGGGTATCACTAATCTCCCATGTTCGGTTTCGCCAAAGAAACATGGTGGCTTCTTTGTTATATTAGCGCCCCATTTTCTTTTCTTAATTACGGCATTAGATAGCATGATGCCACTAGTGCCAACGGGAGATAACTCTAGTTTTTCTTTTTTCTTATCCTGATGAATGATCTGATGCTATGATGATCCTCAACCGTGACTTCTTGACAGAGATTGTCCTTGGAAATATACGCTGAGGAAGCTGACAAGATTGGAATGATGGGAGGGAGCGAGCGATTTGCCCATGACCATCACCTATTTTTTGTTGTTATGGTCCCTTAGTGGAATGAAGGCTTGAATGTTGTTATTGTAGGGTCCCCAAGAGTTAACTAACTCCTTCTGGCGTCTTTTAGCCGGGGTATCTAAATGTGTGGCAAATAAATGCGTGGTCCTGATATGATTTGCGGCTCAAATGGGATGGTCGACAACCACGGCATTATGCTTCCTTAGCCATCATGTAGTTGCGTGTTTCATTCTTAACTCTTAGGATGGAGGGGGTCAAATCAACTAATTCCCCGCCAGTTGTTTCTCTTCTCTTCTTTTACTTGACAGGGTCTAATCTGCTTTAGTAGGGTGTGTTGGGATCTCCCTCGAGCTACTTAGCTGGTCATATAATTTCTAAATCTAGACAGCTTTTTTTTTTTTAGTAAAATGATGCTTAGTCTCTTGTATTGTTGTTTAACTAGAGTTGTAAGATGAGATAATCAATTGGATGGTGCAAGATGGCATATCTGATGCATCTTTTCTTCTACATACCCCATCTTTTGGAGAAAAATCCTAAATTAAAAGTTCATCTAGTCGTTTGCTGTAATTTGTGCATGAATGGCATCTTCCAGCATACATTTGGCAAAAAATGTGCAGGGCTTCCCTTGCTTGCTTTCGGAGCATGTGCATGTAGGTTAGGTAGAGATTGAAAATTCAGCTGTTGGGGGTCAAGGGAATGGAAGAGAACTTGGCAGTTCTAGAATTTGTCCTACTCAGGTATGATGGGTATCGAATGGACATATGGTAAGAACCTGCCTTCTCGATATTTCTAAACCTGGACCATGACCGGGAGTCATAATCCTCTTTCAGCTGGAAAAAATTTGTCCCTTGGTACAAGTTGAAGAGAAAAGCCAAGAAGCCACTATCACGACTCTTGGATTGTTTCGGTCCACGAGGACTTGCGTTTCACGCAATTGCCTGGTATTTCGGTGTTAATAACTGCCGTTTCATCTGAAATTCTGCAGTTATTTTCATCCATAATGCGATGTAAAAAGAAATATATCTTCCATATATTCAGCATGATGTTAGGTTAGGCTATTACTTGTGTCGACTATTGGAATGTCTGTTATTCAGGCCTCTCTAATGTGGGTGATATTTCGTGTATAGGGGAAACTGTTTAAAAGGTTACAACTGCAGGGTTCGGGTGTCCTCCCTCAGCGAAGCAAACTCTACTTAGAACTGCCTGCCAGTGAAGAAAATGCATTGTTGGAAGGTCCAATTATTTCCCAGTCATCTTTTTGACTATAAACAAGAAGGGAGCCTTTTTGTTAGAGGTCCCACTCATTGGGCATGTTCTGGCGTTGATGACAAGTGTCTGTGGATTCGTCGGGTGAACCTAACAACAATGGAAAAGCCACCAATCAGGAATTGACGCCATGGACATCCTCATTTTCGGAACAATAGGAGCAGGTTAGCTTCTTTTTAACCAAACCCTTTCTTGTCTGATCTGCTCGTATTGCATTTAAAAATTCCAATACTTTTGTTAAAACGTGTTAGAAGTGACCGCCCTTCTTATGATCGATAACTCTCTTTGGTTGTTTGTTGGAGGGAATAACTTTCTGCTATTAGTTTTCCTCACATAATAATTATTCAGGGGAAGAAGAAATTCTCACCCTACTTCTCATCTGATCTGATTTATTCCTACACAATCCAAAGAGACCCTTCAAATGATAGTACTAACTGGTTATAATATGGTCAGTGACAATCTTTCTTTTTTTTTTGACTTTTTGCCGAATGCTGGAATGTTAAAATGCTGTTCCCTTTAGAGTAAGGAATAGTGGAAGGTCAGCCTTTAATTGCTTCCAATGAGAGAACAGTGCTGTAGAGGGAAGATATATAATATTGTATGCATTCTTATGCACATGACATTAGAGAAAAAGAAGAAACCGGCTGAGCTCCAATCCTACCTACAGTCAAAAGCTACGAACCGGCTCATTCAATTCTCCTGCTACAACGAAGACCAAACCATCAAGCGTAAACAGTGGACATCACTCAACTAAGTGTAACTGTTTCTCAAAGGAGATTCCGGGGATGCATCTGCCGCAATCCCTCAGGAAAAATCTCTTCTTTGTCTGTCTGATGTGTTTATGCGAGCTAGCAGATATGGGCTACGCCTGGTTCTCCAGCTCCTTAGAACTCACAAAGGTGCCATGAAAGCCATATGGCACCCGTGATGGAAGCTGGATTGAGGCTTCCAGCTGCAGAGTCGTGGCATTGACAATCTGTAGCTCTGATTTACATTCCTTCTCGTCGTGCACAAAAGCCAGTACATACCCATCATCTTCTTTCTCTGAAGCTGCTGGGCTCCTAGGCAGAAAGAGAGGCTCACCACCATACTTCTGCTCCCCATAGATGTGCTTCTTTATTTCTCCTGTGGACAGGTCTACTTTGGCAAATCCCGACACCTTAGGCCACGGTTCAGCCAGGGCTAAGTAGGCAAATTGGGTTTTCCTTCCGAGCTTGTTCTTATTCACCATTCCAGCCTCCAAGTTCACCTGCTCTGCTTCAGCTATGATGGGGAGGCGCATAGACTTTCCAGTCTTAAGGTTCAGCCTTATCTCAGACAGGACACTCTTCAAATTTTCCTCAGACTCATTAAAAATGGAGTCTGCAGGAGTCATGCAGGAGCCCACCACCACCACTTCATCACTCTCTGGCTCTTCCCAGGTATTCCACAGATGAAAGCAGAAACAATCTGGGACCTCTATCCACTTGACCTCTGAAGCATTTTTAGCATTCTTCCTCATGACTCCGAACCTCGAAACCTTGTTCTTATCATAAATTACCGGGGAGCCGCCTCGAATCATCTCAGGCAGTTTGAATACCACTTGTTGGTCTGGGATGACCACAAAGTTCTCAGTTATTCCGAAGTCATGCATCATGGTAGGCTCGGCTAGAGGGATTTCAACATCAGGTGATTTCTTGCCATCAGGGGAGAAGTGGAAGTACCTGAGGTAAGGTTTCTGAACAACATCGTAGCTGAGAGCAAATAACTCCCGCGTTACTGGATCGACTTTGGGGTGAGCAATCATGGGGCACTTTAGCTGGCCATCAAAGTTGTAGCGTCCGGCTGTCTTCAGGTCACCACTTGAAGTGATTCGGACATGGTAAGGCAAGTCGTCCTCTGACATGGCGAGGAGGTGGTTGTTGAAGTATACTAGGCCTGCATTAGCAACTCCAATTCCGTTGCTGTGGTCAACAAGACCGAAAATTCCACGTGCATAGAAAAGGAAGAGCCTGGCTATGCCAGAGTGACCATGAAGCTCGCCGATGGCTTTTGGAAAAACAGGACGACCCATGGCACGCTCCTGAACGAGGCGGTGTGTCTCTGTGAACCTGCAAGCATAGCTAGCCGAGCCATTTCTCAAGTGGACAGCATGGATCATGCCATCTCCATCGAAAAGGTGATGACCTGCCACTGGCTGGTGCAACGGATTGGCTCCGTTCCTGAGGTACACGCCTTGGATGCATGTGGGTATTTTCCCAGTCACCGGGAGGGATTGCTGGACAGGTTGCTCGGGAACAGGGGCGAAATTGCCAGCAATCTGAACTCGGGGATCTGCAGTTGTTGGGAGAGGGTGTTGGCGCTCATGTGATACCAATACACCCTCGGCAGCATCCAAGGCCATAGCTGCAGCTCTCTGAAGGAGGTTCCAGTTGGGAGGTGAGGGATTGTCATCTGCCTGGGAAACGCCTGGGTGTTCGGTTTTCCTGGGGGTAGGCGGTGAAATGGTGGTGAAGTGTTTGTGATAGGGGGGCGATTGTTTAGGTAAGGGGAGTGTGGGGGAAGGCATTTGGAGAGAGCATTTAGTGGGCAGCTTTTCCCACACCCTGCCCAAGGAGGCATGGGAGGAGACCGGATCAACGAGAGACGATGATCGCGGAAAGGGGACAACGTAGGAACCCGACTTGAACCAGGAGGATACCGGTGGGGTGGAGGAACCCATGTGAGCTAAGTGGACGAGTATGTTGTGCTTCTTATGTTTTACTTTTTTTTTTTTTTTATAGGACGGGGAAGGGGAGATTGTGTTTGGTTTAGTAGGAAGTCAGAGTGGAATTGGGGGGAAGGTTTTGAGGATGTTGGGAAGAGGGAGGGAGAAGAGATTTGTATTTGAGTGTTGAGGGGGGGTGTCATGGATGGGAGTAGTGTTGCTTTGTACATATAGGGGTGGGGGGGGGGGGGGGATTTTTTGAGTCCACCTTAAGCAACCAAGTCATTGAAGGCCACGTACGTGGTTCCATTAGGTGGGGAAAAAGGGCCGGGGGGGGGGGGGGGGGGGGGTTCGACGAAAGTGTCGGTTTATCAGTGGATTGCTTTTAAAGGAATCTTTTTTCAACCGGAAAAGCCGAGGTTTAGGAGCGAAACTTTCGGGGATTAACGAAAAAGGGTTGGTCTTTTTCTTCCCCAGGGACCAAACCCAACCTAATAACCTAACAAACTAACAATGGGAGGGAGGTTGGTTCTTATTGGGCCCAATCCTTTTTCCTTAATAGTCATCCATTTGACACGTGTCTGGTGCCCTTTGTCTAATGAAAATCTGGGTGTTTTTTCTTTTGGCAAGCTTCGGATTGATTGCTTCTCTCTTCTATTTGTCTATATGTATTGGTAATGAGTGGTGTGTATATGCTTAGTTCTGTACTGACTTTGGTCAATATTTTAGTGTACCGTTTAAAAGATTAAAGAAGATAAGATTATGATGTTGGTTTCGTCTTTGTTCATTCTAGCTTTTCTCCACTCATTCACCCCCTCTATACTACTATCAGCTAAACAAAAGGAGACCCTATTATTAGTGGTGCCGGGGGGGGTTCCTCATGTCATGGATGACCATAAATCACAATAACCCTTTTGGCAGCATTCACTAAATCTTTATTTCTTTATTTCTTCCTTTTCTATTAAAAAAAAAAGGCAGAATGGTCGAGCGTCCCGAGCACTTCGATCCTAGCTCGATACGTGCCCATCGGTGTCAAGGACGCACTCACTACCAGGGGAGGGTCATTGTTAAACGACCACGGTTGTGTAATTGCACCAATTCTATCTTTTAGTTTCTTTACCCTCACTGTTTATCACAACATCACACACACACACACACGCTACTATTGTTTATATTATTTGTGGATATTGTAGTAGTTGGGTATGTTAAGAGGGAAAGACAAGTGAGGAAGGAGCAACTTGTTGCCGCTTTTGTACAAAACCTTTTTGTGATGAAAAGGGGAAAAACACCACATAGTAACGCCGTGTTTGGGGAGGGAGAAGGAAAAGAAAAGAAAAAAAGGAAAACACGTTTCTAATTCTAAAAAAATCCCCCCTCTCAACATTCAAAACTTTCTCCTTTTTTCCCTTCTTTTCCTTTCTATTCTTACAAATCCAAACACAGCCTAAGTCATCCGGATAAGTTTTTTTCCTTTTCTTTTTACATATATATTTCTACTTCCTATAAGAACCTTTTCATATCGGGTTATGGTTTGACTCTCTCTTTTAACAAAAAAAAGGAAAAAGAAATCACGAGGAGATGAGGGTTAATGGGGGGTCTAAGGGGTGGCACAGCTCTAATAAATATATAACTCATCTCTTCACCCTTTTCCTCTGTAAAAGTCACCCTCTAATGAATACATAACCTTCAATCTTTTCTTAGGTGATGGATAAATAAATGGCCATGGCCAATATATAATTTTATTGATTGGTGATCCATCATCGTGACTTGCTTTTGCGATAACATAACAGTAAGGGTTATTTTAGATGGGATTTTTATTTTAGTTAGTTAAACCATGTTGGCCGAAGCACTTTGTTGAAAAGGTCCGGATGTCAGGATTAAACAAGAATTATTTCGATTCGAAGATATATAGGAATTAGTTTTTTTATTTTTAATATAGATATATGACCTTTTGAAAGAGTTTAGCAAATGCCATGGGTGTTATCATAAATAGATTAACCTTTTTGTAGAAAGTGTTTGGCAGAACTCGACTTTCTTGCATAACCATTAACTTGTCTATTTATCTCTCATATATCTCGTTTATTTTTTTTTCATTATTATTCTCGAAGAAGGAGAGAATAATAAGTTGGGAACATAGTCTAGAGGCACATCAATTCAAATTCAAACATTAGCCGCCACCCCCACCCACTAATAAATCATTTGTGTTTGAGTTTCCACTTTCTACATTTTTTTTTTTTTTACCGAGATTGGATTGGACTAAGGAATCAGGGTGAATATTTTGGTCGGTTGCATCATCACCCGGGGAGGTAATGAAGAAAAAAGAACGCCGTCCTGAGTCTGACAGTAGTTGGTTGGACACGGACGATCTCAATAATCATTAGTCGGATGGTTGGGACATTATATTTGTTGTAAAGGAAAAAAAAAAGTGGGAGATATGTATATGAATTTTGTCCCTCCATCATCAAAGGGTTGTCAGAGTAAGACTAGCAGGAAGTCCTTCTCCTCCTATATCCTATCCTAACCTACGTAAGTAGTTCCAAGTCAATTGTCAGGTCTTTTGGTCTTTTGGTTTTGTTTTCATCGGGAGATAACTCCCAAAAACCGTCTTTCCGTTGTTAAAGAAAGGCATGCCCATGCCCATACCCTTCCATCCACTGCCATTAAAACTGATATCACCCAATCCAAGTGCTGCACATGGCGAGGAACGTGCATGCACTGGTCCATTGTATTTTATAATCTTTTTTATAAATATAATGGGGGGGTAGTAAGATCTCGTTTTGCCACATGATGGCACATGGATCGATCCCTTTTCCTTCATGTTTGCACTTCTCTCCCTGTACAAGCAATCGTTATGTTTGAAGTATTCCTCTCGGGGGGGGGGGGGGGGTGAGTAAAAGAGCAGAGAGGCATTGAACTTGGGGATCGAGAGGATTCTGATTTTTAGTTATTATAGTTGGGATCCTGTGTGGGCGGCAGTTTAGCCTCAGAAATAATGAGAATCACGTGAAGAAGAAGCAGCTGGGGCTGGCTGGGGTCATCCTTTTCTCCCCACCCCCTGATATTTTGATTCGAGACCCACCCACCATTAGATTTTTGAGTTCCTTACATGTGACTGACTAACAACAATATCCAATTTGATGAACCAAAATCCTCTTCTCTATTCTTGATTATGATATGATGATTTTAGGGTTAACAAGACAAACAAATGAGTAACTTTGGTTTTACCATTTGCATCAGTTTTGCCGGTATTAGTTTGTGGGGGTGGTATGTCGGCTACATTTCTGGCAGTCTGATTTCTTTTCACAAGAGAAAAAAGGGAAAAGAAAAACTTCAAAGATCCCATGCCATGATATTAATCTGTGGGGCTTTGTGTTTTTCCTTTAAAAAGTATAAATTTTGTGAGTCCAGATGTGAACCGACCGACCTTTACCTGAAAAAACTGCCAAACCTCCGAAGACCAATGAACCTGCCCTACCTTCTGTGTAATGTCCTATTTGCCGATCCATACTTTGGATTTGGAGGCTACAATCCCCAAGGAATAAAAAACCTTATTATTATTATAAAAAAAAAAAATTAAGGGGAGAGGGAACATTAGGTTATTGTTATGGAAGCATTGACTATTCTATCAGGAGATCCTTTCATTTGTGAGATGACTCCCAAATCTACTACAAACAAATCCTTTGGACCACGCCACTTGTTTAAGTAGGGTGGGAACATGGGGTGTGGCACAAGGCATGTCTTGACTAGAGGATGGAGATATGGCATCATAGTTAGGAAATAAATGGGCCATTGGTTTTTAGATTGTGATAGAGATGGGTGGATGTTGCACATGGAACCACAAAAACCATGGTCATGGGAGTGGGTTGGTTTGGGTATACCTTAATGATAGTGGGGTAGTGGGGTGGACAATTATAAGAGACGACCAAGGCAAGAGGGCAAATCAGTAACGAGCCAGAAAGTAAAAGAAGAAAATGTTGGCTACTACAAATGTTATGCATGGCATATGCTTTTTTTTTTTTTTTTGTAGTCATGAAAACAAAGTGATATAGGAGGATATTCCACCCATTCACACACACAGAACGCATGCATTATGTTTGATGATCTTGATTGATGGTAGCTGTGGGGCTCCACTGGACTTGGCTTTTCTTTTTTCTTGTTTTTGTAACTTTTCATTCTATCTTCAACCTTTTTGATGGATAACCTTCAGTCCTGTCTTTTGTTTGTTGTAGTTGCTGTTCAAATAATCCTCAGAAGACGCGGTTTCTCCTTTGAGTCAAGGGTTGCAAACATCAGACACTCCGCCGTGACACTTATTTGCCACGTCTTTATCGTTTTGTCCCAAAAATCCCAAACAACAAAAAGTAGAATAAAGAGAGGAATGCCATCAACACCTGGCAGCTCATCATGCAAAAACTAAAAGCACCACCCAATTGCAAAAAGTTAAATTTAAGTTGTTGATATATGTCCTCTTTTCATTCGCAGAGGACAGAAAACTTTTCCCCCTTTTCCTCCCGACAAAGAAAGTAGAAGTTAATTGTGCGGAAGGGGCAACGTGTTTTAGATATTCTTCTTGGACGGACACGCGTTTCTCCAAATATCAAATGGCAAAGGTGTTTCTCTGTTTTAATGAATGGGTTTAACTCAATTATTTCAGGGAGGAGTGACGAAAGGTATGGCATCAGGTTTTGATAAGGACCACCCCCAACCCCCAATTATTGTTGGAATGGAATGGAATGGCATGGCCTCTTCTCTTCAATCCATACGTGGGGTTGTTAAGAAAGGCTAAGGCAGATGGCGTCGTGACCGACTTTTTAGCCAGCAAGTTTAGAAACAGAGGAAGAGAAAATCTTTTTTATTCCCCCATTGGACCGACCGACCGACCCCGCACTTAACTTGATGCTCTTCTTCCTGGTCCGACCACCTCGTATTTGGGTGATCCAAGTAAGAAGACAATCCCGGGTTTTTGGGGTCTCTCGTTTTTGTTTGGATCCACCAAAATGGGCTTCCCATTCCATTGATACCAAAAACCCAAAAAAGAAAAGATGGGGTGTGGTTTTTAAAAAAGGGAAATAAAAAAACAAACATCCTGTCCGCTGGATGGGGATGCAAAGCCGGCGGCGGCATCACGGCAGACAACATTTTGGAAATCCAATCACGAACTTCTCGTCCGTTGAGAACATGTATGTTGTTGTTGTTATCCTTCAAATATAACAAGGAGAAAGAATGGGAACATTGGACTTGACTTTTTTGTCTTTGTTGTTTGGCTAAATCCTTTTGATGGATGATTAATTTTCCGTGGAAGAAGCTGGGAAAGGCCCATTCGGTTCTTCTCTTCCTCGGACAACTATGAATGACAGGGATTTGGGTGCCCCTGACCCCGACCCTGACCCTGACCAGAGGTGGATGGAGGAAGCACTCTTAAGAGAGGTGCAGCATAACATTTTTTTTTTTTTTTGGGTATAGTCGTCCCCTGGGGATGCATAGGAACTGGAAAAAAGTAGGCAAAAAAGACGAAATGGAGGACGTTGTCTGGTCGTTGAGCTTGATTTTGAACAGTTGTTGAGTTCCCTAGTTCTTACTACAAACAATACCATCCCCCCACACCACAGGACAGGACAAAAGGAGAGGAAACCGAGTTACATTTAAAACGCAGTTTCCCGGCGAGTGCATTTGTTCTTTTGCAGAGGTTTGACCTCCTCCTCCTCCTCTTTGTTCTTATTCTAGACACAATGGATGGATGGATGGCCTTCTTACAACAACATTGACGGTCAACCTATGCCATTTCCCGCAACTCCATCGTATCTCCAATTCCCACCTCCCCCGCCACCACCCTGTAACATATATAAAGAGCCCATCCATCCAAGATTCCAACAACCCTCAGCTTTTGCTTGCCCTTATCTGACGTTTCAGCCCCGGCTTATCCATTCCATTCCACGAAGGTGGTGATCATCGACACCCGGTACGCTAAGACAGACCCCGCAGCTTCTAGTCGGTGGTCCAGAAGCTCACCAGAAAAGACTCCAAGGTTCCAGACGTTGAGGAGAGAAGGCGTGATGAGGAGGTGATGATGATGTTGTCCAATGGATTGGATAGGTTGATGGAGGAGGAGATTGATGGTGAAGAAGAATGAATCCCTGCCATGCCATGCCATGGAGCCCTGCCCTTTTTGCCTCTCTTCTTTTCCTTTCGTTGTTGTAGTGTGGGTGTGGGGGGGGGGGGGGGGGGGGGGGGTCTGTCCTTCCTCTTCCTCTTCCTCTGAAGGTATATATACATGCATATGTAAAAGAGGCTGGGTTACAGAGACAGAGAGCGGTCTGTTGTTGAATTTATTTATTTATCTACTCATACGAATGAAACTCTCGCGACTTGGATGGCGACGAAACAATCATTTGAGGAATTCATTTAAATTTTATCTAGTAAAAAAAGTGGATATGATGATGAGGGGGGGGGGGGGGGGACAAAGTTGCAAGGAAGCAAATTGTCACGCGCCGAGAAGGGGCGGTGGGATTCGTTACTTCTATCCCAGTAACTCCAGAAAAAGTTTAAAAAAAAAAAAGAAAAAGAAAAAACCACCTAAACACTCCATCTTTTCTTCGATGTAATGCAACACCATTTTCCAATTCCCCCCTCCCTCACATCTCAGGCCGTCGTCGTCGTCATCCCGATTTCCGCCCTTCCTAAGAAGGTTTGCTTTGCTCTCTTGCTTACCCTCTCCTTCATTCCTCTCTCCTTTTTCTGGGAATTGAATTGTTCGTTTCGAGCTCCCCTCATTTGCCTCCAACCCCCCCGGTCGATTCCCGGATTTTTAGGGTTTCCTTCTCCATCCTCCTCCTCCTGATCCCTAGTCTCTCTCCCCCCCCCCCCCCCCCACCACCACTTCTTGTAGCCATGCCAATGGATTCTTGGGTTTCTCTTGTTTCTCCTCGTCTCCATTGCTACTGATAGCAGTGTGATGCCCTTCCCCATTTAGCCCTCTCCCCCAATTAACAAACACGAGAGGAGAAGACGAGTTCCGTTTCTTTATGGGAAACAAGCTGGGCAGGAGGAGGCAGGTAGTGGATGACAAGTACACCTGGCCCCAGGGATTGCACAGTCTTAAGGACGTCGATATAAAGAAGCTTAGGAAGTTTATCCTCGATTCCAAGCTTGCTCCATGCTATCCTGGGGATGAAGAAAGCACGCGTGACCTTGAGGAATGTCCCATTTGCTTCTTGGTATGATCCCCCCCCCCCCCCCCCCCCCCTTCTTTTGCCTTACTCCCCGTCTTGCATTTTCCATTTCCCACGTCGGTTAGCATCCCAAACTGACGATAAATCTCCTGGATTGGCTTTTCCTGTTCCTCGTGGTTTACAGTATTACCCAAGTCTTAATCGATCGACATGTTGCACGAAAAGGATATGTACAGGTGAAAATTCTTTCCTAATATGTCCACCCTTTCTCCGTTTTTTTCTCTCCAGAGTTTTGTTGATCCTTCTGCTGATGTTAATTTATCTTTCCTTGCTTTAGAATGCTTCCTACAGGTGAAGGTTCCCAACTCGACTCGCACCACACAGTATCCTTTATAAGACATCTAAGCTACTGCTATCTTTGCCTCTTTTCCTTGTACATCCAATTCGTGCTCCTTATCCTATTAGGTGCCCATTTTGCAAAACATTGAACTACGCGGTGGAATATCGAGGTGTCAAAACCAAGGAGGAAAAAGGCATTGAGCAAATAGTGAGATGACGTGCCTCGATAGTTTGCGCATTTCTTTTTTATGATAATTACTGTCGAGTTCATGGGTTGTAAATGTTGAATTCACGGATTGTTAACTCATGACCAATAATATGTAGGAAGAGCAGCTCGTAATTGAAGCAAAAATCCGGATGAGACAGAAGGAACTTCTGGATGAAGAAGAGAGAATGCTAAAAGGACAAGATTTGAGTTGTTCATCAAATAGAAATATGGCGGCACCAGTGCAGGATGAGAATGAGTCGGGGGGAGGTGCTTGGCCCGATTTACCATCATAACATGATTGTCAATTCTGTTAATTGATATTAATTCATTAAGACATGTGCTTTCTGCAGGTTTATCCTCTCAATTTCCAGCCTTGGAAAGTGATGAAATCATATCTGCTGATCAGTGCTATACTTCTGTTAACAGGCAATATGTTCATCAAAGGCTAAATAGGTACGTGTTTTCTTTAGCACGTTCCTGCAGGAGTTACCCTTGTTTATGGCTCTCCCAGCCCAATGACTGTGAATTCATTTGCAATTATTGCTGAGATTGGAAATGGCCATTCTTCATTGTATTTAGCCATGCTTCGATGCTATATTTTCCCACTCTGTGGACTGCACCCCACGCTGAGATAGAATAGCAGTAGTAGGGAGAGAGCCTTTACTTACAAAGAGGCTTGACTTAAGCACAGGATAAGGGAAAAAAGAAATTCTGGATCAGGGTAGGAGGGGAGCATTTGTGTGAGTTTTGATACAACTTGTCTGACTTCAAGTAATCGAATGAATGATGTCCACCTCAAGGTTGACTGAATTTCTCGTTCCAATTTTTCTTTTCCTTGCTTAAAGAGATGTACAATGATGGTGGGATGAAGTGGGGGCGTGTTGAGTGTTAGTTTGGCCATACAGCATACGAAATGTCAATGTAGGCAGACTTTTCCATTTAGGGTAACTTTAACTTGGCAGATTTCCTCAGAAAGTCCTGCTGACGTTTGCGTTTTGGAAGACTATGCATGGAATGAAGCTGTAAATATAGTTTAGAACACTGACACGTAGAAAATGAGCTGAAGAAACCAGTAGTCAGCGTGATTTTCACATGGCTTAGCTAGGTATGTTTCAATATTAATATCTGGATGTGCATGGACACTGTCCGAATCTTTTATCTGATACTCGTGACAGTTTGCCCCCTTGGCATCTGGGTGCTTTGCGGCAATCATGTCAAATTACAGTAGATTTGGAATCGCAGGCTCAGGGGATTCTTAGATCCTAACTTCCCTATCATTAGGTTAAAAAGAATTGTGAGATGATAATGGAATGATCCACTTGCTTTTTCTCTCTGTCTAGTGAGATTAGCTTCCTAAAACAGTTAGAATTTTCCAATAAATGGATTTTTATTGGTGATGATTGCTGCATGCGTACTTTTATTTTTTAATTTTTTTAAAAGGTACCAATTTTGCATCCTCAGTGGGGCAAGTTTTCTCATTTGGTTGAGTGGCGATGCACTGATATGGTGCTTGTAAATTTTCTTTGCGGTATGTGTAGGGATGACGAATTTGACCTGGATCTTGAAGAAATTATGGTCATGGAAGCAATTTTTCTTTCCCTTCAGGTAAGCTTTCATGGATTAGCCTAATTATTGGCTGTTCTGGACATGCTGAGTGTCCCTCGCTTGTGTGGACTGGGGGAGAGACTAGATTGGTCTATTTGCAAGATACCTTACCTTAGAAGGATAGATTTTCATTGAAAGAAGTTCTGACTATGACATTAATCCGTGATTCAACCAAGATACTTATCCATCTCAAAACAAAGTTGAACAGTCTCTGCAAGTGAAGTGTGTGTGAATGACAACGCAGATCTGCAGAAGTTTTCTTGAGCCAAGATCTCCTGCTGGTGCTTGTTTTTATGCTTTACATTCCAAGGATGCTGTGCATTAACGGAATATCTTGATGCCTGGAAATTCTTCAAAAAGGGTGGCATTACACAAGGAACCTGTATCCATTATTTTGAATCTGAGAAAATTGTGTTGACAGGATAATGGAAAACATAAAGGCACCTCACTTGGAGAAGCTGCATCTTCTGAGCATTATGTCCCTGTCCCCTCCGTGTCTGTACCGATTGTGGGATCTGCTTCGTCTCCCTCCGGTGGACTTGCATGTGCAATAGCTGCCCTAGCAGAGCGTCAGCAGGTGAATGGCGAGCCAAATGTGTCGACATACAGCATGCGTCCTGGTTGTAGCCAGTTTGCCCAGCAGTTAGACCTGGATTCAGACAACTATTCTCCTCCCGGAGATGATAGTTCGGAGATCTCTCTTGCCGGCCCTATGCAAGTTTCAAGAGGGGAGTGGAACATGGACCATGGATCTGAGGTCACTGAGGCTGGCACAAGCTATGCGAGCCCCGAATCGACGGAAGATACAAGTGATGTGTCTAACTTGATGCAGCTACACGAAGTCGGTGATAGCGGTCTCAATCTTCCCGCCCCCATCATTCCAGAGACTTACGAGGAGCAAATGATGTTGGCGGTGGCAGTTTCTCTTGCTGAGGCTAGAGCAATGACCAGTGGACCTGGGGTTTCATGGCAATAGATTTTCTCTCTGTTTTTCCTTTTTTATTGTCCCCTTCTTAATTGTGTTCTATTTGTGTATTAAAATCTCTTCTGGAGCCTGATAGGCAGTTGGTTGTGTCGGTTCCTGAACTGGGGTATATTCCCCCAGTTGCGTGGCTGAGCCACCCGGTTGCAATTGCAAGATGGAAGGAAGCTGGCAAACTCCTGCTTTTTCCTACTAGCTGTGCAGAAACATCCTAGGTATCGTTCTCATCTCCCTCCATCCCTCCATACATATCTAAACGAGATTCAAAGGCTTGTCATTTGTTTTATGGTCATCTGAGGCTAGTGCTAAGGCTGTCCATAATGATTGATTAGCTGTAGCATCACTGGTGGTGACATGTCCCGGTGCCAAAAATTTTTCAGTATAGGTCTTGTAGATATGAAGGTTTGCCACCAGCTTACTGCCCTTTACGAGCCCGATTATCATGCTTTTGCTGGAGATGATGGTCGGTATAGATGTTATGAATGGGTGGGGCATGTTATGAATGCCGGTGATCTCAACGCAAAGGGGGGAAAGTATGCCGTATCGAGAAAAGAATTATCATTACTTCTTTTATGCACAATGGCTGGGAGGTAGATGGAGAATAGAACTATTTTGGAGTCCAAAGAATGGTGGGACACCCAATTATTTGGGGGGATATGATTGTTGGGTTGGGGGAGTAGTTGGAAGATTTTATGAAACATTCATAGCATTTGAACCCCCCAACCTTTTTATTTAGATTTGGTGTGTGTGTTTTTTTTTACTTTGCAACTTCCCACATGCCATTGTCTGTTGTCTCATCATCAACCACGATCATGATGTCTCCCTCTCTCTCACTTATACACACTCCCCCACCACCACCTTTCTCATTTAATATCAGACTTTGACAATTCCAGGGCTAAAGTTACCCCTCACGGATGAACCCATTAGTACGAAATAGCAGTGCACCGTTCTGTGAGTGCGAAAGTGGTTCTTAAAACAACGACCCGTTCGCAAATAATTCTCGTATTTTGCAACACTACTATGGCTTCACAAATTTGTACCGAGTCCTTTTGTAAAGTATGAACGAAGAAGTGACCGGAATATTTCGTAAAAGATGTAATGTACGAGAATTATTTCGTACCTTACAATTACGATGCAACTGCCTTTGCACGTTACGAAACATACGAAACAGTACGGACAGTTTCGTATCCTTGACTGGTGAGGGGAAATTTAGGGGCTTGGGTTTTACAAACAACGGAAAGTAGAGTTGAAAACAATTAAGAATGGGGAAGTTTGGTTGGTTGTTCTAGAAATTTATAGGATTAGAGTGGGTGGAACTGAACTCGTTTAAGTCGAGTCGAGAGAGAGGGGACATACAAGTAAACATGGTAAAGCCTAAGACATAAAATCAACTGGAGCTGCTTCTGCTGGGAAAGCGGAGGCTTTGTCAAAATGGTTAAAGAAGAAGGAAAAAGGGGACAGAAAAGATGAAACCCATATCTTATTTCCTCATGTGCAATAGGCAAAAACAAATGGGTTGTCTTTTTTCGTCTTGTTTTTTTTTTCTCATCATTTGTTTGGGTGGCTCGTTTCAAACTCCTCCTCCCACCAAATACAAGAATTCAAAATTCAACTTTTGTTTTTGTTTATTTTAACTTTTATTCCCATTTTATTTGGGTTTTATTTCGTCCAATTGGGGGTTTTAGGTTGTTCTTCTTCTTCGTCTTCAAAAGCACCTTTCCTTTCCGTCGTGTAGAAAAGAAAGAAACAAAAGTAAAAAACTGGAAAGGGTGGGAGGGACCTTTCCTTTTGAACCAGAAAGAAGAATTTGAATTTGGTTTGGATTGAATGCAAGGAAGAATATTCCATCCGCCGTTTTAGAGACCAGATTAATCATCAAAAATAATAAAATAAAGAAAAACATGAGAGAAGGAATCAATCTGATATATTTTGATTTGGTTGGAGACACTTTTTTAAAATTCAAAAACAAACTTCAAAATAAATAATTAACAACAACAACAATTGAGTAAGGAAGGAAAACGAAAGCACATGCAATTAATTTTTTATTAAGGTTTTTAATATCTTAATAAATTATAGATAAAAGGGAGGCATATGCATTATTAGTCAATTGGCCTGGTACTCTTGCTTAGGGAGGGGGGTTTTGGGTATCTCTTTGTCTTCTTGTTTCATAATTCAAACCTCCTTCTTATTGTTTGTCTTGGCATTTGCATTTGTCTTTTTATTTGCGGATGAATGCTTCTTCCCCTCTTCTCTGTTTGTCCGATAGGTGGTGGGTTCGGGTTCGGGTGTTGGCAAGGTAAATGTTGTCCTCCCTCCCTCTGTTTACAGTAAGTATGCTGCTTCTTCTTTCCCAATATGACTCACTCACTGCTTCTTCCACTCATTCGTCCCCTCAGAATGAATGAATTCTATTGCTTTAGGTGGGTTTTTTTTTTTTTTTTTTGGGGGGGGGGGGGGGGGGGGGGGGTTCCCTTCTCCTCCCTCTTTTCCAGATCTTGGGTTTTTGTATCTTTCTCTCTTGTTTTTGTCCCATTTCTTCTCCTTGTTCCCTCTTGTTGATGCCAAACCACCCCTCCCCCCCCGCAACATCGTTTCGCCGAAATGTTTCTTGCTTGGAGGGAATGGAAGGGAAAAGTGTCTTTCTTGACTGCATACCCACTCCCAGCTTGTTTGAAAGATTGGAAATTTGATTGTTTTCTCTGCAGTGACTTTGGCGCTTGTTTCTGATTAACTCCCCCCCGTTCCAACTCAGCCTCAAATCTCAGGGAAAATGCCAAGGCCAAGGTTAGCAGAAAGCTTCCCTCTCCCACTGTTTCCTTAATGCACCGCGTGTCAATCATTTGATGGATTGTGTCCTGGCTTTCCAACTGCGTCTCTGCGGATTCGGCTTGAGATCATCTGACACAAGTTGTACATCTATCCTTCATTGCCAACTATTTATCTCGGCAGTGCTGCAGAAGCGCCTCGGAGGCAGTCTCCGCGAGGGTCCCTTCAACTCAGGACTTCAAGCTCCGACTCCGACTCGTCGCATCATCGTCCTCTTACAGATCGAAGCCCCATGCTGGGAGACCGCCGTTCGCCGAGGAGTGTTCAATCCAATTCTGTCAACCAAAAGAAGCTCGGCACCCGTATCGCGGGACTTGAATCCCAACTCGGGCAAGCACAAGAGGAGCTCAAATGTTTGAAAGAGCAGTTGGCATCGGCTGAAGCCGCTAAGAAAGAGGCTCAAGAACAGCTTCAGAAGAAGGCCAAGAAGAAGTCCATCTCAGAGAACCCAGATAGACAACCTCGAAGAAAGAGCAGCGCCAGGAGCAGCAACGTCTCCAACGATGAGAACCAAAAGGAGACGGATGTGTTCGAAGTTCCAACTGAGAGGGAAGCGCCGAAGTCACAAGAAGAGGTCTTGGGATCTGTTTGCGAGACTCAGAAACCAATAGAAGCTATGGAAATTTTGGCTGAGCCTTCGCCCCTATTTGTGGAACTTGGAAAGGATCCCTTCGATGAGCTCGTTGCCAAAGATGAAGAAATAGGCTTGCTTAAATCTAGGTTGGAAGAAAAAGAGAAGGAGCTCGAGGTATCCAGCCAAGAGAAGGATATCATGAAGAAGCAGCTCGAAGAAGTCAATGAGATGTTAGCATTAGCCAGGACCAAGGAAGAAGAGGCATCGACTACGTTGGCCAGACTAGAGAAGGAAACGACGGCAAGCAAAGAGGACAATTTAAACCTGAAAAGCAAGTTAGAACTTGTGGAAGGAGAGAAGGATGCATTGGAAACAGAGATGAAGACGCTGAGGGTTCAAACAGAGCAGTGGAGAAAAGCTGCCGACGCTGCGGCGGCCGTTCTTGCTGGAGGAGTAGGCATGGATGGGAGGTGCGGATCAATGGAGAAGCATTGTAGTGGGGGTTTTGAGATGTCTGGAACTGAGTACGCGGATGATGGTTACGAGGGCGGAAGGAGAAAGCATTCCGGGATCAAAGTGTTTGGGGACCTGTGGAAAAAGATGGGCCATTAATGAGTCGCGGATGGCGTGGTTAACTTTGTTTAGTCATTTGCTAGCTGCGTGGCTTTTCTATGTATGTAAGTATTGATTTTAAGGTGATTGGGAGGGAGGGAGGGAGGGAGAGAGGGAGGTTTGCCTGTAAACTCTATTTGGGGATTTCATTTTAAGCAAGTGTTGTTCTCTTGGGTTTCCCCTTTCCTTGTTTGAGATTCCCTGTTGGATCTAAGCATCCACTTATGATCTGTGTTGTGGGTCGGTGTCCTCCTCAGAGTCGCTCTCTCTGTTCATCCATCCACAGCTTGCTTGCTATGCTCAGGTGGAGCTACGACCAAAAGGGAGGCCGGGGATTGATGTTGTTGGTTTGGTCGGAAGGTGTGTATGTTTTGTTTGCTTGTGTGGTGGAATTATCATGTCCACCGATCTCCTTCCACTTCCTCACAATTATAATAAATAATAACACAAATCTTCCACTCCCTTGCTTTCTTTGTATTCTTTACAAACCTCCTCGTAAAACGGATGACGGTCCATACCATTTGCTTCTCCCTCAACAGCTCCACCTCATGATACAACCTCCGACTCTGAAGCCGGCAGCTTCTGATGGGCCACGTCGTAGGTGGCGTGGAGCCCCACCAGAAGGTAGTACAGGATCATCAACACCGTGCATATGATGAACCTCCAGAATGCTTCCGACCCCAGCGACCCTATCAGGAACAGATTCATCCCTATCGACAACGACGGCAGCCACGGCACCAGAGGTACCCCCCAGAATTTTGGAGACCTTCTCTGCGGTAGTAAGGCCACTACTAATGTCCCTACAAACCACAACACCACCGCGATCGTGTACCCAACCCATCCTTCCCCGCCCGATGCCCACCATGCCGTCCCCCCGATGCACGACGCGAATATCACAAATATGCCTACCAGGAACTTTTGAAGGTCCTTCTTAGGGGTCACGTCCTTCACGTAGTAACGCCTCACCAGCAATGCCACTGCCATCAGCATGAAGATGAATAGCGTGCTGAACGACAAGACACTCGACAACACGTCCAGGCTAGAGAAAAGAGCCACCGCGGCGCTGGTCAACGTTATCAACAGGGTGGCGTGTATGGGAGTTCCAGTTTTTGGGTGAACCAGGGCAAACCACGGGGGAATCATATGTGCCCGTGCGATCTGCGTCATGTACCGTGCCTGTCCCAGGGCTCCCACCAGCAGGCTACTGGTCATCCCCTTGAGCGCGCATATGCTGACCACGTACTTTGCCCAGTTCATGCCAATCTTCGCGAAAGCCACAGAGTAAGCGGCATTCCTGTCGATCTCGGTGTACTTCTGCATCATGGTCAGCGCGAGCGCCATGAGGCAGTAAATGGCCGTGATCACAGTCATGGAACCGGTCAAACCTATGGGTATGTCCCTGGAAGGATTCTTGGTCTCCTCGGCCATGGTAGCCACCATGTCGAAGCCGGTATAGGACCAGTACACGACAGCCGCAGCAGTGAAAACACCCCCGGAGCCGTTAGGGAAGAAGGGGATCAGATTGGAGGGGTTCGCGTGGGAAAACCCCACCACCAGGATGAACACGATCACCACGGCGCTGAGCACTGAAGCAATCCAATTCAAAGCGGAAGCATGCCTAGTCCCGGAGATGGCTATGCTGTTCGCTATGAACAGAACGACGAGGGCGAGAGGGTCCAGCATGTTAAAGCCCTCGGGCAAACCCCCGACCTTAATCCTCAAGAAATCGGGGTTGTCATTGATCATACTGGCGAAATAGGAGGACCATGACCGACCAAGCCCTGCCGCGCCCACGATGGCTTCCAGGAGGATGTTACCGGCCGCGATGAAGGCAACAAAATCGCCCAACTCAATGCGAAGGAAGGAGAAGGAGCCTCCGGCGACGGGGATGTCGACAGCAAACTCGGTGTAACAGAAGGCGGAGAGAAGGGCGGAGAGACCGGAGATGGCATAGGAGAGGACGATGGCGGGACCAGCGTGGTCATGGGCCTCCTGGCCGGTGAGGACGAAGATGCCGGAGCCGACGACGGAGCCCCAACAGAGCCAGATGAGGTCCCACCAGGAGAGGCAGCGCTTCATGTCGTTCTCGCTCTCCTTGCGAAGCTGGACGAGCTCGTTGTCGTCGGAGGAGCGGGAGAGGAAGCGATCCTTGAGGCGGAGGAAGGTATGGGAGAGAGCGGACTTGTAGGTGGAGAAGCTCGTGAAGGACTCTTCGGGGAAGAAGTCGTCCTTACCAAATCTCCAGTAGCTCCTCGGCTGCACATCCTCCATGGCGACCGACCGACCGACCACCAGATGAGAGAGAGATCCGGGATTGAAATTAAGTTTTGATGATTTGAGGGTGTGAACAACATTTATATTCATTCCCACGGATTCAATATCCCCGCAAAAATAGTTAATGAATCCTACTAATACCTACATTAACATACTGTGGTGGTTTGAATGTGGACGTATTTCCAGGGATCATCCTTGCTCTCTGCCAACTTTCTCCTCCCTCTCTATATTTGGCAGCCTATGATTCCCCCGCTAATTGCCTTGTGTAATTAATTTGTTGAGATTATAAATTAATTTTATTATTGTTTGTTTTGAAGTTTTGATAGCGAGTCTCAAAGAGTTGGATAATGCTTTTTTCAAAGTTGGATAATTAAAAATACATTTCGAGTCTCTTCAATCACAAATCCATCACTGGACAACATAGAACTGTTTCCATTGATTACTCATATATGTTTTAGCCATAAAGTTGAATTTAGAGCTTTTGTTTTTTTATTATAATACTTGTTGGGATACGTGAGTTTAACGGGTACGATAGATTATAATAGTTGTTGGGACATGTGAGGTTTATTACACTCATTTTACCTGAGTGTGACAAACTGATATGTCTAGAATTCTATTAGTAATGGTTTGGAATTGGCGAGGCAATATCACAATACAAATATATGGTCGAAATTTGTAGTTTCTTTATTATAATTTCCTTGTCACTCTGTTGTATACGTCGATATAATCCAACGACCTCTGACTCCATCGTTGAGTGAGTTAAATAACTTTGTTTCATGGATATAATACACGACGTCATCTTCTAGTGTAAACATGTACTTAAAGGACGATTTATCATTACATATGTTAATGGTCCAACTAACATTAAGAAGACATCCCTCTAACATGGTTGGATATACTTAAAATGTGATCCCATATTGTTTATGCTTCAAAGATATCTAAAAAATACTCATATTTGCCTCACAATGTGAGGTTTCGAGATTACTCGTATATATCGATAGTTTGCATTTCACATATATCATATCTGGTCTTGTAGAGTGCATAACATATGTCAGACCATTGCATACTCTAATTTTTAAATAGCCTAACTAGAGTTACTTTTTTTAGTTTAACTGATATATCATAAGGATTGTTTTTTACCGTGAGGTTTAGATAACTAACCCCGTATTCTTTTAATCAATGTAGTGGACTTTAATTTAGAAAATAACCCAAGCTATTTTCACGGAATTTGATACAAAGAATCATATCCACCATATTCAAAGTCTTCTATCTTGAAATTCGAAGTAAGATAATTTTTTTACCTTCATGTCATTGACATGTATACATTTACTTCGCATGCATTCAAGGTTTTGAGGAAACACACTTATCAAAATCTTTGTATTAAAGAAAAAACGATTCCTTAGAATCATATTATGAAACCATTTACTTTAGTGTCGTTTTAAGTCATACAAGCTTTGCATATTTCTTTTTTAGTTTCAAGAAGTACGAACCCCTTTGGGATTTTATCAACATACACATCTTATTCTAAAATTGTATTTAGAAACATTCCATAAACATGTAACTTATAGCTCGTGGTAAAAGCACTCTAAATAAGGGCAACCAGTATCAAAAGAATCCCATACCCATACCTTGTTTTAAATACTTTGTAACTAATTTGGTTCAAAGGTTTGCATTTTATTTGATTTCTTAAATATCTATTTGTTCCTTGTTATTTTGGAAAATCTACTTAGAGCCCAACAACAATAAAAAGAATGGTTTGACATGTATCCGAAAAGGGAGAGGTGAAGACAAATTATGGTGTTATATAACAATTTACTCAAAATCAATCATTTGAGTGAGAGCCCTTCCTTCCCTTTCATAATTACCAAATAACATGTGTCTATTAAGGTAACCGTGCATGCTATGGCTTTCAATGCGCACTTAAAAGACTTGTCTTTACTATTGTAACCATCAAACATTATGAACCATTCAAGAATGTGTTTTTGCTGTAATAACCGCGGTCATGGTTTGGAATTTGTCCCTTTAACCATCGAACATTCGAACTCTCGACCAACTCGCATCTCCGACAACAAGCTAGTCAAAGAACCTCGATCAGCTGCTTCACATTCTCAATCTTGTCATTGTGTCCCACGTTATTTGTTTAGTCTGTTTCTAAAATAGAAGATTTTATCCAATAGATTATTTTTTCTTTTTTTAACTTCTGGATGGGGAGTGCCCACACAAAATTAGCATTTGTAAACAAGTACCTAGGGATATTTATCCAACTTATTTTATATTCCAAGTATAAACATTTTCATTCGGTGAAATAAATTGCATTTTGGGATGGTGCCTACTACATGTTCTTCTGTGTTACGAGCTGGTCCAAAACAAATACAAAATCTTCCATTTCTTTCCAAATTGCTCTCCATGATCTCGGACTGAGCTCCTCATGATCCGACCACCGACTCTGACGCCGGCAGCTTCTGATGGGCCACGTCGTAGGTGGCGTGGAGCCCCACCAGAAGGTAGTACAGGATCATCAACACCGTGCATATGATGAACCTCCAGAATGCTTCCGACCCCAGCGACCCTATCAGGAACAGATTCATCCCTATCGACAACGACGGCAGCCACGGCACCAGAGGTACCCCCCAGAATTTCGGAGACCTTCTCTGCGGTATTAAGGCCACTACTAATGTCCCTACAAACCACAACACCACCGCGATCGTGTACCCAACCCATCCTTCCCCTCCCGATTCCCACCACGCCGTCCCCCCGATGCATGACGCGAATATCACAAATATGCCTACCAGGAACTTTTGAAGGTCCTTCTTAGGTGTCACGTCCTTCACGTAGTAACGCCTCACCAGCAATGCCACTGCCATCAGCATGAAGATGAATAGCGTGCTGAACGACAAGACGCTCGACAACACGTCCAGGCTAGAGAAGAGAGCCACCGCGGCGCTGGTCAATGTTATCAACAGGGTGGCGTTTATGGGAGTTCCGGTTTTTGGGTGAACCAGGGCAAACCACGGGGGAATCATATGTGCCCGTGCGATCTGCGTCATGTACCGTGCCTGTCCCAGGGCTCCCACCAGCATGCTACTGGTCATCCCCTTGAGCGCGCATATGCTGACCACGTACTTTGCCCAGTTCATGCCAATCTTCGCGAAAGCCACAGAGTAAGCGGCATTCCTGTCGATCTCGGTGTACTTCTGCATCATGGTCAGCGCGAGCGCCAAGAGGCAGTAAATGGCCGTGATCACAGTCATGGAACCGGTCAAACCTATGGGTATGTCCCTGGAAGGATTCCTGGTCTCCTCGGCCATGGTAGCCACCATGTCGAAGCCGGTATAGGACCAGTACACGACGGCCGCAGCAGTGAAAACACCCCCGGAGCCGTTAGGGAAGAAGGGGATCAGATTGGAGGGGTTGGCATGGGAAAACCCCACCACCAGGATGAACACGATCACCACGGCGCTGAGCACGGAAGCAATCCAATTCAAAGCGGAAGCATGCCTAGTCCCGGAGATGGCTATGCTGTTCGCTATCAACAGAACTACGAGGGCGAGAGGGTCCAGCAGGTTAAAGCCCTCGCGCAAACCCCTGACCTTAATCCTCAAGAAATCGGGGTTGTCATTGATCATGCTGGCGAAATAGGAGGACCATGACCGACCGAGCCCTGCCGCGCCCACGATGGCTTCCAGGAGGATGTTACCGGCCGCGATGAAGGCAACGAAATCGCCCAACTCGATGCGAAGGAAGGAGAAGGAGCCTCCGGCGACGGGGATTTCGACGGCAAACTCGGTGTAACAGAAGGCGGAGAGAAGGGCGGAGAGACCGGAGATGGCATAGGAGAGGACGATGGCGGGACCGGCGTGGTCATGGGCCTCCTGGCCAGTGAGGACGAAGATACCGGAGCCAACGACGGAGCCCCAACAGAGCCAGATGAGGTCCCACCAGGAGAGGCAGCGCTTCATGTCGTTCTCGCTCTCCTTGCGAAGCTGGACGAGCTCGTTGTCGTCGGAGGAGCGGTAGAGGAAGCGATCCTTGAGGCGGAGGAAGGTATGGGAGAGAGCGGACTTGTAGGTGGAGAAGCTCGTGAAGGACTCCTCGGGGAAGAAGTCGTCCTTACCAAATCTCCAGTAGCTCCTCGGCTGGGGCTGGGGCTGGGGAGGCGGCTTCTGCACATCCATGCCGACCAACGAGGGAACAGAGAGAGATTAGGGATCCCGTTCCTTGTTAATTGATTGATGATTTATTTTTTTAATTTTGTTTAGGGTTTATAATATTAAACCCGGTGTGGGCCGGTGGAGATTATTCATTAATGAAAGTAGTGTGAAATTAGGAGAAGTAGATGATGAATGTCTTTGCTGGATAACCAAATTGGTCAGGGTAAATATGGAAGTAGTTTTTAATATTATTTAACAATGATTTTAAAATTGTCATAAAATGACGTTTTTATGAAGTCATTATTTTTAATCGCGTCTTGTCATAAAAGAAATATATCGACTTTGAAAAAAAAAACCTAATTTATTATTTTAAATAATTTTAGAAATTTGATCCTTATTTCACGGCACTTTAAACAGGAGGTACAATCAGCCTTAAATCTGAGAGGAAGGAAAAGGAAAAGGAAAAGGAATTCAGGGGATCCTCCCACACACCCCCTACAATTCTCTACTATGTCTCTCGCCTTTCTTTGGACCACATTTTCCATCCACATAATCCCTTCTCTATCTCTCTCTCTCTACAAATACCTCCAAATCATTTATTTGTACTTACTTATTAACTAATTATTCTATAGTTTTGAATTATCCATGTGCCTCCCACCACCATCAACCATTAATGTTGTCAAGACAAAATAAAAAAGAAATCTATATTCTTAATCTTATAACTAAGACGTTGTCTTCTTTTTCCCAACACTTTTTGCACCGTTAGATCCTCCCAGACATCCAACCGTCGAGACCCGCACAGTTATCACCCAATGGATTCTATCCACGTGTCCAACCCCCCCCCCCCCCCCCCCCGGAGGGTTGGGGTTGGGGGAATGATCTCATTGATTTTTTTATTTTTTTTTGTCACTCCTGGCACCTTGATTCGGATGACAATCTTGGCAAACACTTACTACTACCCTATGTGATTGGGGAACCCTACTTTGAGTGCGTCGTACTGGGAGGGGGAGGGAAAGGGCGACTCAAGTCAAGTGAAGTCAAGTTAGTGTAGGAGAAGAAGCAGATGCAGAAGCAATCAACCCTGCCTATGCCGCCTGCCGCCGCTGCAAGACACACTCACACAAAGACAGTCTCTTTTTTCTAGGATTCCTTCCTTCTTTTGGTTGAGAGGAGGACGGCTAGGCACTTGAGGAGAGGCTGCTGCTCCCACTCCCCCCCCCCCCCCCCCGGATCTTGCCTGGTGCTTTCCCCTCCTGCGAATCCAGCTACTCTCTTCTTCTGTCCGCTGTTGTTTCCGTTCTGGGTACTCCTCCTTCTCACTGCTCGGTCTTGTGCGTAGGAATGGCTTGTTGGGTCCCGCTTGTTTTTTGGCTGAATGCCCTCCCTTTTGAACTAAAGTTCTGTCCTTGAAATGTTCTTTCCTTCTTCCCCGAAATTTTACGCCTTCCCTTCTCCGGGAGAAAATTGGCGGATTTCGGAGCCTCATTCTCTTGTCAATTTCTTTCCTCTTCTCCCCTGTTGGGAGATGCGTTATTTCCTTTGGTTCCCGGTCGTAGCCCTTCTGTTGGAAGACATAATACTAATCTAACTTTCAAAGTCCTTTCCAGATCATTTCAGGCGCCTAGTCGGTCCTCTTCTGCGGACGATGTTTCTACTCCGTGGTACCTGAAGTTTTTTCTCCGTAATAATTCCACCTCGGAGCATCTGACATGAGTATTCTGGTGGGAACATGCTCGAACCAAGGGCAGCCGATATACCCATATTTTTTGTAGTTCTGGTCGTGCTTCCTCTAGCTGCGTATGTTCTACTCGGCAAGTGGAGTGATGCTGCGAAGAAGAAACACCGGATGAGTTTTCTTGCTCAAATTGCTGCTGAAGAAACTTGTAGAGCCGAAGCAATGGCTGTTGGCGACTTCACCCCTCTTGCACCTCCTCCAAGAAATGGAGTTCATGAGTGCGCTCTCTGCTTTGGCAGAGCGACGACCCGTTGTTCCAGATGCAAGTCCGTCAGATATTGGTCCGTGTTGCTGATCTGTTTCTTTCTTCCGTTTTTCTTATGAGCATAATTTGTGGTTGATTATCTCCTTGAATTCCTTTGACTTGAGGCTGATTTCTTGGGTTCGCAGTTCTGGTAAGTGTCAGATAATTCACTGGAGGCAGGTTCATAAGCAGGAATGCCAGCCCGTTGATGACTCAATAGGCTGTGTGTCGCCTTTTCTTTGGATGGCGGAAGAATGTGGTGATGAGAGCATAAATAGAAATGGCAATATGGACCTCCTTGCATTTCATCCTGGGACTCACAAAGCCTATATCTGCAGCAACCCGTCTGAGAATTCAGTGAATCCTTCTGATATGTTTGCTGCCAATTCCGTCAGATCAGAGAGAAGATCCAAAGAGAAGCGAATGCCAGATAGATTGGATAGGGACATGGGATCAGTTAATGGTTTTGTATGTGATGTCCTTGAAGAACTTCCTGATAGCACCGCTGACTACTCACCATCTCTCCGTGCACGTCCCACAAAAGAGGCTCCTGCGAGGCATAAGGTCTTGATCTTTCCTATCTTTATTTTTTTCCCTCTAATAGTATCACTGGCAACATGCCATGCTGTTCTTCCTCGTGCAGGCTAGAAGTAATGACTCTCCGAGGTCATTTCAACAATTTTATGGAAAGGGATGCAATAACGAGTCTATTTACATGAATGGATGTGCCGTTGCATCTTCCCTGCTGGATGATATGGGTGAGGATGGCGATTTCTATGAAATCTTTGTCTCAGTTAGGCTCAGCATAACACTAATCCAATAAATTAAGGTGGAAACTGGAAAGTGATGGGTTGAAAATTCTGTTTATGCGGTCATTGGCCTATGACGCTGTTAGAATTCTTTTTGTCGCATCCAGAAGTACAAGAAGCTCTTCATAGAATTCTGTGAAAATTCTTTCTTAACAATCTTGTGATATATTTGGTGCACGGGTCTAATTAAGCATTCCATTGTTAGGTGATGGTACCAATATAGTGAAGAAACCTTGTACACCGGTCAATGGTAAGAAGATGGTTGGGGAAAAACACATTGCTGATTTTGAACAGGAGGTGGACACTTCTCTTACAACAATCCTCGCAAAGGGACTTGGTGGTAACACAAGAAGAGGAAAGCCTGAAAAAGTGATCACAAAAGCCTCTTCCGAGCAGCATGTGAGAAGTGAGAATAGGGAGAAAATTTCAGGTAATCTAGTTTTTTACATGTATTTCACCCTCCTACTCATCTATGAAATGGTTCACTGACGTGATGTCAACTCTAGTAGGAGTGACAAAGGACGTGAAGGTGATGGAAGTTGTCAGGCCCGATGCTACAGCATCAACCAGTGAACAGCAGGAGAAATCCAAAGTGCTGGTGAGATGATGAAAGGAAACATGGCAGCGAGTTGTTAAACAAGTCATTCTTGATGCTTTCTCTCTTCTGCTTGTGAGATGAAATGAAGCAGATAATTTTTGTAATGCTGTACAGATGCTATTCCCCTATGAAGAATTTGTGAGATTATTTCAGCATGAGGCTTTCGAGTTCTCACCAAGGGGGCTCATAAATTGTGGGAACAGGTACTATAACATGTCTCTCTATTACTCGGGTCAGGTTAGAAATAGTTGGTTGGTTCGAGACGGAGGTTATATATAAATATGTCAGGTTTAGTTAAGATGGCCAGATTTGAGAATGCCATCTGCTTAACTGTTTGTGCTGCTTCTCTTTGTCTGCTAATTTTCTGAAGCCAGCTGCCTTTACTGCACCACAGTTGCTATGCAAATGCCGTGTTGCAGTGTTTGACGTGCACAAAACCCCTCACAGTTTATTTGCTTCTTAGATCCCACTCAAGAAACTGTGAGTGTATTGCTCTACCCTCTTCAGTTGATCACTTATAAACTGTTCATCAATGTGTAAAGCTTCCTCAACTTCTGCACATGTTCTAAGGTCATGGGAAGGATTGGTGCCTTATATGTGAACTGGAGCAACATGTTGCAATGCTAAGGGAAAGTGGTGTACCTCTTTCACCCAGCAGGATATTGCTGCATTTGCGTAACATGAATCGTCAAATTGGCAGTGGAAGTCAGGAAGATGCTCATGAGTTTTTGAGGTTTGTCAAGACGGCATTTTTTATCAGATATTCTTTTATCTTGTTGCAGATAATGAGTGTGATTTTGCTGTGTTATGAATTAAGATAGCAGTCCTAGTTTTAAGTTTTGACAGTGGATTGGCATCACATTCGCAGGCTTCTCATTGCTTCCATGCAGTATATTTGCCTGGAAGGCTTAGGAGGAGAGAAGAAGGTTAATCCAAGACTGCAGGAAACAACATTTGTGCAACATACATTTGGTGGGCGTCTCAAGTCAAAGGTGAGCATTCTAATTTTTTATTGTTATATCATGCTATTGTCTGCTGCATGAGCAAAAATGTCCCGCTTATTGATGACTTACCATTATGTTCTTGATTTGATTGCTTTTAGGTGAAGTGTTTACAATGTCATCAAGAGTCGGAGCGATACGAGAACATCTTGGATCTCACGTTGGAAATTGATGGTTGGGTAGGATCCCTGGAAGATGCTTTGAGAAAATTTACAACACCCGAGCACTTAGAAGGAGAAAACATGTACATATGTGGAAGGTCAGAAACATCCTACTTAAAAAACTTTCCGGGACAGTGGTTGTCATGTCATCTCCTCTTACTTGGACATCAATTCTGATATGAAAGGTGTGGCTCATATGTTCGAGCAAGAAAGCAACTGCGAATTCATGAAGCACCAAATGTGCTGACAATTGTTTTGAAGAGATTCCAGGTATTTGTTTGTTGTTACTGTATGACTTACTTAAATAGACTAGTTCCTTTCAATTGGCAATTTGGGCACCTTTCCATGTGGGGTTGCGTGGGTGAGTCGATTTTGGTAATGTTAGGGATGCGAAATGATGTCAAGCGTCATCTGCTTACTAACGGAAAATTGTCACTTATAAAGCAGTCACACCCCCTTGTTTCCTGCAGGAGGGAAAATATGGGAAGATTGGCAAACATATTAGTTTTCCTGAAATGCTGGATATGGTTCCGTATATGACTGGAACAGGGGACATGCCTCCACTTTACATGCTTTACGCTGTTGTCGTCCATCTTGACACACAGAACGCGTCGTTTTCTGGACATTATGTGTCCTACGTGCGAAATTTGCGTGGCACTTGGTTCAAGATCGATGACTCCGTGGTATGTTCTCCCTATGAATGTTCTGTTTGGCATGATTACTGCCCCAAAAATCTAGTAATTGGCTTTCACTTCTTATTGGTCTTTTTTTTATCAAAAAAGAGTTCTATATGAAATGATTTTGCATCGCCCTGTACTCAGGTCCAACCTGTAGCAAGTAGTCAGGTTATGTCGGAAGGGGCATACATTTTATTCTATATCAGGTATGTACCTCCTTGATTCTGGAGCTCCTACTAAGTGGGTGTCATTGTCCCTCATGCATGCCATTTGCATAGCCGAACTCTTTCTACCATTTCAGGTCCTGTCCACGCCCGCTAAGATTATACAATGCCAAGGCACCTAAACAACCAAATGTTGTGGCCTCTAAGCATTACACTTCAAGAAGTCAATCTTTACGACAAGCTGAAGCCAAGCCTCACATCCTCGTAGCTGGCAAAGAACCTGTCTTCGCATCCAGGGGTCAAGTTCACAAGAACTTTTGGCCCACAACTGGGAATCTTGACAAACTATCACACAAAGACTTGTGTGATTCCACATCGAGTGATTGGTCTCTCTTTACGAGCTCGGACGAGGCTTCTTTTACGACGGAGAGCACCAGGGATTCATTTAGCACCGCAGATACTGACCGGTCTAACGCGGATCCGAGCTCCTCAACCCACAATCCCCGAGATCACCCCTGGCAGAACCCGATTTCCTGCAGATTGTATTCCGGCAGCGGAGCACAAACTAGATATGTGTCTGAAGATAGGGGTTATGTGTTGGACTCTTACCGGTCAAAGCACCGTGTAGATGTCGGCAGAAGACGAGAGTCGACTAGGAAGATGGATGTCGGGTTGGCTGGTGATAGGAATTATTTGAAATCTTGTAGCGTAGCTAAACACGTTTCTGACAGAATATCCAGTCTATGTAAATCGAGTTCATAGAGATGGATGACTGACTCTGTCTTGGTTTTTAGGAGGATGAGTTGTTTGTAAGTGGGTCTAGGTTTGGTTATCTTTCTCTTGCAATCAGGGGAATTGAGATGAAAATTTCGTCAACTTTTTGACAAAAAATCATTTGTATTTCTCAGAAGATCACATCTCATTTCGTGGGGTATCATCAGAGATCAAGTCAAACGTTTCCAGCTTTAGTTGCTTCCTCATTCATCAGAAATCATCGGCCCACAACGGAGTAAATGAGGGTTGGTCCAAAGTTTTCGTCTTTCCCGCCTGCCTGTTTTTTGTATCCCCTGGCGAAGGGAATATTTCTCCCAGCGCCGCCAACGTTTCTCCTATGTTTCTTCTGTCTTCCCCGCTTCCTCCTCAGAGAGGAGAGCGATGTCCAAGATGGTGACGTTACGTCACCCTTCCCTTGCCGGTCCATGCCATCCACCGCCTCCCACCTTGTTCGTTTCCCTTGCTAATTAATTCTTACCGGATGTAGCCAAGGCGTTTGATGAAATGCTTCCCTGATCATCAAATTACTTTGGCTTTCTTGTATTGTTGTGATGATGGGATAAGTTCATATAATGTAGATCTTCTTCTACTGAGACTTGGGTCAATTCAATTCATGCTTAACTGCAATTCGGTTACGTCCTCCAGCCTTGACCTGGGATTGAAAACAGTATTTAAGTCACGCTTTCCGCCTTTTCAATTGAGGGCAATGATGATCATCTATGGCTGATCCACCGTGGGACTGCCCAGTTTATTTCTGCTGGTGGTCCTGGGCTGGAAACTGATGTTTGCCTTACTCAGCTGAGTGCCTTGCTTTTTTCATTTTTTTGTATGTATTTTTCATTTTTTAATGGTTTTCCTTGATGTTTTTCTTCCTTTTGAAATGTTAGTGAAGAGTAACTTTTCAAAATATTTAAGGGCCAACGAGATTAGAAGATGATGATGAAAGACAGGTACTTATGATTGCCTACATTTCCTATATACCTCCTGGTGCAGCAAGCTATGTTGTGCTGAGCATCCTGGATTTGTATGCATGACTAATATTGGTTATGCCATCTGATTCTTCTCGAAAAGGCTACACCGAGAGTAAAGAGGTTCTATGAATTTTAGGGGATTCTGGGATTTCAAACAATTAGGCCTTTTTGTATTTTTAACTAATTGAATTTTAAGGGTGCACAAAACATTCAGATTGCTCATTTCTCATTATTGTATTTCCGATACATTTGTTTCTATGACCTACTGCAAAAACAAAAATGGAGAGGCAAGATGGATTGCTTTGCTGTTACATTATGGCTAAGCAAAGCCAGCTACCGGGTGTATGTGATATCTTCTGGAGATGTTCTTTCCTTCAATAAGAATTGGTCGATCTTCAGTTAAGATCATCCTGGTGGAGCAAGAACTCGTCCCTTTGATATATCTATGCAATTTGAAGCTGTATAAACCACAAGCAAAAGAAATTCTTTTTGGCTGCCTGATGCGGCGTAATGATTCAGATGAAAGATGTGACATGAAAACTTGGATATGGTAAGATAATTATCTGACAATTTGAAGTTAGAAAACTTGGATATGGTAAGATAATCACACATGAAAACTCGTCCCTTGTGATGTATAAGGTAATCCTCTTAAACTAATTGAGTTAGAAAACTCTAATCCTTAGTTAATTGCATAATGGTATGAGTAAGGAATCTTGATATTATAAAGATGGGGACCAGATGGGATGGGGTGAGGTCTTTGGGAGGGGGGGGGGGGGGGGGTTGGACACTTCACATGCTGGTCGGTTCAATCACCATCCAAAGTGTGTCCCAAATTTGCACATTTAAAATTTGAGGGTAGAGGACAGCACCTTTTAGGTGGCTACCTCATTGTGTGCACCAAAACTTAGGTTGGATTGTTAAAGATATAGAGATAGAAAACCAACAGATCGGATCAGATCAAATCTTATTTTATTGGAGGAACCACTTATTGTCCCCCTCCCAAAAAGAAAGCCTTTCCTTTTGCCTTATGATGCGGTTGCTGAGCATCTTTTGTTGAGCACAGTAATTCGTTAGTGTCTTGTCAAAGTTGAGTATTGCACCAGCAAAGCATAGATTCAATGCTCCACCGACAACCAAAGCCAGATTGCCATCAAGGCTAGGAGGCCATTTTTTTCTCATGATAAAACAATAATTTCGTAAGCCCACCTGGGTAGATCCACCTCATTTTATCTTCTATCGTGGATTACCCATTAATGGTTCCTCCTTTTGAAGATATTTGACTCCACTAACGAAGGATGGAGTTGTATGCTGCCTTCTTATTTTGAGAAATGATTCGATTCTATTTGATTGTTCTCGTGTGTCAAGGTTAACCTCGCTCTCGGTAAATACTTTACAAAGAGGCTATTTTGTACATGGTCGATGCCGGTGTTATTATTGAAGATGTCTGTGGGGTGTTGGGGGGGGGGGGGGGGGGGAATATTGTCCTTATACCCAATCTTCTTCTTGTTGCAGATTGTGCGACAGGAACTGAGCTGTTTGATCCGTGGGTTCATTTGATGATGAGATTCCATTAGATGGAGGGGGACACGTTTTGGGCTAGAATCATTTACTCCGAACCTTTTAAAATAGTGTCACATGTTGGACAATGAACGCGGAAGAGGAAGCAGACTATGCCTTTTGACTGGTAATGGGGATGACTTTGGGGACATGTTCAGATGCAACTTGTGAGGGGGGTGGGGTGGTGCTTATTTTATGGCAGAGGGCCAAACAAGTTGGTCTGCTTTCACAGCAACCATCTAATGAGTCATACACGCACTCAGATGGCGGATCTCTTGCTTAACTGGAAGCCCCCACCCATTCTCCGTGTTGCAGCTGGTGAATCACTCACTCTATCTGCTTCCTTCATTTTTAATCTGATTCGTGGTGGTGGCTTTTCCTTTTCTTTACTTGGGTAGTTGATTTATTCCCCAACCCACGAGCCCATGATATGGACCTATGTCTCATCCCTTTGAATTGACCCCAATAAAGCTTTTTCCACAACTTACCTGCGTTTGTGTGTGTTTATGTATATATAGGCCTCCTTGCCTTTGTCCCAAGAACATCATCTCATCTCTCAGGATTTTCTGAAAGACTAATACCACCCCCCCCCCCTCTTCCATCCCTTGCACTGTCAAATGGCTTCTGATTCCGACTTAGAAGTTTTCGGAATCAACCAAGATATTCTCGATTCTTTGCTCGAGGAAACGCAAGGCGACGAGCAAGACGACGTGCGACTGAATTCTGTCATAAGGTCCCTGGAGGCCGAGATCAACCCCAACCTGATGGTGGAATATTGCGACCTGCTCGCCCAGGTTGAACTCGTGGGCGAACCGGGAATGGATTCATCATCTGCGGGTGGTACAGGAGGGGCAGGGGCAGGGGCAGACATGGATTTCAGCTGGATTGAATTGGACATGGACAGGATGGGTTTGGGTACATCCCCAAGCGAAGACTTGAATTGGGACATCAACATGAATCATCTGTATGGAGAAAACATGGGGGAATTCGAGATGGGGGAGTATTCCCAGTTCTCCTACCCTGCTGGCTTTTTTTACCTGGAGGAACAGACCCCCTGCCGTCCCTTGTGGCAAGCAAATTGCGACGACATGTTGTAAAGATAGAAAAAGACCATCTCATGTATTAGTAGTAGCTAGTAGTAGTAGTAGTAAGACACAATAATACAAGTTGTCTGCTTTCAGATAAAGAACCAAAAAAAAAAAAAAAAACAGGGGGAAGCTAAAGAAGACCCATGAATCCTCGCCCCTTCATCACTACATGCAGCAGAAAACTTTATCACACCCTCCTCCGCCAGAAGAGAATCCCCCCCCCTGCATCTCCGACTACCTCCGACCACGACCACCTCAGGAAGCTTGACCACAGGGACTGGTTAGCCCCCAACGAGATCCTCAAGATCATCCACAACCTCCGCCATCCCTCCTCCATCCTCACCCTCCTCGACCGCTACTCCCATCGCCAGGACTACAAGCCCAATGAACCCCTCTACGCTCTGGTTATCGACAGGCTCGCCAAGGCCACCATGTTTGACGACGTCGACGCCGTCATCCGGAGGATCCGCGAAGAGAAGGCCTGTCGGTTGTCCGACGAGTTCTTCTACGATGTCCTCAGGATTTACGGGAACGTCGCCGGCAGGGTCGAGAGGGTCGTGGAAATGCTGTTCGACATGCCGAGGGTTTTCAAGGTGTGGCCGTCCGTGAAGACCTTCAACTTCGTGCTGAACCTGCTGGTGAACTCGAGGTCGTATGAGGCGGCACGTGAAGTCTACGTCAGGGCACCGCAGCTGGGCGTGAAGATAGACGCGTGCTGCCTGAACATCCTGGTGAAGGGTCTCTGCAAGAACGGGAACTCGGAGGCCGCCTTCGAGGTGCTCGACGAATTTCCCAAGCAGGGATGCAAGCCCGACGTCAAGACGTATTCGACGATAATGAAGGGTTTGTGCGAGCTGGGGAAGGTTGATGATGCCATGAAGCTCCTGAGGAGGATGGAGGAGGAGGGGGTGTGGATGGACACCATCGTGTTCAACATCATGATATCTGGGTTGAGGAAGAAAGGGAGGGTGGGCCAAGGGAGGGAGATGCTGGAGGGGATGAAGCTGAAGGGATGCAGTCCCAATGGAGGGTCATACCAGGAAGTTCTGTATGGGCTGATTGATGAGAAGATGTTTGGGGAGGCAAGGGTGTTCATGGGGGGAATGATTGAGAGGGGGATCAATCCCAGCTATGCATCTTACAGGAAACTAATCCATGGGCTCTGTAAGAGGAAGATGGTGGAGGATTTGGATTGGGTGGTGACTCAGATGATGGAGGGCGGTCGTTTTGTTCCTAGGATTGGTCTCTGGAGGAAGATTGTCAGGTGCTTGTCATCCACACCTGGATCTTCCTGGGATTTAGGCATTCATGTGTTCAGTGAATTAGCTTCCCGGGATGTTGAAGCTTACTTAAGTTTTTCTTAGAACGCCTTAGTTAAATTCTACAAATTTGATCGCTCAATCATGTCCCGCTGACCCAGAAAGATCGGTACAAGTAAAAAGGATCTGTTCTATCCACAAGTTAACAAGAAGACACAATGAATCTCAGTCTCAGACACAAATTACATATCACAATGATCCCTATCTTCAAAAAGGATTACTGTTCCTATTTACAGGTATGGTAATCTACATACTCATGCATTGCTGTAAGAAAACCCAACCCGATGCAAGCGAAAACACCAATAACCAAAAAAAAAAAAGAGTGGCAAGGGCTATTCCTTCGGATTGTTCGAATTCAGCTGATCATCCTCCGGAATCACACTGGTCATTATTTGCCTATCAATCTCCACCGTATTCTCACTGTCTATGATCCTATTAGAGCTGCTCCCAGTCCTCGTGGTACTTGGAGGAGTCTCGCTGCCCCAGGTGATTTCTTCACATCAGCAGCATTTACGGGAACTGCACTGTTATCATTGGGTATGCGAGAATTGCCAGCGTCCACTGTAGTTATGGGGGTCGAAGTTATAGCAATGGTTCCAATACCAGGTGTAGGTGGAGACTCATTGTCGGAACAATCAGACTCTGAAGATCCATTCTTTTCCCTTACTGACGATGAACTATCACGTGATCTTCTCGATCCCTTCCTCCTCGAAAGTACGTGCTTAATGGTGCGATCAGCCTGCTTAAAGAAACCTTTGGCCTTGTCCTTCATATTTCCTTTTCCAGGACTGTCAGACCCACATTCCTCGCGACTTGAGCTCCCTTCCTATGAGGCCTTCTGATCTGGAAGGGCGTCCCCTTCAACAACTAAATTGATCGCAACCTTTTTCGAGTTGTTCGACCTAAGATTAACATGGGGCGATGGCAACACCTCTCCATCAACCTCGATGCTGCGCCAATCATCCTCTTTTCTAGGTGTCCTCTGAAATATCTTGCTTAGTCCCCGTTGAATATGGTTTCCAGACTGTTTTTCCTCCATGTTCCCAGTTGCCTTGTTACTTGCCTCAGTAGTATCCTCCCCTTGAATTTCCATCTCAGCGGCCACCCTGCATCACATCCCTTCACACCACCTCCCCACTGGCACTACAGCACCTTCCGGGGAGTCTCCGATTGCCCTCCTTCTCCTCCTCCTGCTCCCCAACTCTACTATCCCTATGCCTACCCGACTGTTGCAGGTCCCCCTCCCTCACCCCCCCCCCCCCCCCCCCCCCCCCCCCGCTCTTGTTTCATTGCATCGGAGACCAATTCTTTTTGGTTCGGGGTCAGGTTACGCTGTCGTGGAGGGATTGCACATCATGGAACGGCGTCTTCCCTGCTGTGGGATCTGCTGCGGCTGGTTCCTGTTAGTCATTTTAAGCCAGAGTATCTTTAGAGTCACTTCTCCTTTGTTTGATCGAGGGTGTTTGTTTGTTTTTTTTTAGCTTAGTGATCTTATGTCTTGCTAAAAAGGTTTATGATCGGGTTCTTCCTCATTGGCATCCCTTGGTACGTTGGTTTGCTTATTCTGGTGTGTGGTCGCCAAGTGGATTACCGTGAGAAGCCTGGTTTGGTTGCCTGCACTGTCGCCGTGAGTAGTCCGTCCCGGACTGGTTGTTTTATAGCTTTAACATTTACCAGTGTTAATTTTTTTATGTAGGCGATCCTTGCCACAATTGCCATGATAATTGAAGCGGAAGGACATGCTCATAAATGGTGACTTGAACTCCCCACCTGTTCCCGCGGAAGAATCCCCGAAGTTTCCTTGGGCGGGTCACTTATTATGTGCATCTACACGAAGGACTCTTCCATCCTGGTGAGTGCTAACTGTTTGATCGCTCTTGGAGGCGTGATCTGTTCTTTCAATCCTATTTTTTTGAAAATGGAATGGAAGTATATGATAGATCTGTGTCTGTAAGTATGTAGTATGCACGTGAATGCTTTATGCCATTGGTTTTATCATCCTTTTTCTTCAAACCAGTGTCTTCTGCTCTAGCTCTGCCCATTGTGCCTCGCCAGAGTATTTGATATAATCTGGCAATCTGCCAATCTCACATCTTCACCCCTCATGCCACTTAGGATATGCACCCTCATCATCTAAAGAAGCAAATGGGTCCTTACGCAGACTCAAGGAACTCTACTTCTAAAATTTGCTTGTCACATTCAAATTTACTGAATGTGGCATTAGTTTCAATGCCGCTGACATATGAGTATATATACCGAATGTAAAGAAGAGAAATTTGTAAGATCGTTTGATGGAATGCGGGATAGAACAAAAAAAAAAAACAGATCAAATGTTATATTACCTTTGTAAATTTTTGTCAAAAGAAATGATGGTACAGTAAATCAATGGCAGTCTCACTCATGGTTTTGGGAGATCAATCACAATTGAATGAAAAATATACGAGCTTAATGTCAAAGCTCTACACATGTAGATGCCCATATTATACAACCAGCCATTAGAAGCTGGTTTTGTTTCTATCAACTTATTTCTTCCGGAGCTCCACTAGCAGCTCTCGTTCATTTGTGTTACCAACAGTGGAAGTATACGGGTTCTGCAGGAGCGGCAGGCTACAATGTAGGGCATCCTCCTTATTCACCATGATTGAGGAGATCCGTGTACATAATAGCTTGTTTCTTCCGCCCGTTGCAGCAACTATTCTATTCTTTCAAGGTTGTACATAACCATGTCTTCTAGAGCAAATCTAAAGGGACTCTGAGGAAGACATCTCAAGCTCTGGATCGCGAGATCAGCTTTCTCTTTCGCTAGTTGTTGTGCTCTTCCGATACCCCCACAAGATTTAACCAAACTTATGGCTTCATCCAGGGAACCTGCCTCACAAAATTCAGATTCAATGATCTCTCGCAGTTTTGGCTCCTCCTGGAGAGCAAATATCACTGGAGCTGTCAAATTCCCTTTTGCTAAGTCATTGGCTGCTGGCTTTCCCAGTTGCTCTGTTGACTGGGTAAAGTCCAAAATGTCATCTACTACCTGGAATGACAAGCCCAAGTTTTTCCCATACTCGTACATTTGGCCAGTGATGGCTCTGTCCGCCCCACTGAAAATAGCAGCGCCTTTTGTGCTGGCTGCAATAAGAGAAGCCGTCTTGTAGTAGCTTTTGATTAGATATTCTTCGAGTTCAACATCGCAGTCGAACAGACTTGATGCTTGCTTTATTTCGCCACTTGCAAAGTCCTTGATCACCTATCAGGATCAAGGACACTGGATATGTCACTTGACATATTCATTTATCGAGCATGAAGAGTGATGACTTTAGAAAGAGTCCCCTGCAATGGTATACGAAGACTACCTGGCTGATTAGCTTGATGACTTCAAGATTCTCCAGATTAGCTAGGTACCAAGAGGATTGAGCAAACATGAAATCCCCAGCTAGAACAGCTACTCTTGTGCCATACAGTTGGTGAACGGTATCCTTTCCTAAAAGCATAGTAACGTTTAGTCCAAGAAGAAAACCGTCGATAACTATCGTATGCAGCGACAATCAGACTCGAGGGCAGAACAACTCCAGCATCTTTTAGGAAATCAACCTTAAATTTATCAAATGAAAAATGAAACTCGATACTATTTTTCACCGTGAGGGCATCAACATAAATATCCTCCCATTCCCCCAACCCCCTACAAATTCAGTATCCGCAACCTTCTCAGATTGAGCAGAGCAACTGAACAAATCGGCTTGTAATGTAGAGGACTAATTCGACCGTGTCGTGTTGGCAGGAAAAAAAAAGATAAAGATAGCCGGATAAACCAGGTGAATTTATATACTGGGATCCAGATCATACCCCTGCGTAGATCACTGTCATCCAAAACGTCATCGTGTATCAAACTCGCCGTATGTATCATCTCAATTATTTCTGCCAAGCGGCGGTGCTCCTTGGTAAGTTCTCTGACACCAAGAAAAGCCAGATAATAGGATATGTCACCGGGTCTTATCATGGTCTAGTGGTTGAAAAACACAGCATAAGTTGCTCAACCTTAAGCCCATTAACTCTGCACTAGCCCTTGACACGAGGAAAACCAAAGCAGGTCTCATCCTCTTCCCACCAGCCCCAAAGATTTGCTCGGCAGCAGACATCAGTACGGGGTTATCTGCACCCACAATCTAGAGCAATATCACCGTTTTCATCAGATACAATATCGAGAGTGAAGGACACGCATTGACGATAGCAACACCACGTAGACCCAATTCAAGCATTTAAAACAAGCATTGCATTGGTTCGACACCCCAACTTTGCAATATGCACCAATCAAGGAATGGAAAGGAAGAAGCGGTGATGATGGCCTAAAATTGACATGGAGCATATCATCAGAAGCTATACCGTGCGGAGGTTCTGGTTAAGTGTTTGAAGGTCGTCGGAAACTACTTCAAACAACTTGAGTAGAGAAATGGGAGACTTAGGCTGGTGCTTCACCTCCACGGCTTCTGGGGGGCCCGTAGCGACAGCCAGCTCCACTGCAAAAAGAAGGAGAACAAGCAAAGAGGGTTGGTTTGAAGCACAAAAAGTCCATCAAAGGAAGGAAGGGGGATTGGGGAGTACAGTCGAGAGGAGTAAGGGGGGACTTGGTGGAGGAAACGCCACAAGGGGAGAAGTTTCTCCTGGAGGTAGGAGTAGTACTGGGGGAGAACTTCCTGGGGCGGCGGGGCTTGAAACAGGAGGAAGCATTGGAGGAGGAGGAGGAGGAGGAGGAGCAGCCAGAGGAGAGAAGGTCGAAGCAGGAGGAACGACCGAAATCGAGGTTGTGGCAGGTGATGGACATCATGCTGATGATGCTACCCAACAGAGGTTGACCAGAGTTAAGCGGAGGCAGAGGAGCAGGACAAAATTTGATAGAGAGCAAAGGGTGGGGATTGGTTTTTGGCGGATGGTGTGAGAGGAGGAAGGGACGGGAGATGGAGTGGGTGGACGCGGGAAGACCACATGGACACTTTTAACCAGGAGGAGGAGGAGGAGGAGGAGGTGTTTGTGTGGAGTGTGTGGTGGGTAATAATAAAAGGTTCGTTCTGATATTTTTAATATGGATATTATCGTTATAATGTAAGAAAACCCTGGGAATTCCATTTTCAATCGGTGACTTCAACACCATCATCCCTCCTAATCCTAAATGAACACACACACACACACACGCCCCAGTGACATTCATTATTCTCGGTTTCACCTCCCTCCCCTCTCTCTCCCTTCAGTTCAGCCAGCCATTCAGTTCAGGCATTGCTGCAGTTCCCAACCAAATCCCATTAATATTCCGTTAGTCTAAACAAAAAATGAAAAGTACCATAACGAGTTTCAAAATTCCCTAATTATTTTCATTCACACGATGACCTCCAAAGATGAACAACAAACAGTAGGAGGAGAAGAACAGATAGTTTGGCCTCTCTTCAACTTATGCTTCAGACACTACACTAATGACAAGAAGAGGAGAGGAGAGTTACAAGAAAGGAAGAGCAAAGGCCATCTTCTGACAAGCGTTGTTCCTTTTTTTGCTAAGCGATTGTCCATTCTCAAACGAAATGAGACACAAAGGGAATAGAGAATATGTTCCAACCAAAATCATTCAGGGACACGTCAATTCTTCTTCTTCTTCTTCAGGATTCCAACATATCCCTATCCTTCTTTTCTTTTTCTTGTACTGACCCTGCCAAATTCTCCCCAATCTGTGCTGTGGATGTGATGATCTTGATCACCACCGCATCTTCCCGGACATGCCTTCCCTCTCTGTCCAACTCCAAACCCCCCTGTCTTACTCCCTCTTTTTTTGTGTTATATATATATATACACACATCTACAGAGGACTTGTCCAGTTCGTGCAGATGGTCTCGTGTAAGCAAGCAAGCCCATGTATCCTATGAAGATTGAACGGGAATTGGTCCACCCTGCCCATCCCAACCACAGGCTCAGGCTCGAGTACTCGGAAACCCCCTTCGACTGTGATGGCTGCAGGGAGGCTGGCATCGGCCTCAAGTACAGGTGCACCCAGTGCAGCTACAACCTCCACAAGGCCTGCGGTTCTGCCCCCCGCACCGTCTCCCACCCCTTCTACAGGAGGTGTGAATTCGACCTCCACCACGCCCCCTATGATTCCAACCCCAGGGTCTGCGATGCCTGTGGCGGCGACATCCACGGTTTCTCGTACCACTGCAGGTGCCGCGACCTCGACCTCCACCCCTGCTGCCTGAACCTGCCACAGGTGCTGAATGATGGCAGCGAGGATGCTCTGTTTCTGTCCCCAAAGCTCACAGGCAGCATCTGCTGCTACTGCGGAGGGAGGGAGGGGTTCGGGTGGGGGTACCGGTCTCGTTCGAAGGAGTACAGCCTCCACGTGTCCTGTGTAAAGAAGATGCTCGTAGAGAGGTGGCTCGCGTCTTACTTCAAGGTGGATGACAAGAGGGTGAGGGAGCTTCACACCAAGATACCGAGGCTTAACAGCGGAGTCGGGAAGATGGTGACCAACAACAGGAATGGGCTAGGGAAATACGGGGAGATTGCCGGGGGAGTGCTGAGGCTCGTTGTATCGGCCGTGTTGGGAGATCCGACCAGCATCATCGCGGGCGTGATCCGTGGACTGGTGTCCTTGTAGAAACTGAACCTGATGTAATAGTAGTAATCATGTAATAATAACCTCTCTCGCCTACGAGCGTAAAATCTTATGGATGAATTGCGTCGGCACCAGACAGAGAACTTGTTCCAAACTGGAGGTACTTGTTGGAATGGCCCAAACCCAAACCTCGCGATCCATTCGCGTATGATCGATCCAATAGGCCGAGGGAGCCCTTTCTGACAGATTTTCTTGATCCATCCCACTCCGACAAGATAAAAAAAACATCGACCAGGACTGACTTGGATGCCCCCCCCCCCCCCCCCCGGTTCTTAGGCTTTTGAAGAGGACGAATAATGAGAGCGGCTTCCTCCCAGTGGAGTAGCTGCTACAATCACCAACCTCGTCGCATCGAAAGATTCCCAGATAACAACGCCAACCCATGTTCTCTTCCCACCCTCCCACCGAGTCCATCTCGCCAAGGTCGAACCTTTCCTGCGTTTTCCATCGACCCAACAAAGAGCACGCCGACCCCAGTCACCCAGGGTTTGCCTCCTCTGGTAGTCGTCGGATCGGCCAATGCCGACATCTACGTCGAAATCGATCGACTCCCCAAGGAAGGGGAGACCATCTCCGCCAGATCGGGTCAAACTCTCGCGGGTAAAGTCCGTGCTTGTATAATTGTAGTGTAAGCAGGCAATAGGCAATCTGTGTGATCTTGAGAAGGGATTAATTCAATTCGCAGGCGGCAAGGGCGCGAACCAGGCCGCATGCGGAGGGAGACTGTCTTACCCAACTTATTTCATTGGACAGGTGGGTGAGGATGCCCATGGGAGTTTAGTTAGGACGGCGCTGGAAGGTGGCGGTGTGAATTTAGGATACTGTAGCGTTATTGATGGGGTTCCCACCGGTCATGCTGTGGTGATGTTGCAACCGGATGGGCAGAATTCCATTATTATAGTGGGCGGAGCCAACACGACTGGCTGGCCTGATGTTTTGCCCGACGAGGACCTGGGTTTCATCAAGAGTGCGGGGATTGTTTTGCTTCAGCGTGAAGTCCCTGATTCTGTCAACATTCAGGTCGCAAAGGCAAGTGCTTATGGATTTATGGCTGAATTCGTGTGCCTTGTTAGGTTTCTTTCGTAAACTTGGAATGTTACATTGTTTGTGTTCGTGAAGGATAATTCTTGTACATAGAGTTTTTTCCTGCTGGACTTATCAGGAGTGTTCTCGTGTCCTAAGGCTGCAAGGAGTGGTGGTGTTCCTGTCATTTTGGATGCTGGCGGTGTGGACTCCCCTGTGCCTGAAGAACTGCTGAGCTCTGTTGATGTATTTAGTCCAAATGAGACTGAACTCGGTCGCTTAACTGGATTGCCAACTGAAAATTTTGGGCAGATAAGTCGAGCCGTGTTGAAATTGCATGAAAAGGTCAGCTCTATCCTTCCAGTTGGTTAGTTGTTTATCTTGTCTAAACTATCTGTGATTTGTAAAAGTGTCAGGCCCTTTTATTACCTCGAGATTACACACAACTACCTGCTTGTCATAGTCAACACATGTTTTGGTTGGTCCAGTTACTAATAGAAGTCTTAACTCTCAAGCTACAGGGAGTTAAGCAAGTATTGGTGAAACTCGGAGCAAAAGGGTCTGCTTTATTTGTGCAAGGGCAAGAACCGATCAAACAACCAATTGTATCGGCTCAAAAGGTGATCGATACAACTGGAGCCGGAGATACATTCACCGCAGCTTTTGCAGTGGCCCTTGTCGAGGGAAAATCTAAAGCAGAATGCCTGAGATTTGCCGGTAACAATATTAATATGATTTTTTACGCAAACTTTGTTGTTTTGAGGGACTCGGGAAGATTACAAAAGAATGCCACCTCCATGCAGCTGCTGCGGCTTCTCTCTGCGTTCAAGTTAAAGGAGCGATACCAAGCATGCCTGATCGGCAATCGGTCATAAAGCTTCTTAAATCCCTTTGACTCCCTGAAGACTTGGGCGATGTAGGCGGAAATAATGGTGTAAGATCCTCTTAATAACTATGACTGTATAAATGTTCAGATTCTCATGTGCTTTTGCATTTGTTCCCGAAATTACTTTTTTTTTCCTTTCTCTTGTCTCTATGAAGTTAGTTTGATGAAAATAATGGGCAATGAGAAGTAACTGACACAAATAGCGGCCACTCTTCTCTTAGGGAAATTCAAGGGCATTGATTTGCTTTTGTTAGAGTTGATTTTATGTAGATTGACAAGAAAAAGTGTCTCCCAACTCAAGAAGTTAACTGCATTTAGTCATCCCTGATTAATCCAACATATCTTCCCAGCCAAAATACATTTCCACCGATTACTTTTTCAACCTTTCCCACCGTTTCCAGAAATGCAGGCGAGGGTATCATGCTTTTATCTTGTGTGGTCATCTGCTTCTTCATTGGTGGTTTTGCACTGCTGGTCCTTCCAGCTCTGTTTAGGGGCAGCACTTTAAAAGGTAACCGTGATTCACCTCCCCCTGTCACACTTCACTTTATACCCTCTATGATGTAAATGGCTGATGCAGTACCTACATGTATGCACCTGCAGGCAGCATCTCATAGAGAGTGCACTCTTGACAATGTTCCGCTTGTTGATTTGAAACCCAGTATAGAAAAAATCCTAGATGATGCCGATGATGATAGTGATGGCAGTTCTGGAAGGATCACTTGCTTTCGACATGGCAGACAGGTCTGCTAAGTGCTCTCAGGCCCGAATCCTATCTCCCATTAAAACATGCTTGGCAAATAACACCATTGTAAGCTTAACTTTGAATAACAGGGGAAGCAATGTTTTCTGTATTCATCTCTGCAATTTGTTTTATGATATTTTTCTAGCTAAAGTTGGCGAAATCCATGCCCAAAATTAGATTTCATAGGATGATGCCAAGCCAATCTAACAGAGATTGTCCTTTTCAACAATCCACGCTTCTCCAATCTCCAGGCAATGCTTAAGGAAATGTGTTTGGGCCAATTGGAGGCTGCTCTGCTCCCCTTCCGTAAGAAAGATTGAGCAAGCAGCAAGGCAGATTAGATCTACTCATTCTTCTGTGACGGTGAGGAGCGTCTCCAGACTCCTGCCAATATACTGCCCAATATCGAGTGGCACACGCTTGAAACGGCACATGGCACTGACGTCAGTGGGTTCCCAAAGTGCTGAGTCGCAAGCACTACTCCAAGTACGGAGTTCTGAGCCAAGATAAACTGGGTAAGGTACCCGTCTAGAGCAAAGATTCACACAGAAGGATAAGTTAGGTGTAGAGTTATCGTTACCATTTTCACAAAGCAAAATTTACCTGCATGCCCACCTCAATGGAGATGGTCCGAGCTGATGCGACATCGAGGCCAAGAATCCTTGAGAGAATATAACCAAAGAAAAAACCCAATGTGTGAAGAAGGGCTGCAGCCAGCACAACTTGTTGGCCTGACATTAATATTGCTGATGCGTTCTGAGCAATGGCATTTCCACAAAGGACAGCCACAACGGCGACAGCAATAGGCGGCATCACAGGGGAGACGAATTTCACCAGGTTTTGAAAGTACTGGTTTAGAAATGCACCAGCTAGAACAGGAAGAAGTACAACCTACACACATTTACTTGGCTATTGGTATTATGTCTTTAGATAAAACAATGCTCAATTCTGATTGTATCCAACTCTTGAGAAAAGGCAGACCTGCAGAGTAGATAGTAGCAGTCCTGCAGCATCGACAGCAACATACTGACCAGCTAGTTTTGCAGTAAGGTAAGGAGTCATGATCTGCAAAATCGAATAACACATCACTCCAAAGGGATAAGAAGCCAAATGTTTTAGAGATTCTTAAAAGTAACAGATAACAGATGCAAAAAGCACAATTTTTTTACTCGAAGAAAGCTGAGAGCTCCCTGATTAAAGGCCTAACCATCTATTACAGCCTAAAATGAAAGGGCTGCATTGTGTTTATATGATGTTTCTGACACCGAGAAAAGAGAAGATTTTTATTAACCAACCACGGCAGATACAGTGCTTGCTGCCGTCATCAGAACTGAAAGAGCAACGTTGCCCCTGAAAATTCAAGCGTTCAGATATCAAGCCACAAGTTCACAGCATCACATAGACATTTAGAGGATGATATCGGCACCTGGCAATGTATGTGACTATATTGCTCGCAGTACCTGCAAGTATGGAAACAGAATTACGTCGTTAGATTCCTAAGCTTCATGAACCCAAGCCATAATGCCAAAAATGATGAAAATGAACAACTTACCACCAGGGCAACAGCCAACCAATATTAATCCAGCAGCATAGTGGGATGGAAGGTTGAGCAATTTGCTCACTACAAATGCTGATATGGGCATGACCTGACAGGAGTCATCAAGCGTGCAGGGTCGAAGACATGGAAACTATGTTTAGAACTTATCACTTAATCGAACAACGCAAAATTAACAACAAAGAAGTGGCAGGGGCAAAGAAAGATCGAGTCAGCAGGCCAAGTACAAGCGCAAAGCAAAGGCTCTTCCAGTTATTGCAGTCTGAGGAAAGGACAGGTTGGGCGTCTTCGGCGATCGACGCCAGATTTGATTACACACTACCCTAACGATTACCCCGATGCCCCTGACGATTATGTAGACAAGAGCACTACTAACCGAGTATTGCAGGACGAAACCGGCAACCAACTCCTTGGGCATAGCCAAGGCGCCCCGCAGGTCATCAAAGCTAAGAGTCATTCCCATGCCAAGCATGGTAACGGAGAGGCCGAGAACCGTCCACTGGGGCTTCACCCAGTTGAAGCAACTCGGCCGGACTAAACCCATCAAGCAACCCAATGCCACCCACACCGGGAATGCAGTAGACAACGCCTCGCTGATGACCCCTAGCCAATCCCAGAAGCCACGATCCTGTCCATTGCCGGCATCCAAGGCGTCTGAAGAAACGCCAAGAAGGGGGGCAGTCCCTCTACCAGGATACGTACACGCAACCGGGTCTATTCGAGGGATGAAGAGAGCTTTCGATGGCGACGGACGGCAGCAGAATCCGACACGAGGTACCAGCGGCGGACTGGTCCGGTCGAACCTGGCGGGATGGGGAAAGGAAAGGGGTGAATGGGGAGATGAGCGAAGGGACTGCATCTGCATCAGCGGCATACTGGTAAATGCTGTGGACTTGGGTGTTTGGGATTGATTGACGTTGCAAGAGCTCCGAGGTTGAAGTTACAGACAAGCAGCAGCTTCTGACATCGGTTCGTTGTCCTTCTCTGCTTTAGAGCTTTTGTTTTCTTCCTATAATGTCGGATTCTCAAAGTTGCGCTGTTTGAAAGAGAGCGATGAGATCTGGGTTGATTATACAAGTCAACGGTGGTTATTTCTCAAAGGAGTATAGGCTCTATGGGCATTCCCTGGTTCATTCTTGCATTTCTAAGAGGAGAGACGATGAAAAATGGCCGGCCTTAGGGCGGGCGAAGCCCCAGCAGAAGCCAGAAAGCGCAAGCTCTTCCCGATTTGAAGTTTTGGATCTCAGGGTTTAGGGTGAATATCATTTTCAAGCCACCTGGTCAAACCGCAGAGCTTGAATCTGAAGTTATCCCCTTTGTTTGGTAGAGCATCGAGTAGTTTGATTTCTCAGAATCCCATAAGGCCAATGAGGCACAGGCATTGCATTGTTGGCAGCTAGCGGCTGTCTGACGATACACTCTCGCTCCAGCCAGCGACTCCATCAGTGCACTCTGTTCTTCAACTTGGTCTGCACACAAAAGTAAAAGGGTTCGGAAATTATGTTCAAGTAGCTCCATGGAAGTTCCGAGTAGAAATGGATCTAGGCCTTCGATCATAACCTTAACAAACAAACTGACAACCTCATACAATACTTCCTCGCTAAATGTGACAAAATAAGCTATGCCTGACTAAGATGACTAAAATTAGTATCCGCAAAGAGAACCAACTGAGCTCCATGATCATCTCCAGCATGGTACAGATAAAATACCAATTCTGATCCTGCCTAATTTGGTGAGATTCAATCTATCGGTGTCCTTGAGGACGCTGATTGTCTGTTGCAGCCCAAGCAGTTGGCCCATGTCCAAACTGAGGGTAGCCTTCTGCACCTGGTGGTATCTGGAGAAAAAGTCTTCCATTGTGAGATGAAAAATTCTGAACAAACACCAATTGTATCCAGGAGATGCTTAAAAATTGGGCAACTTTAACGGATTCGAGCAGACATACAGGATTTACGCCATAGTTGGGGGGATAAGGATTTGCAGAATATGAACCTTCTGGATTCACATAGCCAGCATTATGACCTACCCACAGCGAGGAAATCCAAATGAGAGATCTGAAGCCGAACATAGAAATTTACGAAATTTTTGTAGCCATGATAAAGGATAGAAGCGACAGCAGAGGAACACAAACAGCAGATTTTAACCAACTAGACAGATCACAATTCGGGGATTACCAACGGCAACACCGGTTCTCGCTCGTTTTTCTGAATTAGCAATCTCTGCCCGAAGCTTCTCCAATTCTCGTGCCATGGAGACCAAATTCTGTTCCATCATCTGACCATGCTCGTAATTCTCTGCACTTCCTTTCTTCTCATACTCTATAGCAGCTCTAGATCCAAGCAATAATTTGTAAAGAATTTCAGCTATAAGAAAAACAGCTCTTCCTAGAAAAACAGAACAGTCCGCGACAAAATAATCACCTTGCCCGCTGCACTTCCTGCTTCATGTTATCAATCTCCGAGCGTAGGGCTGGCACCTGTTGAAGATCCGCGGTCATCCTAGCCAAATCCTGGCTCATAGCCTGCACCTGTCCCAGGAGCTCCTGCCTTGCAGAAGTGAGCTCCTTGATATCCGCATTAACTCGGGAAAGCTCGGCCTTCATGGACTCCACCTCCCGAAGATCCACTTCTAATCTCACAGACTTGTCATACAACTCCCGCATCTGCTGATCCTTCTCAGCATGTAAGGACTCGGAGATCTTCACCATCCTTTGCAACTCATACTGGGCTGCTTCCAGTTCCTGCTTGAGGGCAACGTGGGTGGCGGCCAGCCCCTGATTATCCACCAAAAGCCCATGAATTTCTTCGTGCTGGGCAGCAACGCTCTCCTCGAGGACCGCGGGATGAGGCGGGAGACGCCCCGGACCAACCCCACGTGAATCCCGCAAATCTCCGACTAAAGCGGGATGGGGAACTGGACCGAGGCCACGGGGGAAAGGGAGTTCTCTGACGGGAGGAGGAGGAGGAGGAAGGTCACGGATCGGCGGAGGAAGGCCGCGATTGGGGGGTGGAAGGCCACGGATGGGCGGAGGAGGTTCCCGGGAATGATGGGAACTGCCTTTCGGCGGGAGGGGCGGACCGCCGCGATTCCTTCCCGACATTATGCGAGAAAAAATCTCCAAAACAAACGGATTCAATTCAACAAAACTCAGACGATAAACCCTAAAATCCTTGCTCAATCCCCCCCGCACTTTCACCTGAATGGGCCCTCCCAAGTTTGAAGCTTTTTGCGGATTGGACTCGTGACTTCTCCTCCGACTCTTATATTACTTCCTGGAAAATGGACTCCCCAACACACACACACACACTATTCCATCTTTCGGGTTACTTGGTTTTTAGCATTCTGATGCTGCATTGCGTTGCATAATTTCATGCAATGAAGACATCCCCCATTCTGATTGACCATAACCTTCTGCCAAATCAGGATACATATCGAATCCCATCTCTGTCGACCAGGTCTGCAATGCTTCCCCCCTCAGCACAAGCGGCCGAGAAGAGCACTTTTCAGTCGACGAAGAAGTCCAACAATCCTATGGGTGCTGCGCTTCCCTTATAGGAAGAATCCAGTTAGAGCAAATATCATAACAGCACGCACCTTAAATTCCCAATGCCTTTATTCATCAAACTGGGGAAACAATGGTATTCTTTCCATAAAAGGGATCGTCCGTTTGCAGCTCAGGAGTATGATCTACAAATTGCATCTGGGACTAGAGGCTTCCCACCAAACAATCCTATACACAACGTGGGGATGATAATTGTGTACAAAAAATATCGAATTTAACGATTGTATGTATCTCATCTTGCAATTTTGCGGCTATACAGCTCGCTCATATGATTCTATCAACGATTCCTCCCTCAGGACTTCCATCCCTTTACGCTTGAAGTGGAAATACAACACCAGTTGTGTCAGGCCCAGAAGACTGCCCAGTCCGTTCGGGATCTGTAGCCAGAGAAGGATATGCAGAAACAGAAACATTAGGCATTCACAGGCCGACATAAAAGGTTTTCTAGGAAGCAAAACAGTAGAAGCAGCAATAGGGGTTAGAAATAATCTTACACAGACAAAGGGATCTTCATTGAGGAGACCATAAATGAAGAAAGACGCGCTCATGAGAAACGTCGACAAAGATAGATAAAACGGCATGAACTCGACACTCTTGGTACGTATCACCAAATTCTGAGAAACAATGAATCGTCAGATTTCTCGATTCCATACAGTGGAGGCATACATCCAACATACAAATGTGATGAAAGGTTCTGGCAAACTCACAATGATAAACAATGGGGAAGCAAACATTGAGATGAGAGCGACACAGCTCAAAACACCAACAACAGTTCTGCGCAATGACAGGTCTCCTATTTGCAAGCTCCCGCCCACTACGATCCCAAATACACAAAGATCTGCCAGGAACAATCCGCCAATTCTGACCTGCACCAGAAACATACAGTTGTTGGAGCATACTATCTTTAAGCCAGGCTGATTATATAAATATGACTGCAGACACACTGGGTTTCCGGTTGACCTTTACGTTCTTGTCTGCATAAAATATGTAGAGGGCTATATAAACCAACTGAAAGAGGGCGCCCGCGAAATTGACCGACAAGACCAACGTGTTGTTGCTGGATACAAGAGGCGTGCCGTACCACATTGTAATCAAGCAGTTCAGGAGGGCATATATGTATGGTAACCCTGAGAACTGCTCCGTGGATTGATTTCTCATGATTCTTCTGAATGTAGGGCTGATAATACAGGAAAGTGAATATTAACAAGTGCAGGAGACCCAAAAAATCCACAAAGTACCACAACAGGGACCACCGCTTACATGGGCGAAACAAATAGGCCAAATGCAAAGACGTTTCCTGCAACGAAATGGGTGGCGAGGGAAATTATAATCAGAGTTTCCTTTTATGGTTGTGGTAGAAATTAATAATTAATTAACAAAAAGGCTGCAGGCAAAGGAAAGAAAATCATAGTCGTCCTAATCAGGATGGGTACTCGAAATGAATCACCCGAGCATCAGCTGTTTTTTGTTTTCCTTTTCTTTTCTCAGTATCAGGCATCCAATAAATCAAACAAGCCGCAACCCAGCTCCATGGAAGCACAGTTCTGTGCAATTCAAACTGTCACGAGGCAAAATCATGATGCAATGCCCAGACTTTCAGCTCTCACAACTAGCAGCAAACACCCCCTTGGGACTGGGTCAATGGGAAAGAGGGGCAGGGGCACTGCCTCTGCAATTAAGGGAAGAAAGTCCAGCAACAAAAAGAAAGCAAGAATCCCAGCAGGGGTTTCATCCATGGCCCCGAGTTATTCTTGAGAATCGTCGAGGCAGACAATACATTGTACATCCAAATCCCAGAAGAGAGAGAGACCAGGCCATCAGGAGGAAGGAGGAAGAAAACAGAGAAACAGAAGGAAAAGGGTTAAGGGGAACACGAGAGTTTGAACAGACCAGCGATACCAGCTGCATCCTTGCAAGTGGTGATGATTGAAGCTGAACCCAGTTGTGGAATCATCAAATCTTCCGGATACTCTTTCTCTCTCTCTTTTCCGAAAAATAAAAAGAAACAAACTTTTCTATCTGGGTTTGCCGGTCTCCCTCCCTCCCCGTCCTCTCTTATCTAATCAACTCTCATGATTCTCCCACATATTTCACGTTGGGAAAATACATTAAAAAGAAAAGTAAATGATACGTCGATAGCACCAAATCCTTTTCCTTTCCTAAGATGGCGAATACCATGATCTGAAGACCGAGGAGGTTGGAAACGAGGTGGTCCCCTTGGTGAACCCCTCCAGCCTGTCGGCCCCTCCCTCTTATTACAACAAGATCCTTTTAATAATTCCCTCAATTATCCCCTTTTTCTTTGTCCTTTACTTGGATTGTAAGGCGACTCGACTTATGATACATGTGATATCAAAGGCGGAAATTTATTGCCATAGAATGCTGTAGAGAAATAGAAGCAACCAAAGGCGGCGGCAGAGTTGACTCAATCCTTAAACACCGGGCAGTTGCCTAAATAGTTTAGGAGACTGAGATGGGAAGTCCAATTGACAACAAACTGGGGAGGGCTGATTTCCATCCAAATCATTCCACTGCTAACCCATTAACTCTAATCCAACGCAAAACATGGATGGATAGCCGTGCCAAATCGCGAGCCTTTTGGATAAACATCCTCTGCTTAAACTGTGATTCCCAAGAGGAAGATCTAATTTGTCGACTGAATTTGAGAAATGGGTCCGGAGAACATTAATCATGGTGTTGCCACTTGCGTAGGGTTTTAGGTTGGCAGTTGTCGGCCATGGCCATGGATGAGGGACGGCCCAAAACACACAACCTTGACTCTTTGACGCCCCAACCCAACTCCTGAAAAAGCTTGACCCTTCGGCCGACCTGGGAGAAGTGAGTATGGTGAGGAACAGGAACAGAGTGAGGCTGCTGTTGCTTTTGAAACCCTTTGAAGTGTTCCCTGTCGCTCCTTCTTCCCCCGCCGTCATCCCCCAGGTGAGAGACTCGACTTCCCCTGGTTTCTGTTCTGTTGTTTCTTATGCCCCCCCCCCCCCCTGCTTTGCTCTGATTCTGTTTTCCCAATTCCTCTAAAGACATCTCAGATCCTAAACTACCTGGACAACAGGCGTGAAGTTCACAAGCATGCCATCCAGTTCTGTCAGGATGTTCTGCGGAAGAGGCCCATAGATTGGATTGCTGTGTTGCGTAACAGTCTCGCGCAACCCATCCGTAATGTGGACTTGGTGGTTACTGTAGGAGGCGATGGCACCCTTCTGCAAGCCGCTCATTTCCTAGACGATTCGATTCCCGTCCTCGGCGTTAACTCTGACCCTACTCAGACGCATGAAGTGAGTTTACGGCCTTTTTTCAATCATCTTCCTTCGTCTCATTATCCCGCCGTGTCTTTCGACCGAGATTTTGGCTTATGGGAAGGCTTTATTCCTATCGTTACGCTTGTCTTTGTTGCTTAATTTCACCAGTTTCTGACTTTTTCGAATGTCGATCACACAACACATACACTGTGTACTTGTAGGTGGAAGAGTTTGGCAATGACTTTGATGCAACACGAAGCACCGGTTTCCTTTGTGGGGCAACCGTCAATGACTTCGAGCAAGTAAAAATATGCATCCGCATTTATAAATTCCAACTCGAACTCACAGCTAGTGTTTATTGGATGAAGGATCCCTTGGCTTATTTGTTCTGATATGGGTCATGGGGTCTTGGGAGGATTCTTATGGTCAGATCATGTAGCTTGCATACTTAAGCTTCAGAAAAAGAGCAAACCAGTAATCTGCGCCCTGCCTTGGTCGCTATGTCTTTACCAATGAACCCGGAATATCTGAAAGACGGGAGTTCTAAGAGCAGCAAACTTATGCTACACTTGTTTATGTACTGTAAACAAGATTTGGCATCGGAATATCAACCTGGAATACTGGATGTAGTCTTTCCTTTTCATTACTTCTGTTCTTTCATGTCTTACTTTGATAAACAGATGATGTGTCTGTCTGACAGTTCACTACAACCCATTGAGATGAGCAATGAATGATGACTTGAATACCTCTTTCAGGTTCTTGACTCTATACTTGAGGGTAGATCATCTCCGAGTGAGTTATCGAGGTTGATGCTGCGCATCAATGCACAGAAAACTCTGAAATATGCCCTCAATGACATTTTGATCGCGCACCCATGTCCAGCCGCAGTTTCTCGTTTCTCCATGAGGTACGATATCATCCTAAGCATGATGCCCTTAATTTTATAAACATCATCTAATACATGTTTGTAACTCACTGAATGTTGCGTGTTCCTAGACTGAAGAGGGATGGAATGCCCTACTCCCAGCTGGTAAATTGCCGGTCAAGTGGTCTCAGAGTGTCAACAGCTGCTGGCTCAACTGCAGCAATGCTCTCTGCGGGTGGATTCAAAATGCCTATTTTCTCTAAAGATCTACAGTACATGGTCAGAGAGCCTATAACACCGGGGAATAAGTCATCTTTGATGCACGGTGTAGTGAAATCAGATCAGCACATGGAAGTGGCTTGGTTTTGCAAAGAGGGTGTAATATATATTGACGGTTCCCATCAGTGTCACTCAATCAGTCACGGTGATTCTATTGAGATTTCTTCTCAGGCTCCAGTGTTGAAAGTTCATCTACCTTCTCGTTTACTTTCTTGAGAAAGTTCATCTGGAGAAAGTTTGAACCGGGACAGAAAGCAAGCCATCGAACTCTCCTTCAAGGAACAGGCAGTTTGTGGAGTTGTAAAGAGGGAAGTAACTTTCATCGACACCCATCTAGCAGCCCTTTTTCTTGCACTGAAACGACGGAGCGTCCTTGCTCATTCAGATTCCCGTTTGCTTCATGAAAGAATGACGGGAGCAGAGACCCCAGAACAATAGAATTGAAGCCCACGAAACACGGTCGAATTAGTAGTAGTCCACATATGTTCACCAGGGAGGAGGAAGAAGAAAGAAGCGGCATATTGAGCTGGAATCGCTGGTTGGTCTGTTTAAGGTGAACTGCATGGATTATATTTATATATGAGCATGTGCAGCATGAGCTGTAATATTATATAGCATTGGGATTCACTTCCAGACTACGGCATCTTCAGAACTTCCACCAGAAATCGCTCTTGTTCGTTCTCGTGGAGGCCCCCACCTCTCCATCTCAACACTTATTTGCCGTGAAGTTTGATATTTGGCTTATTTGGTCTCTACTGGTAAGACAACCACTCTGTTGCTTCTGCTTCACCTAAAAGCTGTCTCCCGCTCCTCTTTCCGCTCACACCTTTAAACTACAGTTTCACATTGAGTGCCTGAATCAATCCCTGGATATTTTTTTTAGATTTTATTTCCGGGGGATCATACATGTGTTCTGAATGAAAAACTAGTAGTACAAGTTAAGTGGATCCAGTGAAGTCGCTTTAACGCTTGACTATTGAACTGGGAAGGTTTCGATGTATATCACATCCTTGCGAACCCAGTGCCTCCATTTTCAAGCTCTAGTTTGGTACTTTTGTAAATCTCCATCTGCAAAGGAGAAGTTTTATTTGATTTTTTAAGACAGCCAATCATCTCTGATGTAAAACGCATTAAGACAATGACGTTAAACATCGCTGAGTAATTTAATTACCTTCAGGACATTGTATATTTCTCTCTTCCAGCTTTTAGCCGTGTATTCGAAGGCTTAAAAGAATGGAAAAGAAAGAATGGAATGAGTGTCTTCTTGTGTTGCACGTCAGATAGCAAAAGAAAGTCGACTAGATTTTCAAGGCACCTAGCAAACCTTTCTCAATGCCTAGCTGAAGAAGATTATCACCTCCTGCACATATCCCGTGAACTACTCCAGCTGCCAGGGCACTTCTCCCGTCGTATCGTTTCCTACAAAGAAATAACAAAATTCATACAGAGATTCAATCTCATCTCGTTGATCTTGCTTAGTTCACAACAATGTTTCGCGTCGCTTCTCTGCAACGAGAGAGGCTGAAAAGCATGATCTGCCATGGAGAACAAGGCCCAAAACAGACAAAGTTCCCCTCTGCGAATGTATGGAACGGAAAGGTATGGAGCGATGACTGCTTTCATTCCTAAGCATTTTAGATGTCTATTTATATATACAGCAAGGCCATGGGGCAGCACTTAGGGCAATACAAACTTTCAGACTAATGAAACGATTAGCTTCCTGCATAGTATCACTATCACGAGATCAGACAAATGAGATGACCAACTTCATGGCGTAGTATCCCAGGATACATGCATTGACACACTTATCAGACAAATGAGATGACCAACTTCATGACGTAGTATCCCAAGATACATGGATTGACACACTTCTATTGCCGTCTTAAAAACTGAAAATTCATCAGAAAAACCGCCTCCCGGGCCCGGCGGATTCTACCAAACGCCAGGTAATACATCAAACGAGGTAGTTGTCGGCAGGATACGTGTAAATGCCAAGGACAGCCTCTATTGACAAAAGACGCAAATCGATGCACTTCAATGACAAAAAAGTATCACAAATGATGTTTGCAATAACATACCCTAACAGATGAAACAGGGGAAACGTAATTGGGCGCAAACTGAATACAGGCGAATGTTAAATTGAAGTGGCACGCCCCCAAGAAAAATAAAGGCAGCCAGTCAGTGTTTACATACATTTCATTTCATATCATCTTCCCTTTCAGATAATAGCTAGCTCATAAGAAAAGAGATCAAATTCGAAAATGAAGGATCGAGAAACAATAGGAAAAATGACGAATGTAAGTATAAACAGCTACTGCTACAGGATAATGGAAAGTGAAAACCCCTAAATAAAAAAAGTAAGGAAAATGGGTTGAGGCATGATCCATTCTGCTGATTTATACAACTCTTCCATTTCAGCTCTACGCTCTACCAGGCTCCGTGATGGGATCGCAGGAAAAGACTTTATCAGGGCCAGTCCTCACCTGGAATGAGCCGCATTGCAGGTAAGGCTTCAAGTGGTTAATGCAATCAATCAACAATAAAAGTAATAATCAGATCAGACCTGCCCAAAGAACCGCCACCGAGTGTAAGCTCCAACTCATCTGAACCAGTGTCTTCGTGAATTTTCTCTCCCTCCCAAGGTTTGACAAGCACAGTTTTATTAGCACCAAATGCAAACTCAGCTGGAATCACCTTAGACATCGGGATGTCCGCATTGTAGACGGAGCCTGCAGGGATGACAGGGGAGCAGGATCCGCCCTCGGCCAGAGCATTACTCCTGGGTCCAAAAGGGTTGGGAGACACGAGGCTAAAAGTGGGAGAAACTGGTCCACTTTGCGGAATTCGAAGCTTTGACATCCATTCAGGATTTTGGTGTAATTGGCGACCAGGGCTTGGTGGAGTGGAGAATGGTGGAAAAGAGTTCGGTTCACCCCAGCCCAAGTGTTTAACTTTTCCATTTAAGTCTGCTTTCACTCGAGGGCTTTGAGCAGGAGGAGAACTCAGATAAGGAGTCACAGGGGCGCTTATTGAGTTACCAGGAATGCACAGAAATGGGAGCTTAGAAGAGGAAGCAGAAGAAGAAGCCGATGAGAGATTCTTCAACCAGGGGATGAGATTTGCATTGGCAGCAAACAAAGATGAAGCAGGGCTTGGGAAAGATGAGGAGCCAGGGCTTGGGTTGTGCGAAGTACACGAGTTAGGCTGGTAAGAAGAGGAACCCACAACAGCGGGTCTAGATGCAAAATCAGCACCCTCGACAGGTTTGCATCCCTGAACACATCAGAAACAAAATAAGAAAAAGTTCAGATTGAAGCAAACATGACGCACAGAATGGGAAGAGTATATCCAAAACAAATAAGCATAATGGAACCAAGTTAGAATATTTTGCTACGTTCACATGCTTGCGAGAGGTCAACCCTCTTTGAGAACAGGGGCTGTCTGGAAAAGGCATTCCAGTCTCTATGACAGCTTCAACATTATCTTTTTCTGCTAAGTTCTTAAGAGTCTTGCACTAGCCCCTGAAGGCGAAAATTGAACAGCAGAGGAGTCCAGAATAACACATCTTCGCATGAGTAGCACCTCACTGTACAGTATCCAGAAATCGCAAAAGTAACCAAACCACCTAAATCTAATCTCATGCGGCACCTCCTAAAAAGGACTAACTACAAACAGCAATCAGAGCCAGAAACAGCCCAAAATTATGATTCCCTTGTCACATTACATCAGGCCATCCCAAAATAGTAGAGAAAACCAAACCAACTACAAATAGCACTTTAGGGAGATCCAATCACAATCACCTTAGGATAAGTAGTTCCGTCAGGCTCAACAACCCATCCGGCCTCGTTACAGAGTGCCTTGAGGACCTCGTTATTGTCGCAATGCTTCGGCAGCCGGTAGTTGCCATACATCCGGAGGCCCGTGAATATCTTGGCGGCGATGGCCCTCCGACACCTCTCCCTCCTCTTGTTATTCTCCCTTTCCCTCCACGTCGGGGTCCTCGTACCCGAAGTCATCACTTCCCAACCCTCCACCCACAACTAACTCCCTTTCCTTCCCTTCACACCCCACAAAAAAAAAACCAGCTATACGAATGCCCAGATCTCGGTCAAACTACACCAGCCAAGCCGGGTTTACTAGGACTAATAGAGTCAGCTCCACTCCACTCATTATCAAAGATCAAGAAAGCAAAACAAACAAGCAGATTCACTTGAGATAGCAGAAGGAAAGGGATCATGAGACCGATCCGAAGACAAGCAACCCCGATCGATTAGCCAAACAAAACCAGAGAGAGGATGATGAAAAGGGGTGGACGGCTTTGTTGGGGATAAAGGAATCTGGTCCCATTCACAAGCATCGGAAGAGTCGGAGGAAGAAGAAGGCGGAGGACATGTTCTCGTGACTAGGGGCGTATGTAAATGAACAGTTCCTTTCACAATGTTTCCAACCGTTGGGTAAATTATTTTGTGAAAAAGATTTCTAGTTTTAAGATTACTCGACTTAATGATCATAAATCAAGACTTCACTGCTGATCATAAATGTTTAAAACAACAATGAAGGCATTAGTCAGGGGATGTCCGAGGTTGTCGGGACAATCTCGTAAATAAAATACCAGAAGGAAACAACTGGCCGAGAGTGTTCTTTTTGATAGAAAGGCTTAGCTGCGCTTTGGGTTGAAGAAGTGGTCTCTTGAACTGGGGTTAATGTTTGCAAGAAGCTTTGATCGAGTACCAACACGCTCTCGTCCCACGATGATGGTAACCGGAGCAATGCGAATCACGCACAATCCTCCCCAACTGGAGTAAACAAAAAGCTTCTGATCATGAATCCAAACCAAGCTTGGAGGAGTTTGTGTGAAGTAAGTAATCTGATGAGCTGGGGGTGATTGTGATTGCGACTATTGCCTGTGATGTCTTGCACGAAAACTCTAACCTCCTCACGAACCACAGTCCACGCACGAACTACAAGTGTACTTAAACCTCCCATCCCAAAAATGGGCCGTACCAGCACAAAAGAGGACTCCGCCACTGAATCACTCTTACGGATAGTCAGATCCCAATATGCCGACTGGGACTGAATTCGAAAGGCACAAGGGGGTCGATATGCTGGACATTGCATACCACAACGGCTCGCTCAAGATTGCCCCGCTGACCATCGATGACAACACGGTCCTCCTATTATCGAGTTTCTTGGCATATGAACAATGTGATAACTCTCCAGGTCCTTCTTCACCAACTTCTTTGTATTCCAGGATAGCCTAGTCAATGATGTAGAGATCCTTCATAAGTATGGCATCCTAAATCACCATCTCGGCAGCAATGAGGACATGGTGACTCTGATTGGGCAGCTTTGCCGGCAGATGGTTTATGATCTGGATCAGTTTTACTTGGCATCTGAAGCAAAGAAGATCAACCATCAGTGCACAGTGTACTATCAGAGCGAACGGCGGCACTGGTGGAGAAATCTCATTAGCACTTACTTCAGCAGTCCATGGGCATTCTTTCCACTGGCTGCCACCATTCTTCTACTGGTGCTAACCTTAGCACGTAATATACCACATAAGCCTACTATCAACCTGCTTCCTGATGATGGTCCATGTCAATAGAAGTTCTCCCTGGAGTCTCAGCCTTCCCCACCGAGCAGAATAAGAGCCTTGTGCTCATTCTGGTGTGATTATCTCGTGAGCCATCTTGCTTCATCAGATTGAAATTAATGAAAATAAATGCAATTTATAAATGACAACGCGCAAGCAGCAGATTAATCCATGATAAAACCATGCTTATATCAGGAAAACAGAGTTTTATTTACAAAAGTACTTCCAATGCACCATCATGCATTAAATGAACACTTTGCAGTAGTCAGGTTACAAAACCACTAAATGCCACATTAAGCGGCAATATTACCAAAATCGATGCTAACAAATTACTAGGCTTACTTCCCCAAATGAGTCAGTATCCTCAAGATCAAATCTTCTTTCTTTCCAGAGACTGGGAGACTGTGAACGGTTAAGTACCTCTTCAAGTCGACGACAGTCAAATCTCTGATCTGTAATAAACCCAAACAAATAGTAGCCAGATTAGCAGAGCTCTCGTGAGAGGTTCTCGAGAGTTTCATTGACAATCTTCCTGTAGATTCAGTCTCAAAGTACTCTTCCGAGTTACCCTGGCACAGAGAAATCTCGCCAGATAGATAATGTAACCCAATTATAGGTAGAGGTGTTGAATTAAGCCAGATAAATGGGAAAACAAACAGCCTACAAACGTAAATGACTCCAGACAACTTTCAACCAACCAATGGGAGAGAAGACGACAGTAAACAAAGGATGAACGGTGCTCTGCCAACCTTTCCACGGTTGGCAAGGTCAGCCCAGTTGTATTTTGCAGACTCCCTGACAGCGTTATCCATGAGAGTCTTCCGTTTCTTTGATGCCTCCGTCATTTTTCCCTGACCGCTGGCATTTTCCATGTAGTTTCCACCATAAACAGACAGCTTGAACTCGTCGATAGCCTTCACAACACCAGGTCTGCAGCGGTACGCAGATAAGGTTCAGTGGTGGTGCAGTCTAAAATGAAGAAAGGAGTCATATGGATTATTCCAACAATATATCATGGCTCTTACCGAGCTAAGCCTTCCTCATCCGGAAGGGTCCCATCTTCCATTTCGGGCAATTCATCTTCTTGAAGTGCAAGAGCTTGTAAAACTGCATAGTGCCTCTGCAAAGCTAAAAATTCAATAAAACTGATAAGTGCGTCTGTGTGTGTGTGCCTGATAAAGAGGTCACATTTAACACGACTAAAACACAAGCCATTGCCAAGCAAGATCCCGGTGCTAACACCGGCAGATTCAGGAAACTTAGTTGCCAAAATCGAAAGTAGTTACCCGGGTTGAGAAACTGGCCAACTGAAAAGTCCAATAGATTGATCCGTCTTACTAGGGCTGCTGCCTTGCCAACTTGATCATCACTAGCTCGAGGCGCAGTTATATTTGGGTGGGAATGAAGCTGACAAAAAATTGACAAACTGTGTCAACACGCATCAGAAATAGGGGTTGACAAGCAGATGAAAAAGGAGAGGAAAAACAGGTGTGCATGATTAAAAAGTAAGTTTAAAGAACACAGAAGTCAAGACCTCTTCAATTTGTCTAATGTCGTCCGAGTATGGTAGATAAATCATATGCATTCCTGGTGGCTCATGCTGGCCAATGGCATCAGCTATCTCCTCCTGGATGTTAAAAAAAATAAGAGAAAAACATTACACCCACAGATCAGGAAGGCCAAAATCAAGAACAATGATTATATTATTGTATTTAGGTTTAGGGAAAATATCAACAAGTTTAAGAGACAAAATTGACCTTAGACTATATCACAGCAGAAAAGGAAAAATTCAGAAGCCCTGGAACAAAATCGCACACCAAGACATTTGCAAACTTGATTTTATGATCATTGGTATAAAATAAACTATAAATATTGCTAGCAAAAATCTTACTTGTGCAATAAGGGCGACCAATCGTGGATGAAGGGGATTGCTATAAAACGCCACTGCGAAACTGAAAGAAAACAGTCCCTTATTATTACATTGAAAAGGAGCACCATTTGACAATCAATGAATCCAACGGCAGGATTTAAATATTGAAAAACTCAACAAATGGCTCAAACCGTACAATTTTGAAACACTCTAATTTGCAACAAAGAGCAAATGGGAAGTACAGCAATATTAAGGCACGACTACCAGTCAATGGGCGTAAATGGAAATCCTTCTGTAACTAAAAGAACAGAAAGCTTATATTCGTTCAACATCTTGGATGCACAAGATAGAGCCTCCAGAAGATTATATAATCATAGCATTTAGTTTAACATGATTTCTTGAGAAGATCCATGCCTCTACTCCTCTCAACTATACTACATACTATAAGAATGGGCAAATATATCAAAAACCTAGAAGCTCCGAGACAGAAATACTGGAACTTTCAGTTCCTGAAGAGAGAAGAATTCCTCTCATCTAACAAGAAGCCACCTACAACAAGCAATGTCAAAATCCAAGAGACTAGCAACAATCAAGAAAGATTTTTAGACGATTTGTATCGAAGTCCCAATATTTAGCGCATCTGAGGCACACGACATAATTTCACTCATCATAGTAAAATTACATTAGGACATCATCAGTAAGTTCCTCCTAAATTCACGGTCAGATAACCAAGTTACTCCTAACAGCTGGAAGTTCCTTTATGAAGATACCAACCGTTTCAGCTGCACCATCGATCTGTGAAGAGCAACAAACACTTGAGTACTGCCAATCACTTCCTGCAGAGAATTATAGAACAATAAAGCCAACTAAACAAGCCAAATCTATAACAAGGGCTCCACATGAGCAGAATGGCCGAGCCTGGATGAAATACCTCTACAGATAGAGAGTTCTATGAAAGGAAAAGGCATTCATTCTTTTAAAGCAAGCAGTTTTCTCAAAAGAGGGTAATAGACATTGCAGCATGCTAATAAAGAAATCATCCAAAAGCATGCACATATGACCGACAGATTGCAATGGTATTGACAGAGGAATGAAACAGGAAATGTCCATAACATATTGAGACAACCAATAAAAGAAAAATAAGGAGCTACACGTAGCAAGCAGATCCAAGCAAGATATAGCAAAAAAGCAAAAAATAATAAAAATAAGAGAGCAACCTCGTCTGAGGGGAAAACAAAGGTCGACGGCCTCAAGTTGTGGTAATCCCTTAAGCAACTAAGAGGCTTGAAGCCAAGAAGACGGAGCTGCTGGGTGCCAACCCATTTGAGCTGAGATAACTCCTCCACCGTGAACATAATATCTAGACTATAGGAGATTAGATTAGTTCGGAACTAAAATCAAACGATCAAAATAGTTTAACATAAACATACTCACTTCTTATAGTTTTGAAACCGTTTAGGAGTTTCTTTTATCAGGGCACCAGTATCACCACAAATGAACGATCTTTCAACCTGCAAATGCATTCACAACATATTAATATGATCCTCACGAATATATTTAAGCAACCATTCCCAATGTGGATTAAAGCCTATTAACATTTTAAACTTATACTTTTGTAAATTTGTTCCAAGTTAGTATTTGCTAAGAATATATCCTTCATTTGCAATATGGTAATCAGATTGCGATCATCTTTCTGATTACCATGTTAGTCTCCAACTAGTCATGTACAAGTCCTAAATTGTCGAAAGATGTTTGCTGTCACACGCTCACAATTACAACCACGATTGAAAGAGTCCATCCCAACAATAACAAAAGTAAAATAAAACTGGAAGCACATAACACCTTTAAAGGAAGATTTGTGACAGAATCGAGCCATGTGATTGAACCTGAAAATTGTAAAAATAACTCTAATATAAACTGCTTTATCTTGATAACTTCAACACAAGGATTTAATTTTCCTAAGACATATACTGACAAAATCAATAATAGCATTGCACCTGGAGCAGTTTGACGAACCAATGCATACGCATTCACTTCGATTGACAATCCATCAGCAATAGTAAACATCAGTTTCTTCACTATACGCTTCTTAAACATACGTTTTCTCAACTGATCTCTCATCTCTTCCATCCTGAAACCATGTAGGATGCACTAGAATGTGAAAATCACTAATAATGGGTGAAAAGTACATTTTCAAAAGAACGAGGGGCATGACAATGGTTGACTGGGATCAAAGCTCATAATATCATTTGTGACGATAATTCTAAGAGGGTTTCATGGCAATACCTCCCTGCTGACCCAAGAATAATTGTGACCTGTCTATTTTACACTAAAATGAATATGTAAAGAAGGAACATATATATATCTGTCTGCCAGGAATCTAAATTGTTTCAAGGATTACCAAAACAATGTAAAGCTAACACAATAGAAAACCAATTACTGGCGACAAAGAACCGACATTTCCTTGTTTTAAATGAATATGAAACAAATACTTGGTACAAGCCTGAGGACATCTTTTTTTCATTTTACCAAAGCAGGACGCAATGATTCACAGTAGAGAAGAATCAACCAACAAATGAAATCACAAAGTGACTATGGAGAGCCCACCTTTCAACAGCAGCAGGCATAAATTGTGCAAGATCATTGCCTTCCAATCCCAGCAAATCCTGAACCGCACCACGTTATTATATATATAGATATATATTTACAAGATGAAACAAACAATATATACAGTATGAGGAAGCTGTGATCATACAGCATACAAATTGGAGAGGCTGAATTCTCTTTCAGGTGGGCTCAATGGAAGCAGATCAATACCTATACCCATATCTCGCGCATCCTGGCCACACCAAAGATGTAAACAAAATATTTTGTTCCCAAAGAGAATATAGAAGATATGCATAAAGAATTCACAGGTACCTTTGCTCTTTGTATTGTGGTCCTTGTCATGTCTGCTTTTGTCCCACCCTTCATATTCTGAAAAGGATCGTCCTCATTTGTGAAGATAAGTATCCGTTTATCTGCCGTTTTCACAGACCTAAATAACCCAAAAACCAGCTTTCATACACGTAAATCATGCACTGTATAAAGAAAAACTCAGTGAATCCGCTCTTGCATGTAACGATGCCAGCTTAGAGAAGCATACCCTTTGCGAAGAAGAGCTTGTGCCACCCATAGAGCATTATAAAGGGAATTTTCTCGAGTCTCGGCAACAATTCCATATTGACTCCCAATTTGCTTTACAAAGGCATCTACAGGCTTCTACTTGAGTGAGGAAAATAAAGACTAAAACAGAATGTTACAGCCAACAACTCCTCATATTAGCAACATCACACATATCTCCCTTACCGTGAGAAAATACCAGTAAATCATTAATCCATTGTCAATTTGCAAGGCATCCAAACAGTTTCAAATATCTAACCATTAACTTAAATGATCCACCCAAATGAAGAAAGCCAAATCATTCCATGCAGCAATAGCATTACCTTCCAAGTTGCCAAGTTCCTTTATGAATTTAGCCGTCGGTCTGTCCAAGGACTCTTTATCAGCAACATCAAAAACATAAACACCGCTCAAATCCTGTAGGTTCTTCCTTTCCCTCTGCAGGAGTTGCAAAATTAGGTTAGAACGAAACTACATAAAACTCGACACAAAATCCACCAACAAAAGAAAACCCCACATGAAGATGTTAGGAATCAGAGCAATGACGAAGATCAAATTAGCAGGCCGATAAATCTCACCGTGTTAAAGAAGCACACGGCAACTTCATCATATGAACGATTAATAATTTGGGACTTCAAGGACTCCAATATACACATCATAGCAATGTGAAAATGGCTTTCCTCCTTCTCATCATCCTGCCAATGGCAACAGAATCCCGACCATCAAAAGCCAAAATTTTCATATAAACAAAGAGGGTATCTCCAAAACCAATAACAGGATCACATAAAATCTTCATATGTAATCACTGCGGACAACGGAATAATCAAGGAAGACCTTTCCGCATTCCCGGGTGCATTTGCACGCTACTCGCCTAACAAAGGGTTTTAGAGATTCTTAATTATTACCTAAAGAAAAATTAAGTCCCCTTCCTATCATGACAAAGCGGCCCCAGTAAAAAAAAAATAAAGACAAACTAAAACACCAGTGCAACAAAGGAGAAGTAACAATCCAAGACGAAAAGGGAAGAAGGGTTTTCCCTTATATTTTTTTAACCGACCGAGAGGCATCTGGTGGAGAACATCTTAGGGGAAGCATCGACCAAGTAAACGGCCAGTTCCTTGGTCGTATTCCTCTCCTGCACTCGCCCAAGAGACAGCACATGGGACAAAAAAGGAAAGGAAAACGCTTCAGGAAAATGCCTCCAGTACGGGAAAGTAAAAACACACGGCCGAAACAAAAAGGGAAGAAACCCAAAAATCGTCGCTGTCGGGGTCTTCATCGTCGTCCCTGAAAACCTCTTCTGGGTCCAACTCCATTTTCAACAAACCACAGCGAACGAACGAGAAACCGGCGGTTCGGATGATAGCCCTGCCCGCGTTTATATACTAAAAATTCGTTCTTTCCAGTCGTGCCGGGGAAGCTTGCCTTTCAGGGAAGGCGCGTGTCCGAATGGGGGCTCTGCTCGGTTTCCGACATGCCCTCGTTATAATTTCGCAACCCATTTATCTCAGCCCACGGCCCACTACAGAGATTTTTTTAAAAATATATATATATATAGTACTAAAACTCCACTACCTTTTTGGAAATGCCGACATTTGGTGGACAAATTATTCTTCGTTTTTTATACATATATAGATATAGATATAATATAATAACTGGTTTCTTCGGTGGGTATCATCAGACCGTCCTTTTGGTTCAATGTTGGTGCTCGGGGAATTAGTTTTGTTTATGCCGAGAGTAGTAGTGAGAGAGAGAGCTACCTGACCCACTTACTACTTGTGTACTAATTATCTTTAAAAAAATAACAAGTATATCAACACTACTACTATATGCAAATCTTTTTTAACCGGTGTATATTTACGTGGATAAACGCGTCGCGATATTTATGTGCTTGTCGTAACAAATGAAGGTAACAATGTAGAACCGAGGAACATGAATGCCTTTCAGGGGTTAATTTGAAACAAAACCCGGCGGTTTAATTTGGAACGGGATGGATGGAAAAGGGGGAAAATGAGGGAGTACGAGTTTGTCTCGAATAATAATAATAAAAACCATTCATCTTGCCTTTTTGACTCTTTTTTTTTTTATATCGACAGTGCGATAAACTATTTGCTCCTCTCCAACCCGACACCTTGTTTTGTCCCCCTGCCAGATGCTTGTGTCCGCTACAATATATAATGAAGCGTTGCCCCCTATCCTCTTATCACTTCCATCATCGTCAGGGAGAATGTATAGATCAGTTCTTGGATTATGGCACGCTTTTCTCGTGCTCATGGTCATTACTTCCTGCGCCCTGGCAGCCCTACCTCGGACGGCGTCGTCCTCCTCCGAGCAGGGAAGCAGTAGCGAGATGATGGAGAGGGCCGAGCGAATCCTGAGGTCGCACCTGCAGAGGCAAGGTCCCGTGGGACAGAAACGAGGGGGAGAATACATGGTCTCCAACCGCGTAAGCCCCGGGGGACCCAATCCGTATCATCACTGACGTGCATGGGCTATCCGCCCTGAGTTGTTAAAGACGTGGTGAGAATAAGTCTGCATTTCATGGTGCTAAGAAGATGTATATACCCAGAAGAAGCAGTGGGGGGTTGGTGTGGTGATGTTGCTTTTGAATAAGATCACTCTTCGATCGGATAAATGCTTTTACATTTTTGTGCTTTTCGTTTTGCCGCGGATAGAGAAAGTAAGTAAGAAGCACAACCCAGGAAACTTTCCTTCGTTCGGACCGACGGGGGGGCTCGTATATTTATACGGGCTCTCTTCGTAAATACATACGGAACCATAATCCATTCACTCCGCCAACCTTTCTTCGTCGTCATGGCTTTCAGCTAATCACCGTAGTTAGTAGTTAACAATCACCCCCATCTAATCTAATGCCCAACAGCGTCAGACTTCCCTCTCAGTTCATTAATTAATCACACATACAATATAATCCCAGCCAATCAGCACAAGGAAAAGAGAGGAGACTCTCCCAAGAAGCAATCTTTCTCCTCCAAGGAAGTTCCGCTTCATGAACAGCGCCGCCGGCATCCCCATCCCGTGATGCCTTCCTCCCCCAAGTTTTTCCTCCACCACGGCCGCCCCTCCCATCCTTCCCCCCGCAGATCCACCGTCCTCTTCCTCGGATTCTGCCTCCTCGTCGGTTTCTCCGGTTTTATATTCGGCCTCGTCTCCTTGCTCCGTCCTCCTTCCTGGCGGAACTGCCCCTCCGGCGGACCGCGTACGGTTCGGGTTGTCTGGGAGAAGGAGCATGGCGGGGTTTTGGGGACTGGGAGTTCTCAGGAGGGCCGCGATGGGCAGAGGCATAAGGTGATGGGTTTTGTTGGGATTCAGACCGGGTTCGGATCGTTTGGGAGGAGGAAGGCGCTTCGGGAGACCTGGATGCCGGCGGATCGCCAAGGACTCCAACGGTATGCTTTTTATTGATCTTAGCAGCGCCTTTGCTGCTGTGCTTGGGCCTTGCTGTTGCTGGATTCGGCGTCAGTAGCGGGGTTTAAGGAAGATTTTTGCTACTCTGCTCTGTCTCCGGCTGTGACAATGGGTGATCTTGATTTGTGCATGATTCATGCTATGAGGAGATTCCAACTGATATCTAGCCCAGTAGAGGGTTGGATTCTGAATCTGAAGTAGATTCGGATCCACAATGCCAAGATCGCGCGATGATTTTCATATAGCCAACTAGTTTACTGATCCAGGATCAAAAGTCCGACTTGATTGGGATCTTTTGTTTTTTTGCATCTGCCCCGCAAAACAAATGACCTGGGCTACGAGATATTTGATTTGTCTCTAGTCATATATCTTGGCATTTTAGGATTCCGAGTATTTTTTTGTACGTTGATCAATGGCTGTCAATTCCAGATTGGAAGAAGCCACAGGATTAGCATTTAGGTTTGTCATTGGGAGGACTAAAGATCAATCTAAGATGTCCGAGCTAAGGAAGGAAGTGGCAGAATACGACGACTTCTTGCTGTTGGATATTGAAGAGGAATACAGTATGCTCCCTTACAAAACGTTAGTGCTGAATTTTATTGTTTCTCCCTCTCCTTGAGGATGTATTGTACTTGAATGGTCTATTTGAAACTACAGGCTGGCTTTCTTCAAGGCAGCATATGCTCTTTATGATTCCGAGTTTTATGTTAAAGCTGATGATGACATATACTTAAGGCCAGGTGATTGATTAGACTCTCAAAGCTGTGATGTCCATTCTCACAACACCCACTCTTCTGAGTAGCATTATCTTTTTGGTTGAAATTGTTGTCAGATCGGCTTTCGTTGCTCCTCGCAAAAGAAAGAACTCACACCCAAACTTATATTGGGTGTATGAAAAAGGGCCCAGTCTTTACCGACCCGAAACTCAAATGGTTGGTTGCTCTAAAAGAGTCCGACGATGGACTCCGTTGCTTCTGTTTCTTGCAGTTTGTTTCCTGGTCATTGAACTTTTTTTTTATTAGTCTGGTCATTGAAGTTTGTCTTTAATTTTTTCAGGTACGAACCTTTGTCCCATTTGCTTGGTAGCGAGTACTTTCTCCATGCTTATGGCCCAATCTATGCTCTCTCAGCCGATGTCGTTAAGAGCTTGGTTGTTCTCAGAAACAATAGGCATGTAGTTTCTGGACTCTTGTTCCTTTGGTCATCCATACCTTCTGTGCATGTTGAATGTTTGATATCTTTGGTTACTTGTTCTTTATATGCCACATGTGAGGGCACGGACATATAATTTTGTGGACCTGCAGTTTTCGAATGTTCAGCAATGAGGATGTCACAATTGGTGCGTGGATGCTGGCCATGAATGTCAACCACGAGAACAGTAAAGCTCTTTGTGAGGCAGATTGCTCACCGACATCAATTGCTGTATGGGATATTCCCAAGTGCTCGGGTATGATGTTCCCCATTACCTTATTTATTTAGCTCTCAGATCTTAGTGCTCAACCCTTTCCGACAGTTTGTCTGAAGTGTGGATGTAGCAGAACCTTACAAACAAAGGCAGGAGTTATCTATTCGAGGCATTACCTGTTTCTGTTCCACCTTTCTGCACTTGCCGTCTCGTTAAAATGTTTTGGGTCATTTGAAGCTGTCATAATCTCTTGCAACAAATTCCACATATCCAGCACATGATGCTACTTGCCATAGAATATCGCCCTTGTTTGATTTGGTCGAGATTTCTTGACATGCAGGGCTATGTGAACCAGAAAAGAAAATGTTGGAACTTCATCAGAAGGAGAGCTGCTCACAAAGCCCGACGATGCAATCCGACGAGGATGATTAGTTTTCCTTCACTTCCCATTCTTTTATAACCTCCCGGGAACTGCTCTTCAATCAGCTCCCCGGGATCTCAATACGCCAGAACCTGATTGGTCGGAAACATAGAACGGTGATGATGAACCCCTACCATGTGGGAGTATACATCTCTAGCAGGATTTAGAAGTGGAGGCCAGCAGGAGGTATAGTTAAGGATGCAGTCCCGACAAAACTGCGTCGTTCTTTGGAAGTCTTGAGACTCTGATTTCACAAATACTTAAAAATTGTATGACAAGGGAGCGAAGACCATGACATTTGCCTGGGGATACATCAAAGGAATAATATTTTTCTTTTTTTTACCTTCTTCTGTCAGTTCTTTCACAGTTTTTGGTTTAGGTTTGGCTGTTCTGCCCAAGGAAATCTAGTGCAGAGTCTGAGATAGCTGTTCTTATCAAACTCGTGTTCGATAATCGAGAGGGTTGTCGAACTTGTTTAAACCCAGCAAAACAATTAACAAACAAAAAGAATGTATTGACCAAGACGTTCAGCTTCTTTATTTGAGATTTTGATCAAACAAGCCTTGCAGAACAAGGAAGGTTTTTTAAGACCATGAGAATAGCCTTAAAAAAAGAATTTTGTTCTCCTCCTTGAGTTGGATCTAGTAGTAGAAGTCGTCAGTACCGGGCGGCAGGATGCCCATGTCGAGAAGGATCTGGGGGCAGCTCTCCAGGCTCTTCTCGGGGGAGAAGAAGAGCGGGTTGGTGAAGCGGTCGGAACCGGCAACTCCGCTGTTCCCGGTAAGGGAGATCCTGGCGTTCTTGATCGTTTTGGGGACAAGGGAGCTGCACAGGGGCTCGGGGCTCTTGAGAGCTTCAACCTCGCAGATCTCATCCTGGTGGTCACCATCAACGGTCAGCTGGTACGCGCCGTTGATGTCGGTTGTTCCCTGGATGGTCTCCTTGACCACTCCACTGGTCCTGTTAGTGCAAACCAACTGGACCTGTGCGCCTGCCAATTCATCCGGGATCATCATCACATTAACATTAGATTAGCATTCTTTAAGAAGGCGTCGCCCGGCAACGTCCTCAACAACAACAAAAAGGTAAATATAAAAGAAGAGAAAAAAGAAGGTGTTACCAGGCAAGGGGTAGCTGGCGGTGGTCTCGAAGCTGACGCGGCAGGGGTCGCAGATGACCTTGCCGATGACGTGGAGTTGGTCATTCTGGGAGTAGGCGGACCCGACGAGGGAGGAGAGGCAGAGGGCGGTTGCCACGAGGGCGACGACGCTGAAAGTCTTGGCCATAGTAATTTATTAGTTTTTTGAGTTTTATTTATCGTTCTCTCTACCTTAGCAGCAGTGGGTTAGAGAGAGAGAGGGAGAGAGCTTGGATCAAAGGAGGGATGGTGTGGGTGAGTTTATATACTGACATGGGTTTGGTATTTGAGCACCCTAAGAATAGAGGGCAGTTCGTTCAATCCTGTGGTTTGCCAGAGATCAGATGGAGGGGAGTGAGTCTCGCCTCCTCCTTTGCCATTCCTGGAACCCCCTTCCCTTTTAACCCAACCCCCCCGTTTCCTACGCCCACGCCTCTCATTTTCTTTTTTGAACACGTTGCTTATGATGAAGGTTTGTTTCCGGGGGGTGGAATATTATTTGATGATTTCATGACCACTCTAAAAAATCATAATGCCCCAGAGCGAATTTAAGTTATATGCACTATGAAACCACTGCTCATGATTCGTTCAGAAAATTCATAACGTGACTCAACACGGTGATCATCATCATCAACTTACTAGCTTGAGTTCCTTCGGTATCTTGACCAGTTTGGGAAGACCGAGGTCCACGAGGCAGGCCTGGGGCATCCTCCTAGATGTGCTGATCGGATGTCTGCGGCCGGCCTATGAAGGGAACGGGAGGCTAACGGAGGCGAACCCCTTCACCAGTGGCGGTAATCCGAATCTACCTCTGCGAGGTTAGGGAATTGCAGGCTAAAGGCTAGAGGGATTCCTTACAGCAAGAAGAAGAAGAGAAAGTACACGGGGAGCCCATCATCCAACACCGACGCCTCTACTACTATTTGATTGTCTTAAGTCACCGCCGCCGGCAGCTCCTACAACTGCAGTCCAGTTAAGTAGCTACAAACTCCTTCAAAACATGTGAAATATTCTACTCCCAAGTGCAATTGGGAGATCTGATGACTGACACAACTGTGTTCAAAGGATTCAAAAGTTCAAAAGAGGATCGAGTTCTCGATTTTCCACGGATGAACTGTTGTGAAAGCTAGCTCCATCTATTACCAACACAAATTTTAACATCCAAATCAGGCAGAAATTTGGTTGTCCCCACAACAACAGTCGTGCAAATCAAATTGTCGGATTCTCTCTTTGGTCCTTTCTATATTCTAGTGTAAACCCTTTGAAGCATATTGAATTTCAAAAGACTGAATCCAAAAAAAAAAAAACAAAACAAAAAGAAGAAGAAGAAATGATGATTTGGATAACATATTTATAGAATATTGCAAATTTCAGGATTGATGAATGAAACGGACATTGTTAAGCCAGAGGAGACATATAACGCAAATTTCGTTTATGAACACCACTAATATCCCCTAGTCTTCTTCAGCCGAACTCGACTCCAGGGCTGTTCGACGAAAAGGGAGAAGCCACGACCTGCTTAGATTCAGGCCAGAAGGTGCCTCTGCCGCCTTGTCGCAAGAGCTTCCCACATGGTCATATAGGATGGTGTAATTTGAACTGCTTACATTCCTGAAGTAGCAGGACCGGCTGCCGTCGTACCTGTACATCTCCCTCGTGCTGCCCAATCCACTGGACACCAAATTGTTCTTGATTACCATGTAACCCTGCCCTTCCTGCACGTTCCTTAGCGAGCTATGGGAGAACCCGTTCTTCTTCCTCAACACATTGAACGAGAACGTGATGTTTGCTATGGATAGGGATGTTCCATTCCCCTGATCCACTCCGTTCGTATACAAATAGAATGGGAAAAACCTATTAATACGGGTAGATGCAAGGGTCGAACTCAGGGTTGCTGCTTCGACGCTGTCGTTGAATTGGATCACTTGGTTGATGATCTGCAAATTCCCTTCGTTTCCCATCACCATGATGTTACTGTAGTCAAAGGACTGCTTTGCGGAGGTCGTGATGTTGCCGTAGGAGGACTCCACCCACCCTGCAGAGCTTATGGACCTTTTGTACCCAGTAAAGAACCTCCCATCCAGACCTTTGAATTCCAGCTGAGAGGAAGCCGCGAGGGGAACCTTTACATAGCTTACAAGCTTAGCTTCGGTCTGGGTGCTCTTTTCATCCAGCCAGAGATGCAAATTCGCATCGATGTACCAGACATTCAGAGCATTAGTGACGCTGAAACTGATCGAGTGGTTCTTTCCATCCAGCAGTACTTCCAGAAAGGGAGTGATCTCAATATCATAAGTGGGGAGGTCAAATGATCCAATCCCAGTAATAGGCCTCCACAGCAGCGGATTGACTCCACCTGTATAAATCACAGTGAAGGGCCAAACAGCGCCAACCACCGCCCCATCAAGACTAACCAGAACCTCCCTAAAAGGCCCGTTCCCGTCGGCGCCACTGATGTTATTAGCCTCAATGTACTCATTTGGGAGATTCCCATACCAAAACTCATCAGCCTCGTGAAAAGAAACATAAACCTCCAGCACGGCCCGATAAACATTCTGCGGGATACTTAGTTCCTTCGACTGGACATCAGTGTCATTCTCAATCTCGAACCACAACCCATCATTCAGAGGCAGTTCCCTAGAAATTGGCAGCACCAGATCGGCCTCCGTCCCGAAACCGGGGGCCAATGTTCCTGACTTGGCATCCCCGACTATCAACTCGTCCTCGGCCGGATAAAAATACATGGTGATATCAACATGGTAGATTCCAGTATAAGTGCTATCAACGAGATTGCCCAGGTAAACAGCCAAGGTGTTCTCCTTGGTGAGCAAAGAGTAGTACCTAGTGATGTCCTTCTTAACGTTCCAGACAATCCCGGTTGCCCGGGGCTCAGCAGTACAGCTGCGGAGGAGCTCGACGCCGCCGAGCCACACCCCGAAGATGCGGTCGAATTGGCGGCCCTTGCAGGTGGCATTCCACTCGAAGACAACCTTGGAGATGCGTTGGGAGGAGAGGATAGCGGGAGGGGTGTAGTTGGCGAGGACGGGGGGCTTCTCGTAGGTGTAGGCGAAGTCGTGGTGGAGGAGGAGGTAGGAGAAAGGTCGGGTCTTGGGTAGGTCAATGGGTTTGGTGACCTCGAAGAAGACGGTCGGGGGGACGACATCGTCGGCTGCGGCGGAGAGGGGAATGGGTTCTGGGAATTGGGTCGATCTGAGCAGGTTTTTGGTGGAGCGGAGGTTGTTGCCGGCGGAAAGGACGAGGCTTTGGAGGAGAAGGACGAGGAGGAGGGAGAAGAACAAACCCATGGATAGAATCCTACGACAAACACCCAGGTAAATGGGACGGAAACTGTACCGACACTCGACAGGTAAAGTTTATAGAGAGCTAGAAAATCAATTTCTAAGAAATTTCCTCGATATGAAATGATTTTCTGACACCCACCAGGCGAAAGAACACTCCAGCAGTTGAAGGAAAGTTTGGATTCCCCCCTCATTGGGATTTGGGTGGAACTTAATTATGGGAATATTAGATTAAGGGGGTAATTAGCCGATTAGCTTTCCATCCAGGAATAAAACAACAGAATCGATCTCCCCCCACCTCAAGAATATCTCTATCTGGCGGGGGTAAGACTTTTGACTCGGTCGGATTCGAGGGGACAAAATGGTGAACGCAATTCCATGAGTTGGGGAAATTTGGTGGCCTGACTTGTAATCCTAAAGCAAGCAAAGCCCACGGAATTCTGAACAATACCAACGATATCGAAAGACTTGAAACGTTTTTAAACTCTGGAACGACAGACCACAACGGTTATGTGCAAAGCATGCAGGGAATTTTGCACGTCATCGGAGGATATGAAGGATGTCCTCCTAAGCCGAGGTTGCAGACAGCTGACTGTACTTCATCCCCAGCCCTCGAGCCCCGAACTCCATCTCTGCCACGGATACCAGGAACTCCGCCGCCTGCCTCGGGGTCAGCAGCTCCACCACCCTCCTCACCGTCTTCAGTCGAAGCTCATCCGCCTTCTTCACTGCCTCCGCCAACCTGAACACCTGCACGTCCGTCACCCCGGATATCGTCAGCAGGAGATCGCATGCCCCGGCTTCTTGCCACTCCCCGAGTTCGTCGTTTATCTCGTTCTCTTCCCTCACCGTCTCGCACTGCAGATCACTCACCATCCTGCATGCATGCAGCCGCATCCGATATCAAAAGTTTGGTAATTTCAGAATTTGCTGGGACATCGAAAAAGGAGCCGATAAGTGACGCGAGTTGTGTGCGCGAACCTAAGCTGAGAGGGGCTCAAGTCGCCGAGGTCCCCTGTTCTGTATCCTCGAAGGATATCGATGATGTGGGACTCAAAAAGGATGCTAGACTCCGTATAAACCAAGTGGAAAACCATGGTAGGCCTCCAACTGCCGATCCAGTGGAGGGAGCGCTCAAGGGGGGTGCACCAAGGGGTGGAGAGCAAGGAGACGATGTCGTGGTCAGCGGCGAGGGACCTGACGCGGTAGTAGTCAAAGTACTGCATCAAGAAGCGGGAGATGAGGAGGGGGAGATGGTCGGGGGAGGGGAGGGGTTTGGTGGTGGAGGAGAGGAGCTGGTTGGCAGTGAGGTGGAGGTGGTCAAGCCATTCGAGGTAGAACTGACCGAGGGGAGAGCCCATCTCGGTTTCTTTTCTTGCATGCAATCAAAAACCAAATAGATGAGGCAGGGGGGGGGGGGTCTTATGGGCGTGCGGTTGGTTCTGGAGGTGGAGGTGGATGACACGTGGAAGATGGTGGAGGGGACACCCGAGCGACGTGGAAGAAGCTGGCCAGGGTGGATGGAAACTCAACCTCCGACTCCGCACTCCGACCCCTCCTCCCTCCCTCCCTCCCTCCCTCCGTGGTGGTCTGATAGGGTGGGTTAGATTAGAGGTGAATGTAATGTGATGTGTAGTCAGTCCCACATAAAAATAAAAAGGGGGACCAAGTACCGAAATGACCACCGCCGCCCCCCCTGTTTCGGGAAATACATAGTGACCCACTGTCCGTCCTATCTCCTCTTTCATTCCAAAACCAAAAAGAAATTAATACTAAACGTTTTTTTTCCTTTTTAAGCCTTTTAAGCATGCAGGTAAATTTGTTTGATTCAGAACCATTAAAAGTTTTGGTTTGGTAGAGATTTTGTCGCCCTTGTCCCCAAGGACCCTTTGGTTAGTGCTTGAGGGGATGGCAGGAGAGAATGAGAATGGGACACGAGTGCTCGCCGAGGCTGTCCGTGATGTTAGGATTGTGGGGGACAAGTACCGTGCTGTCCTGAACGAGGAATCGAGGAACACTGTGTGGAGGCACGGAGGTCCCCCAATCTTCGACGCCGTCAACCAGCTTTTCGTGCAGGGGCGAACCAAGGTTGCCGGGGTCGTTCCTTTATCTCGTTGGCTGCTCGCTCGGTTCCTGTGTCCGGATAATCCATGAGTAGCGGGGCGGTGATTTTGTTTTCCTGTCACAGGAATGGCCGGAGGGGTCCCTGGAAGAAGCGGTTCAAAATGCGGTCAAGTCGTGGGAGACGGAGCTGTCGCACAAGACCAGGCTGCAGGACTTCAAGACCATCAACCCGGAAAAGTTCAGGCTCTTCGTCAGCGGAAGGGAGGGCATCTCCGGGGAAGAAACCCTTTGCCTGGGGAGCTACAACACCTTACTGAAGAGCCCCCTGCCGGATGAGTTCAGGTACTACAGGGCGGAGGAAGATCGGCTTTCCCGCACGGGTTCGCGTGGGAGGTGATGGAAGTGTACTCGGGTCCACCGAGGATCGCGTACAAGTTCAGGCACTGGGGCCATTTCGAGGGAGACTTCAAAGGGCATGCTCCGACCGGGGAGATGGTGGAGTTTTATGGCGTGGGGATCATGAAGGTTCGATATCACCTCTTCCTTTTTTTACGATATTAATATCAAATTCATGGTAAGAAAAACATTGTGAAACGACATGGACAGGTTGATGATGACATGAGAGCTGAAGATGTTGAAGTCTACTACGACCCGGGGGAGCTGTTTGCAGGGCTTCTGAAGGGCCGAAAGTCCCTGTCTGATGAGGAGGAAGTCCCAGTCCCAGTCCCAGGTGGTGCTGTCGGCAGATGCCCATTCTCTGGAGATCTTCGCTTGTTCTGTTGGGAAAAAAACTCTGTTAAAAGGGAGGCTCTTTAGCTTGTTTTTGGGCTTGGGCCCTCTCAATTGGGCCTGGAGGTCCATTAAAAGTGAGACAAAAGGGTAAAACGAAAGAGAGAAAAACCCCATGCAATCAAACAGGACCCGAATGCTCCCCGCCATCTCGCCATTCCGACTCTCATCCCTCCTCCGGCGGACCTCCGACCCTGAAGCCGCCCTCCGCCTCTTCCTCAACCCCACCCCGTCCATCGACGCCAAGCCTTTCCGCCACTCCCTCCTCTCCTACGAGCTCGTCATCTCCAAGCTATGTCGAGCCAGGATGTTCCCCGAGGTGGAGTCCGTCCTCCTCCGCCTCCGCCTCGACACCCGCCTCTCCCCGCCCGAGTCTCTCTTCTGCCGCGTCATCTCCTCCTACGCCCGTTCCAGGCTCCCCCACCTCGCCCTCCGCGCCTTTCTCTCCATCCCCAGCTTCCCCAACCCCCCCACCCTCTCCATCAGGTCTCTCAACTGCTTGCTCCATGCATTTAGCATCGCCGGGCTGTTCCAGACCATGCTCGTGGCTCTCGAGGAGCACGGTCGCGGTCACGGGCTCCTCCCCGATGTCTGCACTTACAACATCTTGATCAATGCTTGCTTTGCCAGGGGGAGTTTGAGCGATGCGCGTAAGATGTTTGTTTTAATGCGCGAAAGAGGTGTTGTGCCTAATGCGGTCACTTTTGGGACCCTCATCAATGGGCTGTGCGCTGAAGGCAGGATGGAGGAGGCCCTCCGTTTGAAGGACGACATGGGAAAGGTTTTCGGCGTGAAGGGAAATGCCAACGCTTATGCGCCTTTGATCAAAGCGGCTTGCAATGTGGGGGATATGGCATTGGCATTTCGCATCAAGGAAGAGATGGCCGAACAAGAGATTAAGTTGGATTCTGCTGTCTATGCTACTTTGATGAATGGCCTGTACCGGGCTGGAAGAAGCGAAGAAGAAGTCCGAGGAGTTCTCGAGGAGATGAAACAGATTGGATGCAAGATGGATACGGTCTGCTATAACGTAATGATCCAGGAGCGCTGTAAAAGCAGCGACTTTGCTGGGGCATTCGGAATCCTGGATGATATAGTGAAGAACGGTTGCAAGCCTGATGTGATTAGCTACAACATGATCGTCACTGGGTTGTGCAAAGAAGGAAAACTGGAAGTGGCGAAGGATTTGTTCGAGGACATGCCCAGGAGAGGATGTAAGCCCGATGTGGTGACCCATCGCGTGCTGTTCGATGCCCTCCTCGGCGCAGTGAGGATTAGGGAAGCGGTGGACCTGTTGGATGAGATGGCGTTCAAAGGTTTCACCCCTCGGTCCACAAGCGCCCGTGAACTGGTGGATTGCCTGTGCGACGACGTGGAAGGGAACGAGGACGAGCTGACTCGTGTCCTGTGTAGCCTCGGGAAGGTGAAGGCAGTACCCGTGGACTCCTGGGCGACGGTCGTTTCCCGGGCCTGCAATAAAGATGATCTTCAAGGGCTTTTGGACTCGTTGAATCAACTCGGGGAATCAAGTTAAAAAGTCCAGATCGAATTCCTGGTGAGAGCCATCAAACTGGAGGCGCATTATTACACGCGTCTACCAACAACCAATCATGATATAATCAGTCTATCCCTAATCTTTCCTCAAAGACGGGCTATCAATCATCATTTACCAACCAAATTCCACGACCACCTTCATAACTTTTTACACCCATTACCAAAACCACAAGACAACTCAACACAGCCCTCAATCCATTAAGAAACCCCAGCCACTGCTCACTATATAGAGTACCTCATACCCTTTTGTACATAGACATTACATGGACAACATCACAAGCCATTTCAGATACTAGTTTTGACAATAAATATGAACAAGAACTCTGGGTTGAGTGGAAAGTCTAGTTGGCTACCAAAACTTTCCTGCACTGTTTCCGACAGAAATGGTCCCCCCGCCCCCAGGCTTTTCTTACCTTTTCGTGTCCCACAATTCTCCTTTCTCCTTTATCGATCGAGAAAGGAGAGTGGCGGGAAAAAAAAGCAGACAAGATGACAAATTTCCATTAGGGTATTGTCGTGATGGAATCAGCACCCAAAATAATAGAGCAACTTCACAGGATCACAAAACAAATGGCTTCCAGCTCACTCTCTCCTGTGATTCATTTATTCACCCTTGCATTGATTTTAGGAGATACACTTGACACTGGACTATGGCTTTGCCAATCTTGAACCCTGGAACAACCGTGAATGCGACTCGGGGATCGTATCCCGAGTCTACGTTGTCGAGTGGAAGGGCTTCCTCCGCTATAGTCTCCATGTACACCTCGGAGAACCTGCACCCTTTGCTCACTTGGAATATTGTGCCTTCAGGCTGGAATGAGAAGGACAGGCAGTGAAGAAGCCAAACCCGCTTCGCCATCTCTGCAAACAGTGCGAAGAACATCGTCTCCGGGAAGTTGCCTGATATCACTTGGTTCCGTTGGCTCAGGTTCCCGAAGAAGGCAGATTCCATCCTTGGGTGGACAAGTTGCAGATACTTGGTTTGACAGAATTTTGCAAAGGCCGACTTCGGCTTCTGAGTCAGATAGTCCTTTGGCTTGATTGACTTTAGCTCGATGAACCTATTGAAAAAGAACTGCGGCCACTTCCGCTTCTCGGGTAGGGACTCATCAGGAACAGAGAAGTTTGGGTGCTGGAATGCATCAAACACTTCACGACAGATGAAGGACTCGTATGCGTAACACTTGTGATCTGATCTCAAATAGACTATCCCGGGCACAATTGAACTTGCCGCAGCATCAAGATCCCAATCAGCAGATTTCATCTCGTCGATCATCAGTCTCACGAAGCTGCGAATCGATTTAACGGCATGGCGGAGCACCGTAGCGAAGTGCCTCGGACTCACGGCAGATAAATGAAGGTTATCGAGCACAGAAAGAGGCCCACTTTGATTCATCCTCTTTTCCATCGACCGATTCTGCTTATTCAACTCCCCGAGCTTCTGTTTTAAAAGGATTACCTCAGAATCCTTCATCATCTGCTGATACTCCAACTTTTTGTGCATAACATCGTATGTCCGCAAAAGGCTCTTCTGCTCTTGTATTTCGGCAGTCAAAAACACAGAGCCTGGCGAAATGTCAAATTGCTTCTTCACGTAACACTGTTTCAACTCCGATAAATCCTTCAATCCTGACACAATCATCTCATCGGCCACTTTTATCCCATCTGCGTCGTAAGGAGACTGAGCAAACTGTAACTGCGCGTAAGCAGCCTTGATTGAGGAAATGCAGGCAAAGATCTTAGCTAGATGAGCTTCTAGCACCGCCCGATCATGCCCCTTGTCACTTCGGTCGTCGGGTACCAATGGTTTTTCGGTGTTGTCCTTGTTTTGATTATCCAAGAGCTTCAGTTGGGGCTTTGATTTATGGACACCATCGACAGGGGCAATTACAGTGGAAACTCGAAGACGAAATATTTTGGCGAACGTCCGAGCCAATCGGCTTTTAGTCGGAGTCATGGAAGTCTGCTTAATTGTTTCCATCAGATCCTGAAACAGACAACAATTCAAGCAGAGAACGCACAAGTCATGTTTCCCCGATCGTCAAGATAGTCCAATCTGCTGATACAAGAGCTAAAGCAACTACAGGTCACAGCAATGAGAACAAGGCAAGAGAAAGGGTTCAAACTTCAAAACTATAGATCCACATGTTTCTGCCCTAAGAAGAAGGTTCATCATGCCATGCAAAACCACTAACTTTCTACTGCATTTCACGGACTCACAGGAACAAATGAGATGTTGAGTGCGGGGCAGAAAAATTCAAAGGGCGACTACATGACAAAAGCAACACTTGGCTTGGCACCGTCCTAGCGTGCTCTATGATCAACAAACAGACAGAATGAGATGGTCGCATGTTACATGTACTCAGACAGACCAGTACACCACAACACTGGCAGGCCCACCCCATGGCTCGAGCTTCCTATTTCTCTATGCCGAAAAGCCTTACCCTACTCAGCACAAGAACACCTAAACTATGCTACAGCCCCCGAAATTCAGGCCAGGGTCCTGCCTGCCATACCCATGTCTGCACACAGTTGCCTGAGGACGAGAAGACTAATTAATCCAGAGGTAACACCATCGGTAGAGAAAATAACGTCGTACTAAAGAAACTAAACCAACGTGATGTAACCTGGCACCAATACACCAAACCTTTGACCCTTAAACCCCTGCGAACAAAAATACTCGAGGTTCGTTAAAACCCAAAACAGAGCAGCAGCTAACGGAGGGGTGAAATCAACATGACATCCAACCGAGCACGGCGAGGAAAAAATCGAGAGAAAAATAAACCAACCCGTCGTATAAAGAAGAAAAGGGCAAAGGCAGGAACAGATCCCGGGGAAACAAAAAATAGAAACGCCTCTTCATCATGGCAATAATGCTTAAAAAGCTACCATAACAGTTGGGTATGCGATGGAAACAGAAAAGGAAGCAACTTTAACTCAAAACAGAGCAGGATCACGACGCCCAACTAAGAGAGGAAAGGCAGCTCCTTGAAGCAGAGACGGACTTGAACAAAATCGAATCACAAGGCTTCAAAAAGATTTAAGAAGAAAAAAAGGAACACAATATTACCAGAAGATTTGCTTTCCTTTCCTTCCCTTTCCTTCCCTTTCCTTCCCTCCCCCGAGTAAGCCTCTCCAAATAGAACCTCTTCCTTAGCTGGCTGCGTAGCCTCTTTACTCCCGAACACCCTTTCCCAGGGACTTTGAAAGACCAACAACAACCTCGCCAATGCAAACGCGGGAAGAGCTTTTGTCCTTTTGGCTCCCCAAAGCGAGCATAAAGAATTAACAAAAAGTTGATATAAATATGTATAAATGTGATTTCGGGGGGAGTAATAAATGGTCCTTTCCCGTTTCTCGCAAGCTGGGAAACAGAAGAATTCAAAGCTCTGAACCGAGAGAGGAGGAGGGGGGGGAGGAAGGAAATTGTCACGACATTGCAGCGGGGACAGAGAGAGTCATTGAAGGGTGAGAAAAAGAAGCATCCTCGTCAGGCAGTGAATTTCCATATTTACCCCTGAAATGAGGGCGGTGCAGGAACAAAGGACTAACTTTTGAGGCTGTTTTCGGGATTACCCGATGAGTGCATTAGGCAGAGGTCTCTGTTGTGGGAAGAGGGGGGAGTCTGCAACTGCAAAGATTCCTTCCCTCCTCTTTTTTATTTATTTTTTAATTAATAATATTATTTTCCCAGAGATCATCGCAACCCCGGCCGGAAGGAATGAATGCATGAACGAAACGAACGGCCACAATTTCATGGTTTTAGGGAGGGGGGGTTTCCTGTAAGGACGGGTCACATGGATATGATCCCGTGAGTCCGCGATCTTGAGCCGTCCGCCTGTGCCCTTTCTTGGACGGTCCGGATTGGAGAGTACGCACACATGTAGTTTAAGTTGGCATGGTCGGGCCGAGTGTACGCGTAATGGAATAAAAATAATTGAAGGAAAATATTAAACAGGGGATCGGTTTCGAGAGACGTACACACACACACACACCCCATGTTCCCGCGTCTTTCGGGTTAATTCATTATTATAATGAATGTTTATAACGCGACATTCCGGGATGTTACGTTTAATATGTCATATTATAGAACGAAGGACTGAATGATGTCGGAATTCAAACGTTGGTTGTCCAATCCATCGGAGGAGGAGGAGGAGATTCAAAGGGCCTCCGGAGATTGTAAGGCTTGGACAAACGAACTCTTGATTAATCAACTCAACTGGGTTTTACATGCACTAAACTAAACAGCCCACTTTGCATTGTGCTCTCTCCGCCGTGAAGGCAAAACCAGCATGTTTCAATGCTTGCAATGAGTAAAAAATGGAGGAACTTGTGGTGGGAAAGTGGGGCACTAAAGTTCCCATCATCATCATCATCTTCCCTCCCAGTGAGATTTCAAGGCCCAACTCAACTGCAATCCCCATCATCAATCAATCAACAGCAAAATCACAAAGCTCAGCTGCATCACTCAGCTTCCATCGGAACAAAGATGAAGAATCTCATCTTCCTATTCCTGATAACAGCCGCCCTGCTTTACTACAACACCCTCAAAAACCATCGCTCAAACTCCTTCAATCCCCTTCAATGGTCCGCCTCCTACTTCCTCACCCTCCTCAGCCGCCACTCCTCCTCCTCCTCCTGGGGTTCAGATGGGAATGCCATGCGTTACGAGGGCGGGTACTCGGTCGAAACCCTCGTCCATGGGGACGATGCCTGGATTGTCCCTTTTGCGATTCGCGTCTCCGACTACGACGGGGAGCTCTACGCCGTTGATGAAGCCAACAGCAACATCCTCAAGATCACCCCTCCTCTCTCCCCGTGTGAGTTTGTCCAGCCCCGGGTGTGATTCCCCCTCTAATTTGGATGCTGAAGCTTCTTCTTACGTCAAAAAATGGGATGCAGATAGCAGAGCAAGACTCGTGGCCGGATCCTTTCAGGGCCTCCTCGGGCATGTAGATGGGAAGCCGAGCGATGCCCGTTTCAATCATCCCAGAGGCGTCGCGTCGGACGACCGGGGAAATGTTTATGTCGCGGACACGTTGAACCTTGCCATCAGAAAGATTGGAGATTCGGGTCTGTGTTCATATCGTTTCGCTTTGGAATGCTGTGGTTGCAGTGCACCTGAATGGATCCATCATGTCACATGCAGGAGTCACCACCATTGCCGGTGGAAAGTCTAGTATGGCAGGTTACAGGGATGGCCCTGGCGAGGATGCCAAGTTCTCCAGCGATTTCGATGTTGTGTATGTTAGGCCTACTTGTTCTTTGTTGGTTGTCGATAGAGGCAATGCTGCTCTTCGGCAGATCTCGCTCGATCAGGAGGATTGCAACTATCAGAACATTTCCGTATCTTCTGCGGGTTAAACCCTTGTCCCACTATTAATTGATTTCAGTTCACATCCCCCTGCCCTGCATCCTTTACTGAGGATGCTTAGGACTCTTTCTATGGCATGGTATAGAATTCTGGTCTTATGTTAATTGCGGCTATTCCTCTCTGTAGAAGCCATTCGCAGACTCCATACTTGCTTTTCATTTAAGGAGTTCTTTCCTTGCATTTGCCCCCATACTGAACACAGCATGAATTGCATCCCCCACAGATTTGCTTCTGGTCGTCGGTGCTGTTCTGGTTGGATATGCTGCATGCATTCTTCGGCTGGGTCGTGGATCCCCTTTCTTTTCAAGAAGGGTAAGCTTGTACCTCCCGCTTTGATCATTACGAGATATTCTCCTTCCATGAGAAGACCCCTATTCCTTTTGTGTTAATTCTAATTTGACTCTGGAATCAGAAAACTGATCTATCTTCGCAGACACCTTTCTTGGTGAAAGTTGATGGACAAGTGCAGCCTCAGAGACCAGCTTCAGAGACAGTTTCAAAGCGTGAGCAAAGAGACGAGAAGATCACTCCCATAGTGGATAACTCGAAAGAGTTCCCTGGATGGCCTTCCTTTGGACAACTGATGGTCGATCTATCCAAGCTCGCACTGGAAGCATTGGCCGGGATATTCTTTTACTTAGTTCCCAGTCGAATTCGATCTCTACGTTCGAGGAAGGGCCTCGCTCCTCTCAAAGACAATCTTCGCATGCCAGAAGACCAAGCAGATCGAAAGCCAGCTCAAAGGCAGAGGACTCCTGCTCCGCTTTCTGAAACAACCAGGCATGCGCACCCACAACTTGAGAAGCAGTCCGAAGCCAAGCCTCTGAAAATCAAGTCAGGGAGTTTCAAGGTCCCTCCAGCGGCAACCAAACAAAAGCCGTCGAAGAGGCAGGAGTTTGCGGATTTCTGCGGCACGGCGGAAGTCCCGCCCTATGTCAAGTCCAAGAGCCACAAGGAGAGGGTACGTAATCATCGGCATCGGGAGAAAAGCGGGGAGACAGGTTACGACAACGAAGGAACCGAGCAGAAGCAAGTGGACTATCAGAAGTCCGAGAATTACAGCCTCAGGAACAAGCACAGCTCCAACGAGTCCTTCAGATTTTGATCTCCATCATTATTCGCCATCATAATCACTGGAATTCCTGAATCTGTAATAGTTAAGGGTGGGGCGCGGTTAGGATTGAAGGGCATTTTGGTCATTTCATAAAAAATTAACGGCCCGGCCCGGCCCGGTGGGTCATGCCACCCGACCCGATCCACTCCTCTACCTCCGTCTCCACCTCTCCCTTATTTTTCGGCCGCCATATTTCTGTCAATTTGCTTCAGCCATTGCTTGACCGTCGTGGCGTCACCTTCAACGACTCGGCGGATTAGTGGATGGAAAAGCCACCGACTCTCCTCTAGTCAAGTGTCTCCAGCTGTAATCAACTCGGTGCGTGCTGCTGAAGATTTCTTCGGAGACTCGCCATGATCTCCGACTGTCGGAGTTGTTAGCTTGTCGGTTGTAACCGTCGACTTGGTTGCATCGGAGTCGGCGGGTGGTTTTCTCTTGTTATTTTTCTTTTCAATTTGCATCTCCCTGGACGAGCTTGCGGAAGGATGGGATGCGCAGGATCGTCGCAGACCAAAGGAGACGGTGATTTCACCCATTTCAACGCTTTTTATTTTTTTCCCTGCTGACCATGAATCGCGATCCCTCGAGTGTGCTGCAGTTTTCTTTCTTCTGTTTTGATCTGATTATTTTGTCGTTGCCGTTCGAGGGAGCCAGTTCGATTGTCTGTCAATGTCAGTCGTGGTCCGATGCTGTTTTCTGATCGAGCTTCCTTGAGTTCGCCGTGAATCTGCTTGTTTTTTCTCGTTATATTGATATTCTTGCTTGATGTGTTTCATCTTTGTCCTTGTGTCCTCACTTGCTAGAGCACCAGTGAGGTGTTATTCTTATACGGACGAATGCCTTCTGAGGCTACTTCGCATTAAGGTGACAAAATCCTGCTGCTTTGTGAGGTCTTTGTGGAATTGATGTTTTCCATGTGTTGACTGGTTCGCTCTTTGATTCTTGTTCTCAAAGTGGCCCTGTTGATGTTATTTATTTGGTTAAAAATTCTGTCCTCTGACAGTAAGGTGATTAAGTTCATATCCATGGTAGGGAATGTGAAGAAGATACATAAGCCTAAGCCATGGAAGCATCCTCAACCTATCACAAAGTCACAGCTGATGCAGTTGCGAGATGAATTTTGGGATACTGCTCCTCATTATGGTGGTAGAAAAGGTATTTTTCATTGCATTTGTATGGCTGGATTTCTTTGAAGGTAGCAAATGTAATGAAGATTAGCTACCATCGTGAACGACTTCTCACTGAGAAATGACCTGTTTTAACTGAAGAAATAGTGGCCAGTGGACTTAGGTAAAAATGATTGACTGTGCTGTGCTGGCACAAATATTCAAGGTCTGTGTGAAATCTCTCCAGTTTTGCTGAGCATTGGTTCACTCTAACTGAAAAAAATTACTAGAGGCGGGAGTTAGTGTTTGGATTGCATGATTTAGTAGAGTCAAAGTGTTCTTATACCTGAATTTGTCTAGTTTGAACTCTAATCTAGGGGGTCCACGTAACTCATTTGGCTTATCTTTAGCATATTTTCTCTTTCCTAAGCATATCGCCCCATGTTTAAGGAGAAAGGATGCATGATGCTATTGTTATTAATGGCTAGGAAGGATCATAGACGGGCTTATTTTGGCATGCCTTTAATCAGGTGACTCGGGTAGAGGTTGAAGAATTGCAACTTCCATTAGAAGTAAAAACTGTTTATTCCTAATTTGCTAAATGAATTGAGGGATGGAGCGACTTAGATGTGTTTCCTATTTTACTAGAAATAGCAAAGGCCACCAGAAAGCAGCCAAAAATCTCATTGCCTCTCCCAGGATTATAACTAACAAGCCAGATCACGTACCTTCCTGGCTGTTCTTTTGGTGATTATTAGCTTGACTGAATTACTTTAAAGTACACAATTGATTTTGTTAATTTTGTCTGTTAGACCTCAGTTCATTCATGATTAGATCTAGTAATGGGATAACATATTTTCCATTATTTCGTGTGGGACTGTAGAGATCTGGGATGCGCTCCGGGCTGCCGCAGAAGCTGATCTGAGTCTTGCACAAGCAATTGTGGACAGTGCAGGGGTCATTATCCAGAATGCGGATCTGACTGTTTGCTATGACGAGAGAGGTACATCTTGGCTCTGTTGGTGAACTTCCTATTCCATGGTCAGCTTCCTGTCTACTGCCGCATAAATGGAAGTGTTCACATGGCTCTGAAAATGAAAATGCAGGTGCTAAATATGAACTTCCCAAGTATGTTCTGAGCGAGCCAACCAATTTAATTCAAGACGCATGAATAATCGCCCTTTGTGTCACAAGATGGATGATTGTAAATCATGTACATTACTTTCCCGTGATCATCGGTATCATTCTTGATGTTTTCTGCTCAATTTCCTCAGAGCCATTTGGTTGACCAACCTAGTAGTTGCCCCCTGTTCCTTAATGATACGATGTACTGGCGAGCATCCAAAACCTCTCGGCCGACATCATTGTCTCCTCGAGGACTTTAGGCTTGGCATAGCCATATAGTCCCGGAAGATAAACCCACCTCAACTTTTCTCACACTTGGATCACTTTGTCATCCTTATGTTTCCTTTTCATTTCTTTTATGTTCTAAGTGGAGCTTGCGATCCACTGCTCGCTTTGAAAAAGTTATGGATGGAAAATGGATGCTTGTGAACAGGAGTTACTCCCATTGAGCCAAAAGTGCCGTGACTTCACTGGCAGCTACGAAAAGCGGAGTTGTCCCGCAACATACTTCCGAAAGATGGAAGGATTTGAACATGAGAATCCACGAAAAAAGCAAACAATCTTCAATGGAGTCACTGAAACAAGGGTACTACACCATAGAAGAAATGTTATGATACAACAGGGAAAATTACAGACTGAGCCAGAGCCATTACGGCTACATTTGTACAGTCTGCACCAACACCACCGACCTCCTGTCGCGTTACAAACAATTTTTTTTATATATATATCCTACTACCAAGTTATCCGCTCGGCGAGGGAGGGCACCGCGCACCGTGTCAGCAATTTATGTACCTCAGTAAGCTCGCATCTTCTTACAACTCAAACTACATACTGTACACGCGACTCCTGCTACATACTGTGTTTTATTCTCAACATGCTCATACCTCCCGCCCTAGAAGATGGTGGCAAGAGCTGTGCGCATTCAACAAAGGTAAGAAACAGAAGCACCTTCTCCCGCTCGCTTCAGTTAGCTATACAGTCAAGTTCCCTATGCCACCATGGTTTGCTGCAGCAACCGAGCAGCAATTCTACGCTCTGCACATGGTTAAGAGGAAATCAGAAAAGCAATGGAACTGTCATACGAGGTACCTTTCTTCTCATCTTCCATTATGTCAGCCTCAATTCCAATAATATTGCTCTTTGGTAATGGAACAATCATACGAGGAGATACACTAACAAAACTAAAGAGAAACGGAGACTTGCCACTCATAGGAAATCAACTTCATAAATCCTTGCTTCGAGCCTAGTACCAAAATCATTGTCTATATCGACAAATGGTTCCAACAATAAAGAATTCTTTATGCTAAGCTAAAGATCCCATCTCGATAATATGAAATAATTAATTAAAAAGAAGAAACAGAACTCTACATAAGCCAAAATACCTCCCATCCGAAATATACGCAAAGCAAAAGAAAACCATATTACCTAAGACGATTGGATATTAAGAGGGCATGCATGCTTTAATTACAATAAATAGTGCATACCTCCAGTAGCAACAAGTTTCTCTACGCGTGCCACAATATGTTTACCATAAGTGTACTTCTTAAGTGCGTTCAAATGAACTTTCACTCGTGAAAGAATCAGTTCGCGATGTTGATCTTCACAAGTTTCCAGCACTTTTTGCACCACATAATTGCCAAATTGGTCCTTCATCATAGCCTAAAAAGTATATAGAATTATCAAAGTTCAAGAACAAAATTCAAAAGAGAGGGACAGGTTTACCAAATACATCAATGGCATGAAAAGTAAAGGAAATTCAGTTCTTGTCTGCATCAGTATGAGTGTGAACTAAAGGAAGTTCAGTTCTTGTCCACACAAGCTTTTGACCATTTCAAAGCGATTAAGCAAAAGACAATGATTCCCAGAAACAGCATTTTAACTTTCCTTAAGTATAAATAGCAAAAATGTACCAACCAAAGCCAGATGAAAATATAAGAAATGCGTCTCCCGAATTCCAGAAACTAGTTCAGGATACATCTGCTTTTAGATTAGTAAGAATAATTGAACTATCCCCTCACCAAATATAAGCCAAAAAATCATTTTCCAAAAACAACAGATTGAAATAGCATAAACCAGGCCAGGCAATTGCTCGTCTAAAATCCTACTAGCTGGTTGTCAATAGTGTAGCATGGTGAAAAGAGGAGGATAGAGCAAACCTGAAGAGGCTCATTCTCGTCAGTTGTTCCAAGCATCTCATTCACCATTAGCTCACGTTCCGCAGGACCTCCAAACGTCAAGCATTTCTCAATCACATTAGATGCGAATTTCTGTTGACTCATAGAAACAATCTTTCCGGCTAATTCTTCAATAATTACAAAGCGCTCATGAGGCTCTCCATGCTCCAAAACATGCTAGTTAAACAGCAAACACAATATATTAGAGATAGCATACAATGAAGTACATGAAGCGTTTTAATACATGGTGAAGGTGATCCATGCCAAGACAAGTGCTTTTGTTTGTTTCCAATGAATAATGCAAATTAGAAGACGGAAGAACACATACTGATTATTAGGAGAATAATCATATGAGAGAAAGAAACTAAAATATCACAAAATACTGTTGTCCAGCAACCTAAAGCAAAAGGTATTAGAAACAGGATGGAAGCTGTCAAATGACGGGAGGAGGATCTAACAAGAGGAACTCATATATACCTGAACCACATAATTTCCATACTGATCTTGAGCTAAGTTGCTAACAGATCCTAAAATCTCTTCCATAACTTTACGTAGAGTTTCGGGGCTCTTGCAATGTTCCAGCACCCTCTGCCAAGAAAAAAGTGAGTTTTCACTGTTTGGACTAGATTTTTGCAGAGGAAGATTGAAAGAATCACAATATAAGAAGCCAGTAGAGTTGCATACTTGAACTACACGACAACCATAAGGATGAGTCGAGAGGGTCGCAATTTGGTCAAAGAATGTAGAAATAATAAAGTGTATGTTATCTTCAGGGACACATTCGATGCATTTCTGAATCACATGGTTCCCATTCTGGTCACGTACACATCTCATTACATGTCCTTCGAGCTCCTCGACCATTTTGATTTTTTGGTCAAGATCGACAACTTCTATAACCTGCAAAAGTTAGCAGACTCCATCTTCAATAAAATAAGCAGAAATGAGCAGAAGACTCGATGTCAAGGCAGACTGCATGAGAGACTCCATTAATATTGCTACCTTCTGAATCACTCTACAGCCATACATCTGAAGGCTCAAAGTCAATACATGTCCGAAAAGCTTGTTAGCCAGCTCTCTTCTCTGGGAAGCAAGTCCATGCTCAAAAAACTACGAGCATAAGAAGCTACTGATTAATCATGTATTAATAAAGTGCTGATTCGCAAAACAATAGATAGCCCACAGAGACGTACCTTCTGTACGACATAATTACCAAAAACGTCTGTCATCAAAGCTAAAGCCTGGGACATGATTTCTTGATAGACCATGGTCTTCTCTGCTGTAGTAGCTGTCTCTAGTTTCTGTTGTATAAACCTACTTCCATACTGATCCGCACTGTCCAGAACAATAAAATCATTAGAGGAAAAGGCAACTGATCAAAAGCATGGACCAAAGTCATTCCCTGAAGTCTTTCATATTCATAGCATACCTGAACTCAACTACATGACCAGCAATATCAGACAGCTCAAAGCACTTGGCTTTATTACTCTTAAATTCTTCCAGAAGTGATGAGGCAAAGACGTCATTAACACTGTACCCAGAATCCAAGTGCCAGCCTCCCATTTTACTACCAGAAAAGTTTCTCATCCCCGAGGAAAACCGCATCAGGTCAGCATGCCTCATTGGACTTGCAGGTACAGCGGGAGAGCGAGGCATCACTGATCCTGCCGAAGGACTTCCAGGATAGGAAAAACCGGCAATAGATGCATGGTTCCCAGGATAACTGCGGTGATCTGAACCTCTGGATTTACCACCAAAAGCGGTACTGTAGTGAGGCTTATCAGGGCTAAGCAATGCACCAAGATAAGCATTTTGCATTTCAAGCATGTTGATATAAGAATTATCCATATAACTATGGTCCGCAGTGCGACCATTGTGAGCACCAAAATGCGCTGAAGCATAGTCGGATGCAGTCAAGTACTGCATATACAAGGGATCCATGAACGGGGCCTCGCCCGGATTATTCGTTATTCTGTTAACAACATTGGCTCCAGAACCAGTTCCGGTTATGCCTCCGCCAAGCATCAAGGTGTCCAATCCTGGGATTCCCAATGCAGATGCCGATGCGGCATTTTCATAAAATGGAGGCAAAGAGCCTGTTCCAACTTGACCAACCATCATAGATGCTAATGGATGATCAATAGAGAATCCATTCAACCGAGAGTTCGGCGATGAAGAAGCTGAACCTTCTAAATGCTGGTACTTAGATGGATAACCTGCTACACCATTGAGAATAGAAGTAGGCAAGCCCTTCAAGTACGCACTCCTTGTGGCAGGAGGAGAGATTTGGTGCTCGTCTTGCCCATCGATGATAAAATTTGGCTTCCTAAAGTCAGACCTCTGGACACCATTCTTCCCGACATCAATATATTTGACGTCAGATAAATACGGAGCCACATCAATATGCCCACCAGACTCAGTTTTTGTAATGTAAGCAGACAAATCATGATTCTCATCACCATGAATGCCATAGAATGAATCATGGTGATTTTCCACAGATTGCTCAATCTGGCGTTGCACACGCCTTTCTTCATTGTTGATACTGTCCTTCGGCAGGTTCAAAGCAGATAATGCAGCAACGACATCCGCCGAGTCATCAGCACTTCCCGACACAACACTAAATGCAATCGGGGCAGCAACTTGCCTCTTCTCTGCTGTCCCAACTCTCCCGGCCCCAATGGGAGTTGGGCAAGGACTAGGAGCCCTTGCCAGTACTTGTGGATCAGGAGTATTGCTCCTTGACAAAGAAGCACCAAGAGCAGCAGCATATGTATATGAGGGTGGAGCAGTATTTTGATTTGCATCCACTTTAGCTATGCGACTGGTGTCAAAATTATCATCAAAGGCGTTTCTGCTGGAGGGACGAGAAGGAAACCCATTAACTGAGGCAGGTGGCACCATATCATCCTGCCAATTAAAAAAAAAAAGAAACTATAATGACTGACCAAAAATAACAGCCGAACATGTACGACGAGTTCACAAAGGATTAGCAACAAGCATTCTAAAAAAGCATAAAGGTAAATTCATTTGAATCACCTGGAAAATCTCAGCAATGCTCTTCTGCTTGTTAACAATGCCCAGTCCTGACAGGCCAATCAAATCATTTGCGCCCCACTCACCTGATCCATGCACTTTCTCAGGCAAAGAGTCTTCCCTCGTGGAATCAAAACCAGGTGGCGTTGAAAAACTTGGTCTGCTAGCACCATTATCGGGCCTATTCAATTTCCTTGTGTCTCCTATACCACCCAAAGAGGGTCCTCCTTTAATCCTCTGAGCAAACCTCCAGTTTTCTTTCGAGATCAAAGGAGGAGGGAGGCGTGGGTTCAGATTCACATTTGAGTAATAGTAAGACAAGTATGCAGGGTCAGACCTAACTGCCTCCTCTGTCACAAAGGACTTGCCGTTCTTCGCACCAGAGAACCCCAGAAGACGAGCTCCACCGCCATTTCCAAACAGCATGCCCTCGGCATTCAGCGAGCCCTCCACAGTGGGCGGAGCGGAACCGTACCTATGTATGTTGAGTTCCCTCTCGCGGTCATTGTCCTCTTGACGACGCTGCTCGCGAAGCAACGAAGCCACCTCCTTCTCCAGCTCATCCCCGAACGACGCCTCGTTACCGCCCAACATAGGCATCCGACCAAACTCGGACAACATTATCAAAACACTATCCCCGGTTCGCCTACTCACGCCATAAACCTAATCCATCACTTCCAGAAAAGAAACCCAAATGGCAACACCAGGAAACGATCGCAAAGTCAACCTCAAGATCGTAACCTTCAAAACCCACAAACCATCATCAACAAGTTACAAACTTTAGCAAGGTCCCATCCCCAGTTGATCAAAATCAAAATAAAAACCCAAACTCTCTACCAGTTAAAGGAGCAGCAAGACCATTTCCACTTCCACCTCAAACCACCAGCTGACAACACAAACTAACCATGAAAAGTGGCAGGTGAACCACAAGTCCTCCACCCCATACCCCCAAAAGTGATTCACCTAGGAAACAAACAAATTCATCTTTTGACACCCAACAGTCCCATCCCCGCGTCCATAAACCGAATGAACAACAACAACAACAAAGAACACGGCTTTGAGGAGAAGTAGCAAGGGAGAGAGGGACGAGTCCGTTGGTGGGGATTTTAGGACGATAGCCCAATGAGGGAGTTGCGAGTGTGAGAGAGAGAGATAGGAGGGGCATTAAAATCCTCGGCGGCTGTTTGTTTTTGGGCTTTCTCTTCTTACAGGTAGTTTGTAGGGTTTCTTTTTGCAAAAACATGGTTCAAATCCAAACACACGGTAAGATTAACATGTGCTTGCCTGGGAGGGGGGGGGGGGGAGTTGGTCAGAAAGAGATATCCCCCCGACACTCTCGCCACCCCTGTAATAATAAATGTGAAAGTGGTGGTTTTTGTTATTACGTCGCATGGGATTGGATGGGGGTTAAATCCCAGAGGAAGGGGGACAGACAACGTCGTCTCCCCCCCCGGGCGAATAGATTAGCAGCCCCCCATTTGATCTTCCTCACCTCGTCCTTTCTCTTTTGTTAAATCAGCAAACGGGTATGGCATCAGACGGTTAGAAACAAAGGTTAACCAGATGGTCTTCTCTTCTCTTCTATGAAGCATCTGAACTACAAAAAATGGGTGTTACGGTGTGGTAACTAAACTGTCTGAGTCTGACGCGGCAACGCCAGTAGCTACTCTCAAGCATCGGAGGGGACCGACCACTCTTGCCCAGTGTTTGATCTGCGCCTTCATATTCTCCGGCAAGATATATGCTTTCCATTTTGGGATTGGCGGGGTGACGAGTGGCACTGAGCTATCCATGCCCCCGTGATTCACGCAATTCACCCAAACTACAGAATTCTGCACAGAACAGAGTAGCTAACAACGCACTGCAAATAATCGAACAGCAACCAAATCAATCTTATTCCTGCTTTGCGCAACAACACTCCGACCGTCCTCCGACAGCCCAGGCAACGTCACTGCAACCTCCGCACTTCTACCGCCTCCGGCGCACAGCTCACACCGCAACCCGCACTGATATTTCCGTAACCAACTCCCTAACAACCCCCTTCCCCATTTAACTCCCTTCAACAGACACTCGGGCCAGCCGGCCCAACACATTTACAAAGCCCAACCCAATAACCTCTAACTAACATAACTACTACCCACTACCAGCTCCCACACCAGCAACCAAAACCAGCAGCATCAGCTCCTCCAGCACCCGCATCAGCCACCAGCAGCAATTCATCAATTCATCTTGCAACACCCCGAAAGGTAAGGTCTCTGTATGTCGTTGTCCCATTCGGGATTCTTGATTCCTTTCTCTCGTTGTCCTGTGAGTAAGCCGAGCAGATTCTCTGTGTCGGACAAAAACCTCTTCGACGGGGATTAACTTCCTCGGCAGATGAAGAGATTCTACACGACCCCTCTTCTCCCAAATCATAGTTGGAGGCAACCGCAGAAGCAGAAGCATAGTCCATTAGTAGTTGGCTTCGTTTCCAGAGTTACGGAGCCGCAGAGAAACCTTAAAAATGGACTCTCGAGTCTCGACTTAAAATCAAGCCGACATGATCTGCTATGTGTCCGAATCGGGAAGGAAGCGGTTGTTTCCTTTTTGTAATAAACTCTTAGTCAACCACGGATGCCTTTCTGAAAAACTGTCAAGGAAATTTGTCTTCCCCAGTGAATTTGTTCAACGAGAGCATGAATGGGCTGAGAACATAACAATTCTGTCATTTGCCTCTATATCATCGATTCTTATCGGGGATTCTTTTATTATGACAATTTGTAATCCATTTAATTTCAAGTCGTCAAATCTGGGCATCATCTTAGAGCATCTTGTCAGTGAATATCATATTTTAATGTGAAGGTTCGTTCCTCCTTTTCTTCAATCTCACAATAAACTGCTATTGAGCAGTTGATTTCAGGCTCGGCAAAGTTGCAAGAGCCCTTCACCCTCAGGTTGTGCGCATTGAAACTGCCAAAGATAAACGGCGGGTCGTTGTAGCTGTGGAATTCAAGGTTTCCTCGTCATTTTTCTTCCCCCACCCACCCGGGACATTTGGCTTTTTACTGTGCTGTAATTTGAAAAGCATGGGAGTTTGCTTCGAAAATGTCCGGCTATTGGCTTAAATGGACCATCCCTCTTAGTTCTCAATTGATGCAGGCTTAGCGGGGGTTCAAGAAATCGAGATGAAAGAAATAGACGCATAGCTACCTACTGAAAGAGAATGATATCAGGATGAGGGGATGCATGAAGCACAGCATTGAGCTCTTGGTCGCAACCAAAGTGCAAACTAAGTAGAAGAATTATAATTGTTTCTGTGTACCTGCAAATTTTGCTGACCTGGGCAAATTTCCTTTTGTACTGGTGGGAGATGGTGCAATGGAAGAGGGTTTTCTTTCTTTCTTTCGATGGTGCAATGGAAGAGGCGTTTATGGCTGCTGTGAGTCCTGCTTATCCACCCGCACCACATTTTGGCTGAGGCCAGAGGCCGCTACCCTCCTCCGTGCTATCTAATCCCAGTTTCCGGCTCCCTGGAAGACTTGATTTTCCTCGACTGAAGGACGACACCCTAATGTTCATTCGGTCACATTCCTCGGAGAATCGGATGGAAGAGATGATGAGTGAACCTGACAACGATGTGAAATTACCGAATGGGTTGTCCTTCAATGCCCTCGAGGAAATGAGTGAGGATGGGAAGCTATTGATAATGGAGCGCCTAATCCAAACCAGTTATTCAGCTTGGATGGCCACCCGGATACTGCAAGAAAGGCGGGCAACAAGTTCGAGAGAAGCTACACCTTGCTGGCTAGGGATGACGCCTTCTGCTTCAGCTGAAGACCAGCGGCCGCAGAACTTGCTGATTACGGCGGGATGCATCCCGCTGTGGAGACCTATATGGACTGGTATCAGAATGTCGTAGGCAGCGTTTTACATAGTCGTTTCTCTAGGCCTCGAAACTTCTTGTAGAATTGCCCGCGTTTCTGATTTAGCAGTTTTCAGCTGTTTCTCTTCAAGTGTTCATCGGGATCAGTGGCGTTGCATTCATTCATGTGAACTTTTGTATCCAGAAGGATGTTTCCAGTAATCTACCACAAGAAGCTGAATGATCACATCACATTCCTCAAAATCAAAGCAACAATCGGTCATTGGTAAATACATGGACATCCAGAAAGATCGAATCAGTTTTGTCGCCTGACATCGGTTTTCCTGGATGGCTCCATGGCATGACACTGCATGCAACCCAACAAGAAAGACCTTAGGAATCTCCCGAAAACCCCCTTCCCCGTCCTCCTTCCCTGCGTCATCTTCGCTTCAGGTTGGGCGACACGTTCCCCCGGTTTCCTTCTCCTCAACGAAGCCTCGCGACTCAGGGACGGTGCTGGTGTGATGAATTGCCATCTCTGAGACCCATAGAGATAGCTTGCTTCCATAACACTGCAGCTGCTGCCTCTGCTCCTCTCCCTTTCTCTCGTGACATGACCATCGATTCTCGTGTTCACCCCTGCTTTCTTATGGAAGTAAATCAACGAAGACGACACCGATCTCTCGGAGCTATCGCTGGTCCTCCCGCTGCAGGTGCTGCTCCTACTGTTCGTGCTGTTGCTTCGCGACGACAACACCGAGAAGTCCTTGCTGGACATGCTGCTCGTGCGGCTAGGATTGCAAGAGATCCCGGTTCTGGTCTTCTGACAAGGGAAAACATGCGGCAGCAGCTTCCCGTTGAGGAAAAGGTGATCTGCGGGCGAATTCCCAGACGATCCATCAAAGGGCGAATCAGGCGTTATCGAGCCGAACTCAAACTCCAGCTCCAGACAATCCTCTTCGGCCTCGACAGAAGGGAAGGTGAACCCATTGTCCGGGAACTCTCTCCGGCGGACGGTTGGCATGGCGAAGAGTTGGCCGAGGCTCATTGCGCTTGTTAGACAGGTATATATTCAAAGGAACAACAGCAACAAGGGAAAGTGGTCCATTTCTGAATTCACGGACCCTTTCCTTTCCCAGTTTTATATGCATTTCTTTTTTATCATCGAGTGGCATGATACGTGGGTGTGTTCTCGCACGAGTGCGTGTCCCCCCGACCCCAATGATGAAGCCCTTAATGTTCCTGGCTTTTGGAGTTCGGCTTGTCTGTCGCTTTCCAACCCCCCCTACCACCTTTCCAAGGCAAACACTAATCCCCCAAACAAAGCAAGACCCAGATCTGTTTAATTTTAAACCCAGATGGGATCTTGTTTAATGATGGGGATCAACACACTCTCTTGACTGGCTTTTGGGTTTGGTTGTATTAAATCCTGGGGTGAGGCCGCTTTGTTTGGACAGAATACTAAAATATTAAAAAGGGAAAAAGTTGGGGGGCACCAGACACCACAGTTGTCTCCCATTTGGGTTTCCACCCACGGACCAAATGGGCCCAATCCCCTTTGATCTTTCATGATGTCTGCCTGCTTCCCCCTCCATTGCCTTTTCTTTCTTAACTATTATTATTATTATTATTATTAATAATAATAACACCCACCAATCCAATCCTGCTCAGAGCTAATCCTTTATTCCCTCCTCTCCTCTTAAGCACTTCTTAAATCCTCTATTAATTAAAGAACCGGAGTGGATTAGTTTAGCCCTAAGGATAAATGGGCCCCTGTATTACTGCCCAGTGTGAATTATATTGGGCCGATCAGGCCCATCTGGTCCACACTGGAAACTGGCGGATGCAATCACTCGATGTCATGGTTTGCTGATAAACTCCCACGAGAGTTTGCAAGAAACGCATCGAGAAACGGAAGGGGAGTGAAGGGAGCAGCGGGTGTCAATCTTCAATCTTCCTCCTTTCTGCAGCGCCACCAACAAGCAGAACCTGCTTCCTCATCGGACTTTCGGCGGGTTTGGCCTCCGCAAGATGGCTGTACTGTCGTTCCCTCTACTTTTTTTTTATCACATTTGATGGTGACGCTTATCGAATTGGAATTCATTCGTATATCATGTGACAGGGAAAAAGGTTTGAGGGCATCATCGGCCATGGCCGAACTCCAGGAAGGTGGAGACAGCAAGTAGTCGACGCACGTAACATCTCCTGAAGGTTGGGATGACTACACCATCGCTGTGATCAGGTCGATCGAAAGATGGCGATCCCAGGTCATTCATGACCTTGGATGGTCATCTGAGTCATGATTGCCTCTCTCGAGTCGCACCAGTTCAATGATATTGTACCAGAGGTGAGTGACCGACTTTGTGTTGTTCTCCCGCTGGTTCCCACCAAAAAGCCCCAAGTATTGTTTGCGCCACTGAAACCTTTTTCTTGGCACAAGCAATCCCAGCTTTTTTGGAGATGCCGCAGAAAGCCATCTGGAGTGTGTAACGCGACAACAATACCGTCCTGGAGAAAGGCTCCTGAACTGGGATTAAGGGGCTTGACTGCCAGACTTCCACTGTGCCAAATGTTCGGAGGCTCGAAAGATAAGATCATCACGCGAGATCATTTTTTTTTGTTATTTCTATATTTCAGGAGATGTTCCTGGTAACCATCAATGGATGAGTTATGGTATGTCTGCCTTACCGGAGCACTCATCCCAACCAGACTCGATTTAGACACTATTAGGAATATTTTACTGGGGATCTCATAAAAAATTGCTGAGTGATAGAAGAAGCTCAAAATCCATCAAAAGCCACTTATCGTGAGAGGCCTTGAATAGAAAGAGTGCAAATGATGGCATGTTCAGCATAACTGCCAGGTTTCGCCTGCAACTTTCTCCCTTTGAGTTTATGATCCCGGATCTTGTCTGTACTCGCAGCTTATTTCTTCCGTTTTATGTTTGGCTACATGGCATAGATTCCAAGTACACATATTTCAAGCTCACAACAATGAGCAAGGCACATACAAATCTCGGATATTTTAATCATCCCCTCTAGTGAAGGCATTGCTCCTGATTGTTCAGTGACAGGATCTGCACTTTATTTACTTATCAACTCTTATATGTATAATATGCAGGGTAGAACAGCTTGTAGATTGAAGGTGCGGACATGACAGAAGAGAGGGAGCGCTCATCTTATGGAATTACTCGGTAAGCTGGATTCCCAGGGATCAATATCTGAATCCTCCCTTTCCCGTCTGGTTGCCAGCATTGACTTTCCCTTGTCTGAGAACTTTCTGGCCTGCTACTGCCAGAGTTCTCCCCATGGTAGTCTCCCATACTCCTCCTGCGGCGCTCGTTGTGCCCCTCCAAGCGGCTCCGGCAGCTTCTCTTTGATTCGTCGAATTCATGGAGCTCATGAAACCTGCGAGCATAACTCAGAATGGCAGGTAGATTTGATTTAGGAATTTATTGTAGCATTGGCTCAAAGTCTCGATGTATGTCGGGGCGAAAGTACCTGCTGCATTGTTGACAAAACCTCTGCCTCAGTCCAGAAACAGTGGCGGCGGGGGCCTTGGCATGGACCTCACAGACTTTGTGACGGCGATAGTACCGCTTTGCATCGCTCATATCAGCGACGCACTCGTCAGCCTGGCAGGCCGGGAGGGAAGCTTCCCGGCTGCCATTCTTCCTGTTCCCAGAGGAGGACGTGCCTTTCTTCCTTTTATCGTCATCCGGGAGGGAAGGGAATTCCCCTTCAGACGCTGCCACGGGAGCCTCGTCGTCCTCCGGATCATCGCCGTTGTATTCTCCGATGCGAGAGGGCTTCTTCTTGGCATCGAAGCGCTTGGCACTCATGGTGTTGGGGGGAAACCGGATGTCAGTGTGGCGAAGTGGCGCTGCGACTAGCCACTCAATATATAGTGGCAGAAGAGTGGAGAGAATAAATGAAAAAGGCAGGTCGTAGTGATAGGAGAAGGACCACCGGGGGGGGGGGGGGGGGGGGGTGTTATTGACAATCAGGATTCATCCATATATAAAAAAAATGCACGTGGGATGGATCGATCATAAACAGAGTTTTTGATAAGAAAGCAGGGAAGGCTTGAATGTTGTTGACCAACACTTTAAATCTTTTTTCTTTCATTCTGGCTGTGTGTGTGTGTTTAAGTGAGAGTGCAGGTCGCGTTCAGTCTCAAACAAGAAGACAAAAAGCTTTTGTGGGTAAGATTCCCGTTGTTGTTGATGAAATACTGAAAATGAATTCCAACAAAAACAGATGGCGTATCTTTGTTAAGGGAAGAGGGGGACGTCCGGGGAGCATCAGATTCCCAGCGTTATCCTTCCTTTGTTGATATCCTCTGCAATTTCTTTTGTCATCGCCAGCGAACGTTGGACCATGATTATGGGCCTAGCCCAACATCTATGGATCGGCCCGTTACACGGGTAACAGCTATCCAATCCTATCCTCGGTCTGTAGTCAACTTTGTTGACGTTGTTTGTCATCAATATTTTCTCTTTAGGACACACTCGTTTGGAGCGGGTGGTAATAAAGAGGAAGGAGGTGGGGTTTGTTGGGGGTGGTGGGGAGTTAGGGATGGGGGAGATGATCAAGGTGATCGGAGTGATCGGCGGCGGTCAGATGGGCTCCGGTATTGCCCAGCTGGGGATCGTCCATGGCTTCCATGTCTACCTCCTCGACAACGACCCCGCCGCCCTCGGCAAGGCCCTCCATCTCATCTCCTCCTCCATCCAACGCCTCGTTTCCAAAGGCAACCTTTCCCAGGTCACCCGATTTTTCAGTCTTTTGTTAATTGATTTCTTTGCCTGCCGATTATTGACTATCGGATGGTCGGTCTGTGGTAAATTCTGCTTTGTTGCGTGGAGTTGCGTCCATTCTTGGAGTGTTGTCGCCTGATTTTTTTTTCCGGGTTTTGTGGAAGGCTGAGAGGGATGAGGCCATGCGGAGGTTACGGTGCACCTCCAGCTTGGACGAGCTGCGCTCTTGCGACTTTGTTGTCGAGGCCATTGTCGAATCCGAAGATGTCAAGAAGAAGCTGTTCTCTGATCTCGACGGGATTCTCAAAGCGCCGGCGATCTTGGCATCTAACACGAGTTCTATCTCCATAACTCGTTTAGCCTCTGCCACGAGGAGACCGGGCCAGGTACTTTCTGTCCATGTCTTCCGGATTGCGTACCTTGGTGTTGACATTTCAGAGATTCGTTTCGGGTCACAAGTCTTCCCGTAAATTGCAAAAATTTGCATTGTTAAAAGCTGGGCAACATATCTCTTCTTCCTGGCATTGAGGGCTTCATTTCCCCTGTAGGTAGTTGGGATGCATTTCATGAATCCTCCGCCAGTAATGAAACTGGTTGAGATCATACGCGGCGCAGACACCTCTGATGAAACATTTTCCGCAACCAAAGCCCTTGCTGAAAGGTGAGCAACTATCAACTTCACCATTTGTGGTTTACTAGAGCCAGTACGTCAGTTTTTTTCCCGATAATCGGGGTAGCTTCTCCTCAGTAAAAACATGTCTTGAACTTGTTTCCACAGGTTCCGTAAAACTGTGATATGCTCGAACGACTACTCCGGCTTCATCGTTAACCGAATCCTGATGCCAATGATAAACGAAGCATTTTACACTCTGTACACAGGGGTGGCCACGAAGGAAGACATAGACACAGGAATGAAGTTGGGAACGAATCACCCGATGGGTCCCTTGGAACTCGCTGATTTCATCGGGCTGGACGTTTGCCTGTCTATAATGAGGGTGCTCCAGGATGGCTTAGGAGACGCTAAGTACGCCCCGTGCCCATTGCTGGTGCAGTACGTCGATGCTGGTCGCCTAGGAAGAAAGCGAGGGATCGGCGTCTACGACTATCGGAAAACGCCAGAATTAGTGAAACCTTCTGCCCAGCTTTGAATGTATGGATAGATGTCCAACCTTTGAACTCTTAAATCGGACCCATTAAGTGTGCGAGGGATTGAAACTGAATAAATCTCAAGGTTGCGAGCAAAATGTAGTACCATACGGAGCCCATTGAGCTAAGAACAGAGGGCCCATTTACGAGGCCCATGGTACGATAACAGAGCCCGGCCCAAGAGACCAAGAATGCGTTGCGCAGTCAAATGGATTGCGGCTGATGGCGACCGCAAAGAGACGAAGAGCGGAAAGAACACATTCCTTTTCTCCGATTTAGTCTTGCTTGTCTTGTTTCTTTCTGCTGTCTGGGGGGTGGGGGTGAAGGATGGCGTTGAACGAAGGCGGATCTGCGGCGTCGCAGGCATACCTCGAGGGCAAGGCGGTGTGTGACACCAAGAGACTGATTGCCGAGCTCTGCCGCCACTTCTACACCCTCGGCTGGGTCTACGGCACCGGCGGCAGCGTCGCCCTCAGGGTTCATGACGACTCCCTCCCTCGCTCTCACCAGCTCATCGCTATGTCTCCCTCCGGTCCGATCACTCTTCATGCATGCAAAACTAAATTATCCATCGCTTGTCTCGTGCATGCCCGCGGTTGGTATCGGGGATTGATTGATCGTCTCCTGTTGTCTGCTTTGTTTGGGATAGGCGTTCAGAAGGAGAGGATGGAACCTGAGGACATGTACTTGTTGTCGGAGAGAGGGAAGGTGTTGTCTGCTCCCCCACCAAAACCTTACCCGCACAAAGCTCCCAAGTGTACGGACAGTGCCGATGTCTTCATGAAGGTATCCTTAGACTTTATAGATTGCATGCCTTGGGGACATTTTTCCGCGGGACATTTCCCTGTTGCGGTTCCGTTCATCGCGGTCTTTAATTACGACTGTTGCTCTAATCTCTGATCTACCCTTGCATGGCGTCCTTCTCAGAGTCAAATGCTGACCATCTGCTTTCCTTTTCATGTTTCCTCTTTTTCCAGGCATTTGAGATGCGGAACGCAGGAGCAGTAATTCACAGTCATGGCATTGAATCTTGCCTTGTGACCATGCTAAATCCCTCGGCAAAAGAGTTTCGGGTAAGTCATTCTGCTTATGAAGCATGCATCCCTTCTTATATTTTTCCGACTTGGATTATATGATAACAAAATTGAAAGGCGGAATGAACATGTGTTTTCTGGGTTTCTATGGATGTATATTTGGACCCTATCTGCCTAACGTTAATTAAAATTTGACAGAACCTCACCATATTTAGCCAAATTTTGATTGAAGAGGTGCTATGAATTCTCGATCATGATGTGGTAGGGATAATGTTTTACGTTTCAAGAATATTTATAGTGTTTCATCACTTGTGAATAACCAAATGTAAGATCAGATTTCTGGTATGGGATGAAAAACTCCATACAAAGCATTACCCCCAGTTTCTATATTCTGAATTTTTAAGCAATGATTTGACGGTGGAACATGCTCGAGAGGATTTGATCTTGACCATTACTCTTTTTTCTTTTGCCTGTGGTTACAAGCTTCTTGTTGAATCTTTTCAGATTGCCCATATGGAAATGATCAAAGGTATTCAAGGCCATGGTTATTATGATGAACTTGTCATCCCCATAATAGAAAACACTGCACACGAGCGTCAACTCACAGAGTCACTTGCGGAAGCTGTATGTCCCTGTTTATCTTGTGTAGTCTGATTGGATTTCCAATTCTAGAACTGCAGAAAATATTTTATTTTTATTTCCACTATCTATTGGATCTATAGAACTCTTCTAGCGTTGTCAGCCTTCCATATGTTAAAAACTAATGGAGTTTATCAATGATATCATGCTGGAGTGGCCAATACTTTTGGTGTCATGTCTGGTGCCTCCTTACAGGCCTGGGCATATGTTGGCCTTTCTTGATCAGCATCTGACTGCTTTTCACTTTTATTGCCTGCCACAAGTTTTTTAAATTAGCTGAGATGGAAAGTTCCTTTTGTTTATAGATAGAAGGTTACCCGAGGACGACGGCTGTTCTTGTTCGGAATCATGGTGTCTATATATGGGGGGATGCATGGATCAGTGCTAAAACACAGGTAAATCTACTATTTGGTTATACTGATGGTTTGCAGTTTTTGTTCAGAAAATTCGGGATAAATTGGCCATAACATAGGTTTCCAGCTTCTCTTTGTTTCACTTTTTCCTCATAACTGATGATTTGTATATTCAGGCCGAGTGCTACCACTACCTATTTGATGCTGCTGTCAAACTTTATCAACTTGGGTTAGATTGGTCCACCCCAGATCATGGTCCCCTTCAGAATGGAAAAACCCTGAGTGGGTATGGAGGCATTTCAAAGTCTCTAAAGGCCACGGATTCACTGCCTGTAAGTTGATTTTCTGATTGACAGAGCTTTTTTTCCATAAACTTTTCTGATGGAACTGCTGTTTTCTCTGCTTTATCTCCTGCCTTCATCATCTTCTCGCATATTCATAGGAAACTTATAAAAGCCTGCACTGATTTGTCTATTTTTTATGCAGAGGTGTATTCTTCTAGACATTGAGGGAACTACTACTCCAATATCATTTGTTACCAATGTTCTTTTTCCATATGCTTGGGATAATGTTGAAAGTCATCTTTCGACCACATTTGAAACGGCAGAAACTCAAGATGATATTCGTTTACTACGTGCTCAGGTGTGGCTATTGATACTTCTTTATATTCTGATTAAAGAAAATTATGGGACAGCAGGTGCAGACCCAGTAGATGATCCCATAAGATGGGCTAATCAGTTTGTCTGTTTCATATTTTCTATAGTCTTCCCTTCATTAAAATGCTATGGTTTCATGAGATTTTGCTGAACTAACCTCTGGGAAAATACTTAGATTCTTACAACCTCACTGAATTTCAGGGAACAATAGAAAAATCTCCTTGATCAGGATTATGCTGTGGCAGTTCTCTAATGAATTTCCTTTGATGGTGAAGGGCAAGATTGCTTCCCATGCATTCTGATCAGGTGTGAATATTATTTTTGTTGATTCATAGATTGAAGATGACTTGGAAAAGGGTGTCCAGGGCGCTGTACCTGTCCCATCCGATGAGGAAGGGAAAGAAAAGGTGATTGCAGCTTTGGTTGCCAATATCGAAGCAATGATAAGAGCTGATCGCAAGATTACGTCACTGAAACAGTTACAAGTAAGACTTAAGACTTACAAATCATCAGGCATGTTGAAGTCTTGTGGTGCTTTCATGTAAGTGGATAACATTTTATGTTCAGGGTCACATATGGAGCTCTGGATTTTCCAAAAAGGAATTAAAGGGAGTAGTGTTTGATGATGTACCGTTGGCACTTGAGAAGTGGCATGCTTCTGGTCATAATGTAAGCCCTGACATATCCTCTTAATCTTTATTTTTGCGTTTAATTAAAGAATGTTAGATGTTAGCTCTGCTTTCGTCATGGTTCAAAATATATTGTTCATTGTGTTACATAGTGAGCTTTTTACTCGTCCATCAATTTACTCATAATTCAGGCAGTTCTGTGACCATGGATTTACTTTGGCGTCACTATAAAATTCGAAAATGAGTGGCTGAGGTAAAACAAGAAAGCCAAATTTTCCTTATTCGAACAGCATTTTGCACATCCAAATGGTAGAGCTTCTCGGAAAAGAAGCAATTGGGAAGTACTGAATATCTCGATTTCACTATTTCCATATTCTTCATGCTTTCATGCCAACATAAAATGCTATCTTCTACTTTTCCTAATTGTTATTGGATTATTCTTCTGCACCAGGTCTATATATATTCCAGCGGTAGCAGATTGGCTCAGAGACTTCTCTTTGGAAATACAAATCATGGAGACCTGAGGAAGCATCTCTCCGGATATTTCGATACAGCTGTGGGGTAATAATTTTATCCTTTTTGGTTGTATTGTCGATCTCCATTTCATCTTATTGTCCCCAGTGATACGGTCCCCTTATCACAAACCTGATTCTCTGCCTTCTCTCTGTGAAGGAATAAGAAAGAAACATGTAGCTATGTTGAGATCTTCGAATCGTTGGGTGTTGATCAGCCATCAGAGATTTTATTTCTCACGGATGTATATCAAGAAGCTGTTGCAGCAAAACAGGCAGGCAAGCAAAGATCTTTTTTGCTTCCTCTCTTCTGTAAATAGATTTCTTATTAGACTACTTAGTTAACCACTTTAGACTAACCTTCTAAATGGTGCTGTCTTATATTTTTTCCTTGGTATGCAAAGTTGGGGTAATTTGAGAAAGAAGATGCAAATTAAGTTACACCTCATTGTATCCTACTAATATAGATGTACAAGTGTTGAACTCAATGCAGAGTGTTTATTTCTTACTGAACGTTATAGCCTTTCAGGGTGCAACTTCCTGCCAACTACACTAGATTTGTTTTGTTCCTAAAAACTTGTTTTTTCAAAATTCCAGAGGATAGCCTTCCAGCACCATCGAATTTCTGCTTTATAATATCGATTTATTGCTAATGTGTAGGTTTCCAAGTGACCATCTCTGTCCGTCCTGGGAATGCACCACTTCCTGAAAATCACTGCTTCAAAACCATTAGATCTTTCGCGGAGATCTGAAACTATATTAGGGAATGGAAATGACTGGCCAAGGTGACTTAGTCCACTTCAAATTAATTCACTGTATCCGCTGTACTACTTGTACTTTCATCCGTATGAAATTGTATAGTTATATTCGATAATGTCACTGCAATGACTGCAGATGACATTGTTCGACTGTTCTGACCCATTGAATCATGTGACTTCATGCATTGTAGGGGAGTCTGCTTCCAGAGGTATCATCTGTACTGACCTATACCATTCAAGCTCCATTGGAACACCTCCCCCAAGTCGGGGAACTTAATTAAAGGGACGGATTTTCGGAATCCAAATGTTTCTGATCCACTGCATGTCTGTTTGATCAAGAGAATAAGCCGTGGCGATGCCAAGCGTCAGGTTAAAAAATGTGTAAACCCCATAAGTCTACAAAAAAATATTAGTCATATACTCCTATTCAACAACTTTAGATGGCAACTAGTTTTCCTGATGAAATGATTGTTGGTATAGTGGAGATGATGCAGGTCAAGCCCGGGACCAAATAAAACATTGCCGTTGGCATTGTCCCAGGTAATACTTGTGAATGTGTTACAGCCAAATAATATTACGTTAAAAGTTGATAAAAATAAGTAAAAGGTTATTTAGTAATATACGAGTTATGGATTTATTCTCCCTACGAGTGAGAGATTGAAGGAATGGCCTATATTGTGAGACCTCTGGGTGTCACCTGCACGAACGTTGTTGGGTGACGGTCGGTTTCTGTCTAGATCAAGGGCATCGGAATGGACTGCAACGAATGAGCATTGGGGTTCCTGTCAGCAGTGTTCATTCTTCACTCGAGTGGGAAACATGTTTTTGTTAGAGAGGTACCGTCGCTTAGTAAGGGCAGCAGCCCTTGCTTTGTTTCCTCTATTTGCAAATCACAACTGCCATCGTCCTTAACTAATCAAAATGAATGGCAGACAAATGCTAACACGACATTGAACATTGTTAAACGAGCTTTGTTCCCAAGTCTGCCATTAGAGTTTGAAACTACTTCGGAAGTAGGCAATGCCTTGATCCTGAAGCAGAAGGCTCCGGGCGCTCAGAGACAACAAACGGCGTAAACAGGGCCACTCCCGCAGGCAAGGAACAAGCTCAATTTCGCCAGCAAGGTCAAAACGGATAATGGAGAGTGGGCAGGACGACCAAAAGCTCAATGAAGATTTAGTTTTATAACCGATGGACTTAAAACTCGGAGAGACACGGAATCCCAGGCACAAGAACCATTTTTTTTTTTGTTTAAAATGAAAACTACGATCTCATTTGCTCTTGCGCCGTGGGACGTCTTCGTCGTCCTCAAAATCATCGTCGTCGTCAAAGTCCTCCGAGTCATCGAGGTCCTTCAGATCATCATCGTCGTCACCGCTCTCATCCCAGTCGTCGTCCAGCGCTTCTTCGCCATCATCGTCCTCATCATGCACCGCTGGACGACGTCCAGCAAGCCTGAAGCCGTCCTCACGCCCCAAAGCCCACGAATTTCCACCTCCGAGCAGGGAATCCTTCCCTATGGAAACGAAGGACTGAGGATGAGGGGGAGAGACCACCTCCTTGGGGGAGAAAAGGATGGGATGGCTGACCAATGCGGTTCCCAATTCTGCCACGGATTGCTGCTGGCCCGTAAGGACGGTGCGGCGGATGAGTAGGGGCAGGGTAATCTTGGATTTCCCGAGTAGGGACCTGACTGCAGGGGAGGCCATCGTTTGTCCGGGGGAAGGGCCCGGCTGGCGATCGAAGTGTGGAGGCGATTCGCAGGTTTTAAAAGAAGGCCTTCGAGTTAGGGTTTTAGACCAGACACGTGTCGCCTTATAAACTGTATACGACGTTTCTGCCCGGGGGCGCCTCGTATAGGCTAGACCACCCACTTGGGCTCCATTATCGCCCGGCCCATCAGAACGAGGTTAATTTCAAGTTGGGCCAAGCCCAATAAATGGGAGAGGAAAAGGGGGGCAATTGATGACGATATAACTTCCCCTTTCAGGTGGTCAAATTCTTCTTTACAGGAGGATCATCTACATTGCGATTCTAACAAGAGAGAGCTATTTTATAATCTCTCGAAAACAGCCAGCAAAAAGGCGTGTTGTTGTTGTTTCTAACAAATCCTCCCTGCAATCTGCAATTCCCTCATCTCATTCACATCCATTTCCCATACGCGATAAAGGGGTGGCATCTCAAACCATTTCCAAAATTTTTATGTTCCCTGTGGAGTTGGCGGCAACCAGGGTTGATGCCGTCTGACTCCTCCAACACACCGAAGAAATGAACTGCGTGGCGTCTTCCGATTCGGGGCTGGAAAGTGGGTCTCGGGTGTTGAATTTGAACGAGAGCGCGGGCATGGGGAAGGCCTTATGATACACAAATACCTGTTCCAGGAAACATGAACAGTTCACTAACTATGAGCGGGAAAAAGATTTGTAGCTGTTGCTTTTGAAGGCAGTTGTCCAAGGATACCTCATTTGTTTCGGACCCGGTAGCTATGTAGCCATCAGAAACTGACAATCCAACAAAGTTCTGAGAGGAAAAAGAGGGGATTAATGCAGAGAATCGACAAGGCCACATACATATGGCCATACAGCTAATAGGGCAGCAGATATGGATTACAATTCTGATTTCATTCCGAGGAAGGTCATAGCTATACCTTGACATTGGTGTGACCTGTAAATGACTGAATGGGAGACTCGATAACCCGAGATATGCCAGCCGATAGATCCCACAGCTTCAGCGTATTATCGGTGGATGCAGACACAATAGTCAATGGGTCTACAAACTTGACATCACTGACCGTCTTGTTGTGCCCCACCAATGTGCACATAGGGGTCTTGGGATTCCTCAGATCATAGTAGTATATCTTGTGATCGGCAGAACCAAATGCAAGTGACCGACCAGAATCTGATGGAAACTGAACACAGCAAACGTTGGCCTTCGTTTTTATGGTACCAATACTTGTCCTCTGCAGTGGCAAACCACAAAATAAAGAACACTCGTTACACAGACCCGTTAGGATACGCATTGCAAGAAAGTAGATGACTATAGTACATTTGTTTTCAAAGCCTACATCCACCAAGTCTAGAAATAGAATTACCTGATTGATACTCCATAGCTTGACAGAACCATCATCACTTCCACTGGCCAACAGGGTTGGGTCTGCAGAGGAAAAGTCGATCGACCAGACTCGCTTGTCATGTTCTCTCATCTCCACAAGCATTTGACCTCTCGTAACATCCCAGACCTGAAAATAAAGAGTATTATTTATTGGTAAACTCCAATTTTCAGAGAGACAGCACTAATAATACAAAAATAAATAAAGATAACAAAAATCGAGCCAAGTGTCAACCTGTACAACACCTTCAAAATTACTAGATGCAATCTGAGTTTTGATGTAAGTATTCCAGCATATGCTGCTGAGCTTTGACCAACTGGCCATTTCCACAACTGGATAGTTAATGTCACGGTCTTCATTCAAAATCGGATTGTATTCAAAAACCTTAATCTTTTTGTTCACGCCAGCTGTGGCAAAGAACTCTCCATCTCTATCAAAGCTCAGGGAGCACACTAATTTGGAGGAGTTTAGCAGATCCCCCTGTTTGATGTCCGCCTTCACTTTCAACTGACTGAAAGCCAGATACTTGCAGAAACCTCCTAGGAACGGCTGTATCCATCCGATATTTCTACATTGAATAAGTTGGCCTTTTGATGCGGAGTTATTCACAGAACTCCTTTCTGTCATCACAGCAGACCCTTTACCATCACTGCTCAGAGGTGAGAGTCTGGCAAGTGGTCTTCCTGAAGATTTGATAGACCGATACCGAGTCAAGAAGTACGCCGCCTCTAACTTGCTGAGGTTCTTCATCAATCGAGAACTCCTCGAGTGGAAGCCCTCTTCATTTCCAACATGATTTTCAGAACCTTGACCATCATCAACACCACAGAAACTTTCTTCAGAACTATGGATGAATAGGCTAGGACGGACCCTCTTTCTTGATACCATCATAGAAGAGTCACTCATGTCGGCTCTATTTAGTGAAGGTAAAATTGAATCTGTATCCTCATTCTTTTCCATTTCAAGGCATGGGCTCACCTTTTTCTTCAGAATTTCCTGTTGTTTTGACACTTCTTCTAGATCCATGCAAAGAAGGGACAAAGTTTCCTGAAGTTTACCGGCCACTTCCTGTTTTTTCTGTTGCATCAACAATAGAAATTCCAGCAGCAATTCGTCCTTGTCAATTTTCTCTCTAAGCTCTGCTGCAGCTTCACGCGCTTCCAGACAATCTCTTGGCTCATTAAGAAACTGGCTTTGTAGCAACTCGCTGCAATATTGCAACATTTTGTGCTATTAAGCACAAAAATAGTCTCGCTTGCAACAGGAGTAGAACAAGAAAATACATGAAAATGAAGAGGCACATTTCATTAGTATGTTATGCCAGCACACATTATCATTCCAATCAATTTTAAGACTCCATTACGAGATATATCCATCTATCCAGGTCAAGCGTCGGCAGAAGTATGCTTATTTGATCATAATTTCACGTGTAGAATCCGGTAAAGTATCTTTGTTCTGCAAACATTACCCGGCAGAAAATCATGCGTTCAATTCTTTACTGGCTAAAAAAGAGAGCCATACTGTATCTGAGTGAGAAAAGGCGCGCACACATCTCCTGTACATCAAGATAAATGAGCGATCACCTCATCACTGGTCTGCTGCTGGGCTCTGGATGCAAAAGCCATAAGCAAAAAGAAGCTTTCTGGGGCCACTTCAACAACAACTGAGGAGGAAGAACACGATGTCTAAGACTGGACATGATTTGGCACTTCTCTTCACTTGTGCTAAAGGGACAAAATAACTGCACGAAAACAAATGTCACAGATCAATGAAAAGTTAGATAAAAAATGGTGGATACCTTCTGCTATGATAGCTACACTCTAACTAGTAACAAGCAATAAACCATGAAAAGGTGCTGAAGTAAATTAAAAAGGTAACCTCGAAAAGGAGTACACCAAGCCGGTATATATCTGATGCACAGGAACCAGCAGATCCTGAAGCTTCCTCAGGAGTAGTGTACCAACTCATCTCAAGCATTAGAACCTGCTTCATTGGAAAAAAATGAGACTTCTCCTCTCCTTGCTCAACTATGCATCCGGCTCTGACTTTATGATCTCCAAGTTTTCCAATAAACGAGGTTTCCGTCGGATAGACGAAACTAGAGTGTAGGAAACTACTTCCCATTGGAGAATTATTCGATGCTCTCGTAGGCTGAAAATTCTCGTATCTCAGTCTTCCTCTTTGCTGCCGCTCGAGGGGCAAGGAAAATGATTCACCCTTTGCATTGGTCCAGCTATTCAACCCATCATCCAATGAGTTGGATCCAGAATCCGTACAGGATGCGGATTCGATGAAGGAAACCCGGTTGAAAGATGACATCACAAAGCAAGAAGGCTGAACATTTTGAACAACAACCCCTTGTGAATGGGCTACACTCACAATCTCTACAATCTGCCTAAATATATGCAAGCACTCGAGCTCATCGACCTGCCTCTCCGGCTTATCCAACCAGTGTCTCAAGCTGACGTCGTCTCGCTCTAGGGCACATAAATAAGGGTTTACCGAGGAGTCCTCCCCGTAATCACGAGAAAATCCCCGTGCATTCCTAAGGTTATCCACCGAAGCAGAAACGAGCCTCTCCCTGGCTTCCCTAAGCCCGATGAAATCCTGATGAGAGTCGCTGAAGAGGTCGAATCTTTCAGAAGGAAGCAATCTTATATTCCTGTCTGAAAAACCCAAAGGGTTGAATCCCCGAGAGCTCCCAGACTTGTGCCAAGCGGAATCAGAAGAACCTTCCATCACTACCCGCAGAGAAGGAAAGAAAGAGCCACATGAAGACCGGGAAACAACCATCCGGGGGAGGAGTCACGGAAACCCTCCCTAAATTCCACGAGTAGCATCACCATGCATCGCACGCGGCTGCCTCAAATGAGAAAACCCAGCAACCCAACTTCTTCCGTATACTCACTCAAACTCAGCGATCAACCCTGGCAACCAAGAGGAACACCTGGAAGACAGCAAGTGAAGGCCCTTGTAAAGCGAAAACTCAACCTCCATCGAAAGTGGCAGTGCCTACCACTCGGAACTCAATAATATCGTAAACCAGCTAGCAAGCAGGCAGGCAGTCCAAAAGAAGCTGCACAAACGAGGAGAAGGGGAAACCTCAACTACACGCGGGTCAAACACGAAGGTGGTACTTTCAAAACCCTCGGCCTATAATAACACACACACACGAACACACCGACTATAACCCCTCGTTTACATGGGCATCGCCCCAATTCAGCGGAGCATGCACAGAAGAGAGGGTTGGGGTTGGTAGGGGGAGGAAGACGAAGTGAGGTAGTGTGTATGGGTGGGAGAGATAGAAAGAGAGAGAGAGAGAGAGAGAGCAAGTGGCTTAACATCCACCGCACAAATGGAATGACCCCCCTCCCTCCCCCACCCCACCCTCCATACTTGGAGGCCATAAAACCACCACACAGTCCCAGAAAAAGAAAGAAAGAAAAAAAAGAAAACTTTAATAACTCCCACCCCAACCACAGCCTCACAACTCCAAACTCCTCTCTTCCCCAACCCAAACAACCCCAAAACAAATACAAAAGAAAGAAAGAAAAAAAAGGAAAGGAAGGCCTAACCCTCCTCTTTACAGACCCTCCCTTCCACAGGAAAGCCTCCCTTGGAGCTTCATCGTCAAACGGAGAACCACGCCGATTCTTCTTCCCTTTTTAAATGAACTCACACTTCCTACCATTTTCTCGGGTCTTAAAAATTTATTCGTATCAGTCGACGTGGCGCCATGCTCACCTCAAGAAACCCTCTCTCTTTTACTTTGTCCTTTTAGCTGTCCTAATTCCCGGTCATTAGTTATTGATTAATGGAAATGGAAATTGACCTCACTCCGACCCCTATGTCCAGGCTCCGCTCCTGTTTCCCAATCACATTTGTTTTCTGGGTTTCGGGGGTTCTTTCTACTTTTGGGGGGAGCATTGATTAGATTAGGTGATCCCATGTCAATTAGTGGGTGTGGGATTAACTAATACTAATTACTAATCCTGGTAACTGTGGGGACAGGAGAGGACAGATCCCCCCTCCCGACCCCCACGTTATGACCAAATAATAATAATTAAAGTAGCGTGTGGTTGGAATTGAACGCGACCTGGGGAAGAAAGTGAATGCGTCATCGATCCGGCCATGCCCGTTTCAGGCCCCCAAAAATAATTGATTGAAACATAACCCTATTTATTTAATAGCGTTTAATCTTCCTACTTAAAGCCGAGGCTGTATCCCCCCCCCCCCCCCCAGGTCGTTTGCGTTTTTCTTATTCTATTTACGGTTCCTTTGAAGCTAATCTCGAATTAATATGTAATGATATAATCACGTGCTGATGAGAACGAAATTAAAAATGTAAGAACCGTCGTCCAGAAGACAATTGGTTCGGCCCAATATTCGTAAATGGGTCTTCATATAATTGGGCTCAAAAGCCCATAAAGAGGAACGACCGACCCTCCCGGTTTTTTTTATTGGGGGGAGGAAGGAGAAAACCAGGGGAGGCGACCGCCACGAGGCACCGTCTTCGTCTTCTTCTTCTTCTTTCTTCTTCCTCTTGTCGTTTCTCCGGTGTGGGGGGAATCTTCGCCTGCTTCTGACTTCATCCGCTGTAGGAGGAAGAAGGGCGAGCCCGGATTTTTGGTGAGTCTTCCTTGCGTGGCACGATTCCTTGGGGTTATTTCTTTCCGCCGCCGACTCCCGATGTGATCGGGTTGCTTTTCTCAACCTCTGGTAGAAATCCGAACCTTTTCCGCCGCCCCTGAGAAAACGATTGTTTCTCTATTAGGTTTTCTACTTTAGTGGGAGAAGCCCTTGCGATTTCAGTCGATTTTGAATCGTGTCGTTGTTAGTAGTGGCGAGATTGGGGGAAGTTGAGGATTCCTGGCTGTAGTAGGATTGCTCTAGTGGGTTGGGAGAATTTATGCATCGCGGTTTGTGGATCTGTTTATGGTGCTAATGTGTTGCCGTGAAAGGTTCGGTCGGCATGGGGGGACTTCCTTTGGAGAATGGGTCCTCGGCACTGGCTTTTTCTGGACCGCAGCAGAAGCAATTGCAAGAAAATCTAACTTCAGCTGGGACTGGGACTGGGACTGGGACTGGGACGGCGTCGAAACCTAAGAAGAAGATATGCTGTGCTTGCCCGGATACTAAGAAACTGAGAGATGAATGCATTGTTCAGCATGGCGAAGACGCTTGTGCAAAGTGGATCAATGCTCATCGGCAGTGCCTCCGTGCGGAGGGCTTTAACGTGTGAGTACCACGCCTTAATTTCTCCCCAGAATACTGACCATTCTCCGGTTCAAAAATAAGACAGGATGGGAACTTTGGACTCGGAGGTTTCAGGTCTAATAATGTCATACAAAGAGTTTGTCCCTTGTTGATTTCTTCTTCTAGTACTACTACTACTACTACTACTACTACTACTCTGAATTGGGTTGTTTTTCGGTGTAAAAGAACCTTGGGGGAGAGGGAGGTGACAACATTGGCATTGGTTATGAGGAGTCTTTGACTCTATCTCTTTGGCCCTTATAACCAATTAGGACAAGTGGCACGTGTTATTCGATAGGGACAAACATGAGACTGACGACATTCATGGGGATCTCCATTCTCCATAAGTTTGGTCACCTCCACGTTCCTTTGACTACCCGAAATTCCGTTGCAGTTAAGCTGTGCCTTGGCTTGGGATTATCTCGAAAACTGGCATTGGTCAATTACTATAATGGGGTGGGATGGGGGGAGGGTTGTTGTTATAGTCAGGCCTACTGTATCAAAACGAGACTGGGAACTGAGACCCAGAAGGAATTGAGTCCAAGGGACCATGCAGACGAAGGAACAGGACAAGAAGTAACGTAAACGCATCAAACTGGGGAAGTCAATCGTCTCCTTCGTCACTTGTTGCTTTGATAAAAGGTTAAAGACAGTTTCCGCCAAACAAGTCTTTGGAAGATGTTTTGGTCTCGCAGTCTAAGTGGATTGGATAGGAGGAGGAGGAGATAAAGTAATGACGGGATAACTCTGACAGTCCCTCTCTTTGGAATCCAAACATGAACAAAGGCATCAACTAATCATATGGTCGTGGCCATCTCCCCAGATTTTTCTTTTCTTTCTTTTGTATATTCTCCCTCTCCTCCATCCCGTTGGTATTTGCAGGGTGGAGAGCTTCTGCCTACTGATGATATCCAACCTTGGTTTGGACCTGTCCCAGGTTCACTTCAGGCTGTCGGGTTCTATCACAAGACGAACCTCTGTCTTGAAAAGGAGAACGGACAGGGAGTCGGCCGAGAAGTAAACGAATCCCCCCAGCGAGTGAGTTATGAATGAACCGAAGCTCGTCCCGACGACGCAGTGCCAGGCCGGTCCATACAGCGAGTCAAACTCCTATGCCACCAAAACAGGAAGGAAATGGAAAAAAAAAAACAAATGGGATTTCGATACGGCTACGGTATGATCACGGGATATGGAAGGGAAACGGTAACGATGGGGGGAGGGTCTGGCTTTACCTTCTTGAGGGAGCGAGCTAGGAGGGTGTTGTTGGGGCGTCGCTCGGGAGATGAGTTGACAAATGATCTGGTGCAGCGGAGAGCGTGCTCTTGCATGTGGACAGGCATATCGGAGGACCTCAGCCTGACATCGAAGCGGATAGCAGCGGCAGCCAACCTCAATTCCTGACTCGGGCACCTCTTCATCTCAGCCACGTCGTGTTTGGTATCATGGTATGGAGCTTCCATTGGAGGTAGCCTTTCCGTGTGATACTCCCCTGCCCCTGTCTTGTTCGAGAGAAGGGGACAGAAGAGAGGGAAAGAAGAGGAAGAGGAGTGGTTGAGGAATTTGAACTTTGACCAGGAAATGTATTTACCTGGCGCAAAGGGAAGGAAGGTAGAATTGGTCATTTGTCACGTCAGTTGAGGCCAGAGGAGGACGGGTCAAGCGGATTACTTGCTGCCTTCAGCTATATTTATCATCGTGGGCTTGACCACGAGGGAATCATGGGCCCAAGACCGAGAGATTTGCAGGGGCTTGAGGGTGTGGTGGGCAGCCCATTGAGTCGGGCCATTATGGGCCATAAATTATTTACTAATTATCCGGCCAAGCCCATTACTGTCAATTCATCGTCGTCGTCATCCATCATCCACCCCCCGATGGAGGCATAACGAACAGGCCTATCACAAACCAACGCCAGCCATCCAAAACACAGGCATATCTTCAACAACTCCTTCGCTCACCCCCTGCTGCTGCTGGTGCTTCCCATGGCTACCATCGTCGACTCCATCGCTATCCCCCGCTCCCACTCCTCTGTTTCCCCGATTCCCAGCCGAGCGGACACCGTCGTACGGCTACCGCTGGCCCGGGGCCTCAGGCTACGCTCTTCCCCTTCCCTTGCCAGCTCGCTTAGGGCCTTCACTCGGGGCCCATACGGCGGTTCTGTCCCCCGGCGCGGCTATAGTGTCGTGTGCGAGGCTCAAGATACGGCTGTAGAAGGTTCTCTGCCTTTACCGAGCCTGGATTTAGATTCTGTACTTCTGTCTGTCGTGTTCCGGTCCGTTCCGTTCTGGTCGATTGGCTTCTCGAAATAGGCAGCGAATTCGGGCGCTTCCATTTCGATTCTCGTGTTGGAAGAACGGTTTTGGCTCCGCTCCTGGTTTTATTGTTGAGATTATGCTATGGCTGTGCTGTGTGCTATTCGGTGTTCTTGATTCAGACAGAGGACTTTACAAAAGGCTGCTTTCCGGATAAAATGCGCAAAGGCCTTGGCTGTTACAGAGGGAAAGTGTCCAATGTAAATTGCCAGATCTTTAACCTATCTATGTTCTGCAGTTGCGGCGGTAACAGATGCGACATGGCAGTCCCTTGTCCTTGATGCCGAGTTACCTGTGCTGGTTGAGTTCTGGGCTCCATGGTGCGGTCCTTGCCGGATGATCACCCCCGTGATTGACGAGCTAGCGAAGGAGTATGCAGGGAAGCTCAAATGCTACAAGGTCAACACGGATGAAAGCCCCTCTATTGCAACACAGTATGGCATCCGCAGCATCCCGACGGTGATCATCTTCAAAAGTGGAGAGAAGAAAGATGCAGTGATTGGGGCAGTTCCCAAGTCCACCTTGACCAACAGCATCGAGAAATTCTTGTAAAAAGCAGAAACAAAGCCGGAGATGCCCCCCACCACGCCAGGTATAAGATTTTTGTAATTTGGCCGATCTTTTTATCATGTCGTGAGACTGATAAGTTAAAAACACGCAAGACTTCTGCAATGTGTACAGTTTAAGTCGATGACGAGGCTCTGCCCTCATCTGGTTATGCATCATTACTCGTCTAGTGATAATTTTGCAATAATTTTTTCAGTTCCTTACCATTTGGTTTATTTGAGCCTCTGTGTCGCATATGACTCTTGCCATACGCTTCTCAATCTGTTCAGTATTGATCGGGCTCTTGTATGCAATCTGGTACCACTAATGACTTCTGTGAGTACAAAACAGCAAGGTTACTGCGTCTCAACTGTAATTTGTATTGCTCTTATTGATCGAATGACTGATTTGTGCACAATTTAGGGAATTAAGTGGGTCAATCCGAAGTTTAGAACCCATCATAGAGTCCGACGGCACTCAAACCCAGGCTAACATCCACGGTCTGCGGGTTGTTCCAACGAACACCATCTTGTTCTGATCAATAAAGCAAGTTTGGAGCTTCTTCATACGAAGGTGAGCCCTCTATAGCCAACCGAACACGAAAAGTTTAAGGACTAAACGACACACTGGGAAAAATCATGAGCCAAATTGCAATTATTCTCCCTTCCCTGGTCATATTCTTCACGAGCCCAAAGGCTTGAGATTAGGATCGCTTGTGAAATGGGCCTCTTAAAATGGGCTTCATCAACCGTAGCAGTTATCCAAGCCCAAGCCCAGTACACATTCGGCTCCCTCTCCCTCCTTCCCCCTCCCCCCCCCTTTCCAAATTGAACCGGACCCTAATTTCCACAGCAGAAATGGGTAGGCATCCGAGCCCGTCCCCTTCGGACGAATCCGAGCGTTCCGAAGATGGGAAGTCGGCGCGAAAGTCGGACCGAAGCCCCGATTCTGGATCCAGAGCGCGGGGGGGTTCAGGTGCTGGAAGTCGAGACGCCAAGTCCAGCCGAAGGCGGGATAGAAGCAGGAGCGAATCTCCGGGAGGCCGCGAGGAGGATGATGAGAGGAGGAGCAGGAGGGGCGACAAGTTAAGGAAGAAATCGAGGTCGAGGTCGCGGAGGGGTACCAGGGAGAGCGACTCGTTATCGGAGTATTCCAGTACCGAGGGCTCGTCCGATTCAGAATCGGAGTATTCGGAAAGTGATAGTGAGGAGGAGAGGAGGAGGCGGCGGAGGAAGAAGAGGGAGAGGAGGAGGAGGGAAGAGGAGAGGAGGAGGAAGCGGGAGAAGGAGCGGAAGAGGAGGAAGAGGGAAGAGGATGACGATGAGGATGGTGATAGGAAGAAGAGCAAGAGTAAGGACAAGGATAAGAAGAATAAGAAGAAGAAGAAGGATAAGGAGAAGGCCGCACAAGGGAAGACAGGTGCTGTTACGAATTCGTGGGGGAAGTATGGGATTATTAGAGAGACCGATATGTGGTATGATATGAGTCCTTTGAATTCCAGCTTGCCTTGTGGTCTGTACCGGATCGTTTTACTGATGTTAGGTCTGTATGTGGGGAGCAGAATAGCCATAAGGTCGGTGTTTTCCTGTAGAATAAATAGGTGATGCTTGAAGTTATTGCACCAAGCTGCCAAGCTATGGGTGGATAGTTTTTTTGGAGACTTTTGTTTAATAGTGCGTGGTAGAGCCTGTTGCATAATGTGTACCTTGAATGCAACTCACAGATTTGTTGATTTACTCCAGGAACAAACGTCCAGAATTCACTGCCTGGTTGGCAGAAGTGAAGCAGGTTTTTTTTCAATCCTTTCTGTTAGTGTAAACCATCTGGAATTTTATCTGAAGCTAGTTTTTAACTTGTTCATCTTCATCCCACGTTAGATGGCCTGCTCTGCCTCATACACATCTCCACTAAGATTATTGACAAATTATTGTGTTCTTCCCTCGATTGAGAGAAGTCATCATGTGTAATGTGACACCATCTAGTTCCATGAGCACAAGTTGTCACTTTTTAATATTTTCTTGTACGTTCACCTATCTGGCCTCTCTCGTCTGGTGCAGCATTGTTGGGAGGGGATGTTAATTTTGAGATAGTGTATAACCTCGAAATATGATTATTTGAAAAAGTCTTCTACTTCTTTTCAGGTGAATCTGGAAGGTCTGGCCAACTGGGAGGAGAAACAAATGTTTAAAGAGTGGGTTTCTTGTCATTTTTACTGTGAAAGCTGTCTTCTATACGTTGAATTATATGGAGTAATTACAAATGAAATGGAACTCGCTCTGCAGGTTTATGGAAGACCATAATACAGCTACATTTCCTTCTAAAAAGTGAGTTGGCTGGGTGTTTTCCTTTGCAACCTTTTTTTTTTGTTTTTTTGGTTGCATCTTTGGCATGTTCAAATGTTTCCATAGACAAGTAGATAGAATATAGGAGGCTGATTGACAGGTTGTAGTGAGGGAAGCAGACCTAATTGCTAAATATTGCCTTATATTTAGTCAGTTACAGCGACACTGCTTCGTCAATTCTTTTTATGTTCCCAGTAATTGTGTAGCTAGATAAGCTTAGTCGTAGATGAATGGAAGTCTTTAGATGGATAATAATGTCTGAATGAGAAGGAAAAATAATGAAGGAAGATGAAAATATGGAAAAGGATGGAATCAGATGAATCCACGTTCATCACTTTCTGCAGAGATTCAATTTATTTGATCGTTTTGCAGAAATAACATTGGCTCAATTTTTAAAATATCATGTGGGTTGTGTAGATCTGATTAGATTTTGCTGTCATCCAGGTATTATAACCTTGATGCATACCATAGACGTCAAATGGAAAAAGAGCTGAAAAAAGGAATGAAGAAGGTTGTAGCAAAAGAACGTACAATTTTCAATGATGAAGAACAGCGGCGGTATGCGTATTTGCAGAACTTATTTTTCTGGAACTCGCATTTGAATGACTGAATTTCTAGTAGGGTGAAAATATCTGCTTGGATTCATGGGATCTTTGTCGCTTTAATGTTTGAGAAGGTGCTGAGTGATTGCTTACACTCATATTTCGGGCCGGTGTATCTTATGGCATCCTTAGCAAAATGTGATGGAAGAAACTCTAAGATCAGAAATTGCTTGGCCTAGATCTTACACTCATATTTTGGGCCGGTATATCTTATGGCATCCTTAGCAAAATGTGATGGAAGAAACTCTAAGATCAGAAATTGCTTGGCCTAGATGTGTGTTGGTGCTAATAAGGCCGAATTTTGTTGCAGACAAGAAATGCTGCTGGCCCGTGAAAAGCAGAAGGAAGAGGAGGTCGAAGCATTGAAACGATCCATGCAAGACGGAATGGTGAGTTAACATAAAAGAATTTCACCACTAGCGGCATTGGATTCGTGTTGTTTCCCAATTAAAAATCTTGGTATTTGATAACCAGGCACAAGCCATGAAAGATCAAGCTCGATTGAGGGAGGAGATGGCTTACCAATATAAGCTTGGCAACTTTGAGGTCTCTGTCTTGGTTTCATTTTGATTCTAATGAGTTTTTTTGTTTGTTCGCTTTCTCATCCAGTTGACCTTCTCGACCATTTATTTCTTCAGGCTGCAGCTGCCATCCAGAGAAGGTTGGATCCAAACATCGCAATGTAACTCGGTGGGTGGAGCCAGTGGTTGTATCATTAAACGACCCACCACCCAATACGCCCTTTCTACATCATCTCATTATGCCTTCCAATGTTGGGACGGAGGGGTCGTTTTCTTTTGGAACGAACAGGAAAGGATGATGTTTCCTGCACGGTTGGATGGATCTACCTACGTAGCTGATATAAACGTTATCCGAGTTGTTGGGACTGCAGGAAACACGCCGTCGAGATGTGAAAAAGAGGTGGTTGAATGTTTTGAATATTAAATTAACACTCCTTATCACCACTAATCATGTGAAATAAAAAGTAGACCATGACAACATGCGATCCAGCTTGCAGAAGTAATTGAAGTCCGAGGATCTTTCAATGATGTCAATAAACTAATCCCGGGATCCTTGGGGGGAGGGAGACAGCTCACTTCCTCAATTTGCGTTCCTCCACAGTTGCCCCCTATATTTCAAAATCCCCTCCTTTAGCACGATGCTAACCGAGAAAACGAGAACTCCTGGCATGGTATTGACCTGCCAATTTTTGAATGTTAAGGTTGGCAACAACACACGTGCAAATGTCCAGGACGTATTCCGTCTTGATACCAGGTTGTCAGAGTCCGGGAGGGAAATAAAAAAAAAAAAACATCACTTTCTGCCCAAAAAGCTGTAAACAGTTAAGGACGGGATAAAGTTGGGTTTGTCAGTTTAAACGAGGTTAAAAAGAGGAAACATGAATTAATTATTCAGCATATATGGCAATTGGCAACAAGAGTCACAAGACGTTGGTGTCTTTGCCTCTTCTGAAATGGAATGTACTGATTATTTCCTATTTTTCCCCTCTCGTGCAAAGGCCGGCTTTATTTCAACCACCCAGAGGATGAACTCCGGCTGCCAACAGGCATCAGATCACGAGCGGATAGAAACAGCATCATACCGGCCGAACAAAATATTGGACAGGTTACCTCCCAACAAGTTACCCTTCAGCCTTCATCCTTCCTCTTGCAGCACTGTTGACAGCACATGCAAGGTTGATGAGCAGTGATGACCAATATGGAATGGCAGCTCCTCCATCTCCATCCACGGCCTGGATTGCTGGGATACAAGATAGACGGAAACAGTTAACTCTGTAAAGAACGAATCAAAAAACAGCCCAAAGCAAAAGCCACAACTCCAGTGAAAGCAGCCATTTGTTGCGGGCTTGCAAATGAGAAGCCTGTTACACCCATAACAACATCGACACTGGAGTATGTGACAAACAATTGAGGAAGCAGTGATATCCAGTGGAAATCAAGTACTTGTATATTACCGAAATAAATCCATCACGAAGATGAACTCCCGTGGGTTGATTAATCAAACTAAAAAGGGACCGTTCGCCCATGTACAACGTGAACCCCCCCGCCCCCCACAAAATATTCACAGAACAGACCCAAACAAAAGCATAAGCCTGCGAAACACCCAGACCCTTCCCATTTACATTATGGCCCCAAAAGGTCATCAGCGTGGATCACCATCATCTAATTACAACCCATCCCCCTCAGCCAGTCCTACTGATCTAAGCACAACAGATCCTGTACAGTTTGTTCTTCTTGAAGGGGAGAAGAGATTCCTCCATCCCACATTTGTTGTTGTTAGTGCCACTACCACTGTCACTGTCAATCTTCTCGTTGCCGCTTCCACCAATGTTGCCACCATTGTTGTCATCACCACTGCCAATATTGTCGTCGTTGCCCCCGTGGCCGATATCCATGGTGTTGTTGCCAATATCCTCCCCCGTCTTCCCCTCGAAGTTGGTCGGAGCATGGGGGCCCCTCAGCCTCTTAGCAGCCATGTCATAGACAGCAGCAGCCTCCTCTGCGGTGTCGTAAGTCCCAAGCCACTGCCTAACCCTCCCATCCCTAATCTCAGCAACCCACCGACCCCAGGGCCTCTGACGAACCCCTCTATACTTCCTCTTTGCCTTGCCGCTGCCGAAATCCCCTCCTCCGGCAGCGGCGCCTTTCCCATCCTGGCCACCCTTCTTCTCGATCCTGATCTCGCTGACGTACTTCTTGATCTTCCTCCGCCTGAGTCCCCGATCCTCCCCTTCCTCCTCATCATCGGAGGAAGAGTCCGTGGCGTCGCTGTCGGTGACAGAGATTCTCACAACACGTATCTTCTTGCGGGCGTTGGGGGAAGAGTCGGTGGTAAGGGTTGTGGCGTAGGAGGAGGAGGAGTTGTCGTCGGTGGAATCGACGAGGGCGGGGTCAGATAGGGCGGCGACGACGACGTTGGTCTTCACGGTGGTTGCAGCCATGAGGAGGGGGAGAGAGAGAGATGTTTCCGGTTTTCGGTGGTTAGGGTTTGGTTTTGGGGGAAAGTAGGAGAAGCTGAAATTCGGATACGATCCAAATCGATGGGTCTATCGGAATTCACCCCCGTCCCCCCTTTTGATATCCAAAATTAACGATCGTTAGAGGAAAGCGGAGGGGGTTATAAAGGGAATTTCACCGATGGAATATTTGAGAAGCTTTCGTGATCAAATTTTAAACCCGCCACTTGTAGGACAGCCTATCTTTATTACATCTTTAGGGGGGGGGGGGGGGGGGGTAATTAGTTATTGCATTTATACGTCCACATCATCCGCATATGCAAGTAACGTGGGCGGTCCTAAAACTAATGGTCGGAAACCCCGAAGGACAGCCTAATCCAACAAATAACAATATTAATTAATAAATGATACGTGGTAGAGCAATGGTTCAACCTATACCTATCAAAACGAGAAGAAAGCAGTTGGTTATGATAATGATAGTGGGATGCCAGGAATCTTTCAAAAATGTGATGGACCAACGCCCCCCCCCCCCCCCAACCATAAGTATAAGCATACGTCACGGTCACGTTAAATGTATGGGCCTGGGCTTACCTTTTTATGGGCCCATCCTTGAAATCGACCCCCGACCCGAGTCGAACCGGGTCATAATCCCCCTTTTCCTCTGTTCCAATGGTTGAGCCAAAGATATAGAGGGAGGTGGAAGGAGAGGATGACCCGGCAGGGGAAGGATCGGCGGCAAATGGTCGATGAGGGTTCTCTGGGTTTGCGCCATCGGCAGTGCACTCGGTACTTGTTTTTTTTTGTTTTTTGGAGTCTTCTGGTTTGGGAATCTGTAGTTGAGCCAATGTTGTTGGATGTGGTTTCAGGGTTGTACATGGTTGCTCAGGAAAGGCAGCTGCAGAGCAGGGAGAAGATGTTGGCCTAGGCGTTGAAGGATGCCGAATCCGCTAGTGGAGGAGGGGATGTTTGATCCGTTTGTTTGTCTATGGAGACTTTTTTTTTTTTTTTTTGCAATTGTTGTAGGATTAGAGAAGGATATGTTTTTGTAGGACTTGCTATGGCAGTCAAGTAGAGAGATTTACTTGCTATTCTTAGTTTTTTTTTTTTGCGGGAATTAGCGAATCATTTGTTTGCTTCGTTGTTGTCTGCTTGTAGTACACATTTTATGGAATGAGCAGTGACATGACCTTGCAAGCGCAATGCTTGCGAATTTACTAAGAAGTTGGGCACCTTCTCGTGAGGAGTATTCTCTACGTAAAGCTGTAGCCTATTTCATGCAGAATGGGGAGGTGTCTGATGTTCATGCGGCACGCATGACCCAAATATCTGTTGGGTTGGTGTTGGTGTGTTTGATTGCGAGAACACTCTGGCAAGCTAATCAATAAGTGCTGACTGCTTTCGGGTTCTACTACCCAAAACACGGTCGATTATCTCTGAAATGGCAGCAAGAACTGCTTTTCTCTTTGGTGTGTTGCTTCTGCTATGCACCACTTTGAGCTTTGCTCGGATGGTTCTCCGGGACGCCCCTGTTAGCAACATACGTGACAAGCAGATGACTGGGAAGGACACGATGTGGAGAATGGGAGGAGTTGCCTCTGATCATGGCACTGCTGCTGCAGCTGGAATTCATACCTCTGATGGTGCTGGTTTGGGGATAGGAAACAGAATGGAGGATGGTATGTCTGATCCTGAAACTGGTGATGATGAAGGATATGGGAGTGGGCAAGGCTATGGTTCAGTTCCTGTCGGTGGAGAAGGGTATGGATGGGGCGAAGGTTTTGGGTGGGGAGAAGGTTCTGGATCAGGCTCCGGCAGCGGGGAAGGGTATGGGTTGGGAGAAGGTTCTGGATCAGGCTCCGGCAGTGGGGAAGGGTATGGGTGGGGAGAAGGTTCTGGATCAGGCTCCGGCAGCGGGGAAGGGTATGGATGGGGTGAAGGTCGCGGTTCAGGTGGCAGCGGACAGGGAATGGGAGAAGGTTTTGGACAGGGCGTTGGACCAGGGTATTATGGTCCTGGTTGGGTGCCCGGTGGCAGTGGCTCTGGAGGAGGCGGAGGACATGGTGGCTCTGGAGGTGGTGGAGGACAAGGGGTTTGGAATGGAGGTTTTCCTAGCGGAGGGGGAGGTGGTGGCGGTGGCGGCAGCCCTGGCAGCGGTTATTTTCGAGGAAGCAGAACCGGATATCCTTCTACTGGTTGTTGCAGCTGTGGAATGTCCCACTTTCCCATGCCATTCTGGGGCATCCCATTTCCAGGTCTCAGTTTTCATCACAAGTTGGCCAGCGTATCTTCTGGCATCGATGCTGATGGTCACCACTTGGGACCGGAAAATGCTGCGGCACCGTCAATGACCGTGTTTGCAGATGGTTCGATGCCTCCAACATCATCAGAGATCCCAGCCCACATGAACAATGCTGTTCATGAAGAACGCCATATGTAAGCCGGAGTTGACCCTAGCACTGCGCAACTACTATGACGGGAATGCATGAATGCATGTCCTACAACTGCTTATTATGTAAACCTTGATCTCAGTAAAGAACTTCAAAAGCTCAGCTTGCCGACCGGCGCAGGTTCTCAATACTTCATCATTTCCTATCAATCTTAATTCTCCACGGTTTCATTGCATCTGTATACCGTCTCGCTGTCCTACTTCAGTAAAGCTCTTAACTATACCGTGAGTGGATTTACAATCATGCCAAGTTTCCTCCCCCGCCTGGCCGACTTCTTCCCGCCATGGATTGTTTCCCTTATTCTTTGGGTGATCAAGGCTGCCTTGTAGTTTGCTCTCATCTGGATGTTCATGAATTAAAGACTTTGTTAATGGCGGTCGATGAATGAAGGAAAAGGAAGGGCCGGGCAGCCGAGTAACCAGCACATCGAGAGGCAGTGTGCGGTAGCTGCAGTGGAACTGTCCAGCAAACCTAATCACATGAAAGTACAAGTTAAGTTAGTGCCAACAGGTCACTCAGAAGCTTAAGAAGACCCAACAACTGTAAGCATGTTTCCCACCCCAAGCCGAGCCGAAGCTACACCAGAAGATGTTTCTGGATAAAGCCAAGAGAAGATCCCGAGGAGGAGGAAGAGTTTGCCCAAAACCAGAAGAATGATGGCAATTCAAACGCAATTCTGATCGGATACAAGAAAAGGTGTCAGAAGACTCTCACGAAAAGTCTGACAGACGACGAGTATGAAGTTAGTTAGACTCCGAACCGAAAGGAGAATGAAATGTAACCGCCGCAACTGTATGGTGGACTGTATTTCAACAGATCAAAATAAATATGGGCCGAGGGCCTGAAAACCCAATGCGTTGAGCCCATTTAGAAGCGGGTGCGCTCTCTGTCGGGTAAGAACAAAATCAGGAGCTCCGATTGGGAGATGATCGATCCGATCTTTTCGTCCCTTTGGAAAATGGTGAGAGTTTCCACCGCCCTCCTCTTTCGCCCCCTCTCTTTCCTTGTTTCGTTTCTGTTGGGTAAATTCGTCGAACAGGTTGTCTTCTCTTTCACGCATGCAGCATATTTTCAGCTTCCTCTTTTTCCTAATCGGGTTATTCCTTTTTGGTTTTTGTTTTTGAATAGTCAGTGACTCTGCACACTAACCTGGGTGACATCAAGTGCGAGATCTCCTGCGACGAGGTCCCTAAAGCTGCCGAGGTAGGGGGGGATGTGTTTATTACATCATGTTTTCCCACCTGCTGCTCCCGTTGTTGTATTCTCGTCCCTCGAAGTTGATATTCCCGTCTTGCATCTCCTTGGCACCAAAAAACAAGTTAATTGTGGTTTGGCTTTTCCTCTGTATATGCTGTTGATTGTAGTAGTGATCTTGTCATTCTGCCCGATGCAGAATTTCTTGGCGCTTTCCGCGAGCGGGTATTACGACGGTACTATATTTCACCGGAACATCAAGGGTTTCATGATTCAAGGGGGTGATCCCACGGGAACTGGTAAAGGTGGGACTAGTATATGGGGCAAGAAATTTAATGACGAAATCCGGGAGTCCCTTAAGGTAATCTTGTTTCTACTAACTATTCTAATATTCTAGCTTTGAGAAAGGCATTTAGCACTGGCTCTGGCACTATTCAATTGGCGTTGAAAGTTTCTATTCCAAGATTACCGATCAACTGGATTTTCTATGGACCTTGCGTTGTGATTTTATTCCATTGTATTCGATTCCATGTTTCCTGCATAGCTGACATCCAAGGTGAAATGTGTGTTCGATTGATCAGGCATTCCGGGTGATATTGTCAATTTTTGTTATACCGATTGCTGCTTGTTACGCCTTTTGTATTTTCTTTACTAAGGAATGCAACTAGTCAGAGTTGATTATTCTGTAGCTCTGTGTACTCCTGCAATTTTACTCATTTATTTTCCATTACGACTCTCTCTCTGACAGCACAATGCGAGGGGAGTTATGTCAATGGCTAACAGCGGCCCCAATACTAATGGAAGTCAGTTTTTCATTGCTTATGCAAAGCAGCCACATCTAAATGGGCTTTACACTGTGTTTGGCCGGGTTATACATGGATTCGAAGTCCTTGATCTCATGGAAAAGGTGTTATTCTCCTCAAATATTCACACACTTTTATAGCTTTTTGGCTGTGAAAAAAATTGTGCCAGACCCTTAATTAACAACTAATCTGATTTTCATTCTAAATATGCCGGTGGTGTTGTCTTTCTTATTACCACTGTTTTCCTTAACTTGTTGTCATGTCCTTTTCTTGTTAAGTGGTGGAGCTTCTCGGCCTAATTCGGCTTTCTATTGTTTTGGCAGACCCCAACTGGGCCCGGAGACAGACCACTTGCCGAAATCAGATTGAACCGTGTCACTATACATGCCAACCCTCTTGCTGGATAGGCGATCCTTCTCTACTCAGCTCCCCTGGGTTCTTGTGGTTTTGGTATGGTTATGTTCAGTTCATTGCTCTACAACCCTATTGAATGACTCTGGCTGGTCTTGGGAAGTGAGCCGATGCTAGGCTTGGGCATATAATGGCTCCTTTGTGGCATACTTGCTTATTTGAACTGTATCTTCTTTGGAATTGCTGAGGCATGTAGATGTTCCCTGAAAACCTCCAACGGATTTAGCAGGTTTGCACAGAAATCAACAAATGAGAAACTCACATTAAAGAATTTTAATTCCTGAATATGGTAAAGCTTAACCAAGCTCACAGCAATTCAATCGAGCCGCGGATTTGAATCGCCAGCCCAAAATCATTCAGCGGATTCATCGTCGGCGTCCCAATATCTCTTAAGTGTCGCCTGTGTATGCACGCGCCTGTACAATACACCAGATCGTGTATCGCTTCAAAAGGAATACATGGTCTCGACCTCTGGAATCACATTTCTGTTGAAAGGTCGTGATTCTGCAAAAAGATTCAACTTCCAGACTATGGTATTGCCAACCAACTTATGGGTTCGGTCATATTGAAGTGAACTCGCATCTGATCTGTCAAAGCTATTAGAGATCATAAGGTACTTGATTTCGCCATCCCGTGTTAGGTAAAAGTGCCCTTTTCGCAAAGAACCGAAAATGGAGTCGAACCATCCATCTCTTGAAATCATCTGCAAACTCTTGGGAGTTGAGGAAGGCGAATCACAGTCATTGGGATTTCGGAGCACCTCAAAAAACCTATCCCAGACAATGGTTGTTCGCATTCTACATCACCATAATGTATTGTTCTGTCCAGTGGGAATGGAAAAGGAAAAAGAAAATCGCAGCTACTTCGAAATCAGGGCAAGCAACTGCCATACCACCAAAATTACAGACATGTCATGAGACAGAACAATCAAGTACATTCCTTTGTAACATGTAAGCACAATGGCCACTGCTAAATTGGTATACGTCGACAGCGATCGAATAGATATTTACTTGTTGTACGCCCCCAATCCTACTCCGATTTCACCACCGTATGACTGGAAGCTGTCCCTGGCCTTGGAGTAGCAGAGGTAGTAGAACTCGGAAACGATGGCGGTGAAGAATACGAATGCAGCTCCGGCCCCGAATACGCCCTTGCGAAGTGTCTGGCAAGAGGGAGGATTTTCGCCGAATATGGTCCTGTACTTGGTGTGGTAGGCGTTCCTGATAGATCCGCCGAATAGGCAGAGCTCGGCGATGAGAAAGCACACCCTGCAAAGGCGCAACAAACAGAGCATTCACGAACCGAAACGGGGACTAACAGCAGGGCAAACCATCTGATCTCGTCCGCAGGAGATCTCACCAGCAGGTGATGAAGAGGATGACAGCCCAAGCGCGGGATCCGCTGGGATTAAGGGCCTTGCCGCAGCAGAAGCATCGGGTGGTGGACATAATAAGAATCTGGCTAGCCAACAGGAACAGGAAAGCGCCGACGCCATAGCCAGTGGCGATGTCGGAGTCGTAAACACAGTAGTTGTAGTTCAGCTCACTATCTGGGGTAATAACGGCCTGAAAAAAGAAGGAACAAAGCATGGACGATTCAGCAGGCATCGGAAGGAGATCTATAATAAATAAACCCAGATTGGAAGGGCGGGCGCCACTGACGGTGCTCCTCCTCTGCTCGGCGGCAACAGCGAGTCCAAAGGCAATGAGATCAAAGACGAACACCACAATCAACACCAACTTGGAAGCCATTCCTGCTGCTGGTTAAAAGGCAAGAAGAAAGTAGCTGTGGGTTGGGATTTATATCATTCCAGAGGGTTGAAATGAGGCAGAGGCAGTTTTGTGGTAGGTGGGGTGAAGGGGGAGCTGAATGGAACTCAAGGGAGTCGTTATGTGAGAAGAATGGGAATGGCTTCCACTAGAGAAATGTAGAGAGAGAGAGAGAGAGAGAGAAATGAGAATGAAAGGCGACGCTTCACCTTCTCCCCTCCCAACTTCTTCTTCTGGCTGTAATAACGACCACTCACTCACCCCTAATTCAAAATCTATTATTATTACTTGCTCCCTGGGCCACCACATCCTAAGGCGAGGTTTTTCTTTGCATTGCTCTGTCATACATAAATCTTATATTATATTTCCTCTGCTGGGGTCGTGGTGGTGGTCTGGCGTTCAATATTTATCCAAACACGGAGATATTGAATTGGAACAACCGTTTGTTCGACGGAGTGAGATTTAAGAAATGGTGGGTTTTAGGCTTTTGAACTCACACCGACAGCCGTCTGCATTTTACCTTTAATCAAACCCAACAAGAGGTCCAGGTTGTCTGGGCCTCTATGTTTATAATACAAAAAAAAGGTCCCACCGAGATTTGAACTCGGGTTACTGGATTCAGAGTCCAATGTCCTTACCACTAGACCATGGGACCGTTTCTTGTTACTATGTAATTACTGATAAATTAGTTTATTGATCGGAGAGTGCATAAGATTGGGACAATTCCAACAGGTACACTTGGGGCTGCAATCATCATTCTCCCGGCTAAAACAACACTCTAATCTAATGTAACAACACTCAAGATGGAAGGTGGGTAGTTTCCTTGGATTCCCATCCGTTTTAAAATAAAATTAAAAACCCTGGGAGTGAGTTGAGTTAAGAGTATTATGTCTAATGACACTGACTTATGATTGGGATTGAGAGGAGAGGAGAAGGGAATCATGGGCCCAATGGACTTGCGCATAAAGTAATTAAATTGGGCCTATGAAAGAATCCAGGCCCATTAGTCTCGATAGGACCATGGGTTCCAAACAGTTGTCGAAGTCCGAGGCGGGAATCAACGACAGTTATGCGGCTTCTAGAAGAAATATAACTAATGAAGCTAAAACATGTCCGTCTGATGAAGTCAAGAGACGACCTTAGGATTGGAAAAGAAAAAGAGAGGCATCAGGGATTAGATAACTTGGTCCGAAAACCATCGAGTGTGTGTATAATGATGATGGGTCGTGAATTGTTGTTGTAACATTGGGGGGAAGGAAAATCTTTCTTAGATTTCCCAATTCCCAAATGTGTTTTATTGCATTAGTCAACAAAATACAATTATTCATGTTTTGGCTATAAAGATAGATAGATAATCATGAACAATGGAGAAACCACCACATGAGAGGATGAGGCTGATAAACCCTACCATTACCTCCTCCCATGGGAGAATAATCAAAAGGGGCATCAGCATCAAGAATGAGACGTACCCAACTAAAACTTTGTTTCATTATTTTCAATCTTTTTGGGCGGCGCCCCCCCCCCCCCCCCCCCACAAAATGACAGGACAAGATCAAAATTTGAGGGGGCAGTCCACCCCTGTGACATCAGATGTGGTGTTGTCATGCTTACATGCGTCCGACGTCACCGAGAGAGAGCTCAAGTGTACGTTTCCTCGTTCAGACAAGCAGCAGCATGCAGATGCAGAAAAAATGTCGCCATTTGACTTGGACAAAAATATATATACACGAAAAGTCTTGTAATTGATTGTGCGCGCGCGAGAGTGACAGACACGACCACCGCCTACGGACACGACGGTCGTAATTAAGACGGACAACGAGAGAGCTAAATATCCCAACTATGTTACGGCAATTGTCTTGTCGTATCATCTCCAGTCCCCCTTTTAAAACATAAAAAAAAAAAAGAAAAACTAACTTCCTCCGCTTCTTCTGTATAAATACTCGGGGATTCCTCCCCCTCTTTCCTCTTCCATTACCAATCAGTCCGAAAGAAGAAACCCACGATCATGGCCGCCACCAGAGTCTACATTGTGTATGTCGTCGATCCCTCCCTCCTCTTATCTTTCCGGCTTCTTTTGTTGTGGTTTGAGTTTTTTAGTGCTGTGGGGTGTGGTTGTGGTGCTGTAGTTGGGAATCGGTTTGATTCACAGCCCCCTCCCCCCCCCCCCCCCCCCAAACTGCTCTCCTGGCGTCGCTTTTAATAATCAGATGTCTGGACTCAAGTGGGATTTGATTTTTTTTTTTTTTTTTTTTTTGCGATTTTCTTTTCCCTGCCCTGCGTGTGGCTTTGATTTCTGTTGGATCGTGTTGCGCTCCCGATGGACCGCTTCCAGAATTTGAGGGGGAGGGGGGAATTGATTTTAGAGGCGGTGATTTTGAATCTTAACGTGGTTAACTTTGATTTGGGATCAACAGGAGCCTCAACAAATTGTTGAAAGTTAGTTGTTCAGAGGTGGAGGGGAATTTTTTTCATACTGCGATGCCTGGCGGCTTGTACCTTTAAAATTACCCAAGAGTTAGGATCTCTGCGGTGAACGGTTGTGTAGTCGTGACCCTGTTCTCGTTCGTCGCTGTGGTTTTTTATGTTGCATCGGTGAATGATCCATTCGATGCTAAGCCCACCCCTGTTGGCGATGATCCAGAACATGGATACGTGAAATTGAGTCGACCCACTCGTCATTCTTCGGGAATGCTCCTTGATTGAATCAGGCTATTTAACTGGGAACTGAAAGTCAGTGAGCAGTCGATACCTCTCGTGAACGCTCCAGTTTTATCCTTCACCAGTTACTTCTCTAGATCTGCTAATCCATTGTTGATCGCCGCATGACTGCTTCATAGAAACTCTGAGAAATCTACTGCACCTCACTCTTCATGAGTTAGGATGTCCTGCATTTACTCTTAGCAGCACAATCTGGAATGATGCCTTACCGTATGCCATCCATCTTAGGAGTGGAAAACAATGATCTTGGTACTTACCTAATCAACTACCAGAGTAAAGAGTTTGATGTTTTTCTTCCTGTGATAGGTACTATTCCATGTACGGGCATGTAAAGAGGCTTGCTGAAGAGATCCAAAAGGGGGCTGCTTCCGTTGAAGGTGTTGAAGCAAAACTCTGGCAGGTAAATTAACATCCTTTGCGGCTGCTATACATTGATGTTGACGGGCTCTTTCGTAGCTCTGTGATGAAGACATTTCTCGTAGTCTTTGTCCAAAAACCAGTGTCCGTTCACTGAAATTGTTTCAGTTCGTTCGAGTTTGTACTTGTGCATGAATTGCATCCTGTTGTTAGTCGGAGAGCAACCCTGGCAGCATTCTAGAGAACGTACAAAAGATTTTCTCTGAATTATGAACAGCTGCATTATGAACTCAAACTAATGCAAGTCTGCCAAGAGCCTGCCTGCAGTAACTTTCAAAGCTCTCGATGACATATCTGAAAGGAAATAATTCTGAAATATATTTCTCATCGAAACTTTAACAGGTGTCCGAGACTCTACCAGAAGCAGTCCTAGAAAAAATGGGTGCACCCCCCAAGAGTGACGTGCCGATCATTACACCGGCTGAACTTCCAGAGGCAGACGGGTTCGTTTTCGGTTTCCCGACTAGATTTGGAATGATGGCTGCCCAATTCAAGGCATTCTTCGATGCAACTGGAGGCCTGTGGAGAACTCAACAGCTGGCTGGCAAGCCTGCCGGGATCTTCTACAGTACCGGATCTCAGGGAGGCGGACAAGAGACCACCCCGTGAGTTTGCTCTTCATAATGCTTTGGGCACGGGAACTCTTTGTTCCCATACACACAAAAACCTATGGTTATTCCACGGAATTGCGCTTGGCAGGCTGACAGCCATCACTCAGCTGGTTCACCATGGGATGATATTCGTGCCCATCGGCTACACATTCGGAGCAGGGATGTTCGAGATGGAGATGGTGAAAGGGGGAAGCCCTTACGGGGCAGGAACCTACGCGGGGGACGGATCGAGGCAGCCGACGGAGCTCGAACTGGGGCAGGCTTTCTATCAGGGTAAGTACATGGCAACGATCACGAAGAAGCTGAAAGGAGGCGCTTGAACAGGGGGGGGGGGTGCTCACCATTTACATGGATCATATAGTATTTCTGATAATTTGTGGCGTATCTTTCTCTATATGAATGCAAAATGCAATTGTTTTCCTTCCCCACAGCAATCAGTTGCTTTCTTTCTTTCTTAGAATATTTTCATTGTGCTTGTCGATGAGAAGGGGGGGTATTGATATTGATATTGAATTTTGAAATTACAGAAATCGTTGATGTTGGGTGGTCTGCTTTTGGTTTCCTTTTACAACTTAAAATAGAAAAAAAAAGGAATGGAATTAGTGGGGGGATTTGGCGAATAAAAAGACTCTTAAACTTTATAATATGCTGTCCGGGGCAGCCCCGTCTGTATCTGTCCGTACCCGCTTTCTTTTCTACGGGTTAATATTTAAGGGAGAACGTCATCATCATCATCTGATAGGAGGTGATTATGGCTTGGGCCATTTGAATTGATTTGGTCCTTGCTTTATGTGATTATTTAAGAGAAGTAATACAACAACAACTTGTTCAAACTGAACATTCGACTCATCGCACAAAAGAAGAGAACCAAACCTCGGCCTACAGATTTTGCTAAAAGTACAAGCAAAAATACATAATAACCAAAATCAAGAGTGAGATTGTGCTCCCCCTTTCTTTTCTTTCTCCCTCCTCCCCTTTCCACACTCAGATCTATTCTAACATCGTCATCATCACCTGGTATTAGTCAATTACTGTGTAATTTATCCTCTCTGTTTTTTGGGTACTACCCCCCAAATTTATCCTCCTTTTTTTGGCTGGGCCACCATTCCATTTCCCCCCTTTCCTTTCCTTCTCATTTCCTTTTTGCTTTCTTATTCTCCAAAAACAAAAACAAAAAGCAATTCTTTTTCTCGAGGGAATATATTTGGGGGTGGGGGGAGGGGGCCCAAATTGTCTTGTTATTACCAAACCCCCCATCTTTGTTTGCTTCAGACAAGGGGGAGTTATTAATAATAGACATTGCACCTGCACCCCCCCCTCCCCCCCGTTTGCCTTACAACAACCCTAACCTTATATCTCTAAAAACACATATATAACCAACCATTAACACGGGGCTTCTTGTCTATCTGTACGTCCCTCCGAAAGTGGGATTCCAGAAATCCACTGCCGTCTCGTGGGCGACCGGGAACGTACTCGAAACGGGGACGAGGCACAGCCCTCTGGTTCTCAGGTCCTGTCCCTGGACTCCCTGGTCTTCGCATTTCTCCATGTCCTGCGGTGTCATTAGCAAACAGACTCATCAGGCACTTACGACCCTTTTTCGCGGCACATACAGAAGCATCTAACGATGCTACAACTTTTAAAATAACGAAAGTTCTCGGGAGTTGAAGAAACGTTGATGTACCTGATGATGTTGCAACACTCCTCCGCATTTCATGTAGGGCATGCTCAAAATCTGCATAGTCAGCGGTATCCATAAGCTAAAACCTCTACTCGAGCAGTACGCATTCAAGGATCGAACCAAACCGGCTTTACAAAACGTACACCGACTTGTTCGTGTAGGAACTTGATGTAGTCGATGGCCTCCGTGAGCACCGAAGCCGTATCCGTCTGTTAATTCGTCCGGCAAAAAACAAAACGTAAGAAAAAGATGATGGTTTTGTTTCTTTTTTAAAGTTCATCGGCTTCTTTTCTTCTTTCTACAAAGTTCAACTCGTGAAATGATATCAGTGTGGATCATACTCGATGCAAAGTTGTCATAAAATTTCATGATCGTGCACTCGACTCTGAATGAATGAATAGATATGTCTTTCTAGTGTATCCATTTACCTTTCCGAAAGGCGAAACCAGCTGTTGAAGTGCAGTGATTCTGTCCCCCATCTTTTCTTTCCTCACCTAAATAACAAAATTAAAATAAACCCAACATTAAGTATTTCTAGTCTCCTCTTTTCCGATTGCAATTCCATAAAAGATCGACGGAGAGAAAGGTAAGTAAAGGGAAGAAGAAAACAAAGTAAAAGGAGGGATGGAACGAAAAGATAGAAAGAAAGAAAGAAAAAAAGCATAAGGCTAATATTCTTCTTTTTTATTTGAAAAGGCAAAGGGTCTGACCTTAAAAGGTGGCAATGGCGTCCCCGTCTCTCCTCCTCCGCGAGTCCTTTTCCCAGCGGCCGTCTCGCCCCTGTTCTTCTTTGTTGTGGCCGCAGGGGCAGCGCCTGTTACCTTGCTCGTCGCCTCCGGCAAGTTCTTCTCTCGCACGTAATCACGACGCATCCGCTAATTAGCCGTCAATATGAAACCCTAATGTCAACGAAGCCTATATACTAATGTCAAATGAATAACAGGAATATCATTTCGAATCTACTTAGATTGATACTCTTCGGTCTGTTAATAATAATACCACGGAGACGAAAAAGAGGAAAAAAAAAAGTTACTTCGGCTTTTTCATCGAAGCTGCTCGTCAAGGTCTGACTACTCTGTGGAGACGGGAAGTAGTAAGACCTTGAGCGGATGTCGCTCTCGGCCAGTGACCCTGAAGTTGCATTCCAAAACGGGGCGTTGTTGGAGAAGTGGAGCCGATTATGTGAGGCCGCGGAGGATTGTTGTTGTTGCTGGTGCTTTGAGGGGGAGATCCTTAGAAATTGGGGAACCTTGGACCAAGATGGTAACAGTTCTCCAGAGTTATGGCCGTAAGTTGAGGAGTATTGGTAACTGATGGTAGACGACTGGTTTTCCGAACCCAGGATCCCTTGGAAGAGAGACGGAGGAGGAGGAGATGCCCCATAAATGGGAGGGGATTCGACCTGAAAACCGGACTGAATTTGATGACGAGACCGTGGTCCATCTGGAGCAGCGTTCATGTTCAAGTTCTCCTGGAGCATCGCGCGAAATCCGCTACCGCTTTTGTCGCTGGACCTGCACGATAGATTCTCGAATCCGAAACATCAAATTCGCTTGATTGTAAAAGCCAGTGTGATGAAACCAAACTCTTAAGATAGAAATCTCGGCCAATTGACGACTCACATCAAGTCTTGGGTGTCCCAATCCATGGGCTGGGAAGACAGACCCAAATTCATCATGTGCAAGCTTGCATCGGCCATCGCAACGCTACCTCCTCCTTCTCCTAAGACTGAGGGACCATGGTCCTGGACGCGCATCTTTGGCGGTTCGAGAAAGGACACAGGACCACCACCTGACACCGATGCGGATCCCATGGACGACCTACCTCCGCAAGACGCGTCCCCAAGCCAACCAAACCCCCTCAAGGAGGTCAAGCCGGAGGACGACGTCGAGGAGGAGGAGGAGGAGGAGGAGGAAGAGGAGGCGGCCGTACCAGGGTCGTACCTACCACTAGGGGTGTCCCACCAGGCGCTGCCATGGAAGTCCTCCGCCATAGCTTTAGCTCCTCCACGCCCGGCCCAGTACACTGTGCTTTCTAATGTTTGGATGGTGGTGGTTGGGGGAGATGTTATTTATAATTACTGACATGCGGGATTATGCTTACCAACAACTGTTTCTGGTCCAAAAAATGACCAAATTGAAGAAGAGTGTTTGTCAACATGTTTTCCCAGGGTATGTTGTATGTTATTATTTGTTGGTTCTAATTCTATGTCCGAATACTTTAATATTTTTGGGGCCATTCAGTGGGAACGCAGCTTTGCCCTATAAAAGGTAGGATTAGGAGTATTAGCTTGAGATTGTCTAAAATTACAAATCTCATGAGTTTTTGTGAAAACTATAAACTTTAACAAAATTGATCTATCGAAAGTATTTGCAATCCCTCGGATCTCCCAAAACGAAGCGGGGGACCAAAGAGCAAGCAGACCTAAAAACATCTGAGTGTGAAATGAAGGGGTAGACGACGACTCCACTCGAGTTGACTAGATGAGTAAAATTCCACACCCTCTTCCCAACACGTTTTCTTTCTTTCTTTCTTTCTTTCGTTTCTCCTCTTTCCACCCAAAAACGTCACGAGGGGTCAACGAATGCAATCAATGTAAATTAACCCAACAACCCCGATTAAGACCTCAAATCAATTAGACAGATATAACACTGAGTTTGGTGGGGTGATGTGGGTTGGTCTTCCTTAATCTCTTTCGTTTCCTGTTGATCAAACCCGTCGTCACGAAGCGCACTTACCCTCGGTTGCGTGTTGTTTAGGGATGGGATTGGGGTTCAACTTCTTGAGAGATTTGTTATTTTTTTTGGGCATGAGAGTCGGAGGTGTTAATCACGCGCGTTGACATTTCCCCCCGAAGTCAATAAGCCAAAAGTAGTAATAATAAAAAAGGATGAGGACGATACGATTGCGGTGGCTGATTATGGGAGCATTATCGACGGCCGGTCTAATATATTGGGACTCATTTGACAAGTTAAAAGGAAGTATCTTGTAATAAGTAAAGAGGAGGGGTTTAATTAATGTAAAGCTTATCATGTTCACGTAGTTGGGTTGGGAGTCAGTCAATCTCTTGTGCTTCCTGCAACCGATCAACGTTTGGATGACGTCATGCTTAGCAATGTCGGCAGGAATGTAACAATTCAAAAAGAAAAAAAGAAAACAAAGGAAAAGGAAATTTGTAAATCCCCGAGAGGGACAGAGAAGTGTAAGTCTACGAGGTGGGGCGGGGGGGACAGTGAGCCGTGCACGCGTGATGACATGTTGAGCCCACCTCCACTTATCAGACTGAAGAGATTACCTCTCTTCTTTAAAACAAAGATTCCACGTTTCTTTTTTTTGGGTGGTCTCATTATTTATTATAATTATTGCCATCATCAGCTTCAACCCTTTTATTCTAATGAAAAGGGTTAATGTTTTATGGGGTTCGCAAGAGATTCTCGGGGATTGACCAGAGCACTTAACTCGCGTTGGGAATTTCCACATCCTGTTCCTCGTTGGTAATGAATTGCTTGTAAGAAATTTTTAGAGTTTAGGGTTCAGTGGTGGTGTGTGAGTGTGACGAGATTTGATGCAGTAAGTGGTGGAGGCGCCCCCCACCTACATTTTTCGTACAATGAACTTTAGGTCATCATGACTTTCCGTTGCTTTATTTATATTTCACCACAAAGCGTTGAAATTTGAGAAGCCATCCTTTTTCCCTTTTTCTTTTGTTATATATAAAAAGTTGTTTGTATTAATAATCAATCTCATCGGACAATATGTTTTCTTGCGATGTTAAACTAACAAAGATAATATCAACTCTGGGGCTGACTCTTCTTGCTTTTTTTTTTAGTTGTGGGGTTGGGGAGAAGACAGAGAGGTCAACATCGGTTCTTGGTGTTTGGCATGGGAACATGATCTCCGGATTAACCCCCCAGCCCCCCTGATTATATCATCATCAGAACAGAAGAAAGAAATTTGTGATGGCGTGGGTCGGTCGCCTGCAACTCTTAGGATTTGTAATGGAATGTTTTAAGGAGAGGGATTGTAATGTCAATCAACGCCGAGGGAGCCCAACAACCAAAGTATTAAACCCCCCCTACCATAAGGCAACTGAATCCTAACCCTAGGATGTAGGAATTAGATGATTGTGGGTGTTGACTTTTGTTTTCCCTAGTTCCTTAGGAGTATAGAGAGAAGAGCAACTTCAGTGGCTCGCGATCAATAGTCAAACCCCCTCTACGAGATCCTTTTATCTGACCACCCCCCATTTGCTGTTTACTGATGATCTTAATCAAACCCCTGACCTTCTCGTCCCCTCTTACTGGGCTTGAGGTGGGAGGAGGCGAGGGAGGGGGATGACCAGTGCTTCTTTTGTAATATCCAATATTCGTCACCGTGTCCAGATCACTTCCTTTCCCCCCTATAGCTCGCTCGATCCACTAAGATTAAGACCCCCTGGTTGACTTATGTTCTAGAAGATCATCAAGAGTTTTAAAGAACTTTCGTGTTAGTGGGGTCAATTTCGTAAGTGACGTTGGAATTTTGGGATCCACCAAGTAGTTTGAAATGAACCAAAACATCTGCTAATACTTGTTCCACCATTTGGTTCGACCCCCGGGTTAATCCCCTTTTCTTCTTTCTCTTCTCTCATTTGAATGATTGAGCCCCCCAATTAAAACCAAAAGGTTATTCCCTTGGAGCTCCCTTGCTTTCTGAACAGCCATCTTCCCTCTCCAAGAGGACAACTGTACTCGCAACTTTCAATGATTCTTAGCATTACAACCTCCGGGAAACATCACCCTTTGACGTCGACTCACAAACTCTTGCTAATTTTACATGAGAAAGGACAAAGCATATCCAAATATGTATACGAAATTTGGGTGATACAATAAATAATTGCTTCCGCTTACATGAAAGAAGAACTCTGCGAGGGGACTTGTGGAATTGTGCTTAGTCAGCAAAGTTAGACACACGCCATGATCCTTTTAGTGGACATGAAATTTTGACCTGTGACGAGAACATATTTCCAATCAATCATGCCAAGTTTTCCTTTGAGATTATCAACTCTTGAGACTTTCTTAATCGTGATCTTGAACTAGTAGAGGGTAAAAGAAGAATAATTAGCGTCATGGGAACTCAAATCCTCAATGTGGCCACTCCACTTCCCCAAGATTTTGATCGATTACTTCATCATCTTCTTTTTCCCCTTCTCCTCCTGTCACTATTTGTAAATATCTTTGGAAATGCCCTGTGATGCATCAATCCACTATCTTTCCTTTCCACTCCCCACGTGTTTCTCACACGCATTTGCTTTTCCTCGGCCATTCTCGTTCACATTGAGACAGATGAGAGAGCTCCCCGGTGGATCAGAAAGCCTTCTTCGCGTTGGAGTCTTAGACCACGCCTTGATTTCAGCATACTTGCTGTAATATTTGCTAGCTGATACAATTTCTCAGACTGAGGGGACCGGCATAAAGGCCATGTCATTCCTTTTGTTACCCATTATTAGGACCGCGCTTTTTCCAAGAGAGATAGAGAGGAAAATCGTACACGTCGATGGACCCGACACTTCCGAATGTTTGTACCATATACGTGTGGTTCGTCAGTTCTATGTGATGTCCCATATGCAGTCACTATTCCTATTGAATTCGAGTACTTGTTCTACAGAACGAACCATGGAAACACTCGAACAGAAGAAAATCATATTCAAATCGAACTACTTCCTGGGCCATCCAACTCCGGGAAATGAAAAATCATTATTGGATCGATCACCTGTCATTGACCGAATGATGATGTCTGGAATAATCCGACACATGGGGCAGGGGTGGACATTGGTTTTGGGCCTTCCTTATATGGCCCATACAGAAAGCCCATTATGGCCGACCAATTCGGCCTTGGGCCGACACCGAAGCCGGGAGAAGAATTGGGGGAGTCTGCGGCAAAATGGCCCTCCTCCGGCGAGAGAGCGCATGGCATTCGATTCTAGGAGGAGGCTCGGGGATATCGGAAGGCAGGCGATCGGACGCCGTCCCCAAGTGGTGGGGGCGAGGAGGAGGTCCTGACGGGGCTCAGGTGAGGCTATCTCTATAATTGGTTGCGGATGACGATTACTTGATTCGATCTAAGGTCTAAGAGAAACTCGGGTGTAGAGTTCCAATCGATAAACGGTGAGCCGGAGGATGGGCTGGTGGTGGGTCAAGATTAAAGATGGAAGAATTGCGATAAACATTCACTCCTGTTCTTTCGTAATATTATCCAAATCATTAAATAATATCCCCCCCTCCCCCCTTAGGTTTACCACTAACTAACATAAACCCCTCAAGACTACCACCACCCCATATGAATGTAATGATGATCCCAAAAGGAGACCACCCCCAACTTTGTTTTAAAGCCGAAAATGGGAGACATGAAAAGATGGGTCTCAAAGTGTTCAATCTAATCTCATCTACTCACAACAACACTAATTGATCTAACCCAAAAGGCAGGAAAAATTCCATAATATCTAAGTCAACTGTATATATCACGTCAATACCTCCCTCCCTTACCCTATGATCCACTTTGGAATCTCGATTCTTCTTTGTTGTATCCATCTTGTCAAAGCTATGTCCCTCCCTATAATCCCTACTTCTGCGCATGAACATTCATGTCATCTCCATATTCCTAATTCATTCTAATCCACGACCTTGAATAGTGAGCCGACAACCTCATATTATTGGTTAAAAAAGAAAAAAGAAATATATGACCAGGGGAAAGGAAAAAAGAGGGTTCACCAATCCAATCAATCCATCATCTTTCTTTCTGGTGTCCTTTCTTACGTTATCCTATTAACAATACGATGCGTTATTTTTTTCTATTCGCAAGAGCAGTCAAGTCCGTGTTATTTTACATAGACGAAGTTACGAGTCTATCATCACTTTAAAGAGTCATTTGAAATTTTGTATACATGACATGAGACAAGAAAAACGCAGCGAGGGTCACGGGAGACGGCCGAAGAAAAGAAGCAAATTCGGATTTTGCCGCAGCCTAGTTTTAGCCTGTGCGACGTTCACTTAACCGGGTGTTGTCATCAATCGCATCATTGGAACTTAGTGAAATTTTGAAGGAGTATTCATGACTTGAGGTTCTGTATTCTGAATGGTGGAGATTGTTATTGGAGTCTTTTAGCTTGTGATTTTGCCCCGTTTCTGAGACTGCCAGATTCGGAGTTCTTGATTTCAGTTCCTTCTCTTTTGTGTTGCTAAGCGTATGATTACCAAGATGAGTTCTTGACGTTACGCTGAGTAGAGGAGAAGTTTATGTGCTGATTGTTGGTAGCTAGAGAAGAACACTTGTGTACCCACTTCTTTATTGATTTAGTGGAAGTTTTGGTGTGCCTCGGGCCGTGCTTTTACTCCTCACATTGAGGAGGTTTCCACGTTAAATCTCGGAGTTATTTCTTGCTTTTAAATGTTTGTTTCCGCTGTGAGAATTCTATTCTAGCATAAAGGAAGTCATTCGACGAATTCCGGGGTGTGTTGGTTCGTGTTACATCCAATCACAATACTCACTCCAGGACGAATGTTATGATAGTAGTATGGCTATGCATTTAAGGAAAGCCATCCCAATTCCATGGATGGGTGGTGAAATATTTGTGCACTAATTAATGACTACTGTACTGCTCCAATGGGAGTTATTATTCCCATCCAAAAATAAAAAAGTGGCTCTTCTTAGATCCCGGAAATTTTGGTTTCTCTTTTATCTTTGTCGAAAGAACAAGTGTTGTCAATTTCAGAGAGATGCTTTTTTATACTTTCTTGTGTGACATTGGAGGGTGATGATGATTCCTTTTGCTTTCGGTGCTTCACTTAAGGGACAAGGATTACTATACGGGAGGACAGTGTTCTTGACTTAAGCACACTTCAAAGGCGGAGGAACACGACGTCCGGAGACTGAAAATTCTCGTGTGATCGGGTCGTGAGACGTATGTTCCAGAAGCGATCTTTGTCAACGGACACGTATCAATCTGGGTAATCGCGACGAATGCTAGAAGGAGGAGGAGGAGGAGGAGGAGGAGGCCACGAAGTGGCTATGTTTGGATACAAATTAGGGAAAGTTGCGACCGTAAACAGTGTTCTTTCTAATGCGAACGCACGACAAGAGAGACACAAAAAGTCATGAAACCCCCATAACTCCGGCCAACGAAAACGAAACACCCTCTCGACACGGGTCCATGACTTCCATTAGAGGCATCATCCGTTTCATGTTTCAAAATATTAGTCGGTCTCATTCCGTCGATGACATGACGAGAGGGCCACACTTTATATTCATGCATGCAAGGCGTGGGGGAAAAGGAAAGAAAAAACTATACGGTTGCGTAAAGTGGGTTAGGGACTCCCTCCTTCTTCAACTTAGATGATTCAATAATCTATAGGGATACATCATGCGAGGGGATGTATTACTTTGTCGTGGTTGTGTGTCGGATGTGGAACGGAGGATGGCTGGGTGATGGTAATAAAAAAGAAAAATGGGAAACGTGGGGTGGTTGGGATATATCGTACTATCTCGTACCGTCCCCTTCATGCAAAAAGATTTAGAGGACACGCAGGCAGGCAAAGTGGGCAAAGGGCAGCCATAATGTGTGCCTTTTGTTTTTGCGGCAAAAAGAGATGGCAATCCTCAGTGGCGCAGCTCTATCCTCCCTCCTTTTTAGGACAACCTCAGCAGAGGGTAGAGGAGGAGGAGGAGGAGGAGGAGGAAGAAGAGGATGGACGGTACACACACACAGAGAGAGAGAGAGCTCTGCTGAGCTTCATTTCCCAGTCTCGTCGAATAACAACGACGACAAGTTTTAGTGGGTCTGGTTGTCGGCAGTGCAGACACTGTTTGGAATAGGGAGGGGGGAGGGGGTTGGATAACAACGTTACGATACGCTTTCGAGGCATTGGCAGACAAGTCCAAATTATGTTTGTGTCCATCCCTATCTACGTCTCCATATATGGGGGCATCATGAATATCCCCGTGACTTGTCTCGTCTTCCTCTGGGTAGTCATGTCTAATCCAACCGCAGACTCTCCCTGGAGTTTCTACCACTCACGATAATAATAATGCAAGCGAGATGGGATAATTATTATTATGGCAGCTACAGTCGACGAGTGTTCCCAGAAAAAGGGTTACGTCTAGACACTGTGTGCTCTCGAGAGTTTCATTTGCTGATTGAGTAGTGTAAATTTGATTGTGTGGAGGGGGGTGGGGGGGATGGGGGGATGGTGCCCTTTCCCCCTCTAAAGGACAGCAAGTAATCATGATTTTGTCCCCCCTCCTCCAGAGGACTGAGACACGTAAAGCTTTATTTCTTTTTCTTCTCTCTCTCTTCCCCGTGGTAAAGAAGACAAAAGTTGGTCGGTTTTTAACAGCACTGCATTGGTGACGAAATCAGAACAGTGTCTTTCCTTTAATCCCTTAGAGATAAAGGAGAGGTTTTTTAAGGCAAACAAGATACAGAGACCCATTTTCAATTTTACCAGAACCCATCATGACTATACAAACATTATATATTACTTCTTTCGATTATTGTCGTAAGACCCACATAAATAAATTACACCCGAATCCTGAAACCCAATAAAGAAATCATTCCCTTTATGTTTTGTAGAAAAGAGAAGAGAGAGTGGAGACAGACTCTATGTGCCATCATTTTCAGCATCACCTCCCCTGCCAGGTAAAAGAACCAAAAGATGAAAAGAAGAAGGAATCGAAGGGAAAGGAGGGGAGAAGGAGTATGTGTCAGTTTTTGACCCCAGATTTCGTACAATACTCTCTGTTAAAAATATTACTGTAGTGATTGTCGACCTGTGCCCTAAAAGCCCTCCCAACCCAACACCACCACCACCCACCCACTGTTCCATGCATGAAACATGTTCCCTCCCACCTGGAATATATTATCCACCTTATTACCCGTCCTGTTGTTTCTTCTCTTTTTTTACTTGCAGGGGTGGGGGGAACTTAACTCCCATTGTTTTGCGATGTCGTATGGTAATAATAAATACCCCTCTTCTAAGTCTCGTAATGTTTCCATGCACGAATCTTAATGCACCCCCGTTGCGGCGGGGGGAGATGGGTGTGACTAAAAGTGACAACATCGTATAACGACCATTGGCTGGATTGGATATGATATCGGTCGGAAATCCAGGGCGTTGAAGTCAATCGGCTGGCTGATTAGTTCGATGGTGGGTGGGGGGAAGCTGGTCTCAATTCTCAAAGACCGAAAGCGTGGGAAAGATACTTGTTCGTGAAGCGAGGGAGAAGGTTGAGGAGGGTGTCGACAATTGTAGCTGGAGTAATGGGGGGAACAAAAGAACTGCATGTTTCTTTGGGAAACCCTTTTTGGTATTCAACCACCCACCCTCACCAACTTTCATGCCGATCTCTTTTCTTTTGTTTTTCTTTTTAGGGGGATAATGGATTCAAGCTATATATTATTATTATTATTATTGTTTTGGCAGTAGATATATTTAATGACAAACTTTTTTTATATACCGAGGAGGAGTGGGAATGGCCATTGCATTTACTTTTTCTTGGGGTTGGAACAGCTTTACTAAGATATTTCCTCGAGATGTTAAATTTGGCATTTAGATAATGGCATTAATTTTGACAATAAAGAAAGGGGGGGGGGGGGGGACGAGACGAGTGGACTGTCTGTACAAAGATAAAAACATTAATGTTTAAAAAAAAAAACAAAAAGACATTCCACCACCACCCTCCTTTTTTTTTCCTACCATGGACGAAATAATCAGACCAGCAGCATTATGTAATAACATAGTTTAGTTTGTATGGGTTTGTATTGAACCAGCTGGTATCGGGCTGACGTGACGCACGTTCTCACGTGGACGGACAACAAGTAGAGAGGGAAGAAAAGACTTGCCATGCCCAACTAACTAACCAAATCACTTCCCGAGTTCATACTTGGGGTTCACACCAACCGGCTTCCATATGTTCAAATATATCCCACCCCCCTCTTAAATTCCACAATACCTGCATGAAACAACGTTGCATTGCTTCTCTTTTCTTCTCTTCGTCCCCTGACAATATTCACCAAACCCTACGAAAACCCGACACGTGTCCCCCCTAATGACAGCTTGGCCGCCAGCCGTTGTTGTTGTTGTTTAACGTCCGTACACGGCTACACACCGTGCTACTTTTACGTCGTCCTTGATCCCAATGACGCAGTCTTTCCTGCTCAACCGGGTATGGCCTCTGCCTGTACTCCCCCCGCGTTGCAAGCTCCCTTATATACCGGGGATTGCCAGTCAACCCCGGTCGTTGATCGGAGTGAATTGACCGGAGTGCCCCTGATGTGATGTGTCCCCCCGGGGGGTCTCTCCCCCCCCCCCCCAAAACCCGACGCCACCTTCTATAAATACCAAAACATTCCATCCCACTCCCCTTCACCCTCATCCCCACCGCAACCAGCACAAGCAAAGCGAACCAAAACCAAAACCACAAAGCAAACCGTGAACAAAAACACGCCTTCCTCATTTTTCTTCTTTCTTTGATCTGTCCTTCCGTCTCTTCCAGCTATCATTCGTCAATCATGCCTGAGGCGCCCAAGAACCACCTCCCCGAGAAGAACCGCTCTGCCCTCCAGTTCATTGAGGACGTCACCTCCCACGCAGACCTCGTCCAGCGCCGCGTCCTCTCCGAGATCCTCTCCCGCAATGCCTCCGTCGAGTACCTCCTCCGTCACGGCCTCGACGGACGCACCGACCCCGAATCCTTCAAGAGGATCCTCCCCGTCATCACCTACGACGACCTTCACCCCGACATCTCCCGTATTGCTAATGGGGATACCTCTCCCATCCTCTGCTCCCTCCCCATCTCCGAGTTCCTCACCAGGTAAGGGCGTTGGGGTTTATCCTTCGTTTTTTTTCCCTTTTTTTATGTGTGCGCTCAAGTGAATGATTTGAGTGTTTGTGGTTGCCAGCTCGGGGACATCAGGAGGGGAGCGGAAGCTGATGCCGACCATCGAGGAGGAGCTGGACAGGAGGTCCCTGCTGTACAGCCTGCTGATGCCTGTGATGACCCAGTTCGTTCCTGACCTTGAAAAGGGGAAGGGAATGTACTTCCTCTTCATCAAGTCGGAGGCGAAGACCCCCAGCGGCCTCGTTGCTCGCCCCGTGCTCACCTCTTACTACAAGAGCTCCCACTTCAAGCAGAGGCCCTACGACCCTTACACCAACTACACCTCCCCCAACGAGACCATCCTCTGCCCTGACTCGTATCAGAGCATGTATTCCCAGATGCTCTGCGGCCTCTGCCAGAACGAGGAGGTCCTCCGCGTTGGGGCGGTCTTTGCCTCTGGCTTCATACGAGCCATCAAGTTCCTAGAAAACCACTGGACCACCCTCTGTCATGATATCCGGACAGGCACTCTGGACGCAGGGATCACCGAACCTGCTGTCCGTGAGGCTGTAGCAAAGATCCTGACTCCAAACCCAAAGCTCGCCGATTTCATCGCAGCAGAGTGTGGGAAGGAGTCGTGGCACGGGATAATCACCAGGCTGTGGCCGAACACCAAGTATGTGGACGTCATCGTCACGGGAACCATGTCACAGTACATCCCAACTCTCGATTTCTACAGCAACGGGCTGCCGCTCGTGTGCACGATGTATGCGTCCTCTGAGTGCTACTTTGGGGTGAACCTCAACCCCCTCTGTGATCCGAGCGAAGTCTCCTACACTCTCATTCCTACCATGGCCTACTTCGAGTTCTTGCCCGTAAACAGGAGCAGCAGTGGAGCTATCCTCACCGAGAAAGAGGGGCAGGAATTGGTGGACCTCGTCGATGTTAAGCTTGGAGAGGAGTATGAGCTTGTTGTCACCACTTATGCAGGTAAACCAGCAACCCTTTCTCATATCTGTTAACTTTTGGCTTAGTTTTAGTTATCTGGTCCCACGAGCGTTGGCCAGTTCTCGATTTCGAAATTCCTGATTCTGAGAAGTCGTCGTTCGTCTCAGGGCTGTATAGGTACAAAGTCGGGGATGTCCTGATGGTGGCAGGGTTCAAGAACAAGGCCCCCCAGTTCAATTTCATCTGCCGCAAGAACGTGGCCCTGAGCATCGACTCCGACAAGACAGACGAGGTGGAGCTCCAGAACGCGGTCAAGAACGCTGTGAACCACCTGATCCCATTCGACGCGATCATCTCCGAGTACACCAGCTACGCCGACACGTCGAGCATCCCGGGCCACTACGTCCTGTTCTGGGAGCTGACCCTGAACGGATCTACTACAATCCCGCCCTCGGTATTCGAGGACTGCTGCCTCACGGTGGAGGAGTCCCTGAACAGTGTGTATCGGCAGGGAAGGGCATCAGACAAGTCAATCGGGCCGCTGGAGATTAGGATCGTGGAGCAGGGGACGTTCGACAAGCTCATGGACTGCGCCATAAGCTTCGGCGCGTCGATCAACCAGTACAAGACCCCGCGTTGCCTGAAGTTCGCGCCGCTGCTGGACCTACTGAACTCGAGGGTGGTGTCTTCCTACTTGAGCCCCAAGTGCCCCAAATGGGTCCCGGGACACAAGCAGTGGACTAACGAGTGAATTGTGTGTGGTGCTTTTAGTTCAGTTTCTGATGGGTTAGTAGATTGGATCCCAAAAAAAAAAAAGAAAAAACAATGGCGTCTTTAAGGTTGTAATGTGGGAGGGAGAGGAAAGTGGGGTTTGGTTGGGGTTGGGGTTTGTGTCCTCTGCTGGTGATGTTTCTTTCTAGGGGTAAGCACTTGTGCTTTTTAGGCCTTTTAATCAAAAATTCACTCTTTTGCTTTTCCTAAAGTTCAGTTCGAATAATGTTTGGCTTTTCCCTTTCGAGTAACTTAAGGTTTTAAAAACGAGGGATAATTATTGCACTCACTCATGCAAGAAAGCGCATCGCCTTTTCTTAGAGAAAAGGAGTGGGGAGTTAAAAACGGCCAATGAAAGACGAGCTTAGTGTTGGAAACTAACACTGTCCTGTGACTAGAGTCTGCTGCTGCCTGCGTTGCTTTTGCTGTTTTTAGCCCTGCCTTTTCCTTTATATGTGCAGCGCAGGCGAGAAAGCAGCCTTCTTTTTTATTTCTTCTTCTTTTTCTTTCTTTTTTCTTACTTGAGCCGAATTTGCCTCGCCATGTGAGAACCGACTCACTCGTTCCTGCTATCCGTACGTAAAAATTTCTAAATGTAATGCAATCAGAAGGGCAAACTTGGTTGAGCCTCCTGGGGCGTTCGGGGGGCTTTTATTACCAATCAGAAGTAGACAACAAACACTTCTTGTCCAAATCAGGGAAGATTGGGGGTGTAAAAGGGGACAAAGCGTATGTTTTGTTGTGTGGTGTGGTAAAAAGGGGACACACAGGATAAGGTTCGTTATGACATCCCAATTCTCCCCCTCACAACCCACTCGAAATTGGGATAACGACGATGGACGTAGTCAGGGGGGGGGGGGGGTGGTGGTGGTTGGGGGGGCGTAATTCTCGGATGATTTTGTTTGTTTGTTTGTTTGTTTTCTTGAAGGAGTTTAAATCCCGTTATCGCTCTTGTGATTATCTTAAAAGCTTTGTTGCGGCATATTATTGGCGATGCATGCACTCACCCACTTAGGCCGCCACCGGAGGGTGGCCCTGATCTGGGATCACGCCACGTGTCATGATCCCCCCAGAAAACCAAGTAAAACACAACAAGAAGAAGAAGACGCACCAATCCCAAACATTTTTTTCCTCTTTAGATTTTTTGGGTATGGGCATGAGCCGACTCTTTTATCACCACCACATAGTACCAATATCTCCCCCCCCCCCCCCCCCCCCCCCCGGGGCATTTCTCTTCAGCAAACAAAACACAATAAATGCACGTCATTATGTTAATGGAAATCGTTCGTTTTCCCCCTTCGCTTCAGTCACTTTACTGTTCCTATTGTCGGGTGTCTCATTCTTTAGTATGAGAAAAAAAGATTGCTCTCCCAAAGTTTTTTTGTATTAATATTGTACGGTCCCATGTACACGTGAAGCCGGGGATTATTCAATGCCCTCTTCGTTCATCAACTTGTCGGTAATACAATAATGCCGGTTGATTTTTTATTAATTAATTTGGAGAGGGGGGGGGGGGATTTGGACAAGACAACAACACGTGTGGGATGGCGATGGTTATTTGACTTGTTGACTCCCCACCTTCCCCCCAGGGGGCGAAATACACGTGAGCCTGAGGGGGGGAATGCGCTGGGCCCACTCCATGGCCCATTGGGCCCACCCTGGCTGGCTCATCGCGTGTGACGTGACGGGACGTGCATGAACCAGACGGGAATTTGTCCTCGACCATGCAATTATGGACGACGTTGCCTGGATTCCACCAGGCCAAGAGAATGGAACCAATTAGTCTAAATAATTTAGGCACCGGATGAGAATTGACTTAACAAATGCTTGATTAATTTTTTTTTTTTTTGGGGGGGGGGGGCGTTTACCCGGTAATAGTGATCCGGATGTTGATTTTACCAAAGCACAAAGTCTATCTAATAGATAAATCATCGATTGGTCCCTAACCCTATGGATTAGGGGGGGGGGGTGTTAATATGTTGTACATGGACTAGAAGTATTATTGTTCACATTGGCTATGTGTATGTGAACCTCCCGCCCCCCTCGTACCCAACACTAGGCAAAATTTGCTCACTTGTAACATCACCGACGACCTTCTCCTGTTGATTACGCGAGCAAGCTGGAGATATATTAAATTATTAGTATTTTAAATTAGGTGCTGATCGTGCGAAGATAAGCCTTCGATTAGTTTAATAAGTAATAAAAGAGGAGAAGAGAAATTCGGGGAGGGACGATGGAGTATTATTATTATTAGGCCAAATGATCAATTCTTTCCTAAAGGATGTTTTTTCCGATCTCCCCTGAACTTTTCAAAATATCATCACACGTCTTAATGTTTGGCCGTTTTATTAATTTTAACCACCGTTAAATGAATAGATTGACGGAATCCTACGTGGCGCACATATAATAAGTAACGCCTTCTACGCACTGTTAAAGTACTGACCGGGCAGGACATAGACAAAATGACATTGACCCAACTTTTGATTATAATTGATCATTTTGCCAATATTATTATTAGGACAGACAGACAGAACCAACGACCCCGTGATTCCCGCGACAGGTTCCACCCGGCAGGCAAAGACAAAGTTGACTGCTTCAACTTTGGGGCCTCTAAATTATTATTATTGTTATTATTACAACAACAACCTCCTCTCACACACGAGAAAGAGTCATTTGGGTCCACAAAAAAATCTCATGGGCCATCTGTTACCAATCGAGACGTAACAGCCCAACTATAGGCCCAATGGTACTGGAAACATGGGCCCAATTACCCAAGCCCACCTCATTAGCCAGCTGATGGGTTTTCCTCAATTATTTTATTTCCCTTTTATTAAGGAGAGTAGGAAAGTAGGAAAATACTGACTGCATGTGAGCTGAGTTGCGGCTGTACTTTTTGTCAGTTCCCCGGCGGATGGGCGACGACTATTGGAAAGACAGTCGTCATGTAGAATGACAGGACTGCCCCCCCCCCCCCCCCCCCCCCCGGGGTTTTGACAAGGAAGTTTGACCCCAGTCGAGGAGGGAGGGCGTGATGGATGTGAGGATCCCAAATTATTGTGAACATTGCTTGCGGTCACAGAAACAAGAAAAAAGTGGGGGCGAGAGAGAGAGAGAGAGAGAGAGAGAGAGAGAGAGGTGGGTCTCTCCCCCCTCTCGTCCTCTTGTGTGTCAATGCCAATTATTACTTGTTTGGACAGACAGACAGACAGAACGTGCACGTTCTTGTTGTTGTCCTTAAATAAGGGAGAATAGTAGTAAGTAGGATGGACCATAGGAGTGTTGGGGTGGTGTGGGAGGGGGGGGGGGGAGAATATCATTCATCCCTAACCCCAGTCTCCAAGCGTTTTAATCTTTTTCTTTTTTACCTTTTCGAGCTTTGCGGTTTGTGGCTGTTCGATGGCAAAAGAGTAACTTCACATCCCAAAAAAAAAAACACAAAAACACAGAGAGAAAGCAAACTCCTTGCTTTAGGGGGGGTGGCTGCCCTTCCTTCTTCCTTGTTTGGCCTTCTCATCTCATCACCTCTTTTTTTTTTCCCTCAACTCACTCTCACCCCACTCTCTCCTCTTACTTTCAATTCTCCCACCCCAACAGAAAACGATGCGTTTCATAAATCCCTCCCTCTCCCTGTCCCTCCCTTTGGCCTTCCTCATCCTCCTCCCCTTCTTGTTGGCCTCCGCCTCCATCCACGACCTCCTCCGTTCCCAGGGACTCCCCCCTGGACTCCTCCCTAGGGAGGTCACCTCCTACTCCCTCTCCCCCGACGGCCTCCTTGAGATCTTCCTCGACGCCCCCTGCCTCACCAAGTTCGAGAACCCCGTCTACTACGACGCCGTCGTCAAGGCCAACCTCACCTACGCCAGCCTCACCGGCGTTGTCGGCTTCTCCCAGGAGGAACTCTTCCTCTGGCTGCCCGTCAAGGACATCATCGTCAGCGACCCCAGCTCCGGCCTCATCCTCTTCGACATTGGCGTCGCCCACAAGCAGCTCTCCCTCTCCCTTTTCGAGGACCCCCCGCATTGCCGGTCTCCCCCACCCCGTAACCATCCTCTACTCCTCCTCCTCTCCCATAGCGAGTCTTCTCGACTCACTCATTAAGAACAAAAAATGTTTACTTCCCCCTGTGGTTTGGTCTGTTGCAGGCTTACTCGTGAATCATGTGACCAAGGGGGGGAAGGAAAGTGTCTTCGAGGCCATGAGATGAGAAAGTTTCTAGTGATATGGACATTTTTTTTCATATATTTTCGTGGAATACAATTTTCCAACCTCCTCCTCCTCCTCCTGTTGCCCAGATTCAACCTTTTCTTTTTCTCCTCCTCTCCCCCTTCTCTTTCTCTATGTAATAACAACAAGGAAAAAAAAGACAAAAACAAAGACAAGAACAAGAACCCTTTTACTTAAAACTTTCTTTCCCTTTTGTTTGTTTTGCTAGTTTACGGCGAAAATATCACTATGGTTATTAGGGAGCTAGCTTATTACAGTGGGTGGTGGTGGTGGTGAATTAGAAGAAGAAGAAGAAGAAGAAGAAGAAGAAGGGTTTTTTTTTTTTGGTCATATGGTGTGGTTCTTCACGGGATATTGGTGAAAGATGCCAATCTAATCGCAAATTGCCTCAAAATTCATATTAATGGGAGACACTATCATTACCCCTCATCATTCATCGCTTCAACCGATAAAGGCGACTTTGATTTATATATTATTCGACAGGAGCTGTCAAGATGGGATTGAGCAAAACTTCAATAATTTCGTGTGGAAAAGCCCAACCTGATGTTTACGCAGTTCATGTTGTCGCGGTCGCTCCTCCGGTCCATATGAACAACAAACAATGTGTATTTTTAATATAATAACTGGGAAGGTCTTCTTAGGGAGATGGGAAAGGAGGAAAGTGGCTCCTCCTTCTTCCTCCTTCATTGGGATGGGAACAAGGAAAGTATATACAATACTTCTTCTTCTTCTTCATTATTTATTTTTATATAATATATTGGGTTGCGGCAATTTGACAATCACGAGGAAACTGCGGTAAAACAAAGCATGCGCCCCCCACCCCCAATTAAATCTTAACAATAATTGTAAAATACACTCTCCATCGATCCGCGCTTGTTTTTTTTTTTTAGTATTATTATTAATGGTTAATGATTATTAAGCAGTCGTCTCGACTCTCGGGAGCATATTGACAATGAGAAAGACAAATGCCAACAACACATTTATATTTATATATGCATGTATATTGTCATATACTCCGGTCCCCATGATTGTTCACGATAACCAAGCGTATTTCATATGAAAGCTGACAGTGATGCGGTCCCCTTAATATCATATTGTTCGTTGATTATGGATCTTTCCCATTCGCTCTCTCTCACATCATATAAGGCGACGGATAGATCACAGACAATTTGGAAAAAGGGGTCTGGTTTTCTTTTTCCCTACCTGGCCTTTAATATGTTTGTTTTAATATGTTTGTCACGACACGGACAGCCGCGCCTTCCTTGGCGTTTATAAGAGAAAGTGGGTTGGAGGGAAGATTCGTGTTTAATATCACAATTCTTTATTTTACTCCTTGACAAAACTTCATTAAAACCCCTTAAATGAAAAATTCAACCCTCAACCGCCGGGCTGCTTGTCGCACTTCCTCAACCCTTGGTTTTTGTGATGATCGAGACCTTGATCGCCCCATCTGAGGAGTTTTTTTTTTTATTCAAGACAACAATTATCAAACCACCCAAGTCTTCGTAGTAATGGATGATCATATGGAATAACTTACTAAATGAAAAGCAGAAAACCCGAAAAAGGGCTCCGAGAGAGAACTGATCTAAACTTGTCCGGTTCTTAGGCCAGAAAGTTTTGATGGGCCATTTCATTTGGACCTTTATCAGGGCTCAATTTGTTACTTATGGGCCTGGATGTCTTCCGATATTTGGGCTCGGCCCAAGGTACGGAGGCAGTAAGGGGACCGAAGAAGTTCTGAAAATGCCATGAGATCCGAGTCGTCGGGATGGGATAACACCGATTCATATCTATCCATTTACACCGTCCCACGGAAGAGAGATTTTCGCAGAGCAACTCCGCGCTATGGGGGGAGGCACCGTCCTACGATCCGCAGCCGCAAAGGTGGCCGGGATCGGCTCCGCTAACGCCGGCCTCCGTGGCTTGCCTTCATCCGCCGCCGCCGCCACCCAGTCACTCGTCCGCAACGCTGCTGCCGGTCGTCCCCCCTCCGCTGTCCTCTCGGCCCAGGGCGGCCTCGAGGAGTCGTTGGTTTCTCCACCCGCTGCCGTGCAGTGGAATCAGTGGAACATCGATGATTGGGAGGAGGTCGTTACTGTGGTGGAGGGGGGCCAGGGCCCCGACGAGCCTATGCCTAGGGTTGTCTTTGGTGGCGCCCCGAGCTTAGATGAGGCCAAGGCCGCTACGAACGAACTGAAGGATGCCATCGATATGTATGGTTACTGTTGCTTTCGGATGAATTTAGTCTGCCTTGTTTAGGTCATCGGAGAAGCATGATTGGTTTTGGTTGATCTGAGTTGTTTGTGTTGGTTTGGTTGTTGGATTGGAGACGGAATTTGTGATCGTTTGAGTTGATCTGATGCCCCCTCCTGGATCTCAATGTCGTGATTTTGATTTTGTTCGCAATTACTTTTTGAGTAATTGTGTTTATGATGAAACTGGAAGCAGGAGGAACGGCTTGATTATTTTTTACTTGATTGAAGTAATATGTTAATGGTACTGAGTGTTGGGTGAAGATGAATCTGTCTGGTGGTGTTTCGGAGGACCTTTTTGCTTTCGTTTTTTGGTGTCGCAGGTTTCTGAGTATGATGTGTCTCGATGGTTTCGACTCGGTTAATTTCAATTCAACTTCCCACTTTTTGTATTCTTGGGGTTGGGATCACGTGCCACATCCTTAGGAAAATGAAATATGAACGGCCGCTGGGATTAGGATTCTACGCTTGCTAGTTGTAGCCCTGTGGCATTCTTTTTTTTTTTTTTGGTATGCTCGAGTCCAGGGAATGCCTTCTGTGGATGGGACTCATGAAGTTGATTTTATGATTGTCATGGATGCATTGATTGATTCCTTCATTCACATTATAGGGTCTATTTGTTGAAGTCTGAGGATGAAGTTCCAGAAAGCATGGATTCTGCTGTTTCAACTGTTGCAAGTGGGGCTGTTTCAACTTATGCTGTGCCCAATCATGCTGTCCAGGCTTTTAGGTTGCTTAGTCAAAATCCTGCTGCACAGGTACCTTGATATAACCCGAGTCTTCTAAATTGAAAGTTTGTTCTGATGTTTAGAGGGATTGCCTCATACCAATTCTTTCCTCACTTGACACTGATTTAGAGGGATTGCCTCATACCAATTCTTTCCTCACTTGACACTGATTGCTGGCGTGTTCACGGTCTATGGAGGACGAGCCAACTTACATTCCATCAATTTTGCCAGGATGTCGTTGCTTCCATTGCAAGCGACCCTAATGTTTGGAATGCTCTCCTGAAAAATGAGGCGCTCAAGGATTTCATACAGTCTCAGAATTCTGGTATATACCCCATTTTGTAATTGTGGGTAACTAATTTGCCAACTCGATATTGTTATTGACCCGAATTCTTTCTTCTTCTCCTTTTCACACAAGGTACTCAATTTCCTCTGATGAATCCAATCGTAGATGATTCCGTTGATGATGTGGGATCTGAAGACCGGAAATCCCCGACAAAGCTGGAAGAGATGTCTGCTGAAAGCTGTTCCACCAATCAAGAGAATGCTTTTATGACCTTGCTGCAGAATGTCAAACTCACTGTGGTTGAGATGGTAAGTGGTGTTTCAAGCTTCATTCACAACATCTTCAACCCACCGGCTGCAGAAAAGACTCCTGCTAACGACGAGAGTGCTGGATCGACTACGGGTGAGAGGTCCTTCGGAGCCTCCCTTTTGGGGTTGGTGATGATGGTCATCATGGTAGTTCTTCTGAAGCGGGTCTAGGTGGTTTCTGTCAGCAATAGTGATGCAATTTGTCGAACTTACTGGTTGGTAATATGATAAGTGTGAGTCACACGCAGGGAGTACTGTGTTAGGAGGAAGATATGTACATAATGGTTTAAAGAAGTCACTGTCACAACTTTGTCTTTCAGGATGTGAACTTCTCACCAAATGGTGGCGGCCCATGAGACCGACCCTCATTGGTTCTTCCCCACACAGGGTTTGTGCTCGAGGCACTGTGTTATGTCATAACTCGTGCTTCAAAAGGGCTGTTGTGAACGTGGTTAGGAAGGTGGGCAGGCCACCTACCTGTGTTTGGCTGGATGCGAAAGCAACTCTGCTCTGCCCATCTGATGGTAAACTTCACAGTGGACATTTTCTTTCTTAGCACACTGGTGGGAGGAAGACAATACTCTTTTTAACTTTGTTAGCCGTTCTGATTATCTTTAGTGGGTGATGATGATGGTAAAAGGTCATCCAATGGTGGGAACGGCTGGCCATTGTTTAAAAACACACGGCGAAGCGCCTGCTGAGAACCCACCTTCCAATATAATGTTAGTTTTTTAAAATTTATTGATTAGTGTTCTTAAATCAACTGTGACCAAAAAAGTCTACGTACGTGAATTGAAGCCGACGTATACAAACATTTAAAACAATTGTTTGTAGTGATAAGAAATGACGACCCACCCATCCAACCAACTTGAATCCCCAAAACCTTATTTGTCTCCCCTCTTTACCAAAATAATTAATAAATGAACAATGAATAATACTTAATACCCTCCTCCTCCTCCTCCTCCCTAACAACTCTAGTGTCGTATAATTTAGACTCCCCAACCTCAAAACCCCCTCCCCCTCCATATGTCCACCAAGTCAATGAAGTTCCTCCTAGACCTCGTCCCTTGCTTCGGATCCTTCCCCGACTCGCAGACGCGGCCTCCTCCCCACGACGACAATGCCAGGTCCCTAATGTCTCCTCCTCCTCCTCATCCTCAGAGGATTCGTAGGACAGTGAGGACTCCATCCTGGTCTCCCTCCCTATGCGCCATCTCTGAGGACAGGGCCGTGATGAAGAAGACCACAGGAGGCGGCCCCGTCATTTCTCAGAGGAAGGTGATGGCATCCACGGGATCTTTTACAGGAGGAAACGCGAGGGACACCAGCAGAGGCAGGGGTCCCGGCTCTGCCAGCCGCACGAAGGCCCCGCCGTATAAGGTTGAATCCGGATACGGGTAAGTGTTGCGGTTTACCTTCTTCAGATTAGTTAAATTTCGACTCCTTCTATACTAAGATCTAAATCAACAAACGTGTCCGGACGAGGTTGTTTGGGCTCGTATCCAGAATCGGTCAGGATCATATTTTTATTTCGAAGTTGTTTCTTGTAATATTTGTTTGTTGGTTGGTTGGTTGGTTAGTAGTTATTGCTTGTAGGATTGGGTTACTCTTTATCCAAATTGGCAATTGTTGTAGCATGTCCCACATGTTATCCCCCCCACCCCCTTTCTTGTCGGATTGGGCTTCTTCCAACAAGTTATCTACTCCGTATTCCCAGATCTGACGTTATGTTTTTTTTTTCCTTTCCGAAATCTTTCCAGGCGGGGATACCTGTCGGGGACGATGATCCCGGCGTTCTCTCCGGCGCCATTCGTGTTTTGAGGCTTCTAAAGTGGCCCCGGCAATAGTTGTAGTAGTTCAGTTGTCTGGAAATGGGTTTGTGATTGTGGAGTCAGTTGTAAATTACTATGACCTCTCCGCCATTCCCAATGATCATCGTTAAAAGAGTCGGTGTTGATATAAACCACCATCCGGCCGGTGCTAACATCTATCCACGCGTGATCCAGCCCAAGGCGATCGTGCTCGGTGGAGTGAAAGATACAGTGATCTTTCGCCTCGTGTTTGTGTACTTTGTCTTGGTCCTCCGAGGCATAACGAAATCAAGTATCTCGGCCCTTCCCACGAGTCGAACACCCTCTTCATGAGCTACTACTCTGACTCTCGCCCCGCATAACTGCTGCGTTCTGCGAGGGAGCCGACCTGACTGCCACGAGTGGACACACACGGGGCTCTCATTCTCTCCAACTACATCAAAAAGCCAGGGTGGTGAAAGCAAGACACGGGCCAATCAACACGTGGCTTTGGTTCCAGCAAAAGCCCAAACTGTTGTTCCCTCTTCGTAGGCCCAATGGGCCAAGTCGCATTTGTACTTCTAGGCCCTACCAATATCATTCATCGTATCTTCAGGCCCATTTGAACCGACAGCACTTGTCGTAGGAATTCATGCTGTCCTCATGTGGCCATCTCAGGAGAGCAACACCATAAAGATATTGGCGTTCAAGGACGATTATTGCAACGAATGAGTAGGATAAGCTTCATTAGTCTCGTCGAGTTATAGACTTTTAGTACAATTACGGCAACTATCCGTCGTTTCCGTATAAATGGCTTGGGAGCCTTCGCCGTCCGACGGGACAGATCGGAAGCACAAATGGAGGTAGTCAAACAACCTTTGCGAATATGCAGGTGGTTCGTAGGTTATCGAAGAAGAATCGCCTGGCGATAGCGATCCCCTGTCCACAATATTTATAGTCTCGAGGCTATCCGCGTCGCCCATGGATCAGCAAACATAGATGGAATGTAAGGCCCGACTCGTGCCACACGACAACATAGGTTGGAGCTTTCAAACTGTGACAATCACGACATGGGCAGCAACATGTTACTGTCGAAATTTATTCCTTAGGAAAGCGCCTTAATAATTATTATTCTCGATAGAGATTGTTTTTCCCTTATATTATAACCTAGATGCGATCCTTCGGACAGAACTCAGACATCCAAAGAGAATTGTATACGGTTGAGGAACGAGAGCGCCTTCAGATCATATCTGCAGGGGATCGACGAGAAGATAACCGATGATGCGCTTCGTGAGGGTACTTGAATGGGTGTAGTTGTCGCCGTCCTTGTACAGCACGTCTATCACGCGCGTGAAATTGAGCACACGCGTGAGAATTGGAACTGCGACTTCAAACGGCATCAGGGAAGCCTTGTTGATGTCCTTCCACGCATCAAACACCATCTTGTTCAGGGCCTCCTCTGCTTCCACCTCTGTTCCTCCGTATTGTTTTATGTAGCACTCGACCGCGGAAGCAACGTGGCCTCTCTTCTGCTCAAACTAGTCGAAATTCGATGGATTTTTAGTTAACTAAGTCTGAGAACTCCCGATTGGAGACAGAGTCGTGGCCTTTGCATACCTTGCGGCTGACAATGTCATCCATTAAACGGCAGACCACAGTGGAAGCCTTCAGCATCTTTGGGTTACCTGATGCCCACTTGAAACCTTCTTCAGTCACGGCATCTCCCATCCCGACAAAGGAGTTGGTGACAAGCATCGCATATGCCGTAGTCCTGTATGCGATGATGATATACTCGTCCAGCGTGGGCTTGTATTTCTGGAAGAACCATTTTGCCTCCGCGAGAAATCCTGCTGCTTGATCTTTCATCTAGGAGGCAAACAAACAACACAATATGGAAGTGATTTGAAGAGGTTGTGCTACCCGGAATGTAAAATCAATATTTTGTCTTACGGACTGAATAGCATAGGGGAGGCGATAAAGACTCCCTTTCCTGGCCAATTCCATCTCAGCCTCACGGTAGATACTGAGGAGTGCCCTGTAGTGCAACTGCATGTATCCCGGTAGTCCTTCTATGGCGTTGAGGTCCCATTTCTGAAGCGCTTCGGTGTAAGCTACGAGCTCCTCCAATGTTCCGTAGGCATCATACATGTCATCCATGATCGAAGTCAGTGCAATGACCTTCGTCATGAATTTCCTGGCGAAGGTGAACTCTGGCTCAAAGTACACTCCGAGTATCCAGAAGTAGCACTCGACGATTCTGTCCCTGGCGAAAGATGTCTTCGTCGGGAACTCCCAGTCCTTCCACCATCTACCCATGCCCATGGGAAGGATGTTATTTAGATTGGCCAGCAGGATTTCGAAAAATGATTAGACCGAAGCAATCTATCGTACCTCACGATGTCGCAGACTTCTTTCTGGTGTAATCTCTGGAGTGACTGAAAATCCAACTTTGCCAGTGAGAGCAGGACTGGATCATGAGAAGGATCGCTCCGGTAAATCTGGATGTAGTGCCATGCCTCGAGGCGTGGAAGTCCCTTCCGGATTGGCTGCTTGAGGGCTCGCCTGACGAGGTTCACGAGGAATGCGCTGCCATGCTCTTTCTCATTGATTGATTTGAGGTGAGCAGTCGTGAAAATGAGTGCCTCTTCGAGACAGTCCTCCCCATGAACCATCATGTGGCTCGCCTCATACAGGTTAAGCATTCCCTGGACATCCCCAACAAGTGTCTCACTGAACTTCCCATTGGTATGCCTGAACTTGTCGAACACCTCTGCATGTAATGAAAAGACTCAACCGAAGTTTCTAAGGACTGGAACTCCAAGTCATGCAAGTTTACTACTCACCGCACGAAATGTTGTAACCTTGTTGGCGAAGCAAACGGAAGTACAACGCCACCACATGGAGCTTCTCGTTGCCATTGTTTCGACTGTTTATGAATTGGGGATAGACGTCATGCAACTCCGCCAACTTCTTGTCTATCTCGTTCTCAAAATGACGAGCTATGCCGAGACGTTGCACCCGGTCGATCAGCTCCAAAATCTCCGATACTTCATCTGCTTTGCCGGTCAGCTTGGCCTTCACTTCCTCAACCGCCATCCGAATGGCTTCGTCAGACGACCCGATCTCAATCTGCGAGGGCAGATATTACAGTCGTAAAACATTGAAGACTATGCCAAGGAAAAATATGCCAAAGCGTAACATCAAATACAAATGATAACCTCGCTACAAGCGTTGGAATCATATTTAAGGAAATAGTCCCCCCAGACGCTGGGATGGTAATCCGCGAGCCGACGTTCGACTGAGCGGCCAGTTCCAGCACTTGCCATGCCAGGGAGCATCGTAACGTGAGAAGACTTGTGTGTCTACTACTTCTGGTCCGGGAAGCCTCATTTTATAGAGGGAACCCCTCGCATGGGCTTGGGACGCTCGAATGGCCCCCTCAACATCTGATTCACGTGAGCCATGCCACGGACAATCTTCTCCAATAATAGTAATTTATGACGATACAACACGGCGTGTGATCTTTGTATTTGGACTTGTAAAAGAATTTTTACATAATTTTTGTCCTGTCACCTTAATTTACCATTCATTTGGGAATAGCAGGCGTCGGTTTTCAGTCCTATCTCAGTCAGATTTGTGGTTTTCTTACAACTTGCGAAAACACCCACAACGTGTATCACAATTGATAATGTCAAAGCCTTATCATCTATCGTTCGTTTCGCCGGGAGTCACCCGCCTCTTTGACTAATAGAATAAACGACGCGGCCCGTGATAATGAGGGAGACAAGATGATGTTGCCCCGACCAAAGGCGGGGATGATCATCAAGTCATGAGTAGCGGAACCTTGGTGGATATTCGGAACTGATCGTATTCGGCCTTCCCCAAGACGTCTTGTGTACTTTTCCTTTTTCGTAGAAAGCTCAAAGTCCAGGCGATGCCTTAAAGGGATGGTACTTGGATAAATGATCGCCATGGGACTGTTTCACTGGTGATAGAGTTCCGAGAAAGCGTGGATTCTGCCATTTCAATCGTTGCATGTGGGGCTGTCTCAAAGTTATGCCGCGGCTAATCATGTAGCCCTCGGCTTCTTCAGCGTGGTTTGAGCCGACGATCTTCCAGACTCGTATCTTAATATTAGTTGTCGATAGTCGACTAACAAGTGAGAAAAATTATTTGAGCTTCAGTGGCAAATGGATTGATTATCACTAATACATTTAAATGTTATTATTACAGCGCGAAGAAAGACCCCGTCGGGCCCATCGGTCTATTATTATTACAAGCTTAATCAATGGGAGGTTAGGACTATGTCTTATCACGTGTTTCTCGATCTGTGGTCCCTCTACAACCTCAAGAAGACCTTGTCCGGCCTATTCAGTCTATTACTATCAGTGGTAGATTTTGTACACGTGTTCGGTGAGTGGAAACCACCTTGGCAAAACTCAATTATTTCCTGCACAGAAATTTACTAATAATTGGCAGTGAGGTGGTAAACAGAATCTGTGATACCTAGATTTTGTGCACTATTTCATCGTGCCAGAATCACATTTACGTGTATTCTACGTAACAAATGGTAAGTGAAGGATGCACCTAGTTAGGTGCTACCGGATGTCCGGTTTTTGTGATTATGATTAGAAAACCCTAACCCTAGTTGAGATAATTACTTATGTTTAACGTGTTGGTAGAGTTTAAAAGTATTTGTTTCCGAAAATCATAACCTTACAAAAACGATCAAATACACTTCATTCGATTTCGCAGTTCGAGCAGAAGAGTGGGCACGGGGCATCCGCGGTGGAGCGCTACATGAAGGTACGCAACATCTCGAACCGAGAAGCAGAGGAGGAGCTCAGGGCGTGAGTTTTCGAATCGATGGAAGGACGTCATCGAACGATGCCTGCTAGGGAAGGAGGTTCCGCAGCCGCTACTCATGTGGGTCGTCAACCTGACTTAGGGGTCATGGATGTTATATACAAGGACGAAGACAACAACACCGATGCAGGGACCAAGCTCGGGAACTAGTGAAATCGAACCTCGTCGAGCCATTGACCATGTGACATTAGGCGTTAAGACAACGGTTACATTCCATGCATTTTTTTTGGTCGGCCGTTAATCATGTGGCATATTACCATTCCATTTCATTATGTCACTCGTGACAGATTTTGACCGTGCTTAGAATGTTTTTCAACGTTGCAAACGTTCACTACACTCCCAACAGTGTTCGGGTTTGGGAAGGTCCCGAGTATAACACAACTGACACGGACAACCAACGAGTTAATCCATCGCATCTGCGAAAGAGTCGTCCACTAGCAGGTAACCGATGAGGCGCTTCATCAGGGTACCCGAGTGGGTGTAGCTGTCGCCGTCCTTGTATAGCACGTCCATCACTCTCGTGAAGTTAAGCAACCTCGTTAGGACTGGTGCCGGGATGGCCAACGGCCTCAGGAGTGCCTCGTTTATGTCCTTCCACGCGTCAAATACCCTCTTGTTCAGGGCCGCCTCCGCTTCCTGCTCCGTTCCCCCATATTGTCTTATGTAGCACTCGACGGCGGATGCAACGTGACCTCTCTTTTGCTCGAACTATGCAGAATTCAGTGAATTTACCTTGCTAAGTTGAGATATCTGGAGCGCAAATCCTTTGAAGCAGGGACTTTTTTTATGTTTACCTTGTGGCCAGCAACGTCATCCATGAATCGACAGACCATTGTGGCAGCCTTTAGCATTTGCGGGTTGCCGGACACCCACTGGAATGCATCTTCTGTAACACCATCACCCATCCCAATGAATGAGTTTGTGACGAGCAACGCGTACCCTGTGGTCACAAACGCTAGGACGACGTACTCATCCAGGGTGGGCGTATATTTCTGGAAGAACCATTTTGCCTCCGCGAGATACCCCATTGATAGATCTTTCATCTAGGAGGCAAAAATCGACACCATACACTAGGCGATTAGACGACTTGATATCGCTTCAGCAAGTAAAATCAATGATTTTTCCTACCGATTGAACCACATAGGGGAGGCGATAAAGTCGCCCCTGACTCGCTAACTCGGTCTCAGCCTCGTGGTAGAGCGCGAGGAGGCCCTGTAGTGCAACTGCATGTACCCTGGAAGTCCTTCCATCGCTATCTCGTCCCACTTCTGAAGTGCTTCAGTGTACAGGACAAGCTCCGCCAATGTGCCATAGGCATCGTACATGTCATCCATGATCGAAGTCAGAGCGATTACCTTGGTCAAGAATTTCCTAGCATCAGTGAACTCGGGCTCAAAGTACACCCCTAAACTCCAGAAGTAGCACTCCACGATTCTGTCCCTGGCGAAAGATGTCTTTCTCGGGAAGTCCCAATCATTCCACCATCTGTTCACGCAGATGGAAAGGACCTTGCTTAGATTAGCCAGGAGGATTTCGAAATTCGCTAGCTGGGAACAGGATTTCTCACTTTAGGATTTCGCAGACTTCTTTTTGGTGTAATTTCTGGAGAAAGTGAAAATCTAACTCCGCCAACCGGAGCAGTACTGGATTGTGAGAAGGATCGGTCTGGTAAATGTGCATGTAGTGCCATGCCTCGATCCGCGGCAGTCCCTTCCAGATTGGCTGCTCAAGGGCTCGCCTGACCAGGGCCACTAGGAATGTGCTGTGCTCTTTCTCATTAATCGATTGGAGATGAGTGGCAGTGAAAGCCAGCGCCTCTTCGAGAATGTCTTCCCCGAGGACCATCATGTGGCTTGCTTCGTACAGGCTAAGCATTCCGCGTACATCCCTGGTGAGCGTCTCGCGGAACTTCCCGTCGGCGCGCTTGAACTTGTTGAACACCTCTGCATGAATACAACGAGTTGACAAAATTTTCCAAAGTTACGAGCTCCCATCAGTTATGAAGGTATAGGACATACCGCTGGAGATGTTGTAACCTTGTCGGCGAAGCAAACGGAAGACCAAGGCCGCCGAATGGAGCTGTTCGTTGCCGTCGTTTTGACCGTTCGCAAATTCAGGATAGACATCCCGCAACTCCGCCAACTGCTCATCAATCTCTTTCTCAAAGTGACGATCAATTCCAAGATGCTGCACGTGGTCGATCAACTCCAGCTTCTCCAAGGGATCATCCAATTTTCTGGTAAGCATCATCGCCTTGACTTCCTCAACGAGCCTCTGGATGGTTTCCTCTGCCGAGTCGACCATGTTCTGTGACATGAAAGACAAAAGAAGTATTATCTTAATCCTTATGACTTAAAAAAAGATCATTGATACGAAACAGTTGGTATGGTTTTACCTTGGAATATGTCTCGAGACTGTACCTGAGGAAGTAGTCCCCCCAGACACTGGGATGGAAATCGGCAAATCGACGTTCAACGGAGCGGCCGGCGGCGTTTGCCGTGCAAGGGAAGGTCGAAGCCTCGGGAAGCATGTTTTCGCCAACGCGTGTTTTTTTTTTTTGGGGGGGGGGGGGGGGGAGGGGATGTATGGATGGGCAATGGGAACTTTGACATGGCAACTGTTATATAAAGACGCGCTGACTGTGTAATAAAACGAAAGATATTAAATTATATTTTGTCAAATTTTCGAAGGATTTGTCATTTAGTTACATGACGAGAATACATAAAAAGATATTGGTATCTCTTGATCGTTGGGCATGTGATCCACTGAATACGCGGCTCTCTTGGAGCTAACGAAAAGAGGGTTTCCCTCTCGTCCTCACGTTCGGCTAAAGCGACGGACCATGACGGACCACGACCACGACCAATCATTCTGCAACGCCTGGTCCTAGATGAGCATTCACGTGTATTATTAGTTTCGAAGAGAAAGAAAATATCTGATGTTAGAGAAAGAGCAATAGCTGCCTGCCTGCCTATGCATTACTTACTTAAAAAGAAACTGGCAGTTATGGAACATGCACAGCCATGACTTCATGATGTCAAGGCTTTTAGAAGCTCTGATTCGGCGTAACTTCAAGACTGAGGGATAGAGTGGTAACGGGGAAGGATAACTCCGGTTCCTTTTCTCGTTTCCTTTATCCTCTCACCATTTCATACGACATTTTTTCGTATCCAATCACATGTGGTACGGTTTCTGACGATTACTGTCTTAATAGAAAATATAAGCCCGCCTCCACCATCCTCTTCTCCAGATTCAAGCTTTGGATGTTCATTCCTTGTTCGCACCAGTCGAAGGCAAAAGCAGACGTCCTCGAATTCTACCTTCGATCCTCCAAGACCCGACGTCGACTGACCATGGATCGGGAGAACTTTCTGTCCCCAAATGCCATACATGCCACGGTGGTGGTTCATGAGATGATATTATGTTTCCGAATTTCGCAAATAAATGAAATTTTTTGAAACCCTAAAACATAGAACTCTTAACCTTGCCAATACACTGAAACTATGGGATTTTCTAGAGAAAGCAGTCGGCCAAACAGTCTATCCATCAAAAAGTTTGATACTTCCTGTTTGGTCCTATGCCCTCCTATCACGAGTATCTCGATCCATCCGTTGTTTCTTACAACGTACGATCAACCCTGCCACCTTTAGTTGTGATGAGATGTCGGATGAATTTGGGTGGTGGTCACATCCCTTTCTTGGTCGGCTCACCGTCTCCCAAAATACACGACCAGCCAAACTCTGGAATATGCGGCTCTCCTGTTAGCAAAAGGAGGGTCGAATCCTCATCCTCACGTTAAGCTAAAACGATGTGCCCGCCCCCTCTCGACGACAAATCATTCTGCAATGCCTGGTCCCGAATTTCGTTTTCCAAACACATTTACAATATGATTATTTATGGATTGCATGACTTCGTGAATTATGATGTCGACTTTCCGAACTTGATCTAGCGACTCCTCGAAGATGTGAGGTCGTCAAAGACTTCATAAGCTTTGATTGTTGTAAAAGATATAAGCTATCGAGGCATTTTGAGCGGAGAACTGGTACGAAGTGGGGCTCGAGAATATCTTTCCGTACCACTTTCATTTTAACCGAACACGAAGTCGGGCAAACCATATAATATAAATCAAGCCATCACTTAATCAATAAAGTTTTAACATAATTATCTATGTTAAGCTATTATATAAATCAACACTCGTCAAAAAGTTTCACCTTTTAGTTCAATCTCGATTGTGTTTGGCCCGTAGATTTGATTTTATAATTAGTTTATACCAAAAGATATTTGTTTATGGAATTACTTTTATAGCCAAATTTGACTCACGACACCCATGTATATCCCACTAAAACAGTTGGGTTATCTAGACATGTATCTTTAGGTACCGAATAACACATTATAATTAAAATAATAATAATAAAACAAACAAAAAATTATGGGCCCTTCGTGAGGGTCGCCCCACCTCATGATGTTAGGGGCACGATCGAAGTAACTTTCGGTGTATTATAATAATAATAAATAAATAAGATTGGACACGATGGCCTTTTGATTATTATTTTGTTCTTGTGGTCTCTCTTGGAGTTACAAAAAGCGGCTCTCCGAATCCTCGTCCTCACGTTCGGCTAAAGTGACGTCCCCCCCAACCACCACCTGCGGCCTCGAACAATCATCTCCAACGCCTTTGTACTAGATTTTATTGTCCACACACGTGTCTGTGCGTTCCAAGAAAATAAAACATCTGACGTTGGTTTAACAATTTATTATGATTTGTTTATCGGGATAAATAATAAATTAATTTAGAAAGAATCTATATGTTCGAAACCTGCCTGCCTCCTATACATTATTATTACCAAAAAAAAAAGAAAATCAGTAGATTTTATTTGAGGTGACGTGATAACAAACGTCAAAACTACATGGCCTGAGGTAGATGTTCCATGGATCATGCACGCTCATATATCGAACCATGTGGTGCGCTCAATTTGGACAAAGATGTTGGATTGGGCTTGGCCCATATAGTAGTTAGTACCACCATGTTTTCCTCTTTTCTTTTTTCTTTTGGCAAAATATACGTTTATGGCCTTAATTTTGAGCCAACTTTTTGTTTTGTCATTAACTTAGTTTGTTATATAATTTTGTCACCAACTTTTATTTTTATTTCGATTTTGGCCAATCATGAATTTCTTCTAGCGAAAGCCAAACAATGCCGTAATATAGTCTGGCATGTGTCCTATAATAGTGGAGTTTCGACATATCATTCATTCGTCTCATAATCCACTTTATCCATAATAGTCGTCCCATAATAGAACATCATCCGACCTTCATCGATTTTTCATATTTTTTAACAACATCAGCAACTATCGTTAACTTCGACTTCCAATTCACTTGCTTTATCGATCAAAATTTTATAATAAAAAAAGAAATAAAATGTTTTAATATTACTTCTCATTTTTTTTTTTCCTTTTTAGTTGATAAATGAAAATTATCTATTAAGGTCTGTTTGGCTTACGCACGATAAAATTCAAGATGGGTCAAAATCGAAATAAAAATAAAAATTGGTGACAAAATTATATAACAAACTAAGTTAATAATAAAATAAAAAATTGACTCTGATGCCGTAAATTGATATTTTGCCTTTTCTTTTTGGTGATATCTTTAATATGCAATTTACACGAGAAGCTTTGCGTACTCTTTCCGGCCGACTTCTAACATCATCCAAACGTGACTAACTACTACCGCCAGGCCGAAGCTGAAACCAAGAACCGGTCCTTCCATCCCAGCAGCATCGCCCCATCTCTCTCAACCAGCTTATAATGCGGCGAGTACCCACCCAGCAGCCTCCTGATCACCGAGTTCACGTACGCGCTCAGCGGGTACTGCCTAAAACCCGCCATTGCAAACCTAGACTTCCACTTACCCAGCAGCTCGTGCCTCTCCACCCTCTCCTTCCCCTCGCACGCGATGATGTTCACTATGTCCCTCGCCAGGCAGTGCCGCTCCACGTTTATCCTCTCCCTCTGGTGCCTGCTCATCGTCCCGTCGACCGATTCGAACATAGCCGCGTAGTAGTCGAGGGTCTCCGCGAATCTGGTGACAAAGGGCGTCGTGTTGGTGTTCGACTCCTGCTCCACCAGGGTGACCAGCTTTGGGGATAAGGATTTGACGAGCCTCAGCAACCCGTCCCTCGGGTTGCTCACGTCCACGCTCTCGTCTGGCGTGCGATGAAGCTGCAATGGGAAGTTCACCACAAGGGCCTCACCGGACTGGATTGCGAGCATTTCGGTGGTGACATCAGGTGCAAAGACAGGGATGCCTCTAAACTCGACGGGAATTCTGAACTTCGCGGAGACCTCGTTCAGCCTCCTCCCAACAGCCTCCAACCCGGCCCCACGAGCATACAAAGAGACTGGGTCGTCGATCCCTGTGATTCGCACGTGAGGAGACCCACCTGGTCGAGCAGCGAGTGCCTGGAGCAAGGTCATCCACTGTGTACCCTGAGTGATCATGAAGTCGACGATGTGAATTCTCTCCTCGGCTCTGCACGCTTCAGCAATCGCCCCGTTTGCGGCCATATAACTGAACTTTAGATAAGGGCAGATCTCATACTGGATATTTATATATGACAGTAGATCTTTTGCCTCAGGCTCTCCGCATCTAAGGGCCTGGTATATGTTCAGACCTGATTCCTCCTTACGAGCCACCAGTGCGTCTACCATGTACGCGCCGACCCGCTCGATCGGCTCCCCTGTTATGGACACAACTCTTCTTGCCCTCTCGACCAATTTATCGAATTCCTCAATGTTGTTCTCGGAGAGAGATTCGGCACAGGAGATCAGCAACTTCTTCAAGCTCTCAGGCGGAACGTAGTGGTCTAATAACTCCTCCCGGGAGGCCACCGTGAACTCGTCAGAAAGTCGACCCTGCGGCCAATCAGGTCGAGAGCCCCTGTAAGCTGGGATCAGTCCCAAGGGGGAAAGACTCCAGGGACTTTCTTTCTTTACCTCGCCTTTTGGACCTACAAGTACCGTCTCGAGTTCCCGTGTCCCATGCATCATGCTCCAGGGATCATCCTCGTTCTTCGACCTGATGGTAGAACTGCCTTCAATGGTCGGGCTAGACCGGAAGCAACCATTGCTTTCCAGTGAAGAACTGGCAGAATCAAAACGGGCAGTGAAGGACAGATCGGGGGAATCCCTAGTACAAGACTCTGCTGATACATACAAAGCATTGGGCATTCCCGGAGCAGTGGAACGAGCATCCGCGAACGAAGCGGAGGAGCTCGGCGTGCCGTCCGGGAACAGGGGATGCGAGTCCATAATAGAATGAGCAGGAATCGCGAAACCAAACGCCTCCGACCTGCAGACCGTCTTAAGTTATAGCCGGTAGAAAACGGGGATGATCATCCCAAATCGGACTTCCTCTTATTGCAAACACATAAATCAAGACGATGATCAGTCACGGCATCAAAATCACGATCCGATATCCTAATCCTTTACGAAAACACATGAAGCTAAAAAGAACAAGGAACAAAAACCCTAAACATCACAAAAAGAGATTCTCGTCTTCTGACTGCGTCCACATCAAGCCATTTATGACACTTCAATTTATGAAAAGTTCAAGGAATAACCCGACCAACGCACGTGCAGGAGCAACTTGGGAACAAGTTGTTGGTCCGAATCCCATCACTCCCTGTCTTCTGACACCCCTGTTTTTTTTTTTTTTTAGCTCCGGTGGGGTTCGTTTCCCCAAAAGATTTGGAGTATTATCTGATTAACTTAACCTGCCTTCCTCACATGGGCTTGTAACTGGGCCTCCTATAATGGGCCGAACTGATTGGGAAGTCAGTTCGGGCCTCTTTTATTTTATCCCATCAATCGTCGTCTTCCCACCCTTAGTTCCATTTTCTAATGAAATTTTCCCATCCCCATCTTTTCTCTGAATAAAATCAAGCAACTCTAGAAAGTGTTTGTAACGTCGTGATGTGATGGGGGGGGGTGAACTTTAGGGCACGTGCATACACGTGACCCAAGCTTCTAATGCCATGACAGACTCTCTCTCCTTTTGACTTTTGAAGAGATCACGTCATAAATACTCATGACCGGTTTACGAATCAAAAGGGGAGAAAACTTAGACGTGAGTGCCATTAAAATCTTACATGAGAAATTCCTATGAGGAATTGTGCGGTGCCACTCCCTCCCTCCTTCCCCTAATCCCATACACGCATGATTTATACCTTCTTTTGTAAGAATTCTTGCACAGAGGAGGATGATGAGAGGTTGGATAAATTCCTCGTACGGCAATATAAACCACATCCCAATGTAACTTAACTAAACCTGTGCTTTTTAATTCGACCGGTCCTTAATCCTTTTGCAATTAAAAGTAATTGAATTTCGGCACTTGTTCCCATAATATCATCTTTTTTTGTGGGGGCACGACTTTTTCATCCCTCCATCCATCTAATTATAATTTCTTGCAAGGTGGGGGGGGGAATCGATTGGCCACCTTTTCTTTATTATCTCAAATGGGGTCGACCCCATTTACCATTTTTTTTCCTCTTTAACACACATACAGTATAATAATACATATATAATCAATCACATATAGTCCCCCTCACAAAACGTCACCTGAGGGTAGGAGATGGGAATTCCCTTTACATATTTGACAAAGGCTTTCAATTCCCAACTCAAGTACATAAACAAATTATATTAATATTAACATTCATTTTTATTAATGTATTTGTTTTTGTGAGGTTAGGTTTTAAGTTAGGTCGACAGTTGCCTGCCCATATGTCACTAGGAAAAATAAGTGACATTTCTTCTTTTACCCATTTTGTGACTCCCCCCCACCACCCCTCTCTTCAACCACCAACACCAAAATCCATCCCCAGTGTGGAATCATATCAAATCGTATTTGGTAGCCCAACTTGAAGACTCGTCCCAAAAACATTGTCTTCCCTTCTGTTTCTGCAGATCCTTTACATTCCCAGCAGGAATTCCTTTTTGGGTGGGGGGACCATTCCCATGACCTTTATCCTTAAGCAATGTATGTTTGGCTAAATGGAGGCTTTTCATAGGCTGGTAATAAAAGAAAATGTTTAGAAAGTAATATTTTTTTCTATATGCTTAGGACATCAATGGGATGATGCCCTTTAAGAAAACCCTTTTGTAATAAGTAGATTAAATGATGGTCCTGTGTGTCTGTGTATGATTTGAATAGCTACTAGCTGTTCCAAGCTCGCAATTGAGTTGCTCTTCACACTTCACATAAACTCACAATTCAGGCCTTTTACTTTTACTTTTTTTCTCAGTCTGTCTCTCTCTCCCTCTTGACTTTCCCTTACATTCCTTCGGATCCCGACACAGCACAGCACGACAACATCATCCCCCCCCCCCCCCCCCCCCCTCCTTCGAATCCCAATCCCCGCCTCCTCCTCGTAGCGAGTGTTTCCTTTTGCTTTTTTTTTTCTTTTTTAGTTTTTTGTTCCTTTCACCCCGACTCAAAACCCACCTCCTCCTCCCCAGAAAAATCGCTCGGTTATGCGTTTGCTGGTAAAATATCTGCAGTTACCCTTTCGGCTTTCATCAACGTGTCGTCTTTCCATTACTTTCACGCTTTCTCGCTTTCATTGTCTTCTGGGTTCGCCTTGCATTTCCTGTTTTCTTTTTCTAATCCGTTCTCTGCTCGCGTGGGGAGCTATGCTTTGATGAGTTGTTCTGAAGTGGGCTGAGGAACTCTTCTGGAAGATTTGAGTTGCCTTTGGGTCATTCCACGGTCTCCTCCGCAGGTTAATTTTTTTTTTCTTGTTGCGTTGAGATGCGACAAGAAGTTGGGGAGAAGGGGCGATTCAGTGTCAGTAGATCAGACAATAGTGGAGGTTGGTGTGAGTTGTTTTTGAGTGGGGAAGTTTGTTGCAGGCGATTAATTATGGTAAGGGGAATTAATTTCAAGTAATGACCAGAGAAAAAAATAAGAACCCAATAAAGTTGTCGCTTTTGGAATTGTCTTCTTCCTGATGGGGCTTGTCTGAAGGAGGTTTCTATCTATCAATTAATGCTGACCCGTCATTACGATTTGTAAGACGATGAATGTTCATGTTTTGACTTTTTCTTTTCTCTTCTTCTTGGCCGCTGTGTAGATCGAAGTGGAATTCTCTCTCTGTCGTTGACATGTGTGATGATACATGGGTGGTTTGACCCAGATGTTCTTTGAGATGTTCCTCTGGTAAACTCCATTCAAGGGCATGGATTGATGGACTGAGTGAGAAACGACAGATATATATATCCTACTGGAAGGAGGGGAGGAACAGAGGAGGAGATGAAAGCGGAGTCGTTGGGATTGATAATTGGTCTCTCGGTTGGGGTCGTGATTGGGGTTTTGCTCGCTATTCTTGCTCTCTTTTGTTTGAAATATCAGCGGAAGAGGTATCAGATTGGGAACAGCAGTTCCAGGAGGGCTGCGACCATTCCTATCCGTGCAAATGGCGCCGATACCTGTACGATCATGTCAGACTCGACCCTTGGCCCAGAGTCACCTGTGAAGTCCGGAAAGAATGGAATGACCATGTGGCTTGATGGGTTTAGGAGGAGTAACATGATATCTGTCTCGGGAATCCCTGAATACTCTTACAAGTACGTCCCTTCTTCAATCCCCAGGGGTATGACTTCATGGGTTCTTTTGTGAATACACTTGTAGATGGTATTTTGTGATATGTTTGGTTTGATGCCTGTTTGACAGTTGTGGATCCTTAAACTTTTGGCTAGTATAGTTGAGGCATGGAATTGCTAAATTTCATAAAGCGAACACTTTTGTTGGAGAGTTAAGATAACCTTCAAAAGTTGGGATATGTCATTGTCATGTATTGTAGTACGCGGAAAACAACATATGCAATTCTTCCCTTCCCAGCTACTGCTCTCAATTACTGCTTTTTGGGGTTGGCAGTGGCACTAAAATTGCGGATTACAAGTTGCATCCTGATTTAGTGCCCTGCCTAAAGATACTGTTCACCGTTTTGGTTCTGGATAACCCTGCTGCCGCTTTAGACTTATTTCACAAACCTTACAAATTCCTTACAATGAACTCGAGTATATACTTTGTTGGTTAATTTTCTACTCATTTTCCATATTCTGCTGATCCAGGGATCTGCAGAAAGCAACATACAATTTTACGACACTCATTGGACAAGGGGCATTTGGGCCAGTATATAAAGCTCAGATGTCGACAGGTGAGGTAGTTGCTGTTAAAGTTCTGGCCACTGATTCCAAGCAAGGGGAGAAGGAATTCCAAACAGAGGTAAGAGCTTTCGTGATAAAGCTTGTGGTCAAATAGTTAAGAATGCATGTTCCCCTGGGCTCCAAGAATGTTTCCTCCTGATTTGGAAGTTATCGATTCTTATGTGCAGGATAAAGTAGATCTTTTACAGACCTCATATGCTTATGTTTTTACAGGTTATGTTGTTGGGGAGGCTGCACCATAGGAATCTTGTAAATTTAGTTGGCTACTGTGCAGAGAAGGGACAACATATGCTTATTTATGTCTACATGAGTAAAGGCAGCTTGGCTTCTCATTTGTATGGTAAGTGAAGCTACTCTTTTCTAATATCATATGGGATAGATTCTACAAGATTGCCCGGCGAGGATTGATGCTTGTAATGGTTTATTAGCAGAAGGAGAACATAGGCCAATAATAGTCCCTCAGTCCTTCAAGGTTCTTCGGCGACCCCCTAATTTATCATTTGGTTTTTTCTCAAGGTGAAAGTACCGAAGTTCTGAACTGGGATTTAAGAATTTACATTGCATTAGACGTGGCGAGAGGGTTGGAGTATCTCCATGACGGGGTGAGATACTGACTACCTGATGTGGCTGGACTCGATTGTTTTCTGAATATAGTTGTAATTGTCATTACGGCACACAAAGAGGGGATTCTTTTACTGGTTCGCAACTCCACACTTGCAGGCAGTTCCTCCTGTGATACATAGGGATATCAAATCCTCTAACATCCTCCTGGACCAGTCTATGAGAGCAAGGGTAATAATATTTGTTCCGAGTCGAATTTTGTAAACTGTGAATGTGCATATTTCTTGTTTGTTTGCTTGAAGATAAGTCGATCCGGTGATTTTGACAAGGTGGCTGATTTTGGCCTGTCAAGGGAGGAGATGGTGGATAAACATGCAGCTAACATCCGAGGAACGTTTGGCTACCTTGATCCTGAGTATATTTCCACACGGGCTTTCACTAAGAAGAGCGATGTCTATAGTTTCGGAGTCCTGTTATTCGAATTAATAGCCGGCAGAAATCCCCAGCAAGGCCTCATGGAATATGTCGAGCTGGTAAGCTCTCTCTCGTCCCAGATACAGGTTACCATATTACCTTAAAACAATCCTTAACCATGCATAACATATGCACTAACTGCAGGCAGCGATGAATGCGGAGGGAAAAGTCGGGTGGGAGGAAATAGTGGACTCCCGTCTGGAATTGAAGTACGACACAGAAGAACTCAACGAAGTGGCGTCCCTGGCGTACAAATGCATAAACCGGGCACCGAGAAGGCGGCCTTCCATGCGAGACATCGTGCAGGTATTATCCCGGGTAGTGAAGATAAGTCACGGCAAGAGATACTGCCATCGGAAGAACCTTTCTGGAATGACGGAAGACATCGCGATCGACATTGATCAAGCGGCGGGCAGTAAAACTCCGCCTACCAACCACCACCACCACCACCACCAACAACAACAACAGCAACAAAACCACCGGAGGGAAGAATCCGTGGACAGCACAGTGGACGCATACGAAGTATAAACATATCACTCCTTTTGCTTTGACGAATTTGTTGATTTTATGGGGTCTTCAACTGGTCTTGCTGCTTGCTTTTGATAGCTGCTTTATGTAGGCGTTTAGTTGTCAACAGAGTTTGTGGGGGGGAACTCTCGTCTCCTCCTTCCCCTTGTAAAATATTATCCCTCATTTACAAATGGGCTTGATTTTGGATCCTAGTTGGGCTTTGATACGTTGGCCCATATGGGCCTAATAAATGTCATTGGACCCAATACAAGGAAAACAACAGGCGACAACGTTATCCGAATTTTTCCTCTGTTCCCAAATTCCCATTTCTCCCCTGCAACCCATTAAGAGGGGCAGCCATGGCTGCAGTGAGTTCCTTCTTCGGCCAGCGACTGTCATTGCCGCGCTTTGCTGCTCCTGCCCCGGTGAGGGTTTCTGTCTCTGCGTTGACATTTTCTGGGGAGATGGTCGCTGTCCTTTGGGTTAAGGAACAGAGTTGTGGGCTTTTGCCGGTTTTTGGTGTCTGCAGCGATTGTGATTGTTGTTGTCGCCTGCTATGTTGAAGGGAGCGAAAGCCTCTGCCCTCTTTGGTTTTCGCCTCCCTTGGTTTCGGTTTTCGTTATTGTGGGCATTTGAAATGGATATTGAAAGTGCCTGATGTCGTGGTGTAGGTCGAGAAAAGGGAGAAGCCATGCCTTATATCTTCCAAGGTGAGTGGCTTTACTTGGGTTTGGCTTTGGGACAAGATGAAATCGTCGGGTGATTGACTGTTTATATGTGTTTTTGCCTGCTCTTGTGATTGCAGCTGAAGCACTGGGAGCGTAAAGAATGCAAGCCAAACAGTCTTCCCGTTTTGCATAAGATGCACGTCAAGATTGGTGACTCGGTGAAGGTAATAGCCGGACGCGATAAGGGAAAGATTGGGGAGATAACAAAGATCTTCAAGCATAACAGCACGGTGGTTATCAGCGAAGTGAACCTAAAGACGAAGCACGTCAAAAGTCGGGAAGAAGGCGAGCAGGGTCAAATCGTAAAGGTTCTTCTTCCCTAGGCATCGGACAAGCGTCTTCTTCTTCGGAATTATATGCTTGGAGGTTGTGAAGTATGTTGATCTGAATTGCAGGTCGAGGCACCTGTTCATAGCTCAAACGTTATGCTTTACTCCAAGGACAAGGAAGTGGCAAGTCGGGTAGGTCACAAGGTTCTAGATGATGGAACAAGGGTGCGATACTTGATCAAGACCGGTGAGATCATTGACAGCACTGAGAATTGGAAGAAACTGAAGGAGAACAAAGGGGTGGCCGAGGTGGCTACGACATCCGGAGCATCCTCGTAAATGCCGGAAGCTCTTCCTATTGAGACAATCCTTCGTTTGATGTCACTGCAGATGGTAGCTAGTTAATCTTTTTGGTTCCAGCATTCTTCCTATGTTTAATGAACGTAGTTCCCTGATTTGCGAGTTCTCAGTTCAAGTTGAAACTAATGACTTTAACGACCTTTGATTGGAAATCAAATACACCCCTAAGTATTTGCCATTCTTCAAAGGACCTTTTTGGGGTCGACAAAAGAAAGATGGTTTCACCAAACAGTCCTACTCGTAACAGCCCGAAACATTTTTAACAGCATATCAAAGCAAGAGGCGATAGCACATCAAACATGATCTCCATTACTGTCGCGTTCCATCTCCTCGGCATCATCAAATCGTTGATCATTTATGTGAAGCTGCCAAAACAATAATGAAGCCAAAGGTCAATTGTCGAGCATCACAACATATTGCATATACGGTGTTTAAACTAGCGATCTTCACGGCTTACCTCAAGAACATTTCGGGACAGGTCATGATTGCCATTGGAATGACCAATTGAACTGGCCATATTAGCTGAAGAATCCCATGCAGGATCATCACCTTCTGCAGTCACTTATGCAATGTCAGCATGGTAAACACGTACATTCAGCATAGTAATCATATTATAAGTAAATGTGGCTCACCCTCAGCATCATTATTGATCATATCAGCACTGAAAACCCAGTTATGTTCTCCACTTTCTTCCTCTGTAAAGGATGCACAATTATTAAACCATGTGAAGCAGTGAATGGCGACAGAATAAAGGCATCAAGAAACAAGCATGACTCAACCAGTTTATGGTGGTACCACTCACCATCAGAGGGCTCCGGATTGAGTTCCGCGCACTCGCAGAATATCTCAAATAGAGTATCCACTATCAGAAGGAGTACAATAATTATGAGAAGATATTTGATTTGTGAACAATAGAAGTAGCCAAAGATAAGTGATGAAACATACACTGCTCGGGGTCGGAGGGAATAAGCCTCATCTCTCTAACTCTGGACAAGTCCAAAGCTTCCACATTCTCTGCATCCGATCCATCAGACTCATCTTCTTCCTCATCCCCAGTCTCGATCTTTCAGCAGAGTAGCAGCGACTTAGTAACTCAAAACATAAATCTCAAGGGGGTTGATTACCCTCCGGCGTTGCTGACTCGGGAATCATAATTCAATCACTAGAATCACATTTAGAGATGAAAAAGAAAGAGCAGCAGAAACAAGTTCGCACATAAACTAAAACAACCAAATGACCAGCACAAAAGAACCTAAACAAAGCTTCCCATGGAACAATCTAAAGGACAAGTTATCATCACACACCATCAAACCACCCGATCATAGGTCTCCTTCGCTGGCAGTTTTAACTTTCAAGGCTAAATGGGCATTTGCTTCTTCTAAAAAGACGAACAATATGTTCATATCTAACTCCAATATAGAGCAAAACATTCAAAACCCAGCGTGATGCCAAAAGAAACAGGGTTTCCTCAGAATGGAAAGGAAGAGGGAAGGCTCCAATCTTCACCTGGGTGTATATGCAAGGAAAAGGGTAAGCTTCAGGGTCCCTGGAGACCGCGTGAAGAGACACCGACAAGAAATCCACCGCATAGCCTTTGTTCGGATCGACGTCGCTCAACCATATCACTTTCCTGCACAGAACCCCACTTCATTATAAGACCAAAAACCCAACCTTTCCTCAGCTTCCATTACAAAAACAAAGAAAGAAATGGTTTCTTCTTAACTGGGTCGATATGTAGAGAGTCCCCGGGTGCTCGGGACTCCTGCCGTCGAGGACGATGGACACCCCGGACTGCACGTGCATGAGATCCTCCCCATTTTCTGCGTCGAGGAGGGGTGCTCCGGCCCCGATCCGCTGGTTGAATTCTCTCAGACCGACCACCATTTTCCCGGGGTTTTAGGTTCGGAGAGGTTTGTCTAGGGTTTTTGGGTCTAGTCGGAAACGCCCAAAATTTATTGGAGACCAAAAATATCTTTTCTCTTGTTGATTAATTAACACCCCAATATTCATTTCTTTAACCACCCGCCGCCCCGACGACTCCCGCCAGTAACTCCAGCCCGGCCCTCCCCCAGGCGGCTTTGTGGGTCGGCCCGGCATGGCGGCACCGCCTTGTGTGCCAGGTGGTACTCGTCCTAGTCCAGGGAAGAGAAGGACACCTTCGGACCGATTCTTGTCCCCAATGACAGGTGCGACACCGCGCCTTTTACTACTCTCTTCTTCTTGGCTTCAATTTCCGGTCTTTCTGTGTGATTTCGTTTGGTTTCAGGTTGTGGGGGGCTCAGACGCAGAGATCGTTGCAGAATTTCTAAATCGATGGCGACAGGGAGAGAATGCCCCTGCCCATCATCCGCGCCTTCGGAGTCCTTAGGAAGTGCAAGGCAAAGGTCTCTCATTCTTTCGCTTTTCCCTTTCTGTTGTCTAGATGTTATCAAGTTACGAACTTGCTCCGACTTAAGCTGCGATGAACCGATCTCCATTGCTTTGCCATGAGAACGAAATTTTGGAGATTGGAAGTTTGTGAATTCCAAGAAGGTTTTAGATGATTAAGTTGGATATGTGCTTTCTAGACAATGACAGACTGAGAATTTGTCGGTAAAAAAAGTTGTTGGGGTCGATGTGAGATGTTCCGTAGAAGAAGACGTGGACAAAAGTGTGCTGCGTTGCTTGCTGGTGAATATGGAGCATAGTGGTGATCCTACCATCGGGAAGTCCATAATGCAAGCGGCTGAAGAAGTTGCCGAGGGAAAGTTGGATGATCATTCCCACTTGTCATATGGCAGACTGGCAGTGGCATTCAGAGTAACACGAACGAGGTATCCATCTTAAGCTTTCCCTGATGAATCCAGAACTAAGTTAGTTGAGTGGCTCTTGATTCATGAAAATATTGTCTCGAAATAATCATCACATTTGGTGTTCACTATTTAGAATGTTGGTCGGTTCAGGTTATTGCTGACAGAGCTGCCAAATCCTAGGACACGAGCATGGAGAAACGTTTGTGCACCCGAATGACCATGTCAACCGATCTCAATCTTCGAATGACACTTTCCCATCGGTATGCATCTCTAGTTCATTGGTGTACAAAAATCATAGAATGATTTTATTCCATATCCTGGATTAAAATCTTATTCGGTTCCTTTTCTTATAATTCATTGGTCCACGATGCGGCCTTGGAGAGTTCATTCTTCCTGAGAATGAACCAGTTGATCAGTATTATGCCCGTAATATTCCTCCTACTAGTTTTCTCCCATTAGAAAGAAGATCTTCAACATTTTTCAGTGCTGAATGGTGGAGATGACTGATGCTATCATGGATGAACAACATTTCGGGGGAAGGTCAATCCAACCCAATGTGAGGCTCTTACCATGGTTTGCGCTAGGGTAAAATCTACTGTTATTTTATTTTAGTTTCATTATGTGATTCAACCTTAAGAATTCTAAAAGATGATCAATCTTGTTATGTTATCAGATAATGGGAAACGTGTTGCTGTCATAGTGGGGGTTCAAATGGTCACTTTGTGCTAAATGTATTCATGCCAATGATTGCAAGCGGTCTTTTACAAGTATGTTTGTCTTACAAATTCCTACATTTTTCAAATTCTACGTTCTTGTTGTTTAAGGGCTTACAGTTTCATATACTGAAGACAATCGCCTGAGTTTTATACGATTAAATATATGTGAAGTTGACTTGTACCACATTATCAACAGTCAGTGAGATTGTGGGCAATGCTTCAGATTCATTTCAGAAGAACTGTGTTAGTGGCATCCAAGCTAACAGGGAAAGAATCTCTAAATTACTGCATGAGGTCAGTTTTCCCTTTCCACGAACTGAAGATCCGAATATTATTGTATTGTGTTTCCTGACCACAATTTTTCAGTTTTGCTCATCGCGATTATGCACCATTATGCAGTCCTTAATGCTCATCACTTCATCGAATCCAGTATGTATCTTAGCCTGCAATCTTGCAGAAACACGTTTTCTTTGTTGTTCTTTCATCATAATTCAGCTCTTGATTTTTTGCTTCGTAATAGAAAATCGGGTACGACAATGCTGCTGCTGTCTCCAAAAAGGCTCGTGAAGAAGGGGAGCACATTAAATATGAGGATGTTCCTCCCATTCTTACTGATTATTGCTCGTGAAGAAGGGGAGCACAATAGCATTGTATACCAGAAGACAACACAACACATCCATCATTCATGGCTCGTTTGGAAAAAAATTCCATGAAGAGTTAAAATGTTTGGTATCAGCTGGGTTAAGCATGAAATCTTCGATTGGATCTCATCAGAACATTTAAACTGGGGGGGCAATAAATTTCAGTGGACTACAGAAGGAACCACTTCTTTATTACAACGATTCATGGGTGGTCAGATGATTTTGTCTCAAGCGCCGTAATCATTACAAATTTGCAGAAAATATACACACAAAATGTATTATATATATTATAATATAAAAGGAGGACAATGGACAAGACAAATAATTAAATCAACCAACCAGTTTCTTTCCCGTTTCCTTCACACGAGACTCTCTCTCTCTCTCTCTCTCTCTCTCTCTCTCTCTGTGTTATAATTTCTAGCGGCCGATGAGTCAATGTCAGATTCAGTGTTTCGTTTCTTTTATTCATTCATTTTCTTACCTGGGTTTTGTGCCGCTTAGCCTTTAAATGCATCAGGCAAGAGGCATGACATCCCCCACTCCCCTCCAAACTCATCTTATTAAATGCATATTTTGAATCAGTGTTTAGTATCAGAATTTGAGGACCTCTTCATTGTACTCCCTCCTACATATTGTTTCCCCAGAAACCCAAAGAAAAGGGTAGTGAAACAGCTAAGGGAAGTGGGTCTACAGTTAGATATAGACACTTGAAAGATTAATGGGTTTTTTACGGGACAAACAAAGACAATGGACATAGCTCTCTCTCTCTATCTTTCTGGACAAATGAGATGGGTCCAAACTCAAAAAACTGGTTAAGAAAAGAAGGTGTTCAGCTTTTGTATCGACACGTGGGTTGTTTGCTTGTTGCCTCTTTCCTTCTCTGTTTGTATTTGAATCTTCATTTCTATCCCCTTTTGCATGAAACCCAAGCTGTGTGTGAGGGGATGTGGGACTGTCCCCCCTCCCCCCCATGTTTGGTTGGATTCAATGTCGACGATGCTTCGTCATAATCAAGGATTCAAACCCCCACCCACACACATACACACACACAAACTTTGACACGACAACACACTCCCACACAAGTTGTTGGATGCTGTGAGAGCGAGCGATACTCCCAAAACTTCTCTTCCAAACACCCCCCCACAAAAGAAAAGAAAGGACACCCCAAAACTGCACCCAATTCAAGCATTCTCTTTCACATGAATATGCAAATGTAATAAATTCTTTCTTTTATGTAAGAAGGTAAGTAAGAAGAATTGTCATTTACAATAAATGAGTTCCCAACAACCCCCCGAATTCAAGATTCCAATAAAATTAATCATTATTATTATTATTATTACTTTCTCTGGGAGAATCGAACCCATGACTCTCTGTCCCACTCGGATCAGTGAATTCAAAAACAACCATCCATCCATAACGATGATGATGAACAAGAAAAGACATCTGCAGTTAATTCATCTAAAAATTTGGAACAAAGCTAACTCCATGATCACGATAATCGTCGTGGTTGATGATGATCTTGATTATGGGTTGTGTTTTTCATGGTTTGCAGATCACCACAAAACATGGAAGCAAAGCTCTGGGGTTGAGCAGGTAGAGCTCTTCTATGTGTGAGTAGAGCCCAACCTTCCCGGCCAAGGAATCAAACCCCGTCTGCCCTGCCATCTCCTGTATGTTCTCGATCGGCCGGTGCACCCTACCCGCTATCACCCTGCACACTATCAGCGCCTTCCTCGTCGTTGCCCCCGGGTCGGCGTTCTCGTCCTCCCCTGCATCTATGCTCTCTATCGCCCTCCCGCTCGTCGACGTCGTGAATACTCCTACCCCCTCTCTCATCTCCCTCTTGGCCGAGAACCCCTCCCGGATTATCCTGCACACCTGACACATCTCTGACGGGCACAGGCTCGATGCGGATGAGGAGGAGGCGCTGCCTCCGCTGAGCCCGAGGGAGCAGGAGACGGTCGCACCATAGAACCGGAGGAGCTCGTTCCCGTCGGCCAGGCAACGCGGGTGCTTCTTTGGGAGCTTGCTCGCCCGGATCTTCACAGTCTCACGATACTCCTCGAACCTAGCTAGCGTCTTCTGCATGTTGTGGACCTTCAGTACCTTGTCGATCCGGCTGCATTGCGTCTCCGACTTCGTCAGCCCTGTCCGGCATATTATCTCCACTATCTTCCTCGACGAGTCCCCTTCCACGAGCTCCGTCACTGCCCCGTTTTCAACCACATTCGCAATCAACAAAATAAACCGGGGTTCATGCCACCGTGTACCGTCAGCTAACCGTGTGTCCGGAAAACCAGTCGAGAGATTCGTTACCTGCGTGCTTCGACAAATGATGTGCCTCGGCTGCATCCATTTTGCTGAAGTGATCCCCGCACTTGTGACAGGTAATGCTCGATATCCCATTGGCGTCCACGTCCAGCGAAACCCTGTTGCTTATGACCCGTCCCCTGCTCCCGAACACGGCGGCAGCCCCGTCCTTTTCGCCGAGGATTGAGCAGTACTTCCTGGGGGGAGTCGTCATCGAGTTGCTCCGAAACGAAGGGTTGAAGTAATGAACTGGAGTCCCGGGGGTCAACGTGCCAACAAACCCGGACCCAAGAGCGTTGCCACCCAGGCCTCCGCCTCCGCCTCCCCCTCCTCCCAGAACTCCACCAGTGATCTTGAGCTCGCAGCCAGAGGACCCAAGGATGACCTCATGAGCAATGGGGTTGTGGAACTCGCTGCTGCCGATGGATCTGGGGCTGCAGCTAGGGGGTCTGTCGGAGAGGTGGCGCTTGCTGCCATGTATGACGTCCTTGAGGTTAGCGATGGAGCGGGAGCAGCCGGAGCGTCCCCCTCCTCCTCCGGCACCTGACTTCTTGGTAAGGATGGAGGAGAGGTGGTGGGGCTGGGGAGGGAGGTTCCGGCGGGACTTGGGGTCGTGGACGTCGGATGGCTCGGACTTGCAGTGAAGGGACTTCCTCAGGGCGAACCAAACCGTCGGCATCTAAGACACGCACTATCTAAAAAACAGTATGAAAAAAAAAAATCTTAGTACAACAAAACTGGGCAATGGTCGGAAGCAAATGGGATGCAATGACTTAAAAACACTGAAGAAGCGGAGAGGATAAGGTCGGAAGCAAAAGGGGTTGGGAGGAAACAGACATAGAGCTTATTTAGCTAATGGCTGGGATACAAGAAAGAAGAAGGTGAAGGAGGAGTTGGGATGATGACAAATCCCATTGTTTTTGTCTCGTCTTCATGTGTATCCCCCCCTTACAACAACATATGTCTTTGTCCAGTAACTAAATTGTATGTCAGAGAAAATGGACCCCAATCCTACTAGGCTCAACCTCTGCCCTGCCTCTGCCTCTGCCTCTCGGTGTTTTCTTTTTCCTGGGGGGTGGGTGTCTGACATTTGGCGTCTTGCCAAGTTCAATCCCATGGAGTTTCTTTCTTTCAAGTAACAGGGCATCCAGGGAAGAGTTCATCCGTACGGTCAAATAAGAAAAGAATTAGTAGAAAAGAGTGCTCCGTTTGGAAATTCGTATTTTCAAGAAGGTATCGCATTTCGAACGCCACATAGTTATTGTTTGATCCGATCGCATTTGCTCCAAAAGCAATTGAAAAGCGTTCTAGGGATCAGTTTGCGTGGAAAAAGGATGAATTCGAAAATGAAATAACGGTGAGAGAAATTAAAATACAAGAACTCACATGGGTTCTAGGGATCACTTTCGTTAAATTCTATAAAGAAAACAAACTTCAAACGAAAAGGGTGGACAACCAACTTCTCTACATGGGTTAAATGAGATTGTCGTATACTTTTTACAGACTAACTTTAACCACGTGGATTGAACGAGGCTGTCGTAAGTAACTGCCTTGCAATTTGTCTTCATTGACTGAATTAAGCAAGCTTCTTCAACTTCAACGCTTCTTCGACTACTGAAAGGCTCCTCCATTCCAGGAACATCCATCCTCTCTCGCTCCATGGACCCAAAATCAACATACTTAAAATGCAAGTTTTTCCAAGCCTAGTAGCAACCTTTCTTACCGACTTCGGCCGTGGGTATTACTAGTGTGATGAGCCGGAAGAGAGTCTACAGTGATCTCAAATCATTGAGTTGAGAGAGAGAGAGAGATGGCAGTAAGATTTTGGGTCCCCTTCTTTTCTTTTCTATAATCACCATCCACACCCACCTCCCACTTGAAGTTGAACCCCCCACCAGGATCAATCCCAACTCCCCCCTGGTGCAGAAATAATTGACCCCCCTAATGGTCCCTTTCCTTTCCGACCATGGATCTGATCTGAGGCAAACAATCTCTGAAATCACTCTCAATTATTATTACTTCTGATACTATGGACCTGGACAGGACCTCCCCCCTCCCTAGCCTTGTAAACAGCACTATCTCAACTGGGTTGGTTGCATTATTCCAAATGGCCCAATTCGCGTAATGTTGTCTAATCCCAAAACCCAACCCATCCTCGTCCTGGGATCGTCCCCTTGGCCCCCCTCGAGTTGCAGCAAGGCTGAGACCTCCAGTTCCCTATCGGCCTCACCGCTCTCTTCCTCAAGGTTGGCTATTGTGCGGTGTCGGCATTGGACCTCCCATCTACCTTGCTATCATCCGCTATCATCCTCGAGTATGTCACTTCCCAGGTTCGGCTCATGTGGCTTCAAAGGAGGGGTATTTGGACCAAGAACTTGGGAACTTATTGTTTTTGGTGTGCCGGTGAGAGACAGCAAGAAGTTTGGTGATAGTGTCACGACACATGGTGCTGGCTGGTGGGGAACGATATGACGTCGTGGACTGTGGCATGGTGCAGGACAGCCATGGCCTTCTTCCCTAAGGCATCCCTATGACCGAACTCTAACAACAACATGGAAAGTGAATGATTTGCGTTGGCGAGGTGGGGGGGGGGAATGTGAATACCAAGCAAATTACAGAAAGGTTTTTGGTTATGGTGTTTGGGCACTCATTGAAATTGCAGAGAAAGGTGAAATAGGGTATTTACATTCTCTACTCTCTCTGCCGGTTCTGCAATCTTTGCGTACATTCTTTCAAAGCCCAACCCAACACAATTCCTCCTCATGCTAACACGTCTCATATCAGGGCATTGGTCCTAAAAGGAATTCATGGCAAATCCCAAGCAGAGTAAAACGCCAAGTTTTCTAACCCCCGTGGGTTTTCAAAAATGGGGTTCGGATGGATAAATCAAACGCAACAGCAACAGACAGACCCACTGGCTCTCACCCCCGCAAGAAAACAAAATATCAAATCTTTTTTCTTCCCGTCGCTAAAGTTTTGATCTTTTTGCACCTTCCTTGTGTCTTCTTTTTTGGGTTATTGTTTGGGTGATGAAGAAAGTGGGATGTTGACGTGGGAATCGTCGGAGCTGTGAGAGATCGGACGACGTACAGATGGTTGGGAAGGCGGCGAAGGTGAACGGGAGTAATGACAAAGGCAGCAGCAACGCCGACGGAAATGGAGGTGTCCGAGCTCGACAGGCCTTCGCGGTGGTGAATTCCGGCGGCGGGGCACAAGATCCGGGCGTCGATGGTGCCCCGGCGAGCAATGCGGGGTCCGACTGCGGCGGGATGGAGTTCTCCAGGGAGGATGTCGAGGCTCTCCTCAACGACAGGCCCAAGGCCAAGAGCAAGTTCAACTATAAGGTCCCTTTTTTTTTACTGCATCGCATTGTGATGTGTGGTGACTCGCTGGCTGGTGTGTCAAAATTAGTTTGCGGGGGTTATGCTGGAGTGGTAACAGTGGTTGCATTGTTGCAATGTTTGATCACTTGATTTGATTTCTGGTGTTTTGATCCCGAGGTGGGATTGGTTGGCTTGCTGCGAGCTAACTTGGTGTATATGCTTTTGACTTTTGTTTCCGGCAAGTCCCGAATAGGGTCTGATTAGGTCTTGTTTTGTCCCAACAGGAGAGATGCGAGAACATGTCCGATTATATTAAGAGGCTGCGGCTATGCATTAAATGGTTTCAAGAGGTCGAAGTCGGATATGTGCAGGAGCTAGGCCAACTGAGGGTTGCGCTTGAATCAGCCGAGCAAAGACTCGATGAGATCGGTACACTTTGTTGTGGGATTCTCTGACTGCTCAGCAAAAGAGTGAAGCTAGTTTTGGACCAATTATTGTTTTTCTATTTTTATCACAGAATTTTCCTCCAAAAGAAAGGAGGAAGAACTTAGTTGCATCGTTGATGAGCTGAGTAACAACCTTGCATTTGCTCAGGAGAAGCTCGCAAAAGAAGAAGCAGATAAAGTGGTAAGACTCACAAAGTATGAAAATTATACAAATATGATACAACCTAATGCTCACCGTATGAAAACCAGGTTGCTGTGGATTCCCTAGCTAAAGAGAAGGAGGGTAGACTGGCTAGTGAGAAAGCACTTGATTCTGTCTCAGCAGATCTTGCAAAAGCCCAAGAAGACTTATCCAGTTCTAGCCAGAGGGTATGTAGCTGAGATTGTGATTGAATAGTCGAGATATCTTCAATGAAAGAACATCTCCACCCACTAATGTTGTTTCATGCGTTTCCAGCTGGCAACGATAAATGATATGTACAAGAGATTGCAAGAGTATAATGCAAGTTTGCAAGAGTACAATTGCAAACTCCAGTTGGATCTGAGCACTGCTAGCGAGAATCTTAAGCGTAGTGAAAACGAAAAGTTAGCCTTTGTGGAGGATCTCAGCAGTGCAAAGGGTGGTTATAACTCAATACAAGAGCAATTTGCGTCGCTAAAAGTAAGACGATGCTTTGTTTTTGAGTCACAATCATTCATCTGTGGGCATGTCTTACTTGAAGAAAGTGACGGCTCATATTTTCTTGATATAATGTTCCACTGTCCAGGTTTCTCACGACAAGGCTTCAAAGCAGAAAGAGGTTTTGTCGTGTGAAGTATCTCGCCTTAGGGTAGATTTGAATAAAGTAAGAGACGAGCGAGATAGACATCTTACTCAAACGGAGGTTTTGACAGAGGAAGTTACAAAGTACAAAGAATACACTGGGAGATCTGCTGCTGAGCTTGGCACCCTCATGATAAAATCAAACGAACTCGAGGTTGCTTTCTTTTTCCCTGTCTGGGAGCTGACTCAATTCTGATAGATAAAGCTCATCACCGAGATCTGCTTTTCTCCAGTCTTCATGTAATCAAACCGTGTATGCAGGCAAAATGCTTATCTCAGAGTGAGCAAATTAAGGTATTACGAGAAAAGTTAACCATCACTGAAAGGAGATTAAAGGTAATTGAATATAATTCCCTGCAGAACACACCCTAAGCTTCCTTGCTATCACTGCATTTAATTGGCGTTGGAGGGGCATGAAGTTCAAAGCTCATTTTCTTTCAGGATTGTGATTTATCGGCCATGGAATTGAGAACAGAGTCAGAAGAGCAGAAAGAAGTTATATCTCATTTGCAAAGCCGTCTTTCTGAAGCAGAGTTCAAGGTCGTTGAGGGAGAGAAAATGCGTAAAAAGCTACATAATACCGTCTTGGTAATGCTTGTACAGGCCCAAAGTTGTGTGTTTGAATAACTCTGCTTATTTTTCTTTATTCTAATTGATCGCATAAATGATCCAGGATTTGAAGGGGAATGTACGTGTATTATGTCGGGTGCGCCCCTTATTGCCCGAAGATAATGGTTCCGGAGGGAAGATTTTGTCATATCCTACATCTATGGACACACAGGGACGGGGCATAGAGTTATTGCTGAATGGTATGTTCTAATTTGAAAACAATTTCTTTTATGTACATTTAGGCCATATTTCTTTGGTACTTCAGACAAGTTTCTTAACGTTGGTTGGCAACAGGACAAAAACATTCCTTCTTATTTGACAAAGTTTTCACTCCCGAAGCTTCACAAGAGGACGTGTTTCTTGAGATGTCACAACTCGTGCAAAGTGCTATCGATGGTTATAAGGTGAACATTATGTTATTCTGTTTAGATTCGCTGGCGAAGGTTTATATCCTTACCCGACTTTTGATGTTGACATTAAACAACTCATTTTCCAGGTCTGTGTCTTTGCTTATGGTCAAACGGGCTCGGGTAAAACATACACCATGTTGGGTAGACCAGGACATGCAGATGAGAAGGGTCTGATTCCTCGTTCATTGGAACAAATATTCCAGACCACACAATCTCTAAAATCACAAGGATGGAATTATGAAATGCAGGTGAATATATTATTCATTGGAACAAATATTCCAGACCACACAATCTCTAATATTCCAGATCACAAGGCTGTTAAAACTCTCTTTCTTGATGTGCTTGTAGGGGTCTATATTGGAAATTTACAATGAAACGATTCGTGATCTGTTACCATCAAGCCAATTGAGCATTGACTCTTCCCAGACAGAAAATAGTACTGCAAAACAACATTTGATCAAGCATGACGCAAATGGCAACACTAGTGTCTCCAATTTGACAGTCGTGGATATTCATAGTACTAAGGAGGTGTCTTACCTTTTGAACCATGCCGCTCGTAGCAGGTAAAGGCTTGACAGCGCTAGATGGCATTCGCCTGACATGTGCATGAAGGATTTGTCTTTTGATTTTGTTCTCGTAGGTCTGTTGGGAAAACTCAGATGAATGAAGAGTCGTCAAGAAGCCACTTCGTTTTTGCATTGCGGATTTCCGGGGTCAACATGGTACTTGAATTTCGTATGGGTATTCATTCTTACTGTCTTGTGGTTTGCATCTCTTGAATTTGCCTTTTGGATCAATACAGAACACCGAACAACGAGTTCAAGGGGTGTTGAACCTAATCGATCTCGCTGGAAGTGAGCGCCTCTCGAAGAGCGGATCAACAGGCGATCGTTTAAAGGAAACTCAAGTAAGCAAGTTTTTAAAGGTTTGTTTTTTAGGGTGTCTTCGTTAGGTGGTTTGCTGTAGTTTGTGAATGTTCTTAGGCGATCAATAAGAGCTTGTCATCATTGAGCGACGTTTTCTTCTCACTGGCTAAAAAGGAGGATCATGTCCCGTTTCGGAATTCAAATCTTACTTACCTACTTCAGGTATATAAATCGCTCTGGTTTATCCTTCAATTCGTTGTCATCTATGGTTGACAATAACGTGGTCAATGCTCCGTCTTTGTTCAAACAGCCTTGTCTTGGTGGAAACGCGAAGACTCTGATGTTCGTGAATATCTCCCCGGATTCATCATCCATTGGGGAGTCCCTATCCTCGCTTCGATTTGCAGCCCGTGTTAATGCTTGCGAGATTGGGGTCCCTCGACGCCAGACGAACACACGGACCCCAGATTCTAGGCTAAGCTTCGGTTAACCCCAGATCGGATTGGATCAGAAGGGGGGAACAAACAAATGTAGGCTTTTAATGGTCGTAAAATGATTCGAACGACTTCTGAACTTCCGAGGTAGTCCGGTAGTAGTGTCCACAAACTAATTTAAGTATAGGTGTGTAGTCTGACTGTGGGGACAAAACATTCATCGTGCAATCACCCCCACTTGCACTTCAATGAATCATCAGTGAGCAACCACCCAATATTTCGGACTCAACCACTGGACATCTGGTATATTATGGAAGTGTACTGACGGGACGGTAATTAGTTGTTGATGAACCATCCTGAAGCCATTCTGGCCTCTCTCTGTTCCTTCGTCTTCTTCGGCGAGATGGTCTCGCGGGGATAATGCCAATGGAAAGGTTGTCCCATGGTTTCTTTGGCTACCTATGCTTTACTCTCTGGATTGGATCCATCTTTTGTCGTCAATGACGAGATGTCCAAGGTTAGGGGATGAACCATGTGCTGCTCCTAGCTAAAAGGCAAAGCATTGCAGGGAGGGACAAAGCTACGGAGAGGCTCGTCTTGACCCTTCTTGAGCATTTCAACCTGCATTCCTTGTTCTGTCGAATCGTGTATCCTTACTGGAGCCTGGAAGGCCCCCAACAAGAGACAGGCTGCTATGTAGGTAGATGCTGCGCCGGTGGCGTCCTGGGTGAGGACTGAAGCCATCGCGGAGTACATTGTATTCATTTGATCTTGGCCTGTGATGGCATATAAAATTCCTGTCATAAGGAATGTTCATTTGGTCTTAATGCCCCGAAAGGAAACCTACAATTTAGCTTGAAACTATGTAAATCTGCAATTGCCATATGAATGAAGTTCTTTCCTTTCGTCGCAGAGGACTATCAGAATGTATTCTTGAACTATACTCCGTTCTTAAATAATCTAAGTCAGTTGTGCACATTATCTACACAGGCAGGAAACCCACAACTTTGGTATTTACAATTCCCTTCTGTCACTGTTAAAAGGAAACACGGACTGCTTGCTGGAAAGCCAGTCTATGGACTTCAAGCAGCGACATTTGACTCCACTGAACCTCCAGGAGGGAAAAAGATAAAAGAATCATATCACAGCTGCAAAAACAGAACAAATAGAAACCAATCACAACGTCAATCGCGCTGGAGATGGAAAGGAAATGAACACAATCACCTCATGGCTTCTCACCTCTCGTCGAAGGCCTTCCTCCTCAGAATGACTCTCCCAGCTTCACTCCGCTTTCTTTGCCGTTTATATTCATCAGTGGAGCCTCCTCCATGTCCTGGCCTTCTCTATTATTTACAGTGTCCGGCCGAGTATTTACAATTGTGGTACCTCACTATTTACAGAAACATTGCTTTCAGAGAAAGCCAAGGAACCATTCGAACCAATCTTTTCAAAGCTATGACAGGGCTCTGCACACCCCAAGGGATTCCCTGCATCTGAGTCCGAGTCAAGGCTGTTCCTTGAACTCTGGGAGAGATTGCTATTTATTGTCACAAATGAAGTCCGATGAACTGCTTGTCCATAATCATTACTCCCTTGTCCATCAGCATTGTAGCCATTTTTATTAGTAACCCTGCAACAGAGATAAGGGTCAATTTAGACGTTAGAAACCTCCTCCCCAATAATACATCAGATTAATCAGACAGAGATAAGGGTCAATTTCGACATTAGAAACCTCCTCCCCAATAATACATCATATACCTTTCTACCAAAAAAGAAAAGAAAACAGCACACCTGACAAAAACAAATCACAGCAAATGTTAAGTTATGGAAAACGTGAAGAACCTTGGAGATTGATTTTTGAATGTTTGAAGATAGTCAAAGACTGGAACCAAGTCCCTTGATCTAGCTGCCACCATACGGGTGGGGATTCTTTCAATCTCAATCTCCCCTCTGAAAGAATTCCCCTCATCTAAGTTATTGACATCACTTGCCATCATTGACTGGAAATGAATCTGCAAAATCAATCACATGTTAGAAAACAAAAAATGAAGAAAAATACCTCAGCACAAAGGAGAGCTGACATGATTGACACAAAAAAAATGTGCAACAAAACATCCACAACAGAAGAAAAATACCCCAGAATTGCCCCACAATGGCAACTTGGCTTGATGCATCTGAAGTTCAACTTCAGAAATATATAGAGGATGCTTATCCACATTATTAGTACTCATTTTGGTTCCCTTTTGTGCAGTTCCAGGAAGGTTATTATAGCCTATGGTCATTCCTTCAGTATATATCTTCTTATTATCAGAGTTTCCATTCTCGCCATATATGTCAAGAGAGTCTTCTCTGTCTCTTCTATTTTGTTTCTGGCATATATTCCATTTCTGGATAGCCTCAACCACCAGCCTTCCATCACAGTCCACCGTCGAGTCATGGCCATTACCACCTCCTGCCACAGCCGTCACAGAATCTAGTCCGGTTGGAATTTGCAATGCATACTGAATCATACTCCCAGAATGGGAGAAAACTAGCAGGTGATGCTTTGCCTTTTCAGAGCTTCTATCTGTGAAAGCATTGCTCCCTTTGCAGTCGTGGAATGATGACGCTATAGCCCCACTAAGGGAGCTCAACCTACCAGTTGCTGCAGCAGCTGCACCACTTACAGTGCCCTTCCAACCATTAGTCCCGTTCCTGATCCTGCTTATAGCAGAAAGCGTAACTGGGTTTCCATTAGCGGAAAAACTAGCTTGAATAGGCAAGCCTAAGTCTATGTTTGGCGGACATCGGGCTACAGACTTAACAGGATAACCCATTCCACCAGCTTGACCTGAGAGACTGATGTCGGCAGAGTGAAAAACTGATGTCCCTTCCGGTGGAGTAAGTGCAAACAGATGGCTTGTACCCCTTGTGGAACTGACCATAATCCACGAACAGTCATCACTAAAACTTATGTCCTGAATAACCTGAAAAAAAAACATACTACAATTACAAATCTGACCATTATCTGATAATCATAAGCAAGACAAAATTCTTAGTAAAAATATATATACATTCTCCACTGAACTCTGAAATGCATAGATTTTTCCTTGAGCATACATGAACACAACCCTTTTAATGGACAACTAAAATGTGCATGATAAAAGTGCCTAAACATTGGTGGGAATAGAACACTAAGGTAGGACAATGACAAAACTGAAAAATCAGTCCACTCACTGCATTAGTCAAACCACGTTGCAGCCGGAAGAGATGTACACAAGATGAACTGAGATCAGCTGCTGCATAATCTTTGGGATTTACAGCCATCACTTTAAAAACGTTAATGTTGTGACCCATAACTGAAGCAGTGACCAGAAGGGTGCCACTTGGATCAAAACACAAGGCAGAGATGGGACTCTTGTGTGCCTTGACCTGGGCGACCACAGATTCACTTACAATATCCCGGATGACAACCTGAAGAATGTAACAAAACTGTCAAGAGCATCACAGAAGCTCTGAGATAAAATCATGGATAAAAATAACATGGTTCCAACATCTAATTTAAGATAAGGAAAGCTCCTGAATTGTCTTCGCCTAAAAAAAGAAACAAGAAAACAGAAATGCCACATACCACTCCAACATTGTCAGCATTCTGTATGTATCCATTCACAAGGCCAGGTCCCTTTCTGGTATAATTGTCGGCATGAAGGGTGCCACCATCAGGAATTATCTCAGAACAGTACTTAGAAAGTTTCTTATAACCCATGTCTCCCAGCGTCACAATCCCTGCAGCTAGTTGCTTGCTGGATTCCTTTGCATAGTGAGCTACCATGCCGCCATTTGAAGGAAAACCAGAAAAGCTAGCCAAAGAAGTGAGATGTTGCGGAGTCACCCGTCCTGTGGTTGAGGGCAACACTGGACTTCCGCAGTAAGCCATCCACCTAGGACCTACTGCAAGAGGCCCATAGCCAACACCACTAGAACCAGGGGGTCCAGAAGCAATAGGATGTGTAAGAATACTGTATGTCCTCTCCAATGTCTTGGAATCAAAACAGTGTATCTACAATGAATAGCAGACAACAACGTTATTTGTACGACTCCACGCTCGTAAGCCATGTTGAAAAGGCACAGCACGCACCTGAGCGGCTTGAGAGACGGCAACAACTCGGCAGCTGCATCTCACTGAGTAAACGGCTGATCTAAACTTCAGGACGTGCACATAAGACTGCGACTTTATGGAATAGAAACGGACAGTGGATGGCACAAAAGAATTATCAAGTCCATTGCGCATGCTGCCATTATTGTGAGTGGTAAAACCATCCTGGGAAATAGCACCTCCGGTATTATCACTGCAGACTACTAGCAAGGGTCGGCTATTTGAGAATTTATCGTCCATTTTCTTGGATGGAATCGGATTTGGTAGCATTTGCATGAAAGATACAGGACCGTCGTGTCTTGAGACCAAGTCACGCACATCCTCAGCTTCTTCGACATCCCAGACCTGGAAACCAGACCGATATCCAAGCAGAAGAACCCTTCTAACAACATGCCCATCACCCTCTAACTTGTCAAATCCAGCCCACAGAACCTTGATTGAGACAAGACCCATTGAAAGCAGCCATTTAGTATATAACAAGTAACAAATTCCAATCTAGTGAATAAAATTTAATCTATTAAGCATGTCCAAATGAAACACCTTTGAGGCAACAGCTATGCTCTCCTGGTTTCCTCTATTATCTAGAAATGGATAAATTGGTCAATCTAAACTTAATCATAAGCCACCAAATACCTGATCATGACTCGGGTAGTCATCCCTGTCAACAATTGAAGATGCCACGTTCGCAGCTGAACGGGCAACTGTTGACGCCCCGGACGAAACTATTCTCCAGTATCTAGAAATCGCAGAGAAGGAACTAGGAATCAGCCCATTCACCCCATGGTTACAGCCTCCGCCATTACTCTGCCTCTGCACATCATTGTTCCTCATCCCCAAATCCTCCCAAGCTCTCACTTTCCCCAACATCCACTTTTCCAGTTCTTGAAAACTCTCCAAATTCAGCAATAATCATAACCCCAGACTGTTGTTCCTCACAATCCCACCAACCTCTCCCCCTATGTATTGGAAACAGTCCTGATATCCAACCACCTTTTGCATCCTCCGGTAGAAACTCCAACACGGAGAATAAATGATGTCACCAGTTTCCCAAATCCCAAACTCACCGATTTCAATCAAATCACCAACAAGGAAGGGACCAAAAAAGGAAAAATCCCCCAAGCTCGGTTCCACGGGCAATCCCAAATAATAGCACCCAAAAACAAAAACACAATTATGGGTTTTCCTTTTTCTTTCAGCCAAACTGCGAGGAAGATCAAAAGTCGGGATCTTTACACAAGATATCGAAGGTAATAATAGAGTTTTGATTCTTGGTATCACGCAATCAATCAATCAATCAACAAATGAAAAAAGAAATGAAAAAAAAAACAAATTTGCACAGACGGGGTCGACGGGGTTTCGAAAGAATGAAGTGATTGAAACCTACTACGACTTTGGTTTTTCCTTTCCACCAATCGAATTGGGAGAGGCAAGGATTCTGCTGTCGCTATGATTCAATGAATTTGGGTCGACGTGGGGGAGAGGGAAAGAGACGACGAAGGAAGGAAGGTGAGTAAGAAGCAAACCAGAAAGACAGACCAGACCAGACCAAAAAAGGGGCAAAAATAAAGGAAAGACGAGGGAGGGAGGGAGGGAGGGAGGAAGCTGTTGATGACGACGATCACGATCCAGATAGACCCACGACTCATTTATTTATTTTTTTATAAATAAAATAATATATACAACTGCAAGATTTTATGATGATGTCATAAATCCATCTTTTCGTGATTTTTAGGATGTAAAGAAAGAACACATTTATTTATTTATTTTATATTATTAAAAGGGTTGAGCTGGCAATATTTTTGTCCGGGAATCGAGGGGAAATGTTATGCTTTTGTGTATGTGTCCGACACGTGACCTCCCTTGCCTCCTTTTTGACGTGTCCACGTGCCCTCCATCTATATATAATAACAACACGCGATGCTTAATTTCGAGTTTGCTTAATCTGAATATATATAACATTCAGTGACTGTTAATATAATGGTAAATGACTATCCGATACTCCGCAATCAAAATCTGCATTGATCAGAATTTGGTCATTTAGAAAGCTGTGGAAATTGGAATGTTAAAAAAATTAGAATAATGTTTTTTCAAATTTTTTAAAAGCAACGAATATTTTCATTAAAAAACTCCCAGACTCTGCGTCTGCCCAAACAAAACAAAACCCCGCAAAAGCAAACACCCCCCTCCCCCCAAAAAAAAAAAAAATTCAGCTCATCAACCGTTTTCCTCCGCCGCCGAGCAGATCGGAGATCTGTTGCACAAAGAAGAGGTCGGTAGGGGGAAGATATGGAGTCGATCATCGCCCGGGCTCTGGAGTACACACTCAGGTACTGGCTCAAGTCCTTCTCCCGAGATCAGTTCAAGCTCCAAGGTCGAACCGCTCTCCTCTCCAATCTCGGTGAGTTCCTCCCCTTTACTCCACCTTTCCTGTTTCATTCTCCTTTATGTTACCTCTCCGATCTTTAATGCGATCAGAGATTAACGGAGATGTGTTGCATTCGAGTGTCGGACTGCCTCCGGCTTTGAACGTGGCGACGGCCAAGGTTGGGACGTTGCAGATCACGGTGCGTTGTTTCTCTGAGTTGAGCCTGTTTTTTGAGGTTTCCTGTTGAGTAGTTGTGGTGGATTTTGTTGTGATCCTTTGCAATTGCCTGCAGCTTCCATCCGTCAGTTATGTCCAGGTCGAGCCAATTGTGGTGCAGATTGATCGGCTCGATCTGGTTCTCGAGGAGAATTTGGATGTCGATGCCTCTAGGAGTTCATGTAGGTAATGGTGTCGATGTACATGTTTCAGCGATTGACCTAGGGCATATCTAGGAGTTCTTTTGTCACTATCTGTGCTTTATGGCATGAATTGAATTTTGCCCTGTGCTGTCTTTCAGTACTCCATCCTCAGCCTCAACGTCTACCAGCTCAGGATGGGGCAGTGGTTATGGATTCGCTGATAAGGTCAGTTGCTTCCTTCTTACAGTACTTTCATGGATATCATCTTAAACCACGGGACATTGTAACGAAGAAGGATTCACAGAGGCTACGTTACCTGATGGATTTAAAACTGGAATATAGTTGACTTCCTAGTTCGATTATCTCGATGGAATAATGCTCTCATCAAAATTCTGTGCATGGAATGTCTTAGATAGCCGATGGAATGACATTGGAGGTTTCAACTGTCAACTTGCTACTAGAAACGCGTGGCAGCAGCAAAGAAAAAGGATGTGCTGCATGGTGAGTTCTTTCCTTCTCGTGATTGTTGGGCAGTGAGGTTTGAGCCAACCTTTTGCTGTCCATAAAATTCATGACCGCTATGATCTCATGCAAAGTGTGTGGGTTCCAGTTACCACTTCGTGCTACCTCTTAGGGCTTGGTTTCCTGTCATTTCCATTTCTTTGTCAGGGCTTCACCGTTGGCATCCATCACCATACGCAATTTGCTTATGTACACTACTAATGAGAATTGGCAGGTAGACTATTGCCTTGGAACTCTTCATAACTGGAATTTGTTATCTGTAACTTATTATGTAATCTTGTTATACTAGGCTGTTAATCTTAAGGAAGCACGTGACTTCTTCAGCAACAGTAAATATATTTATGTTTTTAAGGTAAACCGATTTCAAATCCCCGGGTCTGTGAGCTGAGATATCTTAGATAGTAGCTAACCGGTGATTCATAGTATCAAACAGAAATTGCAATGGGAATCTTTGTCCATGGACCTTCTACCACATCCTGATATGTTTACAGAGGCCAATTTAGTAAGAGCTCAGGAGGGAGCGAATCAAAGAGACGACGATGGGGCAAAACGTGTTTTCTTTGGCGGGGAGCGTTTCATTGAAGGCATATCAGCCGAAGCTTATGTATGGATAAAACTTCACGATTTTCTTTTGAAGGAATTCTACCACTCTATTAGTTGGGAATAAATTTGGCAAACCTCAAGTTTTGAGGCTGATAAATAGTAACCCTTCTACATTGATGATGACAGATTACTGTTAAGAGGACAGAGCTAAACAGACCTCTTGGTCTTGAGGTTCAGTTACATGTTACGGAAGCAGTTTGTCCTGCATTAAGCGAACCAGGTCACGCTGGAGTCTTTTTAATGTATCTTATCTTCAGTCATGTACCTTTAAATTGAAGCTTTCGTTGATTATTGGAACACTGAGCTGAGAATTATGTTGGCAGGACTACGCGCTTTGCTTCGGTTCTTGACGGGCTTCTATGTGTGCCTTAATAGAGCAGATATGGATTTAAATGCTCAGCAGGTTAGTTCCAGCCGTTCGTTTTATCTATACCGTGATTTTATGTTATAACTATTGCTAAAAGGAATTCTGCAACACATTTTACAGCGATCGGTTGAGGCAGCTGGTCATTCGCTTGTATCAATGGTAGTCGATCACATTTTCTTATGCATAAAAGATGCTGGTTCGTCCTGTCCCGCTAAAATTGTTTATATAGTTTTTGAAGATAACATTATCCATTTGACAATGTCACAGATTCTTAAACTTGTGATGGCACAATTTTTTTACATGTTCTTATTTGTTTCGCAGAATACAAGCTGGAGTTGCTGATGCAGTCCCTTCATTTTTCTAGGGTGAGTTTTTCATAATCTATTTCCACCGACTGATGATTCTTAATCCTTATTCACATTGTTGCTTGAGCAATTGTTTTTACGCAAATTAAGATATGCGTGCATTTTTGTTTTATTCCCTTAAGGTTGCCATGCACCTACATTCTTCCTCCGTTTGAATGTAGATCAATCAATCCCTAGTATTTTTTATTTTTTTTCCCGTTGTAACAATTTTTATTTTTACTTTACATTGCCAGGCCAGTGTTTGCGATGGAGAGACTGCCAATAACTTGACAAAGTTATCCATTGGTGGGCTCTTTCTGAGGTCAGACCAATTAGCTGATTTCTGTCTTAGATTGAGTTATATCCATTAGGCGACTTGGTTGCTATTCTAGACCTTTGCCATCGAAAAATATTTTAATAAATAATTTAACTATATTTTACATAAGTTTTGGTTGTTCTGATCAGTGGTCATTGTATTTTAGGCTGCTTCATACTGATGGTGACAATGTAATCCACATTTTCTGGTATAGTGGATGTCATGTCTGCAGCCATTTTACCTCTAATGGAGTGAAACTAGTCTTCTCTTTAGCTGAAATTCTGAATGGCCCTCATTCGAATCTAAGAGGAGCAACTGTATCGTGATTTTAACCCCATCTCTTCAGCTGAAAAGATACCACCATTGACATTAAGGTAAATATGTTGCAGGGACACTTTTGCAAGGCCTCCATGTACCTTGGCTCAACCATCCATGCTAACTCCGGCAGATGATTCTCTGCATATCCCTGAGTTTGGTGCGTTTTTTTTAATTACACGAATATCTCCCTTTTTATTTAAAACATTTGCGGATTTGCTGAATAAGGTTTTGATGTTTTGAAGCCACGAACTTTTGTCCTCCAATATATCCTTTGGGTGAACAAGAATGGCAGAGTAGCGCTGGCGTTCCCTTAGTGTGCTTGCATTCCCTTCAGGTCAATCCCTCACCTAATCCCCCATCTTTGGCATCAGAGACTGTCATCAATTGCCAGCCTCTTGAGGTATGTGAATAATGTGGATGCTCCTCACCAAGTAATTTGCTTCATAGAGTTGTATTGCTCTGACTGTTCTATAACTTTCATTTTGATCAGCTATTTCTTCAGGAAGAATCCTGTCTGAGAATATTTTCCTTCTTGGCCGATGGTATTGTTGTTAACCCTGGAGATATTCGAACTGACACTTCAGTAAATTCCTTATTTTTCATGCTCAAGGAGTTGGATCTTACAGTTCCACTCGAGGTGCAAAAACAGTGCATCTCTTGTGATAGAAATTGCAACATCAACAGTCATTTTACCGGAGCAAAGCTTCTACTAAAAAACCTATCATTTTCCGAATCACCTTTTCTGAAACTGCAGTTACTGAAATTGGAGAAGGACCCTGCTTGCTTTTGTCTCTGGCCTGACCAACCTGTTGATGCTAGCCAGAAAAAGTGGAGTGCTGAAGTATCCATGTTGACTTTATCACTTGAATCACCCTCCATGTTTAACGGAGCTGAGCGATTTAATGATCAGACAGTAAATCAGTTAGAATGTATTGTGATCAAAGATGCCAGCATTCAAGCAGCTATGTTTACCTCTGATGGGAAGCCTATAAAGGAGGTTCCTCCTCCCGGTGGAATCGTCAGAATAGGGGTTTCTTTTCAGCAGTATTTGTCCAATACTTCACTGGAGCAGTTGTTCTTTGTTCTCGATTTCTATGCTTATGTTGGAAAAGTCGTTGATAAGATAGCATTAGCCGGGAAGAAGGGCAGATCAAAGACTGATCAGGATGTGGCTACTGCTGGTAGGCTGCTGGACAAGGTTCCTAGTGATACGGCAGCGAGTTTAAGAGTAAGCTATCTGCAGCTTCGATTTCTGGAGTCTTCTCCATTGGTTACGGCAATCATACCTCTTGCGCAGTTCATTGGAGAAGACTTCTCCATGAAAGTTTTGCATAGGACTCTAGGAGGTGCCATGGTTGTATCTTCCAACTTGAGATGGGAGAGAGTACAGATTGACTGTGTGGATACCAGAACAAACATAGAATTAAAGAATGACTTGGGTTTAAGTGTGGACAATCATCACCTGGCTACTGGAGATGATATTGCTCAACTGAAGGCTATTCTGTGGACGAGCACCAAATACAACATTGAATCGAATGGCAGAAAAAGGTCCCTGCCTTTCATTGACTTAAGCATGGTACAAGTGATACCATTCAGTGAGCAAGATGCTGAGAGCCATAGATTAGATGTTTCAGCTTCCATTTCTGGTGTTCGTCTTAGCGGTGGGATGACTTTTGCGGAATCATTGTTGCATCGATTTGGAATATTTGGGCCTGATGGTGGTCCTGGAGAGGGGCTTTTGAAAGGACTGGACAATCTCTCTTCCGGTCCACTAGCAAAACTCTTTAAACCTTCAGAGGTTGTTAAGGCTAATGTCAAAGGTGGGGTAACCCCTTTCTTTATTGAATTTTAGCTCTTTCATAGCCTTCTTCTGATATTATAATATGTGCTGAAATGTCAGGAGATAGCATGAAGAATGATTACCCGAAGTTGACAAACCCTGATAATGTGGATGTACGCATAGATTTGAGAGACTGGCTATTTGCTCTGGAAGGTCCTATTGAAATGTTGGAAAGGTGGCAGGATGATAACTGTGTGGATTCTGCGAGAGAGAAGAGGTGTTGGCATGCTAATTTTCAGAGTTTCCGGGTTGAAGCTAAGCGGGAGCATGTGCAGGAATTAAAGGAGAAAGCAAATTCAGCTTCCAGTCATCTTCTGGAGTTGATTGTGGTAAGAAGAAATGTTTATATGGCATGTATATTAATTCACACCTGCTCGGCGTTTATAATCTGTTGGTAGTTCTGGCTCTGATGCTTCATTAAGTTGTTACTTCTATTTGTTTAGGTGGTGCCTTAAATGGAGACTAATGACCTCTGATGACCCATTTTGGTATTCCATTAACCTTTTGCTTATATTTGCACTACAGATAGGTGTTGAAGGCTTGCAGGCAGTGAAGCCCCTTCTGCAGAGCGAAGCCCATTTGGGAGGTTCACTATTGAATGGAATAAAAGAAGATGTTTATTTGTCTGATGGGGTAAATTTTGAAGTGCGCATTGTTGCTGTAGACAATGATGCAGAGAGTGAAATGGACAAGTGGGCTGTTGAAAACGTGAAGTTCTCTGTTAAGAACCCTGTAAGTACCTAATCGACATGGAATCTGTTTAAATTCTTGCCATCACTTCGAACCATCCCCTTTTTTTACTTTTCTTTTTCTTGGTAGCCATTCTTCTGACATATGGTGCTTACAGATTGAAGCCGTGGTTACCAAAAACGAGCTGCAAAATCTTGCTTTGACATGCAAATCTGAAGTTGATTCAATGGGACGAATCACTGCAGGCATTATTCGCTTGCTAAAACTGGAGGGATCTGTTGGCCAGGCAGCCATAGACCAGCTCAGCAACCTTGGTTATCTTCTCAAGAACTTCTCCGCCATAAGCTTTTTTTCTTTCTTACGAACTTTTTTGATGCACATCATGCAGCTCTTCTTTGAAATTGGTGAAACTGTGGTTGTTAGCCGATTGGAGTTAATCCTTGAGCATAATGATGTGCAGGAAGTCAGGGTCTGGAGAAGATTCTTACCCCCGACAGGCTGAGCTCTAGCAGGGCCAGTAGCCCCAGCAGCTTCAGCCTCCCGCCGCCTCCAAATCTCATCGCTGAACCAGTTCATCTACACACGAACTCCACCATGACTTTCCTTGAAGAAACAATTTTGGACTCGCAGGCAAAATGCGCCGCACTCATGAATGCATTGAGTGGTACGGAAGCCACCCACGAACACCTTCTCGATGCAGAACAGCTCGCCCAGAATCTCAAAAGCATGCAGAATTTGCTGAAGCAATTGCGAACACAAATATGATAGGCGGGTGGCCTGTAGCCGGCAGCGTCCTTTTTGCTTCTCAGTTTTGACGAAAGCGGGAGAGAAATGTAAGGAATACCGAGGCATTCTGTATAGGCTAGCATACGAAATATGTATACATCATGGGTACATGTAGCAGCTTTACTGTGGTAAAACCCAGCGCGGATGTTGGATCACTTACTTAAAGATTGGATAATGACAGTATGTCATGGTGAGTGCTTCAATGTATGTAAGAACGCTGGTCACGTTTCGGAACAGGATGCTTCTGAAGGATATCAAATCGTTTCCCTGAAAACATCACCCGCATAAAGGCATAGGAAAAATCTCTCTTACCTCTCCAGGGGACTGTTCCTTCGCGATAAGCTTCAATGATGTCAGGCAACCGCAGGTAAAAGTTAAGCAAAACTTCATGCCAGTCAAACCAACATCAGTTGGAAGAAGACGACGGAGAGTACGAGATAGGTTTGAAGTTGAGTTGCTAGAGGAGGTTACGCACGTCATCCTTTCCGCTTTACTTTACATGAGATTAGTTGACCGATCCTCCTGTGCCTCTGCCTAATAATTGACGGCGCAGGCGTGACTTGTCTCTAGGATCCTCGAGAAAGCAATCGATTTCTTGGAAGCCGAGTAATGAAGAATCGTTCCTCGGGCTTTCTTTGCCCGTGACGACACGCCGTGTAGGTCATTCCCCGGCCGAGGAAGAAAACGACATCGTGGCGGACTACCTCGGCGCAAGAGCCCACTTGCGCGCGTGTCTTCAACCCCGTCCCTCGTTTTCCACGCCAAATTTTGGGCCCAGTTTCGTTGCATCTGGACACTTTCCGTCGTCGCTTTCCTTCATTACATGTACATATATTATAACACGTGGTCGGAAAAGTTAACTTTTATTTGTCCAATATATCGAGATTACTCTTATCGAGGGGTTGAAAATACACTGAATACATCGGATCATGAAATGGGCCGGTCCCCGGGCCCATTAACCAGGGGGCGTGAATCGACGGCCACCCATCCAAGCGCGTGTCGACGTTGCCAATACCCACCCCACGTCTTCCATTCCAACCACCGCCTTCGCCAAAGGGTTGATACCTATCCTTTTGCGTCGCCCTTAATGTCGTTCCAACGTGTCAGAATCCTATTGGCGGAGACCCGTGCGGCATACGGCCGCTCCAGCTATAAATCAACCCCCAAATCTTCCCCTCCCCTCCTCGCAATTACGCACAGAATATTTCTTCCTCCTTTCCTTTCGTGCTTTCCTTTCTCTAATCCTCCTCCAAGGTAATTCCGTCTCTCCTCCGTCGTTCCGCTGTCATCGCGGTTGTCTCTTCGATTCGTCTGATTTAGGTCTGTATGTTCAGATCATCCGTTTGATTAGGGATTGGCATAGATCTGTTTCTGGGTTTGTGTCTGTTCTTTTTGTCTCTGGGTTTGACGTGGTTCCTTATGTCGGAGATCTGTCGAGGCGTTAAGTTTTGTTTTGATACGTGAGCGATTAATTTGATGTGTTGGGTTTTTGGTTCTTTCGGTGTCGTGTTTTCAATTATGTGGTGATTCTTCGGGATTTATGTTCGTCTTGTGGACCAAATTCTTGTCGTAGATCCGTGTGTCGTGCGGATGTTTGATTGGAAGGGGCTGAATTGTTCTCTTGGTTGCAGATGCAAATTTTCGTGAAAACCCTCACCGGAAAGACCATCACCCTTGAGGTGGAGAGCTCCGACACCATTGACAATGTTAAGGCCAAGATCCAGGACAAGGAGGGAATCCCCCCGGATCAGCAGAGGCTCATCTTCGCTGGGAAGCAGCTTGAGGACGGCCGAACCCTCGCCGACTACAACATCCAGAAGGAGTCCACCCTCCACCTGGTGCTGAGGCTTAGGGGAGGCATGCAGATATTTGTCAAGACCCTCACTGGGAAGACCATCACGTTGGAGGTTGAGAGCTCCGATACCATCGACAACGTGAAGGCTAAGATCCAGGATAAGGAAGGCATTCCCCCGGACCAGCAGAGGCTCATCTTTGCCGGTAAGCAGCTGGAGGATGGCCGCACCCTTGCTGACTACAACATCCAGAAGGAGTCCACCCTCCACTTGGTGCTTAGGTTGAGGGGAGGCATGCAGATATTCGTCAAGACCCTTACCGGGAAGACCATCACCCTGGAAGTTGAGAGTTCGGATACAATTGACAACGTGAAGGCTAAGATCCAGGATAAGGAAGGCATTCCCCCGGACCAGCAGAGGCTCATCTTTGCCGGGAAGCAGCTGGAGGATGGCCGCACCCTTGCGGACTACAACATCCAGAAGGAATCAACTCTTCACCTTGTGCTCCGTCTCCGTGGTGGATTTTAAGCTGGTGTTGGTTAGCCTGAGCGGCCTTTTGTTGTCTTCGAACTTATGAATAAATGATCCGTCGCTTCCGAGCGTTATTTAATATCCCCTTATTGTTCTTGTTTTATAACACGAGATGATGAAACAGCACTTTAAATACAATAATATTACAGCATAAAGCCAAGAAACAGCAACGGGGATGTCTCCCGTCCGTCCCCCATCCAGCCTTCTCTTCTTACAGTAATAATAATAATAATACATGAAGGGAAGCAAGGTCAAAGAAGGGCTCAAAATTGGGCCTTTTGGTAAGTCCAGTGGGCTTTTATATTTGTATCCGGCCCATCACCGACTCCTTTTCCCCGGGGGGGGGGGGGGTTGTCCCCCTTTTTGTCCTCATTCTCCCTTTGAAACCTTCTCCTGCACAAAACGTCGGAGGAGAGCGGGGGATCAAGAATCGGTACTTTTTGTGGTAAATCCTCCTTCTTCTCCTTCTACTTTCGTCTTCTTGGGTTGATTGATTATCGGTAGCTCGATTCCCTTCTTGTTCCTCGTTACTTCCTTTTTTGTGTGTGTATTTGGGGGTGGGATGATATTAGGTTTTTATCCGTTTCTTTGATCCGATTGACTTTTTCATTTGTCCCATGGAATTCCCTTCGTTTCCTTTTCTTATGGATTTCCCTGCGAATTCCCTCTTTTATCATTCATTCCTGTGGTCCGTCCGTGGATTATCGTCCTTTCAGCAGCTTTTTTGGCACTTCGTTGGTGAGTTGGACTTCTTGTGTTTTCAGCCTGAGATTAAATCAAAACCTTCTGACTTGTTAAATCTTTGTAAAAACATATATATTTTTTTTCTCTCTTAAAAAGAGAAGAATTTTTTTTCTGGTATATAATATATTGGCTTATTTTTGTGTTACTGAGTATAGATAACGAAAGAAGGATGATCGGAAATTTTTAAGTTTAGCTTCGATTTCGTGTTGTTGACTCGCTTCCTCCTCGGCTTTTGTAAGATCCGGAGCCCTCTCTGGTTGCTTGAGGCCTTTCGACTTTAAATCTGATCGGTTTCATGTCTGATCTCGACGACCAAATTCCCAATGCTTTTGGTACGTCGCGATTATTTTACCGTTTTGCTCTCGTTAGCTAGAGCCCGTGCATGCGGGGGTTAGAGTGTTGATTTTGTGGGTGGTGGTGGTGGTGGTGGCATTTTCTAGATCCCTTTGCCGATGCGAGTGCTGAGGACTCGGGCGCCGGCACAAAAGAGTATGTGCATATCCGTGTGCAGCAGCGCAACGGTAGGAAAAGCCTAACGACTGTTCAGGGATTGAAGAAGGACTACAGCTATAACAAGATCCTCAAGGACCTCAAGAAAGAGTTCTGTTGCAATGGAACTGTCGTCCAGGACCCGGAACTAGGACAGGTTTGTTGTCTTGGTTTTGCCCTCCCCTGCCCCCATTGTATGAATGGCTTGTGAGTCGATCTGTTGACCCCGTAACAGGTCATTCAACTCCAAGGTGATCAGAGAAAGAATGTCTCGACCTTCCTCGTCCAGGTTTCTTCATCGTCCGACCATCCATCTAAAATTACCTTGATAGCTAGTTTATATACTTGGGTTTGGCATGCCAGATAGCTTTGTTATGATTGCTTCCTGATGTTGTTGCTTCTACGCAACTACTATCCCCAGGCTGGGATCGTGAAAAAGGAGCACATCAAGATTCACGGTTTCTGATCATGGCAGTTGTGGAAGGGAGCGGGCGGCCGTTGTCGTCATATGTATCCACCCCGATGCTCGGGGAGAGCTTCTGTCTGTCGTGACTCCATGAAAATGGCCGCCGGCTGTACTCTACTTGTTATCTATGGATGCAACTCCGTTCTGTGGTTATGTCTCAAAACAGTTTAAAAAACACTGGTTACCGCCTGCCCCCAGGCCCAGCATGTGTTTAGTTCCTTATGCTGTGTGCGTGTGTTTGTGTGGGAAAAATATCTTGCCAACAGTTAATAGAAAAAGGACAAAATGGAAAAGGCAATCATATCTTTTACCTTTTCAATTTATGTCATTTGTCATTTGTTTCCTGAATTGGAGTCGGATGAATCATTCTCTCTCTCTTGGGTTTTCCATCCCATTCGAGCGTGGTGTCTTCCGCAGATCTACGCTCTGTTGTGTTTGAGAGGAGGGAAAGCAAAAGTTACAAATTTTTGCCCAAGTAAGGAAGTAGCTAGCAGTGGGAAGTCCATGTTTGATGTTTCTCGGGCATTTTGTTCAAGTCTGAACTACTTTTCCAAGAAACAACAGGAAGTAAGACATTTGATGGGGGTGATGTTAACTTAAAAAGTGTGATGTGGGGGAACTCAAAAGATTGCATTTTGGATCGAACCCGACATCACAGAGATGCAAAGCCTAAAGGAAGGCATGATTCCCTCCCCCCAATCATATATTTGTTTGAACTGCAAATATGCTTTGCATCGCTTGCTAAGAAAAACCAGACACGGATTTGGAAGCAATCCGAGCCAAGGAAGCTTCAAAAATATGTCCTACAAAATCCCCTCCAACTTCCCTCATTCTCGACGGACTGACGGGAGGAAGAACCGGAATTTCCTTTCTTTTAGATCTTGCTGTCGTTGTTCATGGCCAAATCCAGTTTAGGGATGGCAGTCGGGGTTGGACTGTTCTGCCTGGCTTTGCTGGCTAGGCAGAGCGTTGCATATGTGTTCACGGTAGGAGGCGGGGGCTCAACTGGTTGGTCCATCCCCAGTGATCCCAACGTGAATGCTTTCAACCGGTGGGCAGAACAGAACAGGTTTCAGATCGGCGACTCCATTGGTATGTCCATCAGCATCCTTTGTGTTTCCATTCCGGTTGTGTTGGTGCTGTGAGTTTCCTGAGTACTCCCTTTTAACCTTGCTGCAGTGTTTGATTATGCCCCTCCCTTTTAACCTTGCTGCAGTGTTTGATTATGCCCCTCCCTTTTAACCTTACTGCAGTGTTTGATTATGCCCCTGGTGACGACTCGGTGTTGTACGTCAACAAGCACGACTACGTCAGTTGCAGAACCGAGTCCCCTATTGCGAAGTACGTGGATGGCCACACTCTGTTTCAGTTCAACCATTCGGGGCCATTCTACTTCATCAGCGGAAACAAAGACAACTGCCTCAAGAACGAGAAGCTGATTGTCATTGTGCTGGCCGACAGAAGCAAGAAGAGCGCCGCGCCTTCCGGTAGCAGTAGCACCAGCCCCCCGCCCTCATCACCTTCCACCGAGCAGGCTCCCTCCCCACCGACTGCCGGAACCATCGAGATCATCCCGACCCCAGCACCAGCTCGGACTGAGGAACCTTCGCCACCAAACAATTCCCGCTCCTTGCTGGTTAGCCTCATAGGATCTGTGGGAGCACTCATCGCATCATCTCTTCTCCTGGCACCATGACGATCCGAATCATTTGCATAATGTACTTTTACGTGAACGATTTTAGTTATACGGGCGCAGGACTGTAGTGGTTTCAGAAAGGACTAAAAAAACCTTATCAAAATGATTACAATAAACAGATGTTCTGATGGTGTGTACTCAGGATCAACGGGTATTCCTAAGCCTAAGAACTCCTCTTTGCACCTCAACGGGTATTGGAAAAATCGAGAGTTCATGCCGAGCTAACCAGACTCAAATATTTTTGCCTAATTCAACCTTTTTCATCAGTCTAACGGTGTGGTGAAAAATAGAGTCCAATATTCCAGCCACCTGCAAGTCGTCAAGAGGTTAACCTACCTGCTAGATGAACAACTGCAAATAATGATGATGATGATGATAGAAACTGACCGTGAAAACCCCCCCTATGATGGCACAAACACTCGTGAGGAAATGCGAGAACGATTTGGGATTTTCGGTAATCAGGACCTGATGCCGAGATATAAGTAAACGAAAAAGCATGTGGAGCAAACGATCATCAAAAAGTGTGAGGGGCTTAATTCTCAATTCTGACCTGCATGGGGGACAGCTCAAAATGGAACTTCGCCACTGGGATGTGTAGCGTTTGCACCAAGCTACTGTGAGCCGTGTACTCATATTCCTCAATCAGTTTGTGGTTTCCACTGGTCAATACCTCTGTTTTTACAATCTGAAGATAGTGCTCTATCTGCAAAACAGATCACTTGATCAGAGGTATTCTGCTGTTTCCTGTATTTGTAAAACTCTGGTCAACTCAGGGAGACACCAAGTGACTCGCAAACCATAGTACATCATCCGGCTAAACAGGGTTCTTCATTTTCAGCAAGGCAAGGAAAACATGGGAGGAGCCAATCTTACAACTCACTTACCGTCACATTTGCACCGACATCATGGTGGTTAATGAAGGCTCGGCCATCGAGCCTATCGTGGCTTCCACCAATATAAGGTATCAGCCTCCTAGCATCACTCATAATCCTTGGGGAAATCTTCCGACCAAATGAAAAATGAGATATTACGTGCGACATGTTCATCTGTGTAGTGTCAAAGGAATGGGCTCCTGAATGAGCTGAGATTATGAGGCTACCTGGAACCTGTGGAGACAAAGGTAAAAGATGAGGTTGTATTCTGCTTTGATATGAAATTTTAAACTGGCGTGCACTATATTTGCAAACTTTTACCTTCTTCACACGCACAAATCCTTCAACTCTACAACCACCAGTCAATGGGGCCGGTCTTTTTATGGTATTGGTTGAGTTGTCAGCAGGGGGAGCATGCTTTCCAGACTCTATAGGAATGGGTGCAACCAATGCTTCCATGGTCTGTGTAAAACCAGAGTAACAGATTATACTGTTGAGGAAGAGCCCTAACATCACACAGCCCCATAAGCCAGACAAAGGCGATTCCTCTTCATAGAGCAACTGATACTAGGAATGATCCAATACCTTGACCAGGGTTTCTGTGTCTCTATCTCCATAGTAGGATTCATGCTCATGGTGTCCATGATCCTCTCTGTCATCAATCAAGAGAGTCAACGTCATATACACGATACGCGTAAGAAATGCGCCATATCACTGAGTTGTCCCAGTGCTTGATGCCATCATTAAGTCAACTCATCAACAAAAACCACAACACAGTAATGTAAGACAATGGGAACAGATGTAGCTCATATCCAGAATAGCTGACTTCATGCGTAGCTCCTTCAGACCCATATTAGAAATAGATAAAGACCCCACTAGCTCATATACGGACATGAATGACCGAATAAAGAATAATAAAAAAGCTAGTGATTCCCTGCCAAGGACAATCTCACTGACAATTTATGTCATTATCTCTGTTTCACCAAGATTGTACTTCTACTGTCATTACAGCAACATGTGCATGGAGGAAGGACTTCATACAAAGATATTGAAGCGGAAAAAACCAAGCCATTTACCTGACATCACTTCCCTTACGGAAAATGCGAATTGACGGGTACCCTTGTATGTGATTTCTGAAATATCAAAATAGACATTTCATAGGTGAATATCTAACAATTAACAGGAGGATAAAAGACTCGAAAATTGAATGTGACAAAAATCATGCAATATATCCAAGTTATTTTTTAAACTGGCAATAGAGCCTAAAATACCTTCGACACAAATCACCAGAAACAGTGCAGTCAACCTTCCCCATAAGAATACGCCCATCAGTTTCTAGATCATATCTGGAAGCAAAAGCTCCATTACGGGAGTAAAATCATCAATTTCCAAACATATTGAAATCTATAGAGGTAGCCAGATTTAATACAAATATGCAGCAATTCTCTCCCCCTTTTTTGCAAAGTTAGATGTTACCTTTCTCCGATTATTTTAGCAGCCTTCTCCCACGATGGTTTCTAAAGCCAAAAAGAGGCTAGTCAGCACAAAATGATGTTTTGAAATTATGTACATGAAAAGCAATTCTAATTGTGTTGAAATAGAAGCTCAATTATCAGGCTGAAAAAAAAGAAATTTGATAAAACTGAGGTAAATTACCAGGCGATTACTCCAGTAACACCAAGGAGCATAGAAATTGACAACCAGAATCGGGTACCTTCAATTGAGAGAAACAAATAAGAGAGATCATAACATGAGGTGTATCTGAAACAAAAGGTGCCATGACAGGCTTCCACATTATACATTCTCTCTCACATAAATCATGAAAATGTATGAATGCTATTGGTCACTCACTCATGGGAGACCATATCGAAGTTCTGCGAATTCAAAATAAAAGAACCTTCTTCATGTTCTTCATCATTTACATCATCATGCTTAACAGCATGTCCAACTGATCCAGAATGAAACTCGGAGCCTGTAATTCTCAAGTCTGAATCAATTGAATACTTGCGGACAGTTTTAGTAATATTCAACCTGTTCTGCATGAAAGGAGTGACATATTAGGCTGATATAGCTCCTACAATGTTGGTGGCCTGGGTAAGCCATTTCAAATGAATTTTTAAATACAGAAATAAAATGAACGTAGCTCGTATTAATTGAATAAGAATCCATTCTTTCAAATAAGGAAAATGAAATTTTCAGTAGGGGATACTCACTGTTCCCAAAACATCGCTCACGTCCACTGACGCAAATTCACATGAAAGTGAAGGAAAGCTGCAATTTATAGATAAAAGAAAATTGTCAATGAACGTATTCCAGGTTTTAAGTTTCCCAAATATATAAAACACGAGAAAGAATTCAGCCAAAGGACTTCACCTATCTGCAATGGACAACTCGGGTTGTAAGCTAATTCTAACTGCATCGGATTTTCACCCTCCAAAAGTGAAAATTGCAGTTTTTCTTGATACAAGAATCTAATTCAAACACCAATTCGACGAAAGATGCATCCTACACTCTTCCATACGATCTTAAAATTACCCTTGGTGACCTTTTTACTGGAATGTGAATGATGCCACGTGCTCAGATTAATCACGCAAGGAGGAAAGAATTGGACATGAGAAAAAGGAACAGAATACTGTCTATGCCCGAGAAGTATGTGCCCACGGACAATACAACCACACTTGGCCATGGTATATAATCACAACAACTACAAAGATAGTATTACCTGAGATTGAAGTCCAGTCGCAAAAAGTCCCCATCAGAGCTCTTGTCAACTATGACTGAGGTAGAGGTGCTGATTGCCAAATAATTACTCAGCTCCTAAGGGGTGGAATCCAGTGTCAGGATATTTTAAGCTAATAATCAGAAGATCAGAAAAACAAGAGGCAACACCAATTCACAGACGGAATAGAGTAATTTTATCGAAAGAAGTAGGATAAATCAATTCCCCTTCTTCATAGAATCCATTAATTCCGCCCACCGCCACAGGCAAACCAAAAGAGCGATATAACAAGAGTCAAACCATAAGTACTACATAACAGCAATCCGGAGACAATACTATTCGTTTCCAGTTTCCACGTACCATTCCGAATAAAAACACCATGCAGAATGCGGCGGCGATGGAGAGTCCGGCGCCAGAGAGTGACGCCTCCGTCAAATCTCTCGGTATCTTCCTGCGGAAAAAGGGGAATCAGAACCGCCATCAGATCCGTCACCAAAACGCGAAGACTAAAAAGATCGAATGGAATTAATTAACAGAACAAAAAACACACACACGCACAGTCACCATCAGATCAGATCCAAAAAAAAAGAGAATTAGCGCGCGAGAACATCGGAAGGGGGAAGAGTGCATCGATTGGGGAAGGGGAGGCGTCCGACGGACCTGTAGAAATCGAGGGACTTGATGTTCCTGGTGGAAACCATGGCCACGACCGAAACGGGTTCGAATCGGAACGAAGGCGGAGAGGATGATCGACCCCACCTCCTAAACAGCCAGAGCCCAAGATTCCAAACTATTTTATTCAACTCATTTGGCCTTCTTCCCTTCTACCTTTTCCTTCGTTAAGTTAGTGTGGTGATTTTCTTTTAACTTTTATTTATTATTTAAATAAACATTTACGTTTGACGATCAACAGGCGCATCTAGTGTAGTGGTATCATAGTACCCTCCCACGGTACTGACCGGGGTTCGATTCCCCGGATGCGCACCTTTTTCTTCTCCCCCCTCTCATCTCTGTTGTTTTTGCACCATTTCGTGGACACATGTCCGATGCAAGGTCTGCCCTTCAGCGCAAATGGGCGTAAGCTACCCAAGGTTCGATCATCAAGTAGTAGTACTTCTGTTGTGAAGGATGTTAATGCATAACTCGTAGTACTATTTCAGCAGCATCCCTCATTATCTGTATTCCCCGATTGCAGCATCTGGTCATGCGTTCTGTGCAAAGAGGTGGATGCAGGCTCTTACCAGAATTCTCGAATTCACTTTCCATCACAACAAACCTCAATCGTTCACATTTCAAAAGAGGTGTATAACCAAACATCTATCTGAAAAGGCTCATAGGCACGAACATGAGTTTGTTAGCTGGCATTATGCAGATGGTGATTTATGCGAGTTTCAGAGGAAGGGCGCAATGAGGCTTGGCGAAAGAATGATGAGGGCTTTCTTCGGAGAAGCAAACGGTTCAACAACAAACTCATGGGGGCCGGTTCGGCTATGTGGAGACAATCCTTCAAAGCTAATGATGAACAGGTGCAGCAACCACATCCAGGAAATGCCGAGGCCGGTTCTTTGGCATTCTCGACCTCTGTATTCCCCCCATTCTCCTATTTGAAAGTGTTCAAATTCCTTAGAGGCGCAACCCGGGGACACAAGGTGCATATTTTGTATCAACCTAATATGTCCAGTTATAAGACCGTTTGGCCTGCAATCCAATGAATGATGCTTGCTTACCCTTATTTGTAGTGGGATCCTCTTTCTAAAGAATTGGATAAGGAAGAAATTGTGGCCATGCACACAGCTGGAGGTGGCCGAAACAAGGTCTCCATCGTTAGGTCGAAGAACGTAAGTTTCTGCATGTCGCATATTCCTTAGCTATTTTCCACGTTGTTCAGAGAAGAGATTTGAATTAGGTGGTGTTGAGTCATGAAAATTTGCAGGGTGGCAAATCTCCATATTTCATAGAGAACAGATTTTACACAGTAACGGAATCTTACCTCATGAGTGCAGGCATCCAACCCCATTAGCATGGGCGACATCCTGCACGGCAACAACCCAGATGATGTCCTGATTCTCCCATCTGGATTCGCAATCCTCTCCTGAAAATTTCAATGCTATCCAACCACGAAGGACAAACTCAATGAAAGCCCACTCCTAGAATTGACGAGTTAGAGTTTAATCTCCACTTGATGTCAGAAACCGTTCAACCGATCGAGTGTGGCTTGGCAGCCAAAGAGAGGGCTGGCAGCAGGAAAGTGGTCACTTGCACATAGGCTAAGCGTCCAAGTACTCCAAAGTCTTGTGGGTTATTGTAATCATCATTAACAATAGACAAATAAGCTAAGCAAGGAGCAAGCAATTCAAGCAGGATCAAACCCACAACTAGTGTCAGATGATACTTTCTAGGCGAGAGGCTTTGAGACGGAGAACAAGAGCCTCCCCACACATGATCATATAACTCGTGTTGGGTACTGTTGCTTCATCTATCTGGAAGGAGGTCGGAAAATGAACAATCATGGAAAGGAGGACCTGCAATCAGTGATCACAGAACTTCAGATCTGGTTATAGATAGTGTCATGTCCAAAGAAAGGCTTCTAACATTGTAATAACATTCATTTAAATGAAGATGAACACGTCCATTTGTAAAAGAAGATGAGAGGAGAGATGCAAAGAACGAAGGTAAACCTTGCTGTTCGCCCAAAATGTAAAAGGGAATGTAACCGGTGGGTCCGTTCCCATCTTCGCTCCACCTCACAACACCAGGATTCTGAATCAGATCGTCCGAAGGCTGTGAAGGACCCAGAACTGATAATGAAATAGCAGGCTCGCTAGTTAGACCCAAGTAATCACATGCGCGCTTCCTTACGCAGGCATCTGAGATTCTTGATCTTGCTACCTGGTGAAAATTCGTCATTCAGTCAACATTGGAAAGGGTGACAATGCCATTTTGGCAGTCACTACTAAACAACTGCCAAAAAGTTAGAAAAGTTGATGTATAACAGCTCATAGGCAGGGTCAAACAGACCTTGCCAAGAGCTACACGAGCCCTGGGTAGCAGATCCTGGTGCCGAGTGGCAAGCTTGGCTATGGAAGTTATAACAAAACACAGGAGTCTTGATTGCAATGACCTCCTATGTGTTTCCCCACTAGATTTAACATCTGAGTCCTGCCTTATACCAAGGCGACTTCACCAAGCCCGATAACAAAGTGAGCGGAGGAAACCAGATATATCGGATACAATTGACGACATATTCAAGCAAAATCAAGCCTGTAATGGTTGAAACATGACAGACGACTTTTCTGGCTATATCCTATAATAACAATAATGATGCTTCTAGCTAGAGAATGAGAAAAACACAAGTTTGAGGCTACCTGAAAGCTAGATTCTCATACAAGAGGAGTTCTAAGCTCTCAAAAAGCTCACATGCCACCTCTTTGTGAGCATTACCACCACCACCATGCTCTCCAATAGCCCAACATAACTGTAGAGCTAACTCGGTCTGGAAGAGGGGACTGTAACTTCAATCATAATTTCCTTAGATTATTGTATTAACAAATATTTGAGATGACCCGAACAAGTTACCTTCGCTGCACTGTCGTATGCTTCCCCAAGTCGATCCATGATGGGTTTCTGCAGTAAATATGAGTGTTCATCAAAAGCGTACTGGCATTTTCCAGATAGAAAGACAACAAATTGTGTATTTTTTTCATTCTGACAAAAATCCGAGGCTTGGTGTTAAAATTTAACAGTCATGGGGTAAATAAAAGGACAAGAAGTATACAACTAGTCGATGTATGGGAAATGATTCTCCATTGAAGGGTCATGCTGCAAAAGTATTGCTAACTACTCTGAGATGCCGCATATTGATGATTTGTCTGTATGTGCACTCTACTGTGAAAAGAAAAATGGAAGACATTGTGGCAATTGCAGATAACCTTCAAAATTGCAATGAAATTTGGAGAACGTTGAAAGGCAGAGAGCATGAATTCCAGGAGTCTCTTCTGAATCTGCAAGGAGAAACTGTGTTACTTTGTTACAATCGCATAATCTGTGTCACTTGAAAAGAGTGGCCTCAAAAAGACACAATATCTCCTATTTGACGAGGCTAGCAAAAATATCCATTCCTATGATTGAGTATGGGTTCAGCATTTGTTCGACAAGATTCAATTTTGCCCTCTAAAATCACTGCACCTAGCAGTCAGGAGTAGTGAAATTTAAATCAAATAAGAACAAAATAAAACAAAATGATACCTCATACGAGTATCCATTGTCAGGAAAAGTTGAGGATATCCTAGACATAAGTAGAGGTATTAATGAACAGATTAAAGCTGCAAAGTGTGAAACAAATTTTGGTCGTTTACTGAACTCTGGAAATGATAGTATCTTCCTACTGGAAGAATCTGGCTAATGGAACATTCAAGGATGAGAATGTCCTTAAATAAACCTTAAAACTTACAATCATTAACTTCACGGACGGCTATGGAAAAATATACACCAAGAAGCCGAGGACCAATGATGAATGATTGCATGAGTCGATTAGAATGAGGATTATTGACGGCATTCTGAACCAATGCAGCCATGATGGGAGATGCCCACTGCCGTTCCTGAAACTAAAAGGAACACAATTGTTTTGGGATAACAATCTCTTTTAATAACACGGTAGCAAAAAGGAAAGAAGTACAGAAGGGTATAGAAGCTTGAGCAAAATACAGATACCCCCAACCCTACAAATATAAATTTCTAAAACAATCATAGTCCGACACAAAGGGTTCTATCCACCAAAGTAAAAGGAAACACCGGTTATAAGCAATATAATTTAATTTATAACAACAGTGGACTGTGACCTATTCATCATTCCGCTCACTTTCTTTTCAGCAAATTGGCCTTTTTTAAGTTCACATAGTAAGATATTGTTAGAAGGAGACTTCAGCCTAGCCTGTCGGGATGTCAAAAGCGAGAGAGAAGTCCTCAACAAACATAGAATGTTAAGGGCCATCAGTCACAAATGAATGGGCCAAAAACATGTGAATGATTGAGAACCTTCCAATGTATTTAGTTACTTCAGTAGCAGATCACTGAGACTTACTGCTAGTCCATCATTTTCATCCTTCAGAAGCTCAAGAAAAAGAGGATCAGCTACATCAATACCAGCACTGTCCTCAGATTCAAAGTCAACTCCTCCATCTCCAATGGTTGATCCGGTGTACGCTTCATCCATGAGAGCCAGCAACATCTGTAAAACACAACATGAGAACTTGATCTAGGCTATAAAACCTGAACGTTTCAGTTTCTGCGTTAAGTAACCTCAGGAGCCGTACTCTTCTGCATTGTTGCTATGCTGCTTCCAACAAGAGATCCCGAGCCTTTTTCAACCTTCTCAAGCGCAGCTACCAAAACTGAGGTCATAGAAAAATTATGCAGGGAAATTTATTGTAATGTCCGTTGAATGACTATAAAAAAATATCAGAAAGGGAACTCACACAAGAAAAATCACCTGGTAGGTCCACTATAGATGGGAAGAGAGGAAGAAAGGAACCCATTGAAATTAAGGCAGGAAAAACATTGAGGAACTTTTTCTCCAATCTGCAAGTTCATATCAGAAACCCTCAATGTCCATGTTCAGCAGGTAGTTCTTGACACAGTTGTCACCAGGGGAATATGGGACCAAGAAGTTTGGAACTAAAAAACTATAAGAACTTTTTTCTTATATAAACAAGTAATCCATATGAAATTTCACCTTATTATGATGGCAGATTGAGCTAGGAAGCTATCCAACTAGCATTAGTAGAAACATAAGTAATAGCATCATCACTGACAGACCAACAAAAGATAGATCATGTGAACTTACTTCTCTCCATTCCAGGCAATAAGCTTTAGCATCAGAGGAAAGAACTGCCAAATACCACAGTAATTATTCTTAGAGATTTCTGAGAGAAAATGCAAAAGCATTTTCTACCAACAGACAGAATGCAAGTTGTTATACACCCCTCAGGGAATCCAAAATCTATCCCTGAGTTCATATGAATTTGAGGCAAGCAATAATAACCTAAGGAATAATGCCTATGAAAATACGGTAAACTCATAAAATTTCAAACTAAGAAGGTTACACATATTTGTAGAGGCTTCTCTTTCCTTAAAATGTCAAAACATGAGCATACCTGTGGCAGTAATGTGGGAAATTGACTAAGAAATTTCTTCTTTTGGGCAACTAGAAAATCAAGGGTGGCTTCAGCAACAACTGGATCAGCGAATTCTCTGCACAGGAAACGATATATTGTTTAAATGAAAAAGGTTAAATGCAAACAAGATACCAATGTCACATTTGCTTTGACAAGTGTTCATTTGACAATTGGAAAAATTTCTTGCAGTGATAAAAATCTAACAAACCAGGAAATTTCCATAATGCAGTAGTTCATTCAATCACATTCTGATAGGAAGAAATAACACAGGATTTCATTTCCAAAATAAGTCAGAACAACAGGTAAAAGGACAATCATACCTCGCTGCATATACCGAAGTTCTCGACCTAAAGGCTAAGCTTTTTAACAAACAAACAGCCGTGGTGGTTCATAAAACAAATAGTTCGACATTTGCATGAAACAAAGTTAATGCTTATCTCATATCAGTCTGAAGTGAGGACCAACAGGAAATGGAAAAGTCAGTGATCGGACTACCTGCTCAGGCACGAGCGGAAGAATGTCCGTAAACTGGCATCAGCGTCGTGAAGAACAACATCTCCGAAATCGAGGAAGAATTGAAGGATTTCCTGCAGGAACAGCATAAAGATTAGGCTAAACAAAAGCATTCAGAAGAAGCCACTCAGAAGAAAAGAATGGCGAGAATGACAAAATAATTCGATTGCTAAATACGAGAGATCTGTCTCTGTGCATCCGCCATAAACTATCGGCTATAGGAATTTACTTAACAGGGCAAGAGAATCAGAGCCATGGGGGGGGGGGGGGGGGGGGTTGCAAACTAACCAGAAGGAGAAGGCCGTAAGGGGTGTTGGACTGGGATAAGGAAGCGACAGCCCTCTGGAAAAGCTTGTTGAATTGGGGGTAAACCCTAGCCACCAAATCCTCCGACTTCTCCCCCCGACACAGCTCGTTAAGCCTCTTCACCTGGAAAGAAAACACCCAGAAGAGACTATCAACAATGGCAAGAACCAATTCGAGGACACGAGAAGAAGAAACACTAAGAACGAAAGGAGACGGTCGGGGATCGTACGGAATGGAGTAGGGAAGGATCGGAAGCGGGATCGTTGGAGAAGCTCGAATCCCTGGCGCTGTTAGACAGGCTCCTCAGGTGGACGTCCCAATCCCCCATCGGGAACTATTGCCCCCGGGATATTCCCCTCGGAAGGCAATGCTCGATCGGTTTCTGGCAAGCAAGAAGACGACGAGGAGGAGGAAAAGGCCGCGGGCAGGAGAGGGGAGTAGGAAGGAGGGAGGGCGGGGACAAGGTAAGAACGACCTAGGAGTAATTTTCTGGCAATTACAAAGTGTAGTTCGTACGACATCGTTTACGGGTCACAGACCAGATATTTTTAGAGGGAAATTAACCCCCGTGACGCGGCTGATCAACGGATTCGGGAACCGAAACTCAACTCTTTCGTCTCCTCTCGCCCCCGACTTTTCTCGTCGGGAAATGGCGAGTCCTCATACTTGTGGGTTTCTCCCTCGGCCATCTCCTCTCCCACCATTGCCCAGGTAAAGCCCCCACAGCTGGTGCCTTCGGTTCTTCTGCTTCTTTGTGGAAAGCGGCGGTCTTTCCTCCTAGTTCCTTGTTTCTCTATCTGGGTTTTCGGAACCCTGCCATTTTCGATTGATATTGGGTTGGTTGGGTTGCTTTACTTTCCGCCCCTTGCAGGTTGTTGCTGGGTAAGGGGCGCATTAGATGCTACTCGGCCGCAGATTCCTCTCGGAGTGATCATAGCAATCGAAGGGCTGTCGCAGGGGTTGCCGCTTCACTAATACTACTTTTCCCTAACCTACAGGTAGTATTGTCATGGCCTATGGAATCCCGGTCTATTGTCGGTGATTGCCGTAATTTCCTGATGGTTGTTGTAGTTTTTTCCCGAGTTCAGTGCAATGGCATTGAGACTATGACATTCTCATTTGACCTTCCTTACTTTTATGGACAGGCTACCGCAGATGATCTGCCCCATCTCAATAACATATGCCAGCTGGCGGGCGCAGCGGCTGTGGAGAATTCTTCTCCGTTTGAAAAGGTTTCTGGGGAAGGTGGTCCCAGGTTTATGATGATGAGAGGGATGACAGCTGAGAACTTCGATCCGGCCCGTTACGCTGGGCGTTGGTTTGAAGTTGCTTCACTTAAGCGGGGTTTTGCTGGTCAGGGCCAAGAAGACTGTCATTGCACTCAGGTCTAATGTTAGTTCAGTTTATTCGATTGTTGAATTTCTGTGTTGTCCTCGGCAGATTGTGATCTGATCAACAGTAGAGTGATGATGACAGAAGTAAACTAATCATTGTGTTGGTCGATGGCATGTCATTCTAATGTGTAGTGCATGGCAGGGCGTGTACTCTTTCGACATGGAAGCACCGTCTATCCAGGTCGATACCTTCTGCGTCCATGGGGGGCCTGACGGATATATCACCGGTATCAGAGGGAAGGTCCAATGTCTTCCCGGGGAAGAGCTGGAGAAAGAGGAGACTGAACTCGAGAAGAAGGAAATGATCAAAGAGAAATGCTACCTTCGTTTTCCAACCTTGCCGTTCATTCCTAAGGAGCCCTACGATGTTATTGCCACCGACTACGATAACTTTGCTCTTGTTTCTGGAGCAAAAGATAGAAGCTTTATCCAGGTACAACGATTATGACTGGCAGCAGGTGGCGATGTTGTAATCTGGCTTCGTGCTAAACATAGAGTTTCGATGTTCACAGATTTACTCCAGGACTCCTAACCCTGGACCCGCGTTTATAGAGAAGTACAAATCGTATCTGGCGAGGTTTGGATATGATCCAAGCAAGATCAAGGAGACACCACAGGACTGCGAAGTCATGTCCAATAGCCGACTGGCGGCAATGATGTCGATGTCCGGGATGCAACAGGCACTGACAAACCAGTTCCCGGAGTTAGAGCTAAAGGCTGCAGTAGAATTCAATCCATTTACAAGTGTATTTGAAACATTGAAGAAGCTCCTTGAGCTCTATTTCAAATGATCAAATCCCCTGGTAATGAAACCAGATTGCCTCCATGGTTTTCTCCTGTGCAAATCACAAACTTGGCGGGTTAAGTTTGTTCTGAGTACATATTGTTTGAGATGTAGTATCTCTATAATCTAGCCGAAGACATCCCCAAATGCAGACTCTGCTAGGGATTTCGCCGATCAAGATACTGTCCAGGCATTATAAGGATGAGGTCTGCATCTGCAAGAGTGACGCACGGGACTGGACAGCAGATCTTGAACCATTATGCCCATCAGGGGAAGAGGCATGTGGAATACCCTATGTCTGGACTGCAACAGGCATCGACAAACCAGTTTCGGGAGCTCGAGCTGAAGGATCCCATTCCCATCCAATCAGTTCACGAGTGGATTTGATGCACTGAAGTAACAGGGATGGACTGAGAGATGCATGGACGAAGCCTTCGGTTTCAATGTGGGAATTACATTATCAGACCGAATTCCCAGGACCTTGTTACATTTTCGATTCTGGGTGCGAGATCTCTGAACTTTCTGTACTGCACGACAAGATAAGCTGTGTGGAACAGCATCACGGGACTAGTGACAGAGAAAGATCACCTGTTTGTAAGGAAGTTCAATGGCTATAAACGCCAAGCACATAAATATTTTAAAAGTGATTCTGTCCCCATCAAAATCCACAAAGCAAGGATAGGAACAGCCCCGGAAAATAATAAAATCTTATACAACTCATTTCAAGACAGTGAAGATAAGGTTGAGAGTTCAGGAATAGTCGAAACTGGAAAGATCCATTTCCTGTTCCATTTTTGCCTGTGTATGGATACAGGGTTCCCGGATAAGCAGGAGTCCCCTGTCGAAATCGGAACTAAGGGTACCATAGGATCCCTTATAATGCAGGAGATCAAGCTTTTTGGTGGGATTCAACCGAGCTGCGGAGGTGGTTTGCAGGAGACTCGGACTAGAACCGTGGAAATGGATTCCGATGGAATGATTCACCAGGGTTCTGCTCTGGGGTTGCTTTTGCATCCGAAAAGGAAGCGGAGGGGAGGAAGCGGACTCATACCGAGCATATGCTCCATGATTGAAATCTCTGACGACAGGAGGCCGACTCGTTCTTCCAGCTTCAACTACAGAAGCCTCAGCTTCGAAACCAAGCTCCAGGTTAATCCGAGCCATGTTCCCCTAGAGCCTCGAGAATCCAAGCTTCACTAGCCTGTCAGCAACAGGACCTGCCGCAGCCGAACCTTCCATGTAGTGCTAAATTTGATATCAACTTCCGTGTCTATTTTCTTTGCTCGACAGACTACTGGCTGCAGGGTTATCCCGCTGTTATTCCTATTCATATCACCGTTCCTTTCATCCTCCAAGAGGATTCCCACTGTCGACACAGCCACGCTGCTTGTTCAGTCCATCGGTTATTCCATGGCTATGATGTCCCGTCTGGGGAGGACGAACCTCAGCACGAATGTAATAACCGATGGCGTAATTCTGATCACCCAGATTCATTACACCCCCCAAGAAACAACCTTTCCTCAAGATTCCCCATCAAAACTTTACTGATTTGGTAAAAAAGAACCCGTTTCAATCACGTTAGAAGGTTTGAAACAAGAGACACCAGGAAGCAAAGCAGGGGTTGCTGTTCGGACAGCCTATCCGCTTGACGTGACGAATGTTCTGTCGGGGGTGTTAAAAGATGTCATTTTCCTCGCCGACAAGACAAGGCATCCGACATTCTTGAGGGAGTATTTGATAAATATTGATGTACGGAACTCAGAAGGAAGTGAGTTTCAGAATGGGATTGATTTTGCGTACAACACGCCCAAATTTGTGAAAAAACAAGAATGAAATGAACAGACAGTTATTCTTCCGGCAGGGCCGAGTCCCCTTCCGATTTATTGTTAGCTAGGAAATCGAGTGCGGTCACGACATCGCCAATCAGAGGTCGAGTGCTCGCTTCCTCCTGGAGGCACATGGCCGCGACAGCGAGCGCTTGGTAAAGACCCTTTATTGGATAGTTCCCTTCCAGCGATGGGTCGGCCATTAATGTAAACTTCCTTCTGTCCTTGAACAGCGGTTGCGCCTGAAACCGTCAATGTTAATGCATTTTCTTACAGCATGGCACTGTGCATGAGGATGGAAGATTCTGCATTTATGTTGACTTACCCAGGTCACCAAGTTCTGCTCCTCGGTTGGTCTCGAGTTGTCGATCACCCTCCTGCCTGTGATGATCTCTAGGAAGACTACCCCGAAACTGTACACGTCGGACATGGTAGTCAACTGGCCTGTCAGCGCGTATTCTGGCGAGCAGTAGCCGTAGGTGCCCATGACTCTTGTCGAGACGTGGGTCTTGTCCCCGGTGGGTCCCAGCTTAGCAAGCCCAAAGTCAGAGAGCTTTGAATTGAAGTCTTCATCGAGCAAGATGTTCGATGCCTTGAAGTCTCGATATATCACTGGAGGATCGGCCTTCTCGTGCAAGTACTCGAGCCCTTTTGCCGCCCCCGAAGCGATCTTCATCCTGGTGTTCCAATCCAGAGCCTTTTTCCCCGGAGGCAAATCTGTGATAAATGAATCGGATCACATCAACTAGCTTTCCACGCTCTGTTCCTCCGACAAGGAATTGTTATTGATGAGATTCACTAACCGAGAAGGTGATCTTCTAAGGAACCATTTGCCATGTATTCATACACTAGAATCCTCTGATCTCCATCACAGCAATATCCAACCAAATTGACGAGGTGTTGATGGTGAAGCAGACTTAAAATCAAGACCTCGACGAGGAATTCCCGGTTGCCTTGGAAACCATTCCGGTCGAGTTGTTTGACCGCAACAGTCTACAAAAGTATGGAGAAGAAATCGATGATGATCAAGGGACCAGGCAAGCACAACCAAATCGGCTTTGAGACTTTTCCCTCCGTTACCTTGTTTAAGCTCCCGAGGTGGCCTTTGTACACCCTGCCGAAACCGCCTTCGCCAATGAGAGATTCGGGCTTGAAATTGTTGGTGGCAGTATTGATTTCCTTCAACGTAAATATCTGCGCAGTGACATTCCCCTTCCCGAGTTTATTGATCTCCTCGGCAATGTACCTCCTCCTGCTGCTATCTGCAATGACCAAACATCAGATTCTTTCCCCTCCACACAGAGAATTCACAACGCAGCAATGATTAAGCCCGGACGCTGCCGGCTACCCGATTTGAAAGAAAGGTTGGCGAAGGAGGCGAGCTTCTTCGTATCCTTATACTCCCGGATGCTCTTCTTCAGGGATTTCCTGGACGAGACATTGTCTTGAGAATCACAGCAATGGAAGCAATTCATCTTCATCTCCCTCTGGTGAACCACGCACTCCGCGGGATGCAATCACCATCAAAGGCGAATCCACGATCCCAACACCCGGATCGCAGGTACCTATCAGGAGGTCAGAAGGAACAAGGAAAAGGAACGGGATTTGATATGCCTGCCTCTGGTTTTCTTTCCCTCTCATTCGACAGAAAAGTCCCGAAGACTTCGTCTCAGGGGTAGGGAATTGAGTCTCCCCTGTAAAACGAGGGTCATACTAAATTAAGGGAATGTAGGAAAACCTGACAGGTACTCACGTTCGGTTTCTCTTGTCTGTGTCTTCATCTATCTTCATAAAGATAGGATTTTTGTTTGGAATTGAAGCCCTCCAATCATGTCTATCGTGATGTTCAGTCGTTAAGAGTTGATGGGTATCCACCACATCGCATATTCCTACGGCAAGGGACAAAGATAAAAAAGATTAGATAGATATAATTAGGATCATCCATGATGTAAGAAGGAAATAGGTCAAAAAGGAGAAACCGCACATCGGAAGCCAACTCTGTTTTATCAGAGCCAGGTTTCGATCCTGGGACCTGTGGGTTATGGGCCCACCACGCTTCCGCTGCGCCACTCTGATTTTATTGTAATGTCGTCCAAGCCAAATAAATATATTTTACTATTTATGCAACCATCAATTTCATTACTTGACTCGTTCTCGACCACTTCGACCCCGTCGTTCTGAGAGAGAGGCGACCGTCGACCGTCCACGATGAGAAGGCGTCCTGGAATCGGAGGTCTGCAGACGGCTGCGGCTGCTAGGGTTTGTAATCGGTTATGGTTTTCTGGGATCGCCGCGCTTTCTTGTTGTGATCGTGGATGTTTCCTTTCCTCGTGCGTGTTTGTGCGGGGAGTATTTGATTATGGGTATTGGTTAGGATCAATACCGTTTGCTCGGAGAAAATGTTGCCAAGCTTAGGACGGATCTCATGAAGGAGCAACTTGCCACTTTCCGGTCGCAGCTCGAGGATTTCGCTCGAAAGCATAAGGTCCGATTCGATTTCGGGACATTTTATCTGGATTTCTTTGTTGATTGTGCGGTTAAGTCTGACCGTGGAGTGTTACCTTTCACTTATATGCATACTTGTGTGGTGTTTAACTGGATTGATCTACTATGTGGAATCTCTGTGTATGTTGTTGTTTCTGGACATGCTGTCAGTGTTATAGAACTTTACTGCATTTGGTTTTCTGAGTTATTGACTTATAGAAAGTGTTTCCAATTGAGTGATTGCTAATGCTTTAAGTTATTATAGTGACTTCGTTGATCAAATTATTGTGGATTTTGTGTGCAGAATGATATTAAGAAGAATCCTGTCTTCAGGTTACAGTTTCATGAGATGTGTGCTAAGGTTGGTGTCGATCCGTTGGCCTCGAACAAAGGTTTCTGGGCGGAGCTGTTAGGAATTGGTGATTTTTATTACGAACTTGGTGAGTTTCATCTTTCCACTCTGACTGCTGACCCAAGGGTCTACCCTTTCCTGTTCTGACACCTGGGGACCGATTAGCCAGGAGTGCAAATCGTTGAGATCTGCTTGGCGACAAGACCTCACAATGGAGGTCTGATTAACCTACAGGAACTCTGTAGTCTTCTAAGGCAGAAAAGAAAAGGTTCTCGCGAAGCTGTGTCCGAGGACGATTGCTTGCGTGCCATAAGTAAGCTTAAGGTCCGTCATCAAATTTTCCAATATCTTCTCATCCTTGTGGTGTTAAAGTGAGATGAGGTTATATCTATTGCTCTGTGCTGCCTTCAGTTTACTTATGATTAACAGTTAGGTAGTTAAATTGACTGAAGGAATCTGTCTTCCTTAGCACCTTACTATCGCTTTTGTGCAGTTTTAGTCTTCTCTATCAGTAACTGATGATTGATCAGTTTTTTTTGCATTTGTGAGATAACTTTCTTTTGTGGCATCCAATGTTTCTTCCCCTTGAATTAAGTTCATTGTTATCCTCTACTCTGTGTAGGTATTGGGTAGTGGGTTTGAGGTGATATCTGTTGGCAAAAAGAAGCTGGTGCGATCAGTTCCCACAGAGTTAAATAAGGATCACAATGAAATTATAGAGCTTGCACAGGTATTCTACCAGAGCCTTTCCTGTTTTAGGAATTTTGGTCTGCTTTTTAGGCAGCTACAAGTTGACACGGAACATTTTATCATTTTAGAGAATTTTTTTTTTAATAATTGGCTGGGCCTGTTATATCTTATGTTGTAGTCTCAAGGCTTTGTGACGATCGACGAGGTGGAAAGACGACTGTCATGGACCTCCGGCCGTGCCATTGATGCCTTAGACACACTACTAGAGGTATTCTCTGTGCTGGTGCTGAAGCGTTTCACTATCAACCCCAACTTTCACCCGAATAATATAGGGTCAAATTTTTCATGTTCGCAGGAGGGTTTTGCAATGATAGATGATGGGGATAGAGATGGAAGACGCAGGTATTGGTTCCCATGTGTATCTGCTCTTTCTGCTTCTGGGGAAGCCGATTCATAGAATCAAGCTGCTCTCTTCCTTTTGCCCCTTGCTTGCAGCGATGAATTTGAACCGAGTCTGTCCATGTAATGAACGCATGAAACAGCATTATCACCGACTATATCATATTTAAGTTTGGAAATCCATTCCGAGTGCTCAACTTCTCGAGCAACAAAATCGCTCTCAATAAGTTTGAGCTCGATCTGGGCCTTAGGCCCAACAATGACAAACAACAAGGCAGCCCGGTGGGAGCCCATTGGGCCCTATATGGACCTCCCTTATCCCTCCCAGCGTCGAAGCGCAACTGCCAATAACACCCGCCTTCCAAGATCAGATTAGATTTCCTCCCCAGATCGACCCTCCCGAATTCCGCGCCTAGGGTTAGGGATTCTCCCCCTCCTTTGATCGACTGCCGCGATGCATCAGCCGGACCATCACAACCCGTACGTCCATCAGCACCCGTACCACCAGCAGCCGCCGCCGCCACAGCAGCAGCCGTGGATGGGTGTGTCTCAGCCCGTACCGCCGCCCGCCGGTTGGACTCCTCAGCCCGTCCCGCCTCCCGTCTCTGCTGCTGCCGCGGCTCAGATGCAGCCGCAGTACCCCGGCATGGCCGCTGCCGTCCCTACTCTCCAGGGATCAGGTGGATCCTTCGAGATCAAGTCGCTCTGGATCGGGGACTTGCAGCCTCACATGGACGAGGCTTACTTGCTCGGATGTTTCGCCCACACCGGAGAGGTAGTAATTGACTGTTGGATTCTTTGGCGATTTGTACTTGTCTTTATATTGAAGGGATAGTGACCTCTGGCTGACAACATGAGAAATTGTTTGGATGGATAGCTAATGAGTTGATTTGGGTTGTGAGAAAGGAATATAATTTTGTACCCGTTAGTGATTAATATTGTTTCTCTGTTTAGTATCTTGAGGTGGAAGAGGATGACTTCTGGTTTTTCTTATTACTGGTTATGGTTAGAGCGTTAGGCTATGCTTTCATTGGTGAACGAGTGGAACCGTGCTTGAAAAGTGGGCTGGCTCTATCCGTTTGCTGCTATATCCGGCTGATGATATTTAGTTGTTTTCTCTCATTTGCTGTCTTATCACATTTTATTTGCTCGGTGTGGTTGGTTATATCAGGTCATTTCTGCAAAGGTGATCAGGAACAGGCAGACTGGGATGCCCGAGGGTTATGGATTTGTTGAGTTTTTGAGCCGAGCTGCAGCGGAGAGAGTTCTGCAGACCTACAACGGCACGCTGATGCCAAATTCTGACCAGAATTTCCGGATGAACTGGGCATCACTTGGCCAAGGCGATAAGCGTCAAGATGATGGCCCTGAATATACAATATTTGTCGGCGATTTGGCTTCCGATGTGACTGATGTCATGTTGCAGGAGATCTTTAAGGCTCACTACCCATCTGTGAAAGGTGCTAAGATTGTTATGGACAAGTTGACTGGTCGTCCCAAGGGCTATGGTTTCGTTAGGTTTGGGGATGAGAGCGAACAAATGCGAGCCATGACTGAAATGAATGGCATGTACTGTTCATCTCGACCTATGAGGATTGGGCCAGCTGCAAACAAGAAGTCCATTACTGGTCAGCAATTTCAGAACGGTATGTCTTTCTGATAGTTCTGCTGTTTCCACTCACTTCTACTTTTTGGAAGAGCATCCTGATCTCCTGATGTTGCTACTTTGATTTTGTTTGTTTGACTACCCCCGTATGATGGCGCATGGGGTTTGAGATTTCCGATGTGGTTTTCTTCCTTAACACGTTAGGTCTCCTTTCGGAAGATAGCTCAAGTTTACATAAATTCAGCAGTAATTACCTTAAGCTTGGTCACCATTAATTGTATCCAAACTTTCAAAGACTTATATAGAACTCATGTTCTCTCAAAGCAGGGCTTCCAGAGGCTCTCATTTTGGAGGGCCTGCAACTGATATCGGCTGAAATGATACCACTGTAAACCGTGGCTCATTTTAGGTCAGTTTTTTGTTTACCTCCGGAGTTTGTTCCTTTGTAGCATTTTTATGCTACATTTTAAAGTACTTCACTTTCAAAAGCTTCTACTTTCTTTCTTAAGATCTCTTATAATGATTCATGAGCTTACCATTACTTTACCTTCAGATTGAGTACTATGCCAATCAAGCTTCCCTTTATTTCATTCCAGATTTATTTACCTAAAAGTCCCAAGCATCTGTCTTCTCAGTTTAAGTATTTTTCTACCTCTAGCTGTAATTTCTTTCTGGCTTTGCATTTAAGGTCCTTATAGTCCCATGACCTTGGTCCTTGCTTCCCTTGCTACTATTTCAGAAATAATACAGCCATTGTTTTCTTACCAGATGGAACCTCTTGGTATGATTGGGTTACTGTTGATAGGTATAGAGTGATTCTGAGAGGTTCATCTCCATTATCTTAGTCTGTATCTTCTATTTCTAAAATTCGACTGTAAAATCTTGAACTACCAGTAGGTTATGCAGTTGTAGATGGTATGGATATTTCTCTCTTTTGTTAACCTTGTATGGCCGTGTTGCTCTGCCTGGCCAGTACGGCACATCTGCACAACTTGTCATTGCCTCTTATTTGTTCTGATAGCAAACCTTCTACTTCCTAGTCTCTTTCTGCGGACAATGGGATATGTGACTTTCCTTCTATGACCTCCATTAGTGGGAAGGTGAAAGTTAATAGCATGCCTCTATCTGTTGGCTTGTTTATTATTTGAGCACGTGCAACTTTAGAGTAGTTGGGCTGTTGTGCTAGTCTTATTCAGTACTTTTGCTCTTGAATATGAAACATGTTGGTATGAAAGGCTCTTGATTCAGATCCATTTATCTATTATGGGTTACTCAGCAAGCTACTTTGATGTTGATCCTAAAAAGGCTTTGTAAGGTGCCATGCAACATTTATCCTGTTATGTTCCTGGATTGTTTTTGGGTTGTCAATTACAGCATCGTCTTATAAGAGTGTGTGTGTGTGGAGGGGGAAGGTGTGTTCGGTTATAACTTGTTTGACATTATTGGGAGTATTCACTTTTATGGATGCAGCTTCCTACCAGAATACTCAAGTTAGTCAGGGCGAGAATGATCCAAACAATACTACGGTGCGTGTGTAGGTTGCTCATTATGACTGATTGGTTTGTAGTCATCACTATCTGGTGTTCTCTTCTGTAATTAATATATTTGTCTTTAGATTTTTGTCGGCGGACTGGATCCTAGTGTCTCAGATGACCATTTAAGACAATTATTTGGCCAATTTGGTGAGCTACACCATGTGAAAATACCACCTGGCAAGCGTTGTGGATTTGTTCAATTTGCAAGCAGGTTAGCATTGTGACATACATTTATTATTGCTGTCGAGTGTAATCTCATTGTCTCTCTGCTTTTGTTAAGGCCAAGTGCTGAGCAGGCGCTGCTGATGTTAAATGGGACTCAACTAGGTGGACAAAGCATTCGCCTGTCATGGGGACGCAGTCCATCTAACAAACAGGTATGTAGACTCCTGATAACCTTCATAAATGGTTAATTTCTGTTTCTGATGCAGTAAGGACTCGATTCTCTACCTATTTGGAATTTCAGACTCAAACAGAGCAGGGTCAGTGGAATGGTGGATACTATGGATATCCACAAGGCTACGAGGCTTATGGCTATGCACCTCCTACCCAGGATCCCAGCATGTATTATGGAGGATACGCCGGATATAATTATCAGCAGCCAATGAATTACCAACAGCCCCCCCAGCAGGTAGTTAATACCCAACTCTGAGAAGTATTCCCTCTCCATGATCAAATGAATGAGAATGCTATATTGTTCTTCCTGGCCGTGCTAAATACATGTAATGTGCAATAATAGTAAATCTGTAGATATGGTCAGCCCACAAATGGTATGACTTATCTGAAATTGTGTGATATTTTAATCCCTTCAAATATTGATCCCACATATTTCTTTAGATCTATTCTGAAGAACAGTAATACCAAGTCTTGCCATTAATTTTTATCAGTAATTGACATATTGCTGTGGGCATTTTGCAGTGATGCTTGGGAATTGAAAAATGAGCTTCTCAAGTGACTTAATGGCTCGTGGAGATGTCTTAAGGATGTTGTGTAGGGCATATGTCAGATAAGTGTGTGCTCCTGTTGTTCCTACTACCGTATTTAAAGAAAAGAAAAAAAAAATGTAAGTCCATGAATCATACTCTAGTTGCGGGTTAGAGGGCCTTTGAGGCTGAGATGTCCCTCCCCTATGTTGATGACTCGTACGGAGAGGTGGTACCGGTCATGAATTTATTTTCCTTTTCCTTTTTTGGCATGTGGCTTGCTCATGTGTGACTTGTATTCTCTTGTCTGGATTTTGTTTTCCCATTTCTTTTGCAAACTTCTACCCTCTTGGGCAAATTTCCACTCTTGAGATAGGCAAAGGTTGTTGATCCGTGGTGCTATATGGACTAAATGAACATCCTCCATTCCCAAGGGAAGACGGGAAATTAACTTTCAGGAGACTAAACACTACAAGGCTTATACTCTTAAAAATCTGATGAGAATTGAGTTGCCTATTTCTCGACCACGTAAAACCTTTCTAAGAGAAGGCGAGAGTCATTTGGCCTAAATCCTATCGGGAACAAATGAAAAGGTCGCTTTTCTGGGAGTCCCTCCTGTGACTAAACAACCCCAATTAACCTGCCTTGCCTCCCATCCCATCTTCATGTTCTTATCCAGTGTGTGTGGCTCATTTCTTCCCTTCACTCCTGCTTATTTTGGTTCTGCAAAAACACATTCCTCGCAGCATTTTCCTGCACAGCCTTGCAAAAGAGTTTTTAGTTTAGTCCCAACTTGAGAAAAACCAAATGTCCGAGCCAGAAAGCTGCAGTAAATCTTGAGAACGACGATACACCGCCGAAGGGTATTTGAAATACCTGCAATAGCTGGGTCATTTTAGCAGTTCTCCCGAGGTCCAACTGCTGGGGGATGATATTTGGGTGACCAGCAAGGAGAGGCTGTCGTGTTTGCAACGGCTCAACGAAGAGAGGCTGATCAGTGCCATCACTGACATCATCTTCCGGGATGCTGCTAGATTTTCCACCTGTCTTACTGCTCTCATTTTGATTTCCATCTGTCTGCGTGGGAAGCTGAATCCTATGAATTACTTCAGTCACGAGGTTCTCAAATGATGTACACGTCTGTGACCCCTCTCCCAACGATTGATTCGGAGCACCTTCTGCAACCCCCGCCTTGGGCATTGCCGATCCATTTTGGAAATGGTGACCCTGGATGGCAGCTGGAGGTGGGAGCCTAGCGACAGCCGAAGGGCGAGCGTCTTGGACCGCAACTGTATGGGTTTGGTTAGTTATGATCGAGCCATTTGCAGGACTGATGGGTTGCAGTGTCATGGGAATGGTGTTTCCCCTCAATGGCGTTGGGCACGTCGCCGGAGGAGACCCTGATGGGAGTAGCTTGCTACCTTGAGACATGAGGGGAGACGGAGAAAATGACGTCGGGCGATAAGCCACTCCATTCTTCTCTCTAGAGCGTCCACCAGAAGCACGCAGATTACTAAGGTTCTCAACCGGCTGACGAACTTCACTCCTCCTGATCATCTTAACATCTGGGGCAACGTCATTTTCCGCAGAAACAGGCAAGTAGCGCCCGGGCTTGAACACAACACCCCTCATGAGAGGCTCTGATTTTCCAGCCCTCACGACGAGTAAATAACCTCCATCAAATGACGCTTCAATGACTCCGGAAACAGTTTGCCCAATCGGTATGTTGTTTGAAGCTTGAACTGAACCTACAGAATGTGGCTGATTTCCATTGACTTGCAATCCGGGAGGCACATTAATATTTCCCCCGGCATACAAGTTCAAATTTCTGATAATCTGTGCATCTTCACCAAAAGTTGGGGATTGATCTTCTAACATGGGGCATTTCCTCGGACGGCCCCGCTTTCGCTTCCCGGGACCAAGAGCCGATGCATCATAATCCGTCGATGGCATCTCCGGGTTCATATTTTGTTAACAACCAGAAGATCATACATTAACAGAAGGGGCAGTTCCGTTTAACAGTATGACCTGCAAACAACAGTAAACGCCATGTGACAGAAGAATTGCCTAGCCACCAATCACTGACTCAAGGAAGCTTATTATTTCAACTTACAAGAGATAAACCGCTTATAACAATTCATAAATGCAGTAACTTGTAGATCCAGTCTATTAATCTGAATCTACTACGCGGTAAGCATCCAACTGCTACTTAAGCAAATCCTCGAAAACATCCAACTGCCACTTAAGCAGACCCCACTCTTAACGGTTTCATGCATCCACAGTCAAGTCAAACAATAGAATCACACCCTCAAGGAATTCCCAAAGTGATCTTATCTACCCCAGCTCCTACATTAGTCCTCCGAGGCACGGTCTGCCCCCTCGCTAATTAAGCAGGCCATATCATATCACCCTCTACTCTATTTGTACATTACTACAGGCCACAAACGAAGAGCTAAATTTCCCAATGCAAGTTGTCACAGCCCCAGAACATTTACAACTCTTCCTAGCATACATAAAAAGGAACTCCCATAAACAAAACCAGAACAGGAATATTCCAACAACAGAACCCAAAAATTAACAAAATACAACTGTGTGACAAAAGAAAAGCCTACATCCATCTAACACTCATGCCCTTTACAGTAATCTTTGACCCACACCCCCTAAGGAAACCCCCTTCCCCCCCAGACAAAGGCACCACAAAAAAAAACAATCTTTCACCAACTTAACATACGAAAACAGAAAAAAAAAACTCACCCAACACAACTAATGCGAATACTCAGCAGCCAGCATAAATAAATAAACTAAATAGCACAACACGAACCCAAAAAATAAATCATAAATCATAAATAAATCTCACGCTGATAAAGGAATTTTTTTTAAAAATAGAGGAAACAATCGTGCACCTTTAAAACCCAGGCGATTACCAAAAAAATTAACAGACAGAATCAGATATCAGGGGCGGACGGATCCTCGGAATTTGGTGGGGGTGGTCGAAGGAATGAAGGATGTTAGGGTTTCATTTTTGGGTAAGTTTGTACAGAAAAACCCAGACCATATAATAATATTAATAATATTTTTGATTATGTGTATGTGGCGGGGTGATATTAAAATTAAGCATTTGTGTCAAAAGTCACTATTTTATTAGACTCGATGTAAATTGGTAAAGGCGTGAGTGAACTCAAATTAATGGAGAATAATGTAGCCCAACTTGGGGGATTCTTCGTCATTGTTCTTTGGGCCCATTGGGCCCATCGGCCCAAATACATTTCGCAGACGGATGGCCCATTCGGCCCAACGATGTGAACCCGACATCACTAGGCCCACCGATTCCAATCTTGTAAAAAGCAAAAGGCTAACATTACATCTCACTTAGGCGCCTTAGCCAAATCGTGGGGTGTAAGTATAAATAAATAGATGGAAAAGCATTATTATCAATAAGCCTACAAATTTGCACAACTCACTCCTTATGCCTTTTCTTTCCTTTTCTTATTGATACAAGCCACCGTCCGGAGCTATAACCCGGCGCTCTGAGAAGGACGCCGTGCCAGGGTAGGACTAATCATTTGGGGCCGCAAGTAGGCGTTGCTCCCTCCGGAAGAACTGGCCTTTGACTCTCTGGTAGGTGCTTGATGTACAGGTCGTGGACCAGCTCCACGTAGGTGTCTGTGCGGTGCGCCGTCCAGTTGTCCGTTCTTATTGGAGGAAGGAATTTCACTGTGAGAGGAGTAGGCCGGATGTGTAGACTGCCTTTCCTCCAGGCACAGTGTGTCCCGACGAAGACGATCGGGACGATGGGTCGCTTCGATTGCAAAGCTAGATGGATGAATCCCTGCAAGGGAAGACATTAAGCAGGATGCGGAAAAAGGAGACTGGGAGGCGTCGAGTTGGATCGGAGCAGCACCTTTTTGAATGGCAGTAGCCGACCGTTCTTTGATCGTGTTCCTTCGGGGAAAATGATCAAGGACAACTGGTTTCGTACCACCGCACGAGCCGCCTGCCAGATGCGTGTTTTCGCGTCACGAGATGTCGAGTGAATGAGTAATCTCCACATATATACATATATGTATAGAGCACACACCTCCTTCAGGGATTCAACTGCCGCAACTGGGTTCGAACGATCAATACGGAGATGATTTGCCAGCACATACAGTTGTCCGAAAAGCGGATACCAGATAATCTACATTCATCAATCATTTGGCAATGTAATTAATACCAAAAACACAATGGAGCATTTCCACACAGCATGTTTATTAAAACTAATCAGATATTCGTCAGCTAGCATGAGAGATGAATGCAATTTTTGTCCACTGAGAGCTCAGGGCGTCTGGTCAGAACCAACAAGCTAAGATAGTTTCTAGCAAAAGAAGTACCTCTTTCTTCGCGATACCAACAGTGCCGGTGGGAACCAACCACATTATCAGGCATACATCAATCGGGGAACAATGGTTGCAGATATAAATGGCTTTCTCCTGAGAATACACCTTGCCTTCAATCTTTATGGGATTCCCCAATATCCACATCTACAGAAGAAAAAGAAAATCATAGAATTGAAAGACAAGGGCAAAACAATTTTCAGAGCAGCCAAATCACAGAAATAACCAATAGATCAGCCAAGAAATTGGCAGTTCAATCCTTCTCGGGTGCTCATGAAGCCCGATAATGAAAGACCTGCTGCTAAGTGCATACAGTTAGTTTGTCAAGGCTAAAACTTTCCCGTCAACTATCTATGCAGAGCTTGGTGAAAAAGCTTGACAAAAGTAGATTGATGTGAACAAAGAGAAAATTTGCCTTTGTTGGGCCACCAGACACCTTAAAACAGGTTATCTTGTCACAGATGTAACTATCCGAAATTGGTGTCACAGCAAGAGGGTCACTTCAGCACCAGCAACAAAATGATGCTGCATTGACGGTGGTAGCATCTTTTTTCTATCTTACCAACATTCTTCCAGTGACATGGCCGTAAATATTCCCCTGTCGGATCCTCTCGTATGGCCACGGAATGAGCAGGACCATTATCACTGCCCATAGGAATGTCGTAACCATCATACACAAGAAACAAGCCACTATCCTTATCCAAGACACCAGCACAGTGAGCCATCCATCATCCTCGACATACACGTCTCTCCGCAGCTGACTCTCCGCGGCCTCCCTCATTTTCGCGACGAGCTTCGCCGTCAGCTCAGTTGTTTGCCCGGTGCTAGTGCATACATAACTCTCCAACTTGCGGTTCCTCAGGAAAGAACCGAACCTAAAACTCTCCATACCGATGAAAGCAGGGAAATCTCCAATCTCCAAAGCTGAGACTCTTCTATGCTGAAAATCACAAACCCCAACAAAAGATTATTAAAGAAAAACGATAAACAACCGACAGTCAATAAAAAAAAAAAAACGCCGCTTCAGCTGAGGTCGCTCTCTCCAACTCTCTCCATCAACTCCACCACAATGGCGAATGGCGACCATCAATCGGAATCGACATCAGAATCCCACAACAACTAAACAACCAACCAAACCCCCCATCACTTTCCTCCACCGACGACCCAAAAAGACGGAACCAAAACAAACTCCCCCCTTTTTTTAACAAAAAGGGAAGAAAAAACAGCAGACAAATTTCCCAACCGAACCATCTCAAAGGAGGAATCTTGAGGATTGACAGAGAAAACCCAACTCGGGCGGCAACGAATCGACTCACCTAAAACCATCCAAAGGAAAGTAACGGCCATGGCGTGAGCAAGAGAAAAAAAGGCAATGGCTACCGTTGAGCTTATTAGCCAGCAACACGTGAATAAAAAACCCGACCTTTTCCTGTCTCTTTTGACACCATCTTATCCTCCTCGGTTTATCCCAAACACACACTCCCCACGGCCACTCGATTTCCACACACCGAGAAAAACAAAAGGATCGATTGGTCGGATTGCCGGACGATGTCACAAAAAAAAAAATAAGAAAAACGTTTGAGAATTTTCTTCTGGTCCTTCTTCGCCACCTCTCTTTCTTACCCCAGTGTGTGTTTTCTTTCCCACGACGATTAGGAATTGTTGTCGGGGTGGGGTCGAGTGTCTTTACCTAAAATCTATTATTTTTATTTGATTTTAATGATTGGGGTCATAGCATTAGACAAGCAAATAATAATGACAACAACAAAAGAACGCAAAGGGCAAAGAGGTTTTAAAGGATATTCGTTTTGGGTTAAAGGGAATAATGTCAAGAGGAAGAAGAGGAACTGCTACTGGGACTTGGACGACAAACTCTTCATCTTTATTGTATTTTATTGGTTTATTTGTCGGGAAGTGAAGTGTTTGGTGATTCATGGACTCAAACCCCAACAGCCACTCACGAAAGAGTGAATTTTAAAAGAGAAAAAATAAATGGTTTGATATCCAAATGGAGGATTTTCTTTCATATATGGTTAATTTTTTAGGTGGTTTAATTTTAAGTCCCCTCTTGAATTGACATTAAAAAGGGCCTAAGCGGGGTGGCGCTGACGGGAGCCCATAAAGGCCCAAATACCGAACTATCATAGGCCCAATATATTCGTCCCACATTAAAGGGCTTGGCCCTTCAGAGGGGAAGAGAACCCCCGGGGGAAGGTTGGTGTCTGTAATAATAAAAAAAATTATATGTCACACGTGGAACCCATAAGTTTGGGTCGTCAAATTTGTGTTCGGAGATCCCACGATCATCATCTTTATTTGATGTTTTTGACAAGTTCTAACGTATTCTAATACGAATGTTATTCACGTATGAATTATCAAATGCGTAAAAATTTTCGTGAGTTGTGGAAATGGGATGGTGATGGTGATCCTTCCTTGCCACCACGTTCTCCTCACTTCTGTTTTCCAAAGAGAAAGGGTCAAAAACATCTAGATATATAGAAAGAAACCAATATGATAATGTCAACTCAACTACATGACATGTTGCTACTAGTCGAGCTTTACATTATCCCCAGTCTCTCTTTGTCATCGACTCAGGCAGACATCCCCTCCGTCGATCCGTTTTTCCGGCCCCAGATCTCGGCCGTGGAGGTGACTGCGGCCGAGTCTCGCCAAGGGAAAACAGATGTATACATGAATTTTGACGTCCAGAGAGGACCAAAAGCTTTACTTAAGACCGCCTGTCTGTACAAGGATTTGTTCTATACACACAAGAAAAGCAGAAACCAAAACAAATGAACAAATCAAGGCATGAAAACAGTTTTTTTACAAAAAGAGCGAGTATATGTGCTTTTACTTCCCGCGCCTCCTCACTAAGCTACTTGTGTATTATAGCATGTTAGGGGTCCTTCGAGGGGTCAGGATCAGATCTCGGAGATGCTGGCGAGATCGGGCCTCCAAGACCGCTGGGGGTCACTCATACGGAGAAGCCGAGATATGACACGGTGTACCGACACCTTGTCCTTGGCGTCCAGCTTCTTCAACAGCTCCTCCAGTTGCTTCTTGCTCATCTTTATCTTCACCTCCGTTCCCTTCTTCCTCCTCCCGCCAACCTCGATCCGCCCAGTCGCGTCCACGTCTCCGTCTTCATCACCGAACTCGCTCCTAGCAAACGTGGAGCCCCAGTCGTCGCCGCCCCATTGCATCCCTGACTCGTGCCTGATGCAGTTACCCATTATTCAGGCCCGTTCCTTTGCTATCACTGTTTGTTGTTTGCTCTTTCTTTCTCTATTAAAAAAAGGGGAAGAGTAGGGAATTGAAAGGTTCCCACAAATGGAAGGCAGAGTCTGGGTTAATATAGTGGGTGGGTGGATAGATAGAAGAGAAAGGTAGGAAGGATTAGATATAATTTAGTAAAATAGGATGATTGAAGTTTGAAGTTTGGTGCATGGTCATCGGTCATGATATGCTGGCAGGCAAGGTCATACCTAATTACCCCCCCCCCCCCCCCCCAAAAAAACGATATGCCACGTCAACTTTGTCTATACTCAAAAACCCAAAAACAATAAACAATTTAAATTATATTATACAATTTTAACCTAATAATTAAAAAAAAATATATGCCCAAAATCTTGCTAAGAAGAAGTTTTGATAAGTTAAAAGAAATTCATTCATGGTCATGGTGGTGGTGGTGGCGGCTCAAGGTGGGGTGGATGGATCAAGTGGGAAAGCATGAGAAAATGGGGGGGAGGGGGAATCTTTTGGAAGCCCGGTGTGAACGCGTGTTTCATTCGGAATCTTTTTGGATCTGGGTATGGGGTTAAAAAGGAGGGATAATCTATCTGTGGTTCAGCAATCAAACCTTATCCACGACCCATTAAGCGGGTTCGGAGTTTGGATTTGGTGAAACTGCTTTTTCTTCTTCTTTCTTTTTTTTTTGGGGGGTTTCTCCTTGGCGATTTGGACAACGTAATTTGATCCGGTCCCCCATGCCCCCGCGGTTTTTGATTAACCTCGGGATGTCGCTTTTGCAGAAGATGACCACCGTTCGTTTCCCTCCGTGGGACATTCATTGATAAGGATAAGGAGGTGATCCCATCCCCCCCTCATGTTGTTTTGCCTTCACTCATTCGTGACTTCATCCACACGTTGGTAGTTACAGGGACCAATATTAGTACATTCCCTCGCTTAGTCCTTGATGACGAGCTTGGGCGCCGCGAGGCCTTCCCGTATGAGGAAATCCTTCACCCGCTGTTCCTGATCGCCTTTGAGTTGGATCGTCCGGCAGAGATCCGCCTTGTCGACGACTATCTTCCCCTTGCACCGGCATTTCTTCTTCAGATCTTCAAGGATGTTCTCATGTATTAGGCCCATCCCCAATCCTTCGACCTTCGTGAGGCAGTCTTCTTGGATGTTCTTCTTCTTTACCACCGGCAAAATGCCACCTAACTGCCCAAAACAGCATGCCTGACTATCACTGGATTCTGGATATGGGCCGGTGCGGCCGCCCTTTGCGTCGCTTACCTTTTCGACGCGGACACGGATGTGCTTCCCAAGGTCCATTCTGACATATTAAAGCGGAACTAAAATGCAGGCCGAATTTGTAGACTCTAAACACTCAAAGCAGCATTTTCATGTCACTCTAGAAAAGCAAAAAACTGGACAAACAACAGGAACAAACATAAAGTAACGAACTACAAGAACGGAAGTGATTGATCCACTTGCAGAAGCTGTGGTGCCACCAAAGCTAGCAGTAGATAACATCAACTCCGAACTGAATACAGGTCAAAACTGCCAATAGCACAAGAGAAATCTACCTTATGTCCACAAGATGGACCTTCCGTTTGTATGGACACCCACCCTTCTTAGACTATCACAAACTCCGGAAAGTTTGGAGATATATATAAGCAAAAACCAGACGAGGCTGGACTCTCAAGTGCAGGGAGTCAAAATGGACATTTTAAAGGAATATAAGCCACCAACAATTTCCATTAACTTGGGTTTTCCAATGTTAAGGGACTAAAAAGAAAATCTCGTGCAGAAACAGAACCTTTAGATGTTACTTTTCATATTGAGGAACATCAATCACTAAGCTAAGTGCTATCCAATGCTTAATTTAGCAGCAACAATGTCAGCATTTTCCAGAAGAATCTGATTCCTATCATCACTAAGTACTAGTGAAAAAAAAATCGGATTTAACAAAGGGCAATCTTTTTGCTATTGACTCAAGTATCGGAAGCGCCAGACCTGCAGATTCTATTTGTCGAGATCTTTCATGTCCGCGTTCCATCCTAGAGACCAAAGTAGCTATCAAATCCATATTTGGCATCTCGACAAAAGCAAAAGGTACATACGGGCACAAATAATTGTAGATAACTTCTGGATAAAATATGCATTGGTGGCCTTCCATTGAGAGAATATAGTATTCCATGTCAGCTAGATAGACAACAACCTTACAAGTAATCCAAAAGATTCAAATGGTGATGTCCAAAGATCTTTCTTTTCTTTTCACGAGTTTTTCTTTAAAACATTACACAAGGAGTGCAGGGGATTTGGCAACTAAGAAACATTTGCTAAATAGTAAGAAAATTACAAGAAGAAAAATTAGAATGTATAAAAAGGGACATTTAAGTACCATACATGATGAAATCAGTTGTTTGGATGATCGGGTAGACGTTTCAGGTCCATCTCCACTTGACTAATAGTCCATTGCATATCTTTCAGTTTCTGTTAGAAGAAAAAAGAAAAAGAAAAGAGAGACTGCATCAGAAAACAGAAACCGAACAAGTTGATCGGGTGGTACATGTCATCAAATCATTCAAGGAATGAACGTTAAGGTGACTTACAGTGACAATATCATGGTACTCCATAGCAATTTTATCGAAGTGTGGATCCACCCCTTGATACTCCCGAAGTCGAGTGACCTGGTTTGCCGATGAATCAGATCAATAGATTGTTTTCTCTTTTGACAATAAAAAATAACGATAAGGGGAAGTAGCCCCGTGCTTCTGGTCCTTAAATATTTTCATATTAAGATAGCTTTTAAGTCAGTGGGGACACAAAAACCCACCCACATATTGGTATATGCAGGCCAATACTACCAACAAAAGCAGGATAAACATGACCACTTCATGTTAAAAAAAAAAGAAGTGGCGCATACTGCTTTATTATATGCAATTGAAGCTTCTTCGGTGGCTTCAACGAGATACTTCCTGCCAAAAGAACAAGGCAAATCATCTTCTATTGACAAAGGAGATGAAAATTAGCAGACAAAAGCATTAATTAGGAAATACCTTATTTTATGGAGCGCAGGAATACAGTCTTGATTATAAGTTTCCAGAAGAAGGATATGCTTCAATACTCTGCATCAGAACACACAATTTGTTGTCCATGAGAAGTAACCATGTCAGATGTATTGACTAGTACTGAGTTGTGTGGTAGATATTGCAGAGACAGTTCCTAAGTTCATTATGTGAAATTACTGAGGAGGACATAACAGTTATTAGACAACCCGAGCTCTATACAAACTGTTCAGAGGTACAACCACGATTATCATTTGAAAACACGAATAAGGGCACAAAAGCAATGATTTATCCTGCCACTAATTCACAGCTTTCCGCTTAGCACATATCACATGTTTTACAAATAAGTCCTTCAATTAGCTCAACACCAGATAGCATTTCTACATAGAATGCTATAAAGTAAGATCAACCTAACACATTGACGATCTGGGAACAAACCTCAGTTTGGCACTCATTGTTTCACACCTCTTGCATAGCCATGTCTTCTGCAGCTCATCCTAAGACATAACAAAGTAAATAGGATAAAAGCATACATGTTGCAGCAGTCAGCAAAGAAGGGATTTCAGAAAGACCCCAATGGATTCCTCACATATTTATGCTGATGCTGCAACTTCAAATCTTTCACCAGCTTGATTAGTACTCCCAATATCTGCTCCAAGACCTGGCGGAACAAGAAAATAAAAAAAAAATATGGCATCATCCAATCCACGCTACTTTTCACCAGAGTGCAGGTAAAACAATCAAATAAAAGAAGGGTTTATAGTCGTTGATCACATTATAATATTCAGCGAACTTCCTATCTGCAGCATACAGATCGTCCCGCAAATATGCTTCTTCTCTTTCGATGTCCTCAACAATAAGCTTAACCCTACCAAAATTGACATACATAGAATAAGTCCATTACGTCGTATACAATATGGAATAGGACAGAAGAAGCTGCCTTCGGGCCATAATACCCTGACTGTTTTTTCCTGAAAAGACAAGCAAGGACTGAAATTGGACACAACAGACAAAATTGAGGCCATCTATCCATCTATCCTGCGAAATGCTTGCTCACAGCCACACCACAATTTACCCCGGCCAAAAATAAGGGGACCATACCATAAAAGCAGATTCAAGCAAGTCAATCTCAGTAAAATGGGTATCTATGATTAAGGAAAATCACATATCTACATAATAATAGCCCGAAATGGGAAGGAACAATAATTTATCCACAAATTCATACCTTTCTGGTAGACGGGCACTTAAGTTTTGGGTTCCAAACGATAAATCTGAAGAGTCAAACAGTGGAAACGCATTATTCATGGCCAAATGAGGACATATTTCATCAAACAGACAGAATTTAAGTTGAAGTTTAAACAGAAGAAGAGAAGGTGTGAAATCTAGGAAACACAAAAAGAATGAAGACTTGCTGTCATCTTAGGGACTATAATCTACCAATTTCATCTGCAAAGGCATCCGCTAATTTGTCACATTTGTCTTTCAAGCGAGTTTCGATCTCTTGTGATAGAGCCATCTGGTAGTGTGCCATATCCTAGAAATATAAGGCAAAAAGTATCTTTATCAGTCAATAAGCTTTGTAAAATGAATCTTAAGATATCTAAATGTAACTGGAAACAATAGTTCTGTACCATGGAAAATGGTACTTGTTGAAGTTGAGTTTGCCATAAGTAGGCAGGAGTGATGCCAAGGAAACGATTAGAAACCCCACCAATCCCAGCCTCCGTGGCATCAACATTACTAGCTGATGATGAATTATTAGCAGCACCTAAACTGCCAGTGGCTACACCATTTGTAAATCCAATGGAGTTGGAACTTGAGCTGAGAGCTGTACTGTCAACGGAGCTTCTTGACATAGTACTCCACTTCTCAATTTCTTCCTCTTGAACTTCACCATCCTTTGATATCAGGGGAAGTCTCAGCCTCTGAGCAGCTTCAGCGACCACAAGACGATGCTCTAGAGTCTCATATACCTGGATTCAGAGATGCAAGAAAACAAAGCATAAGAGAGACAAATATGAATTGAGATGAGGACGTGATCTACAGGGTTCATAGTCTGTTACTAAACAGGATACGAGCGGACTCTCCAGGAAATTTCACGCTTCGAATGTCATAACCAAGTTACCTTCAGCTATCACTCATCTAAACTACTAAAATTGCATAAAACCCTGCCACGTGTCATTGAACAATGCAGTTAAATGAAAAAAACACCTGAGGCGAGCTCTTAAGCCCAAGCTGTGCATATCGGCTATGAACATCGCGAATCCCACTGAGATTAGCAGCTGAAGCAGCCTGCTGATACTCTTCAACCATGGCAATGGCCTCACAATATATTGCCTGCATTTATTCCACCAACAACTAACAATTCACCATCCAATGCATCAAACAAAAAATCATAACCATAAACATCCCACAATCCAGTCAATCTTCATGCAGATTTACTTTCGAAAAAATCTACTAAGACTCCTCACCATTGCCTCCAGGTACTTCAATCTCTCCCGCGACATCTCCTCCCTCGCCTGCGAAACACGCAAAAACAAAAATCACCAAATCGCCTCACAAACAGCGACACAGTAACCGAAATCTCGGACATGAAGCAGTTACGAGCTGGAGGTCGAGGTAAGCAGGTCTGGAAAGGAGAGATCCATCGGGAGCCAGGCAATGGCGCTCGAGCTGATCGATGACCTGGTTCACATCCGCCGGCAGATTCCCTCCACCGGCACCTTGCAAGCCCTTCACCATTTTATCCCCCGACGCAGCCTTCGCAAGGGCCGTCCGGATCGCAGCCGGCAGTTCAGCCAAAAAAAACTTCGGCTTCCGACTCCAACCTCCGGACGAAAAAAAAAAACTCCTGCGAAATTCGAAATCCTTTGGCAGAATGGAATCGCTGAGTTGTTGGGTGGGCCTAACTTGGGCTTTTTGATTGGGCCTATCCTTTTCTAAAATATAATAAACTAAATTCCTTGACCTGCCATGCCAAGCAAGCTAAAACAAAATTCTTAAACTTGGGATTCTCCACCCCCTCCTTCCCGTTATTATTATTTAGGCTAAATTATTCGATTTATTTTAAATTATTTCGGTTTTTTTTCGATTTATCTTATCGTTTACATAATATCACCATATATCATAAACTTCCTCCGTTAATTCATGAATAAGTATTAACGGAGGAAGTTTATGATATATGATGATATTATGTAAACGATAGCATAAATCGAAAAAAACCGAAATAGTTTACGATAAAACGGATAATTTGACTTATTATTATTATTATTATTATTATTATATATATATATATATATATTTGTAAGCATTTCGTTTCTTCACCATTTGGGACTCCGATCGCCAGACGCCGCCTCCGCGAAATCCGCAGGCAACCGTTTTCCGTTATCCCCCTTTCCCTCCATCTGCTTTTATGATATCTCGTTTGGGCGTCTTCTTGGCCGGCGAAACCCTAATTCCGATTCTTCGTTTGCAGGTCGAAGCGATGTCGAAGAGCTCCTTCAAGTTGGAACATCGGCTCGGTCTGTCACCTAACGTCACCCTTGATCGTTGTTCCCGCGATTAACATGCGATTTTCCTTTTCCTTTCTTGGATTATTAATCGGAATATGCTTCCGATAGCGCTGAGGATTTTTTGACTTGTTTGTGCGGTTTGTTTTTGGTGGGGGGTGCACTTTTTCGAATACTTGTGTTATTGAGGAGAACTAATGGCTTTGATATTGGGGATTTATTGTTTTCGTGATTTTGATTCTTGTTGCAGAAAGGAGGCAGGCGGAAGCTGCTCGCATCAGGGAGAAGTACCCTGATAGGATACCGGTATGGTTTTTTTCTATTTTTGTTTTGTTTTAGAAGGTGTGACCGGTGTTTCTTAGAACATTCTTGATGAATTTTTCGTAGGTCATTGTGGAGAAGGCCGAGAGGAGCGATATTCCTGATATTGACAAGAAGAAGTTAGTGAAACTGAAGCTTTATGTTACATTCCACAAATTTCTTCTTGCCATGATCTTTGCTGCATTATGTCTACAGACTGTTTCGTTTGGTATAATTGATGCTAAATTTTTTTCTCTGAAAACATGCACAAGTTGAGTTTGGACTGATTGTGATGTGAGGACGTGTGTCGGTCCTGAGACGTTGGTACTTGAGTAGACTGATTGGAATTGGATGATATCTGGTTGCTAGCTGTTGGTGTTAGGATGCTGTTTTCAACCATTGTTCCACTGTTGTTGTTTTGGTTCCTTCTTTGAATAATTAAAAAGTGTAGTTTTATTATTGTGAAGACCGTACCTTTAGAGGCTTATCTTCGATAGCAAAATGTTGCAATTTGGACCGTGACAGCAGGGGCCGATTAAATGTGATTTCAAAGTTCGAGTCATGAAATTGTCATGTGATTCTCTCGTGAATTCTATATTTAGAAATTAAAGCTTGATGACCGATTTATTTGCAGAAACCAGGAAGCTGCTTCTTACAACCTGTTCTTTCTTACCTGCAGGTACTTGGTCCCGGCTGACCTTACTGTTGGACAGTTTGTGTACGTCGTCCGCAAGAGGATAAAGCTCAGCGCTGAGAAAGCCATATTTATATTCGTGAAGAATATTTTGCCCCCAACTGGTGAGGACTAAGTAGCATTGCCTCATATTATTCGAGGACGAAAAATAACCATGTTGAGCATTCCAGTTTTATGTGAGATGCTTAACACACATTAAATTTTTCTCTCAGCGGCAATGATGTCTGCAATATACGAAGAGCACAAAGACGAGGACGGGTTCCTCTACATGACCTACAGCGGTGAGAACACGTTTGGATTGTTCTGAGCAGAAGAAATACCCCCCCCCCCCTTCTCTCCCTCTTCCGATGTACATAGGTTCTATCCTATAAGGCATGGATGATGTAAATTTGCGTCTGCTCTCACGTTATTGGGACATCCTCATGAAGAAAACTTCCAATTGCTGTCTATTATCTTGGAATCGCATGGAATTCTTGGAGATATTTAATGCCATTTGTTCCTTTATGATGCCTTAGACTAGCTACTGGTATTTGATACAGTTGAATTACAACAGAGTGGATGTGGGTTGGGAGTTAAGATGGAGAGATTTAGGGAAAATATTTCTATAAGCCTCTAACTCGGTATTATATATATCGAGTTCTTTAAGACATCTATGGACATTCTTTGACAATTTTTGAAACTCGAAACTTTGAGTGGTTGAAAATTCTTAGAGATTAGTTTAGGTGGTCACCTCGTAAACAGGGATTACTCGTGAACACCGAAATTCTTACCATTAAAGCGAACTTTGCTCTCTTACCGAATACCTTATCACTTGGTTTATCGTGGGAATTCCCCAATTTGACTTCACAGTCTACGTCAATTTCAGGTTTCTGGAATAAAGTTTTTAGTTTTACAGGGTTGAAAAGAGGGATTTCTCAGTTGATCAGGCTCAGGATCGTCTTCTCAGAAACTGATTCCTTTACGACAACACTGTCCTTCTGATTATCACTCATGAGCATAGTTACTTCCTTGGCAATGCCAATATCATCATCCCTATCTCTTTATCATAGTGTGACTGTCTAATTAAGGAAACCTGTAAATGATACAACGTTGTCCGGCGAATCACCGGTTCCGTCGTGGAGACCCTCAGCTTCCGAAAGGTTGGCGGACTTGACAGCTAGGACTTCGCCAGATGCAGGGGAGAACGAGAGGGACACATTGACCGATGACAGGACCGCTAATCCACTCCATTTTAAAGCCAACGTGTTTGGAGTTGTGTGCTCAAAGTAGAACTACCGGAATTTCACCATCGACAAGAACTCGCAACTTCACCTGACTATGGTGTGATGAATCACTGAAAGAAGAGAGAGGATGAACTTCATCCTGGGATGGAGGAAGGGTCCACGGAAGAAGTTTCGACGGCACGTCGACCGATTGCCCAGATCTCCAAGAAAAGACGGAGGACTGATTTTCCAACGGACCTAAAGGACGTCTGACCACTTTATGGGCCTAGGATGAGCCATAAAATGAACCGAGGCCCATTTACTTAAAAAATATATGTTCCTTTTTACAGAAACAGGCAAAAAGGATTAACAATGAATGATACAATGTTTACAGTGCGCGATGGGTTCTGCAATGTCGTCAACTCAATTTCAGGCTCAAATGACCAGCAAGAGACCTATCGACGAGGAATAAGCATCTCTTGCTTGCAGACTACCTATATGACTGCTGATTAACATTTGGTACAGGAATATCCGCACGCCCCCTCCCAACACCAAATGATTAGCTTTTCAATTTCTCATAAGCAATGCGACAACACATCCCAGAATGGCCCCTGCGACGACCTGAAGAAACATAAGCCAACCAGACAACAGTCAGCATGACCGCAGATTTCTCAGTTTTAAAACCGAATTGGTCCAAGATTTGGAATAGACGAGTAAATGGACTGTTCCCTGAAAGCAAGATGTTGTTCCTTGCCAAGTAAAGAAAACATCTCCATGCGACCATTGCAAAGTGACGAGTTTAATGCAGTAGAAAAGATAGGGAGTGCAAAATAACAGACCTGGACCGGTGTATGACCAAGGGAATCTCGCAACGGCTTAATGCTGGATACAGGATGTTCGGGAGGTAACTCACACACGATTTGATTTAACAACTGCATGTATTGAGACACTTTAACCCTTAAGAATTTTCACCAAGAGAAAGAAAACAAATAAAGACAACGTAACCAGTTGATGTGGCAAAGTTTGCACCGTAAAAGCGAATTTAAGTATAAGCATGTGCTCGGCACACATATGCACATTAAAGACGAATGCAACCTGCTGTGACCGAGAAAGTAAGCATGCAATGAGTCATCTCGTGCAAGTGACCAGGACCAAGTAAAGAGAGGACCAAATGCTTGCAAAATAAAGTGATAAACAAGCATCTACTTTAAGCAGGGCATACTTCTGCCTGGCGACCAGCATGAAGCCTTACACCAGACGCATCATACATGACCTGGGAAGTGGGAGAGGAAAATTAGGACACAAAACTGAATTTCGAAAGAAATTCGAGATATCTAGGGGACGGGAAAAGAAAACAACAAAACTCCTAGTTGAATTCATAAGGTCTTATGGCACTGACTTTGGTTGATTTAGCTGATCCGTCATTAATTATAAGTCAGCCCATGAAGAAAATATACGCCAAGAGAAAATGACTCACAACACAGGCCAGAACAGCTGCAATGGCAAAAGCTGATCCTTGAATGCCTTCTTGTAGACCTATCGAAGTAGCGAGAGCCGTCACAGTTGCAGAGTGCGATGATGGCATTCCCCCCGAACCAAGCATTTTTCTGGAGTCCCATCTTCTGTCCTTAACCCTTAAGGACCCAAAGGTGAATCAATTCAAACAAGTGCCCCAATAACAACCTAGAGTCCCCGATTTGCAAATTGCGCCTCTATGTAAACTAACTCTCTGTGCAGTACCAAGTCATCCATGCAGGAAACTAAAGCCTTCATGTTTCGCCACACACAAACACCATATCCCTTTCGAATAGCTACATCAAAATCACGCAGAATTTCACCGAGAGCAGTCACTTCTACGGCCCCAGGCCATGCTATTACCAGGATAACTCAATCATCGGCGCTGACAACTACTAAAACCGCAACAATTGACTGGGCTCAACAACAAAAAGGCCATTGCATTCAATTACAACGAGATGAAATAAAACCCTAACCTAATCTCCCATCAGCAAACCGAGCAGGTCCGAAATCGATAACTTTACCAGCACGAGAAGGGTTTTAAGAACTGAGCAAGAGCGAGGGAGAGGAGGGCAGACAACAACGGCAAGTTCAACAGGATCGGCGAAGGCTGGTAGCCGCCGATCGATGTGGCGTCAGAGGCAGTAATCACCTCTTTCATGGCCGACCGATGCGCGGGGATCGGAGAGGTGACCGACGCCGGTGATCGGGGGCTACGGGGAATCGTACGGAGGAGGGAGAGGTGAACGCGGTTTGTCGACGACGATGATTGGTCCCCCACCCCTCCGCCAAATCATCGATTCCTTTCTTTGGGCTTATTACAACAACCTGGGCCTCATCCCAATTGGTCGGGTTCTAGTACGAGGAGTCTTCCTGCCGGGCCGCCAAGGTTGCATAGCTTCCACCAGCAGACGATCCTCTCCACACATTCCCGAACACCCAAACAGTCCTATGCACCAGGCCAGGGGAAGTCGGAGCAGTCGACATCACGGCTATACTAAGGGGAACCCGTCCATTCATCTTCCACGCCCGCGCGTTCCGTCGCAAGGGTTGCGTGAACGACATTGTTATCGCATCCAACACTTCCCCTCACGGCGGCAGGGGCACCCTCCCCTGATGATTTCGAGGAGCTTCCACCCATTTTTCACGAACATTAGTTAATATTAAAACAATAACATGCCATCATTTTCAACCCCACGTACGAGTACATGGTTGTCAATAATGTACTTATTCACATCTACGCAAACACATAATTCATTCAAATCATTATTGTAACGTGTTCGTGTAACATCACGCGCTAACACAAGGGCCGCCTACTTCAGGCAGGCAAAGAATGGTACCTACGTTTAGGATGGCCCAGTCGAAGCCATTTGCTTCGTCGGCTGGTGATGGCTTCCCTTCCCTTCTTGTACAAGAAACGTAGCCTTGGACAGATGATCTTCCGCCGGACAAAGAAGACTTTCCTTGTAACGAGCTGCAATAATAATAATACGAAGCCTCGCAAGCGGATCGGCGTTTGTTTGTTTCTGATATGTTTCACATGTAGGATCAAAAGGGGGATAAGATCATCATGGCTATCCATCGAAAGGACGACGAACGATCGATTGCGACTTCGATTTCTTCTTTTCTTGTTTGTATTTTAAATGTGAAAGGAAGAAAAAAAAGCTTCACCGACTTATAAGAGGGCACACTGCACACAAGGATGGATGCATGCCCGGACGAAAATGCATGAGTCATCGTTTTGTATGCTTCGGACAGTGACCCCATCAAAGCAAAAATAGTGTCCGATGGGGATAGGCAAGGAAACTCGGGACATGTAAGAAAAAAGAGAGAGGATGGGCATCGGTTAAGCAGTCAAGGTCGAAAGACGAGACAAACACAACGGCTAGCTAGCTGTTAAGCTTAAGTTTAAGCTTCTTTTTTAGTTTGGTGGGGTTAGGAGGAGACAATTAATAGTACCACCCGCTTGTTATTGTTATTATTATTACACGTAATTTTCAGTGATTCGGACAATTTAACGTCGATTTATTTACTCCCCAACTACACAAATCAAAACCCATCCTCCTCCTCGTCAAGCAATCGCAGTCGTGTCTCACGTAGGCACGATCGCAGTCGGGATATGTTTGAATATTCCGGAATGAGATAGAGCAAGGAATAGAATGAAATTTTCTCTTTGGAAGGAAATTGATTAAATGAAGAGTGATTCCGACTCATTTTTACGTTATCAAATACTAGGATGAGTCGAACTATGTTAGATTGGAAGGATGTGGATGGTAGAAACCGGGGTTGGGGTTAATCACGAAAATATTTCGTGATAATAACGTCTAACGCTTTTATAATTAAAAAACTTTCACTTTTAAAAATTCGAGTTCGAGAGAGGTACTACCATAGTTTTACAAAATTTTAAAAATAAATATCTCAAAACACAAAATATTTTTGCGACTAAATTGTATATAAGCTCTAGAAACCTGCCCGTCTCGGATCCAATTACCCTCTCCATAACGTTCCCATTTCTGGGTCTACATGCTATCATTGCTGTCGGATGATGAATCCAACCAACATGTCTTAGCCTTTGTCTTGGTTGTCCTCCCCCCCTTCCCATCCAAATACTACACAGTAACAAGAAGACCCTCCCCACACCTCGAACCAGCCGAGTCCAAAATAAGATTGAGATATATTCCTTAGTTTACAAGAAAAGTTTTAGTTGATAGTCTTCATTTATAACTCGTCTCGGATAATTTAACATGACCCGACTCCATCTTCTTTCTCGCCTGTATAAATAATTCCCGTCACTCACTGCTCTGGTCTGATATTTACCCCAAACAATGGCTAACCCTCCTACCCGCCCCGCTTTCTCCTTCCTCCTCCTCCTCTCCTCCCTGTTCTTTTCGCCCACAAGATCGGCTTCCTTTGGTGTGAACTATGGCCGCATCGCCGACAACCTCCCTCCGCCTCCTAAAGTTGTGGAACTCCTCAGAACCAATAGCATCGCCAACGTCCGACTCTTTGACACCGATGCCGGAGTCCTCTCCGCCCTTGCAAACTCTGGCATCTCTGTCCTTGTCAGCCTCCCAAACGAACTCCTGTCCCTGGCTGCATCTTCTCAGTCGTTCACGGATGCGTGGGTCCAGGCCAATGTGTCGAAGTACTACCCCTCGACGAGGATAGTGTCGGTTGCTGTCGGGAATGAGGTGTTTGCCGACCCGCACAACACCACGGATTACCTCGTTCCTGCCATGAGGAACGTGCACGTGTCCCTGACCAAGTATAACCTCTCTGAGAACATTACGGTGTCGTCTCCCTTGGCTTTCAGCGCCCTTCAGTCGTCCTACCCGACCTCCTCTGGTGCCTTCAGGGCCGACCTGGTGGAGCTTGTCATCAAGCCAATGCTGGACTTCCTACGCCAGACGAGCTCCTCCCTCATGGTGAACGTGTACCCGTTCTTCGCCTACACTGCCAACTCCGACAAAATCTCTCTGTCCTACGCTCTGTTCCAGGAAAACCCGGGAGTGGTGGACTCTGGCAATGGGCTGAGGTACTTGAGCCTGTTTGACGCGCAGGTGGATGCCGTCTACGCGGCATTGTCAGCACTACAGTATGACGACATTAAGATCACGGTGACGGAGACGGGGTGGCCGTCAAAGGGCGATGCGAACGAGGTCGGCGCTGGCATTCAAAACGCGGCGGCATACAACGGAAACCTAGTGAGGCGAGTGTTGTCGGGGAAGGGGACGCCGTTACGGCCGAAAAACACGCTCGACGTGTACATGTTCGCGCTATTCAACGAAGACCAGAAGCCGGGGCCAACGTCGGAGAGGAACTACGGGCTGTTCTACCCAGACGAGAGCAGGGTGTACGAGATGCCGCTCGGGGCGCCGGAGGCGACGAGCCACGTGGGGGCGAGGGGTGGTTCGACATGGTGCGTGGCTAACGGGGACGTGGGGGAGGAGAGGCTGCAGAGGGCGCTGGACTTCGCTTGCGGGGAGGGTGGGGCGGACTGCCGTCCGATCGAGAAGGGTGCCACGTGTTACGAACCCAACACGGTGGTGGCCCACGCCACCTACGCATTCAACAGTTACTACCAGAGGAACGCACGTGCGGCGGGCACGTGCTACTTCGGCGGCGCTGCTTACCTCGTCACTCATCCCCCAAGTAATGAACGATGGGAGAGCTTTCTTCCTTTCCTTTCTTTCTCGAGCGTTCTTTCGTTCAGATTTTCACTAACATGGATGATGTTTTGTGTGCAGATTACGGCAAGTGCGAATACTGAACGCGCTGCTGTTGAAATTCGAAACAAACTGAAATATCGATGGAAACTTTGACCATTTTGGATGACAGTGAATTATTAGTTTTTATTAATGGTGAAGTGGTTGGGTGTTTATCCTTGTAAGTATGGGAAAGCTTGTTGATAATAGTGTACCCTTTTAAAAGGGTTTGTGCCTACTCTCCCTTCGCTCCTGTCCCTATCTTGTCCCCTTTCTTACTCTAAAGCGTTTGTAAGTGAGGGACGTGCTTACTTCTCCTTGGGCTGGGCCTTTATGGGCCGGGCTTCTTGTCGTTCGGGCCCGCCACTTTCTACTCGGAAAGGAAGGCGTCATCCATCAAATCGTGGACATCCGCATCATGCAAGCACTTTTATGGATAAGTGTTGGGAGTTTGAAACCCTTTTTGGGGGTGTTGAGGTTGACGAGGATTCCAATGAATAAATGAATCATTTAAAATATAATGGAACTGGGGGAGGTTGACTTTGACTTTGACATTGACTATGTTTGGTAATTAATTTTGCCACCTTTAATTTAATTTAATGAGGGAGTCAATCGGGGGGCAACGGTCGAGGATCAACCAAGAATCGGGTGGTCTCCCTGGCAAACCGCCTATTTGCCAGGATGCAACAACGTCGTCGTTTCCTCCCCAAACCCAAAGATATATCTTTTCCTTTTTGTTCTCCCCCTTGTAGGGGCGGGAGAGGGAGAGGGAGAGGGAGATGGAGTTCTCTCATCTTTCCACCAGTTCTTGCTCCAAGGAGAATCAGAAGGTTTTCCAGGATTGGTTCACCTTCGCCGATTCCGGTTCCCCCCCCCCCCCCAAAAAAAAAAAAAACCTTTTCCCATTCTCATTGTCGTATTTCCCCGTTCCCTTCCTTTTTCTCGGATTCTCTAATCGATTCCTCCCTTTTTCGTTGTTGTTGTTGCTGCTGAGAAGATGGAGATGGCCGGATCACGGGTAACGATGCCATCAAGTTCTTCGCCATGTCGAATTTGCCTAGGGAAGACCTTAAGCAGGTGTTTGTTTGGTTGGTTCCTTGTTTGGTTGCTGATTATTGATGTTCCCTGGAGTAGTTTTTATCATCCTTTTTGCCTGTTGCGGGTCCTTTTTTTGGAATACATATTTTTATAGCTATTTTTGGTTGTTCGAGTCGTGGATCTTTCCACGATATTTGATTATTGTCTGCTCGGCCGAGGGAGGGTTTTGGACTTGTCTCGGTCTTTTGGCGGTATTCATTTTTGGTTGGGAGGTGTTGGTCTCCTTTAGATTTATGTTGAGGAAAGGAATTAGACTTCCAGGTGCTTCTGTTCTTGGATGACATGATTCTCTGTTAGTTTTATGAGTGTTGTCTTAGAATTCGTGGTACCTTTTCTTCCAGCTCTGCAACCAATGCGATGTGGTTGGTGGTAAGCCAAGTATTTCTGTTCCCCTCAGCTAGAGTTTGTGTTGGTAATGAATGGGGTTGTTATTAGTTCCGACAATTGATGGCGGCTCCTGAGTGTCTTCTAGACTTTTATTACTTGCGTTGTCCTGGATCTGCGTGGCTACTGTTTTCGTGCCATTGCATTGGGTTTCAAGTAATGGTTTCGAAGAAACGGGATCATCTCAACTGTGATGCACATGGATTCACTCCTTGTTGTCTCTTGTAGATTTGGGCAATTGCAGATTCCAAACGGCAGGGTTTCCTTGGTTTTGGAGAGTTTATTACCGCAATGCAGGTAGAAATAGTCTTGTTCCAATTGAAGCTTCAATGACATGGAGTATTGATCATTGCTTTTCATTGGATAACTCGTAGTTGGTTTCCCTGGCTCAATCTGGACATGAAGTAACACAAGATCTTTTGAATTCTGATCGTAAGGGGTTAAAAATCACTGTAGTGCGCATTTGTAAATTGATTCCATTTTTTTTCAAATGATGGGCATTCAAAGAACTTAAGGTGGCCCTGAAATTTGCAGGAATTGATTTAAGAAGTTTGAATCCTCCTACAATGGAAGGTCTCCAGAAATTGTTGTCGGTGAGAAAAATTATTACTTTCGTCTCCCTTTTATCAATTTCTCTTTTACCTCTAGGCTTACATCCATGCTGGTCGGTTCCTTGCTTTCAGAAGAAAAGGCATTCATCGAAGAAAGACGATGGCGATGACAATAGTGAGACTCTTCTACAATACAAATAGTACCAGAAACTGTTTTTCATGTTTACTTTGTTCGTGGGTGGTTACTCCTAATTGTGCAGGCACAGATTCAGCAAAGTGGTTTACTACAAAATCATCTAAAAAGGCAAGTTTTTGGAGATCATCTCGGAAGGCCCTGATGAGGCAAACACTCTTCCATTATTAGATTTGTTTTTTACTTCTTATGTGTAGCTAATATGACATGTCATTACGGACTAATCAGGTCTCTCGTGCATCTGTTACGTCCATTAATGATGGCCTGAAGAAACTTTATATTCAGAAGCTCAGGCCGCTGGAAGTTACTTACAACTTCAGTGATTTCGTCTCGCCATTATTGGTGAGTCCCAATGTGAAGACCCTCCAAACGTTTGTCCCTTACTTAGGGGAAATTGGTCTGCTTTGTTCTTATCTTTTCTCATGTACCTACTCCAGGGTAATAGTGACTTCGATGCTAAGCCAATGGTGATGCTTCTGGGTCAATATTCAACAGGGAAAACAACTTTTATCAAGCATTTGTTGAACAGTAGCTATCCAGGTAAAACCATGCCTTGCTTCCCTTTCCTTTGCTGATTTATGTGCTATGTGCTTATTGTGAATTCTGTTCTTTTAGGAGCACATATTGGACCCGAGCCTACAACAGACAGATTTGTGGTTGTAATGGTATGATGAAATTATGCCCTCTAATCTTATACACACTAGAATGTCGGCTCTATTAAGATCATAGGCCACTTACATATTGAATCTGTGATCATCGTCCCTCGGCACCAACCATCTTTTGTAATTTCGTTTATAGTTTACATATGCTGATTGGATAACCTTGCTTTTGTGTAGTCTGGACCCGATGAAAGAAGTATTCCAGGAAACACAGCTGCTGTCCAAGCTGATATGCCTTTTGGTGGTCTGACTTCATTCGGCACTTCATTTTTGTCGAAATTTCAGTGTTCTCAGATGCCTCATCCAGTGAGTTGGATTTCTCATTAACTATTCTTTCTGATCTATGCCATTGTCCCCAGTAACTTTTGGTTTCTTCCTGAAATCTCTTCCGTGTCCTGGAAGCTATTGGAGCACGTTAGCTTTGTCGACACTCCAGGAGTTTTGGCTGGGGAAAAGCAACGAACTCAGCGAGCCTATGATTTTACTGGGGTGACCTCATGGTTTGCTGCGAAATGCGACCTCATCTTGCTTCTATTTGACCCCTACAAACTCGATATCAGTGATGAATTCAAGCGTGTGATTTACTCGCTAAAGGGTCACGACGACAAGATTCGGGTAGTTCTGAACAAGGCTGACCAAGTCGACACCCAACAGGTAATGCGTAGAAAGATAAAGAAAGTGGTTCTAATGGACGATTTCATTATTTCTCAGCCACCCCGTTTTCCTCCCGTCTGATCCTTTGTTTTAATTGTGTAATTGCCAGCTAATGAGAGTTTACGGCGCGTTGATGTGGTCTTTGGGCAAAGTCCTAAATACTCCAGAGGTTTCGCGTGTTTATATCGGGTAGGCTGCATATAGAGATAGCTGTACACTTCATTGTGAACCTGGATACCAAATTTCTTTTTTAGGTAGAAAGAGGATTGCATAATTAAGCCATAGATGGCCAAGTGTTTAGGTTACACCGTTCAAAAACCAGAAACATCATTAGGATACCGAATTTCTTTACCCAAGTAGGATGCCCTCATTTGGATCTAAGCATTTTCTGTGACATTGATCATCAACGGTATAAACTCGGCTCTATCTGGGATGTTTATTACACTTAACTTACGATGGAAGTGTTTGTGCCTGCGTCTTTCATATTCCTGGTCATTAATTCCACGTGTAATTTTTTTGACAGGTCGTTCAATGACAAACCCATAAACGAAGCTGTCAGTGGACCCATCGGAAAAGAGCTGTTTGAGAAAGAGCAGGAGGACCTTCTGTCTGATTTGAAGGACATCCCTAAGAAAGCATGTGATCGTAGGGTAAGCAAGCAAGAGAGCTTTATGTGCATTTGGCTTTACGCGTTATGTGGGCTCCTAAACGTTGTGTTGATGCTATTCCTAGATCAATGAATTCGTGAAGCGAGCAAGGGCTGCCAAAATCCACGCTCACATCATTGGCCATCTCAAGAAAGAGATGCCTCCCTTTCTCGGGAAGTCCAAGACTCAAAAACGTCTCATCGATAACTTGCCGGATGAGTTCACCAAGGTCTCTCAAATCTTTTCCCCTTACTTCAAATCCATCTGAGCTGATTACCGGGAGGGAGCGTCTTCCGTTCCTCGTGTACATGATTTCCCTCTCGCTCGCCATACGATTTACCCCCTTGTCTTTGCAACACAGATTCAGAAAGAATACCACCTGCCACCTGGAGATTTCCCTGACGTAGAACAGTTCAAGGAGGTCCTCGTGGGTCACAACATGGACAAATTCGAGAAGCTCAAGTCGAAAATGATACGGGATGTTGACAACATGTTGGGCCATGACATTCCTGATCTGCTGAAGCATTTCGGGAACCCTTATGGCTGATGGACCAGGATCGCGAGGCAAAACTTATTCAGCCATCGATCGTGACAGTGTTTTTTGTGTCTCGAATGCCCTCCTCTGCAGCCCTCCCCGAGGGGCATTCCATTGTTTGATGATGGATTGAAAATTCTTTATTGGATGTAACAAAATGAAATACCCACTTTTAGATCATATGTTTCTGTAAGAAGACGATGATCCTCATCCAAAGAGCAGAGACAGTATGTCCCACTTAATTGAATCCCCTTTTTTTTAAAAAAAAAAAAAAGAAATGGCGATAGACAACCAAAGAGAGGGCTCTCCTCTCCTCCTTTTTTGTAGTCCAATTCCTTGTATGATTTGATTCAATAATTGTATCTTGGTCAATTGTGGCTGCTGCTGCTAAAACGAACGAGGATCGCCACCTAATGCATATAATAATAATAATAATAAAAAAATATTTCATGTCGATCTGAATCTAATCTACCGTTATTACAAGAATTGTCTTGGAGGAGTCTGGTTTTACCTTTTACTTTCCCCAAAGCCTGTCTCTAAAAATCAAGGATCGAAAGTCTTGATCCCCATGGCGGCTTCAAAGCTCCAAGCTTTCTGGAACCACCCCGCTGGTCCCAAAACCAGTTAGTTCCACATATCCCCTTTTTATCTTCTCTCTCTCACATACTTTCTTGGCTTCGAATCTGTGACTCGTCCTCGTGTTCGGTTGACCCCTGGCGGGTTGCCTTTTTTCTTTTTGTTTTTTTCGCTTGCAGTTCATTTCTGGGCTCCTACGTTCAAGTGGGCGATCAGTCTAGCCAACGTCGCCGACTTCCAGAAGCCCCCGGAGACGATCTCATTGCCTCACCAGACGGGTCAGTGCGTCCCTAACACCCGGGACTCCTGATAATAATATTAGCAATTCATCTGCTCTTTCTGTGGTGTTTTCCCCACCCGTTGCTCTGATTCCTTCTCCGCGATTCTGATTCTACAGTCGTAGCTTGCTCCGGGCTCATCTGGTCGCGCTACAGCTTGCAAATTCTCCCGGTAAAGGCGCCTCCCCCCCCTCTCAAATCCAATGAACTGTCACGAAAACCTTTTGGCAATCTGAGGGATTTCCTGCAGAAGAACGCTAACCTTTTCTGCGTCAACTTTGCAATGGCGATGACGGGGATCTACCAACTGTCCCGGAAGCTCCGGTAAACTCATCCCATTGGCCCAATAACAAATTTTAAGATCTGGACGCTCTGTATTATAACATTAAAGTAGTTGACGAATATCGGCTTCCTCGGACGGGGGTTTCAGGCACGACCACTACGTGGAGGCGGCGGCGGCGGACGAAGACGGGTCACCAATCGTCTCAAAGGACTAATTGAAAAAATAGTAGTCAATAACACTAGTACTAATGGCTAGATGTGGAATAAGACTTTGATTTCAAAGGAGGGCCCATCTCATCTCATCGCATCATCGTTGATGACGAAGACGTAGTTTTGTTTCTGCACTTTTCGATCCCTTGGACAAAAGACGGGTTGTCCCGGAAAAGATGATCCTGTAACAATTCGCATTCAATGAGTGCCACTCTCTGTCTCTTTTACTTGCATTCAGAAAACTTTTACTTGTAAGAGAACTATCGAAAATCCCCCAGGGAGGGGACAAGTAAACTCCACCGGTCAATGTAATGTCCGAATTCACACACCCCTCGGTCAAAAAGCTGGTGGCATCCTCGTGATTACCCTCAACGCCAGGGTGATATTTCTTTCATGACTTACTCTCTCAGCGGTCACTTTCCCCCGGTATTTCCAGGTTGCTTTACAGTGTTTTGGATCTGGTGCCGAAGAGGAAATAAAAGCAGACGAACCCACGCAACCCCCAACCCCCTCCCCTCACCATACTCTTCCCAAGTGAGGGAGCTCCAATATTTGGGTATGGCCCTTCATCTGCTACATTTCTAATCGTTGCTTGTGAGTTTGCATTGCGTCTTGCTTGATGGTTGCGGTTGATCAGTCAGTGTGTGTGTGTGTGTGTGTTTTCTTTTTAGAGGTAATGTTGATTCCATTCTGGGTTTGGAAGGTTCGATTGGTTATAGGCACCAAGAATTGTGTGTTTGGGGTGTTGGGTTTGGGGGTTTTGGGAGGGGGGGCAGAAGATATGTTGGGAAGGTAAATGTTTGGCCTTCTTCCCCGCAGAAGCATTGTCTATGCCGAGTCAGTTCTTCTGACCTGTGGAAGAGTTGTTTCTTGCTGTGGAAATCTCGGGAAGTAAATGCCTGGCAGTGTTTGCAGATAATTTCTCGAGTGTAGCCGCTGCTCGGGTGTTCCACGTTGTTTGAGCTTTCTGCTTGGTTTAATATTGTGCTGCTTAATGCTGCTAGGCTCAGTTAGCCGTGGGTATGGCCCTGGCGGAGTCTTGTAATCCCTGCTTGGAGGAATTACGTGCGGCTCTTTATTGCAGAAACTTCAGGTATTTGACAATCATCTTTTAGGATTTATTTTCTTGTTACTCATAAATTTAGTCCGTTTGTGTCACAACTTTCCTTTGTTGTGGAATGTATTGAGACGAGTTTGTGTCGATAGCTAAAAGTGAGAATTTCTGGTTTAATCTCATGAAACGCGGAGCAGGAGATCTGGGATGAGGTGGGGGAGACAGACGAGGAGCGCAACAAAATGCTTCTCCGGATAGAACTGGAGTGCTTAGATGTTTATAAGAACAAGGTTGAACTCGCCGAGACCTCGAGAGCACTACTTCTACAGGCACTTTCTGATGCAAAGCTTGAACTTACAACTCTTTTGTCTGCTCTTGGGGAAAAAAGTATTGCCAGCGTGGTGAGTCTTTCTGACTTCTTCAGCAGTCATTTTCTTTTCCTTCGTGTAATCAAACTGCTATTGCAGCCAGAACAACCATCAGGAACGATCAAGGACCAACTAGCGGCTATCGCGCCTGCACTCGAGCAGCTATGGAAGCAGAGAGATGAAAGAGTTGAGGAGTTTTCAGGTGTGCTGGTGCAGATCCAACAAATACGTGGAGAAATTGCAGGAACCTCGACCCCTGAAGATCAATGCCCAGATGTTGATGGGTCTGATTTATCCTTGAAGAAACTAGATGAATACAAGTCCCACCTTAAAGAACTTCAGAAGGAGAAGGTAATGCCAGAGCTAATTCTGTGCAAGAAAAAACAAACCAAAAGATGATGACAGATTGATGGATTTGTTTTCCCCCCACCATCTTGCAGAGTCAGAGACTTCAAAGAGTGCTTGAATTCGTCAGGGCAGTGCACGATCTCTGTACTGTTCTCGGGATGGATTTCTTCAGTACAGTAAATGAAGTTCATCCCAGCTTGAACAATGCAACCGATGCCGAGTGCAAAAGCATCAGTAATGATACATTAGCAAGCCTAGCTAAGACGGTTCTGGCTCTTAAAGAGGACAAGAAGCAGAGGCTGCAAAAGGTCACTTCTCTCTTTCAGCCACAACGCGAACATGATAACGAACCTGCCATTTTGCGAAGTTGGGAAATCATGTAGCTGCATGCTTTCTCGGTCCATGTAGTCATCAATCAACCTGTTAGCACGAGCTGATTTCTTCTTCTTCTTCTTCTTCTTCTTCTCAGCTTCAAGCGTTAGCGTTGCAGCTTATTGATTTGTGGAATTTGATGGATACCTCAGAGAAAGAGCGGAGACTGTTTGACCACGTCACTTGTAACATATTAGCTTCTGTCGATGACGTAACAGCTTCTGGTGCGCTTGCTGTTGATCTCATTGAGCAGGTATGTGGGATGTTCCTGATTTCATGATGGATACTCGGTTGCTGCAAGTTCTGTGTTTCATCCATTTTCCACATTCTGAAGGCTGAGGTGGAGGTTGAGAGGCTGGATCAGCTTAAGGCTAGCAGGATGAAGGAAATTGCATTCAAGAAACAAGCGGAGCTAGAAGAAATTTTCTCTCATGCACACGTAGAAATAGATTCCCAGGCTGCCAGAGAAAGAATAATGGAAGTAATAGATTCTGGAACGGTCGAACCTGCCGAGTTGATAGCTGACATGGATAATAGGATCTTGAAAGCCAAGGATGAAGCTCTAAGCAGAAAGGAAATACTGGACAAGGTTGAGAGATGGATGTCTGCGTGTGAAGAGGAGAGTTGGCTCGAAGACTATAACCAGGTATTGCTTATCTTTGTTTCTTATTGCTTCCATGTGTCCGGGGCGCTTTTTTGATGCTCTATATTTACTGTAACTCAAAACATTTTTGCACCCTCGGGGACAGGATGATAATAGGTACAATGCAAGCAGGGGCGCACACTTAAATCTCAAGCGTGCCGAAAAGGCCAGGGTTCTCATCAGCAAAATTCCAGGTATCACTTAACGACGTTGCAAATGGGAATACGAAAATTATGTTACTTAAGAACACTACTTGTCCGAAAATATTAAGAACATTTGAACTTGTTTATATTGAAGCGATGGTGGACACCTTGGTAGCTAAAACCCACAGCTGGGAGGAAGAACGTGGCCTATCATTTGTGTACGACGGAGTCCCTCTACTAGCCATGCTTGATGAATATGCTCTTCTGAGGCAGGAAAGAGAGGAGGAGAAGCGCAGGTTAAGGGTATGTCGTCGCCACTGGCGGACACGTTGCGAAAAGAATTAAACAAATTTCCACGCCGTCTTTTCTGAACCATCTGTCGATAATTAGGATCAAAAGAAGCACCAGGATCAGCAAAGCACGGAACAGCCGAGCCCCAGCAAACCATCTGGTGGCAAGAAGGCGAACGGTTACCGAGCAAATGGGGGCTCAAACGGAACTCCTTATGGCAGACGGCACTCCCTTAACGCATCCATTAACAGCAACAAGTCGTCCACCTCTAAGAATGCAAGAAGGGATAGCATGAAGCCAGTGTTCCTGCCGAACTACGTCGCCACCGTATCCAAGGACGACACCGGGTCACATGTTTCCAGCAATGAGCCTGGCCTATCATCGCCTTAGTGTTTAGCCATCAGCGAGTTTAGTCCTAGGACAAGTACGGTATGTAGTTGCACTTGAGGTCTTTCGGCCCACAACAGCGAGTTTAGCTGTGCTCAAGCTAGTACTCTCTCCCCCTATTAGCAACTGGGCTGATATTCAAACATACGTTATTCTGGCTGGAGCAACATGCCCCGCAAGCCTGTCGTTGTGGCTGCCAATCTGGTCGATCTGGCAGTGCCACAAAATCAGGCCATCAATCCAGCGTTAGACCTGGCTAACAATCTACACCGACCATTATTTTATCTTTCCCCAGCCACTCAAAACATATTCTCCCAATTGGAAAAGAAAAATATAGAGTTTGCCTCCAACACCCAATCGAGAAAAAGGGCCTCTGAATAAGAAATGTTAGGCTCGACCTCGGCATATCTCCGAAAGAAAGCTCAGAATGATTTCTACAATGCATGGGCATACAGATGAAACGTTCTGCAATTAAACACTCCAGTTTTCCCATCTCCATAAGACAGACACAGGCATCCATGCTTTGCGCTAGTAATAATAACAGAAGAAGAAAACGTTTATTGCCCCCATGCTATACAGGTACACCGAGGATGGGATCACTCGCCGGCAGACGGATTTGTCAGCAGCTCGAGGGACTTCTTTAAGAAATCCACAGCAACTGAAACATCATCAAATGCGAGAGCACCAACAGCAAATCTAGCAGCTTTATGAGCTTCGGCAATTTTTTCTGGTGGAGGTTGGTAATTGCTGTCGTAGTGATGTGTTTCGGCTTGGGGAGAAGCTTCAGTAGCGCCTCCGTTCGACCTCCCATTGTCATACTGGGTAGTTGTAGAGGAGCTTCTTCCTAGATGACCAGAAAGAGAAGGATGGGAAGAATCTGGACCTTGGTAGTAGGATGGATGTTGAGAAGTGACAGATGGGACTGAGGCCTCCACAAAACTAGGATATGATTGAAAGTTAGGATAGGAGTACATCATGCTACTTTGAGGCGGGATATCACTAGAAATGTACTGCTGCGAATCTGACAAATGGCCGGAGATGTGTTGCTGTTCCGAAGGATAATGATGAGGCACTTGTGGCAGGTGTTCCTGAGGGTAACCATGTAATTGGTGCTGATGTGCATCAGGAGTATAATCTGGAGGAAGATTTTGGGTGTCGGTTGGATAAGGCTCGTGGCCGTATGACGTAGGATAACTGGCAGTTACAGGTTTCGGGACAGAATAGGAGGGTGGTTGAAAGTCCTGAGGAGGATAATTAGCAGAGGTATGAGAACTGGGAGATTGTGAGATGTCGGCTGAATATTGCCTGTCTATTTTCTGGGTTGGGGATGGCAAGTCAATTTCTGGTCCGGGATGAATGGATCCGGCTTCACCAGGATCGACTCCCTGCAAAAACAGGGAAAGAAATGAGTAGCGGAGACATTATCTGGATACCAACAGAAATCTATATATAAGAAAAAATATAAGCCGAGAAGGAACTTGTGAACATGCTCTTCTAGGTTTTTTCTTCGGCAAATGGACAAGTCAACAGTCGTCTTCAAAAAAACAGATCATATAGCTCCAATCAAAATGAAAAAAAAAAAGGAGAAAGTACCCCAGTTCCAGCAATCAGGATGAATAGGCATAAATATGCTGAAAAATGACTAAACCCAATGAGAAGAAAATCTTACATATGAAGCACTTGGTGAAGTAGATGGGAGAAAGAGATCTTCATCATCAAGTGGTGGTCCAGGTGTGGGTTTCCGCCCTTCTTTCAATGCTTTTCTTATATCAACAGCCTTCCACGCAGCATATTTCCTTTTCTGTTCAAGCTGTCACCAAAGAAGTCACAATCTTAAAGAAGCTGCAAAAATGCAAGTACATCCCATGAAGCCAAAGAGGGAATAGCTGAACATGCTCGCCACAGTTGGACCACTTACATCGGGCTGAACAGGACCAAATTGATTAAGGACTTCAAAAAAGATGCTCGCTGCATAGAACGTCTTGGCAGTGTTCCTGCATTACGGCCAAATAGAATCCTCGTGTAAACAGAACTACCATATACACATATCACTCTAAAAGTCATTGTGGACACCAATGTTCCACATAATGCACACTCAACAGAGTTGTTCTAAAAAACATCAAAAAATTCACTTGCCAAAAGAAATGATCAATAACACAATCATCAATTATTGGAATAATTACATGAAGCACAATAAATTATATGCCTTCTTTGCTCATTCAATCTTCAATTCTGTATAGGTTCTGGTTTTGAATGAAACCCATTATCCACAGCAAATTTCACATATAAAAGAAAATCAGAGAACGCAATTTTGGTAAAGGCAATTGATGTATGCCAAAGGACACTGATGCAGCAGACAAAATTGGTAACTTCCAATCTAGCTTCAAAGGTAAGAAATTCATCGTACAAATCAGCACGCCCAGCACGATCTTGTTTGTCTGCTTTACCAAACAGATTCAACGCAAAACCCTCCAAGTACAGGTTGTCTTCAGGTCCAAGGTCAAGTGACTTTTTGTCCTGTCAATGAGAAAAAAAACCACGAATCGCCTCGATTAAAAGATGAATAAAAAACACAGAATCTGGGCATCTAGCAAACAGTGAACCGCCCACTTTTGCTTGAAACTTCAGGCATATTCAATCAGTTACTCAAACTTGCATAATTTTATGTGTCCCTAGAGAATTCCCTCAGGCAGATCGATAAGGGAAGGAAAAAACTAAACTAAATACAGAGCCACCTATTAATCAAACTTGACACGAGAAACCTCACACAATCTTTTGAGACAGTATATTTCCATTCTTCCCTTAACATCTGAGCAAGTCAATAATAACACTTACGAAGGCCGCAAAAAATAACCCCGGCAGGCTGACAGCAAAAGGACATTCCCCTCAAACTGATTGCCAATCGAAATAACAAAAACCCTTGGAGAACTTAAGGAAAAGAACCACACGGCAATCAAGAGAATGCAACACATCCAAACCGCAGGCCGAATCCAAAAAACTAAGCGAACACATGACCGGGGACCTTCTCAAGTTGCTTGATGAGCGAATTGAGGAGAGAATTGGTCGTCTTGGTCCGATTGCTCGCCGGAATCTTCAGTCCCCGATCCATCGCATACAACCTACCTGAACAAGCAACAACAACGAAGAATACGAGAGATTCAAAAACACCGAGGATCGACCTAGGGTTTAGGAAGGAGGGGGCGAAGAAGAGAGAAGCGCACAATAGTAGGCGACGATCGGCTCATGCTTCTGCAATTCGTCGGCTCGCTGTAGGTAGGGCAGGAGCGCCTTTGCCGGCTCCTGATCGAACGCCATGGCCGCGTACCTCCGAAGCTTCTTCCTTCGAGACGAAGAATCAGGACGAGAGGGAACGGAGACAAAAGGAAAAGGAAATTTCTTGAAACGGGGCGGTTAGCGAATGAACGTCGGTGGTGTTTCTCCATCCCCTTTTATAGTCAACCCTGTCGGTGGCCGTTCACTTTAGTCCACATGCAGGTAGAGCGCGTGTACTCCAATCTCCTCTTCATTTCGATAAACAGTGCATTTCATAGGTGAAACAAAAATGAAGAAGTTGAAATAGAAATATTAAGTAAATTATGATAAAAATGTTTTTCAATCTAATCTACTTTTAAATTAAATTAAAAACTAAAATAATAAGTTCAAATTAAAAATTTTATTCCGATTACAGTAAATTTCATGTATAAACGCACCATAAGAAATAAATGTACAAAAATAAGAATAAGCAAAGAGGATTTAGTGAATTCCACGACGACTCCAACCGCCGGACAGGAAAACCTCCCCCGCCGACCACGAACTTAACCCTACTCTTGGCTTTCAGGTCGGTGGTGACCTCATTCTTATCGTTTCCCTTGATCGGTCGTGAATTGGCTTGTTTTAGTTAGGCTTTGATTTGATTGTGTCGGGTTAGGGGAGAAGAGTTGTTTGAATCTTCTCTGGATATACTAAGTCTTTGTTGGATTGGATTCGTGTCTCTGCTTTGGACATCGTTTTGAGTTCGACGATCAGGAGTTTCCGTGCGTCTTGCTGATTTTATCGCCGACTGATAGATTTCTTGCAGTGGAATGGATTTGATGGCCGACTTGTGGCTGAAGGAATACAACGAGGCGGCTAAGTCTGCTGATGATATTGCCGGCTTGATATCCACCTACTTTGATTCACTGTCTTCAGGACCTGAGAGCTTTCGTCCAGCCCCGACTGTCCAAAGGAAGCTGACCATTTTGGGCACTAGGCTAGATGGTCTACAGTCTGCGCTTGCCAAGCTGCCAGGCAACAAGTTCGTGTATGAATCTTGCTGACTGGCTTGAATCAGTAACCCCTGAACTGAGAGCCTGTGGTTTTATGATGTTAAGATGTCTCCTCGAGTTTTGCGGTTCCGAGAAAGAAATGAACCGGCGCAAGGATATGCTGTCTCATTTAAGAGCACAGGTGAACCAGATATCTGCCGCATTGAGATCGTCAAAAGAAAATAGGGACAGCTTGTTGGGTCCAGATACCAAGTTTGGCTTGGGTAATCAAGGGTTGGTTGGCTTGCAGCGGCAAATTATGAAAGGCAAATTGCTTACTTCTCTTTCAATCTGTTGTATCTTTGTAGTAAAATCGCATCATTTGAATGATTTAACTAAGGCTCTGTTCTTTAATACTTTTGGAGCAGAGCAAGACAACTGTCTCGAAAAACTTGAGCAGACGGTGGTCAGTACGAAACATATAGCCTTGGCAGTCAATGAAGAACTTGAACTGCAAGTCCGCCTTATCGTACGTAATCCTTTCTACCTTTCAGGCTGATAGAAGAACGAGTACAGCATAAGATTGGATTTTCTAACCATTCCATTTGCTCTTTTCCTCTCTCTCTTTCATACTGCAGGATTCCTTGGACCAGCATGTGGATTCGACGGACGAACGTATGCAGGTAATTTTCCTGAAACCGAACTTGCCCCTTCGCATGAAATCTTCCTGTTCGCCTTGTTTTTTGATGAAATTGCATCTCCCATCCTTGACATGTTTCTCCTCTCTTTCTTTCCTCCATAACCAGCGAGTCCGGACGAACCTGGCCGTCCTCCACAAGCATACGAAGAGCAGCTGCAGCTGCACCTGCATGCTTCTAGCAGTCCCGACAATCGTTATCCTGGCGGCAATTGTTTATCTTCTGATCAAGTTTCTGTAAGACCAAACCACGTATCTACAAGCATGTTAATATTAGTAATACAGCCAATTGTCATCCACCGCGGCACCATATCATCGAATGCACAGTTGACAAACACATGGAAACGTAATGGGAATGTCCAAAACAACATGATCTAGAAAGGAAAAAGAAAGCACATGGCTGCTGGCCCAAATCCTCAAATGGCCAAACTTTCTTTACATAAACAAAGATTTTTTTAATCAAGGGGAGTGGGTGGGAAGTCAGCCGCGACCGCGATAGTCGTTTCCAATTAGCCTTGCGAAAATAACGTCGCTTTATAAAAATCAAATTTGCCTTTTTAAGAAATTCGATTTTTAAAAAAAGTTGAACTCGATTTCGAAAATAAACGTGACGAACTCTAATTACTAACAGAAATCGAAGATAGCCGCGTTGTTGACAATATGCTAATAGAAGACGTGGGGGGGCGTCATTCATATTGTACCAGTTCTACCCCTCCAGTAATGACCTGGACTTCCCCCACGTCCTGTTGAACAATTCTATCCATTTGCCCTTTTTGTTTCCCATAATGACCGTGAAATGATGCCACGAATCTTCCCTAAAGCAAGGCACAACCTACGATACGACTACTAGTAGTATTTATTATTGTTTTAAAGATGGAGACGAGATAGTTACGGCAATCCCCAACCCCCGAAGACATCCAATCAAATTAATCGATCATAGCCACTCCCCACATTCCAAGAAATTGTGCACCACAAATAGGAACTAATAAAGAGACCCGCGATCCCGTAGAAGGACATCACGATCCCTTGTGGCAAAAAAATGATTAAAAGATACCAATTGAAGTGGAGGGTTTCTTCAAACAACAAGGAGGGGAGTAAGTTCAAATCGAAAAACTCGCATTGGTTTTAGGGATAATCAGGCTCGCCCATTTTGGGCGGAACAGATCTACTAATTCTTTGATTCCAGTTAGTAAGGGGGATCTTGAACTAAGAAAGAGATTCTAGAAGCAACTCTATGTATTCCTCTATCCGTAGAGTACATTGAATGTACAGAAATGGCTATAACAGAGTTTCTGTTATTCGTATTAACAGCTTGATTTTACCAGAATGTATCCTAATTTTTGGCCAATCAAATGACGAGGCACCCCAATCCAATTTACAGCCAATTTTGAAAAAGATTATTTCTGGTTTTGGAGACCATGATTTCCATTTCATTTTTATTTTTTATCTGGTGGAGGAGTTGACGCTCTAAACAGGCAGTAAAACAAAATAACACGACACGACGACAATTTCTTATTAAAAAAAAATCGAACGAGACAAAGTCAAAAAAATCATCATCGGACCTGGGCAAAATAAAATAGCCGGAGCCAGTTGGTTCCAGCCGGTGGATCCCCCCCCTCCCGCACCGCCGGCCGGCAGTCTGACCAACTCCCTTCCAGACACTTTTTTTCGTGTAAGAAAAAACCAATTCCGCTGTTTTTTTAAGGAAAGGGAATGCAGACATAAACAACCCCTCCCCCACATCCAGAAGAGGAACGACCATCTTCTTTGCTTTCCTCGTCGACTTACGACCGCCGGCAATGCGCTGCGAACGAGCCGCCGTCCTCCTGGCGGCACTGCTCGCTGCCTCCTTAGTATCAACCCGAGTAGTAGTCTCTGCTCAAGGATCCACCAACCGCTCTTCTCCTTGGTTGACTCTCACCGGTAGGCCACCTTCACCACCCCATCTTCCTTCAAACGACTCTTTCGCTTCCGTTTCGCGCTCCGTCGTCTCTCCCGTCGCCGTTCTTACGCGGGTTTCCTCGAGATCCGAGGCTAGCTCCTTTGATTTTGTTTGCTCGCCCGAGTTCGGGTTCGGACAGCTCGTATGTGGACTTCGTTTGTTTCCGTAACCTTTCTGATCCCGAATCGTGACGGTGTTTCCTGCGTTCAGGGAATGCCCCCTTGGTCGTTGCACGAGGAGGGGTTTCGGGGGTTTTCCCGGATTCGAGCTCGCTCGCGTACGGGGCCGTCACTGCTATCAGCGTCCCCGATGTCGTTTTTTGGTGTGACGTCCAGTTAACGAAGGATGGGGTCGGCATCTGCGCGCCTCACGTCAACTTGGACAACAGCACGGACATTGCCGATGTTTACAAGAATAGGAGCAACAGTTACGTCGTCAACGGTGCGGCCCTTCAAGGATGGTTCTCGATTGACTTCACCATGAGAGAATTGGGAAATGTTAAGCGTAAGCTCCGTTAACGGCCTGTCTGCGGTTAATGTTCGCCCAGACTCTTTTAACAATCACGCGTTGACTTGGCAGTGATTCGTGGAGTGTTGTCGAGACCGAATAGGTACGACGAGGACTCCTTGGCAATAACCACTGTTCAAGACCTGATTGTTAATTACACGCCGCCCGGTTTGTGGCTAAATGCTCAGGTAATGATCCAGTCGTTGGTTTGGTTTCCGAGATTGTATGTCCACTGATCTTTCTGATTGCCGTTCTTCTGCAGCACGACGCATTCTTCACTCAGCACAACTTGAGCATGAGGAGCTTCGTGCTCTCTGTGATGCAAACCACTCTAGTCGACTACATCTCTTCGCCCGAGGTGAATTTTCTGAAGAGCATTGCCTCCCGAGTTACCTCGAAGACGAAATTAATCTTCAGATTCATGGGACAAGGCGATCTCGAGCCCTCGACAAACCACACCTACGGCTCTTTCCTTAAGAACTTTACCTCTGTCAAGGCATTTGCTTCTGGAATACTTGTCCCTAAGAGTTATATCTGGCCTGTCGATTCCGGCAACTACCTGCTGCCTTATACGACCCTTGTCAGCGATGCTCACAAAGCAGGACTCCTAGTCTTTGCGGGAGATTTCGCTAATGATGTCCCATTTAGCTACAATTACAGTTATGACCCCGTGGCTGAGACCCTTTCCTATGTCGACAATGGTGCATTCTCAGTCGATGGAGTGCTCACCGATTTCCCAATAACTCCGTCGGAAGCGATAGGTGTGTGTGTTAATCCCCCCCAGTTACTAGGAGCATTACAGACATCATCTTGATGCTAAACCCTGTTTTTATTCCTGCAGGGTGTTTTGCTCATGTGGGCAAGAACAGCACTGCCAAAGGTATGCATATCTGTCGTCTGCGTTTACTGCACAGCCCTCCCTGATGGGAATCCACATCTACTATTTTGGTTTCTTTGACTTCACGTAGGAATTCTTTGTTCTTATACAGCGAACTTCTTGGTCATCTCATACAATGGGGCGAGCGGAGATTATCCTGGATGTACGGATGTTGCATATACCAATGCTATCTCGGATGGTGCTGACATTATTGACTGTAATGTTCAAATGTCAATGGATGGAACACCGTTCTGCTTGAGCACCATCAATCTGATCGACACCAGCCTGGCTGCTCAGTCGAGCTTTAGCAATCATACGACGACGATCCCTGAGATTCAATCCGAGAGCGGAATATTCTCTTTTAGCCTTTTATGGAGCGACATCCAGACGCTGACACGTAAGAACCAATCCAAGAAGAAATGTTGATACTGTTCCACTGTTTCCTATTTTGTGCCTATTTTGCAAGCTTGAGACTTCAAAATTTATTGATTGGATCTACCTCCATTTCCTTGCAGCATCAATTTCCAATCCGTATTCTTACTACCAGCTGTTTAGAAATCCGAGGAACAAGAATGCTGGGAAATTCCTGTCGTTGTCAGATTTTCTGAGCTTGGCATGGAACTCTTCTGTATCAGGAGTCTTGATCAATATCGAGGTAAGATAGTCTGTCCCTGAGTTGAGTTCTGGAGGTCCTTTGTAGGCATCTCTGTGGTTTTTTCCTTTTCACTCTGTAAACTCTTCCATTTCCAGAATGCCGCGTACCTTGCCCAGAACCAGGGACTAGACATCACAGATGCGGTCCTCAATGCCCTGAATAAATCCAGTTATAGTAACCAGACGCTGAAGAAGGTCTTGATCAAGTCCACCAACAGCTCCGTCCTTACGAAGATAAAAGGGACCTCGAATTACGAACTCGTGTACGAGGTTGATGAAAATATCCGAGATGCCATGAACTCCACCATACAGGACATCAAGAGCTTTGCACACTCGGTCGTCGTCACGAAGGAATCAATTTACCCGCAGTCCTCGTCTTTTCTCATCGGAATGACAAACATCGTAACAAGGCTCCAGGAATTCAACCTCTCTGTCTATGCACAAGTTCTGGAGAATGAGTTTGTTTCGCAAGCTTACGATTATTTCTCAGATGCCACTGTGCAGCTGAACTCCTTTGTCATGGGAGCTGGTGTCGATGGAATTATAACCGACTTCCCAAAGACGGCTGCTGCATACAAAAGTGAGTTGCGCTTACATATTGCCCTTTGTTCACTTCTGTATTTCTTCCAGCCCTGCTAGGAGTTAATTTTCTCCTTTGGCAAATTTGTGATCTCATCATGGATATCTCCAATGCAGGGAACATATGCTTAGGCTTGGGCAAAAATACTCCCAATTACATGTCCCCTGTTCCTCCTGGCGGCCTTGTGTCTCTCATCATTGCAACTCCCATGTTGCCGCCTGCTGAGGCTCCAGAACCAATTCTGACAGATGCCGATGTCTCTGAGCCACCACTGCCACCCGTGTCCGCGAGACCTCCCACTCCAAGCCCGCCCAGTGCATCTTCTCCGCCACCTGTCAACAGCAAGAACGGGCAAACCAGAGCCGCTGCACAACTGCTCGTTTCTAGTGTGGTCGGTTTCCTTGCAATTTTGCTGCTGCTTTGAGAAACGGTAGGTATCCTGCAATCCGTCTATTAACAGAGGCAGCATCTTCTTCTAAGTTGCATGGGCGTATTCTTCTTCCTCATGGTCCCGGCTATACATTCGTCTTTCTCATATGTACTGATTCCATTCTTTTCCTCCGTGTAATTACCATTGCCACGAACCACATAAACCATAACTTGACATATGAGCCGACTCCGTGCCATACTTCGACCTTGTTACTTTCTCGTAATAAAAATTACATTTTGATGATCCAGTACCCAGTTTTTCATGACGAAATCATCCTACGAACCAGCTAGCCAATCAAACTAGCATTCCACGGCGAACTTCAGACAGTGCAACTAGTAACTAAACACGATAAAAGCCACGGAGTTGCAGATAAAGCCCGGCCAGGCAATTACGGAGAGCTCTCACTCTTTCTTCCCCTGTCCCAGAGCGGCATCACCATACTTCTTCCTCAAGCGCTCCCTGACGAACTCATTCCGAGCCCTTATTCGTTCCTGCTGAGGTCCAATGTTGACATACCACAGATGCAAACCGTACCAGAAAGTCGCTGCTCCGGCGAGAAAAAACCCGACAGTCCCTGCCATCTTCTTGGGAGTGGACGGGAAGCACGTAACCATCCTTCCCAGCTTTGTAAAACTAATCAACCCTAGCAAAACATCAGATCGCCAAAATTCAACGTAAGCATCCTCAAGAGGAGCTAACAATTAACGCATTTCGTCGAACGCCTGGAAGGCATCACCATCCGGGAATTAAACTAGATCCGCCAGAAACAACAGCCATTTAATCCAGCAATAATCTTATCTACCCAAAAAAAAACATTAAAGAACGAAGAGAAGATCACCGGTTGGCTGTGATAGAAGGAAAAGGCTCAGATTTCCCGGAACGCCGTCTGATTGGTTCTTTCGAGAAACTTGGAAAAAGAACTGCAATAAGAAGTGTTACGTTCGACTCTTCTGCCTTAATATTTTCATGTACAAGATTCCTCTGTACATCCAGTTTCTCAGTATCATGTCAAATGTCAGCTCATCTAACCTTAAAACTATGTTGTAAGCCAGCCGTTTAAACCTTCCCTCTCATAACGCCCTGTGTGTCGTCGTGCCCGGAAAGAAGCTGCCTTTCCGAGCCTAGCGAGACGGAGACAACGCGCAGTGAACCACGTTGAAACCTTATTCGTGTCTGTCTCCTTTGGGAATTTCAAAGTCATATAGACGAGATAGTTTGAACCCGTCAGCATCCGAGGTTCTCAATGATGCCCTTGAGCTTATTGATGACCTCGCCCGGGTTCGCAAATGACCCTTCAAGATTCATGGCGTGGTACTCCAAGCCCCTCCACCATGAGATCAGTGCATAATGAGGGTGCCAGAAATTGCTACCTACCATCTCCAAGATCACGGCATTAGATGTCGCCGAGATGATATGGGTTAGCCCCGCCCCACGCGCGGAAATGATCATCGAAGCGTCTTGTACGGCCCTGACCTGATCTTTCATCGGCGTGTGCGAGAGAAGTCCGTCCACGAGAGTTACCTTGCAACCCTTGTAGCTCGACGCCCAACTTTTGAGGGAATCGAATAGGTGTTGCTCGTTGCTCAGCCTCGATTCGAGTTTGCCCACGTGATGAGGATGCGCTCGATAATCCCCCTACGGCTGAAGAGCACGTTATGGGCAGATAAGGGTCTTTCGACCAGATGCTCGTATATTGGAAGCCCAAATGATGCTCTTATCATTTCACCGAACTCGGAAAGTCTGGTAGTTATTTTATCGTCTGGATTTCTCCATTGATCCTTTATGGACACTCCTTCACAGTGTATTTTCCTAGAGAGGCCTTTGAAGATGGCGGTCTCATAAGCATCGGAAACAGACAGTGCCAGTGAAGTTCTTCGCGTATGTCACGCTGGAGAACATGGCTTTCCACGTTTCTTCCAAGGGCGACTGAGAACTCTCGCAGAAAAAGTACTTATGGTCATCGGAGATTGAAATCAAAGAAGAACTCTCGGAACATGACAACAAGGTCATGAGTTGTTTCAATCATTACCGAGCGGTGACCATCCACAAATATCAGAGTGGGCCGATAAGGCAATCCTGCAACTCGGGCAGCAGCATACGAACTATACAACGAACCGGTCCACGTGCTGGTGAGTCCAGCACACAAGAAGAAACACGCCGAGTTATATACACTGAACCGGACTTTAGTTTCTTTTCGATATAAAATTGGGTTTGCCCCTTTTTTATGGCAACCCTTTTCACCCAAGCCCACGTACGTGACCCATTAAGCCGGCGTTGGAATTGGGTTTGCCCTTTTTCTATGGCAACCCTTTTCACCCAAGCTCACATACGGACCCATTAAGCTGGCGTCGGACGCCGTTTTTTGTTATACCGTACCACACGAGCGAGGAAGTCTCATCATCAATTTTTACTGAACTTAACCGGACTCTAATATTATGTTAAAATATCGGACCAGTCCACGTGCTGAGCTCAATACACAAATTTAACAGAATTCTACTATAAAATTAATTAACCGGAGAGGAAGTAGCCCTATCCGTACTGGACCGAACTCTTTGTTTCTTCCCGAAATTAAGTTTGCCCTTTTTGGTGGAACCTTTTCATCGGATCACATTGCAATTCGCCCTTCGATACCACAGTAAGGTTCCCGATCAACTCCAGCATTGTGTGCCTCTCCACGCCGTTATCCGGCAAGAACCTCTCCAGGCACTTGTGGCAGGTGTTCCTGAGGGTAACCATGTAATTGGTGCTGATGTGCATCAGGAGGATAATCTTGAGGAAGATTTTGGGTGTCGGTTGGATAAGGCTCGTGGCAGTATGACGTAGGATAACTGGCAGTTACCGGTTTCGGGACAGAATAGGAGGGTGGTTGAAAGGCCTGAGGAGGATAATTAGAAGAGGTATGAGAACTGGGAGATTGTGAGATGTCGGCTGAATATTGCCTGTCTATTTTCTGGGTTGGGGATGGCAAGTCAATTTCTGGTCCGGGATGAATGGATCCGGCTTCACTAGGATCGACTCCCTGCAAAAACAGGGAAAGAAATGAGTAGTGGAGACATTATCTGGATACCAACAGAAATCTATATATAAGAAAAAATATAAGCAGAGAAGGAACTTGTGAACATGCTCTTCTGGGTTTTTTCTTTGGCAAATGGACAAGTCAACAGTCATCTTCAAAAAAACAGATCATATAGCTCCAATCAAAATGAAAAAAAAAGTAGAAAGTACCCCAGTTCCAGCAATCAGGATGAATAGGCATAAATATGCTGAAAAATGACTAAACCCAATTAGAAGAAAATCTTACATATGAAGCATTTTGTGAAGTAGATGGGAGAAAGAGATCTTCATCATCAAGTGGTGGTCCAGGTGTGGGTTTCCGCCCTTCTTTCAATGCTTTTCTTATATCAACAGCCTTCCACGCAGCATATTTCCTTTTCTGTTCAAGCTGTCGCCAAAGAAGTCACAATCTTAAAGAAGCTGCAAAAATGCAAGTACATCCCATGAAGCAAAAGAGGGAATAACTGAACATGCTCGCCACAGTTGGACCACTTACATCGGGCTGAACAGGACCAAATTGATTAAGGACTTCAAAAAAGATGCTCGCTGCATAGAACGTCTTGGCAGTGTTCCTGCATTACGGCCAAATAGAATCCTCGTGTAAACAGAACTACCATATACACATATCACTCTAAAAGTCATTGTGGACACCAATGTTCCACATAATGCACACTCAACAGAGTTGTTCTAAAAACATCAAAAATTCACTTGCCAAAAGAAATGATCAATAACACAATCATCAATTATTGGAATAATTACATGAAGCACAATAAATTATATGCCTTCTTTGCTCATTCAATCTTCAATTCTGTATAGCTTCTGGTTTTGAATGAAACCCATTATCCACAGCAAATTTCACATATAAAAGAAAATCAGAGAACGCAATTTTGGTAAAGGCAATTGATGTATGCCAAAGGACACAGATGCAGCAGACAAAATTGGTAACTTCCAATCTAGCTTCAAAGGTAAGAAATTCATCGTACAAATCAGCACGCCCAGCACGATCTTGTTTGTCTGCTTTACCAAACAGATTCAACGCAAAACCCTCCAAGTACAGGTTGTCTTCAGGTCCAAGGTCAAGTGACTTTTTGTCCAGTCAATGAGAAAAAAAACCACGAATCGCCTCGATTAAAAGATGATTAAAAAACACAGAATCTGGGCATCTAGCAAACAGTGAACCGCCCAATTTTGCTTGAAACTTCAGGCATATTCAATCAGTTACTCAAACTTGAACTGCAAGTCCGCCTTATCGTACGTAATCCTTTCTACCTTTCAGGCTGACAGAAGAACGAGTACAGCACAAGATTGGATTTTCTAACCATTCCATTTGCTCTTTTCCTCCCTCTCTCTCTCACTGCAGGATTCCTTGGACCAGCAGGTGGATTCGACGGATGCACGTATGCAGGTAATTTTCCTGAAACCGAACTTGCCCGTTCCCATGAAATCTTCCTGTTCGCCTTGTTTTTTGATGAAATTGCTTCTCCCATCCTTGACATTTTTCTCCTCTCTTTCTTTCCTCCATAACCAGCGAGTACGGAAGAACCTGGCTGTAATGACTCAAAAGTTTTAGTAATAATGAATATATCAATGCTTTACAAAGAATTTCAGTGTTGAGAGCGACGGACGTAGGTGTGAGAGCGCCCGATGCCTTATTCACATATCAAACATCCGTGATGACAGGGGAGAGGGAGGTTTAGTTGGTTGTCTTATACCTATTTTGATTAAATTGATTTTTTTTATTAACCCATGAGAGGAGCCTGAACCTCCGACCCCTTCATTTCCGCCACTCATAAGAGAGTTACATATTTGACTAAGAATAAACGAGGACCCTTGGATTATTTTGTCTCCACTTGAATAGCTTCCTCAAGAAGCCATATTAGGGTATTGATCAAGAGATGAGAGGCATCATTACGGGAAGGGGGGGACATTTCTTCCTTGTCTTGAAAAGCACACCCACCTTTCCTCTCCTTTTTGCATCTGGCAGAAGAAGGGAATAAAAATAACGTGAAGGAGCGAAGCTAACGGAGTTGGGCGAAGGAACCGAAGACGGCAACCCAAGCTCGTTTGCCGCGAGGTGAAGTCTTAGGAAGAAGGAAGGAACCTCGAGGAAGGGATGCGTTAAAGCCTACCCGGAGCGAAATTGTACGGAGACGGCGAGAACTTGAAGTGTTTTGCGAAGAAAGTGGAACGAGGTATGCTCCTATCTTACTCTTCTCTTTATGTGCATGACCACCAAGATTGTTGGTTTCTTCTCCATATTGGCATATACGAGAATGGCAGTTCGGTAATGGTGATGAGAAACTGACTCTTAGATTGACTGGGAGAAGTACCTCAAGGCTAAGTGCGTGTGCGTCACTCATAGGTTACGGAGGTCTCTGCCTTGGAGTAGGTGGCGAGTATCCCGTTCCCTTGGTTGGAGAAGGATGGATGAGATTCCTCGGTATTTTGGAGAACCAACCGGAGCTGGATTAAAGAGCGACACTCTCGCGGTTGAGCGGAGGGAATCTCGGTTATGGTCCAAAATGATGAAAGGTTGAATGGGATACTGATGTTGAAATGTGAATGGGAATGGATGAAAAATAAAATTGAGAACGTTGTGCCTCGGAAAGGAAAGGAAAAAGGATGACTTGAGGCAAAACAAAAACCTCTATAATGGGGCGTGACGAATTAACAAAAATTGGTCAATTGGAAATTTAGAGCTCGCGGGGTAATGCGAGGTATTGGACTGGCTTGTCGTACCGAGTGGAGCAGGGGTATGGAATTGATCATGTTCCCCGCAATGCTCTATTTTAAGACCTTAAAGACGAGTTAAAATTGCTTGGAATGAGGGCCAGAAAATTTCGATGAAACGGGGTTGTGATTGAATTACGGGTGGACTTAGTTCCCATAGATGCGTACGGATGTTAACAAGACAAAAAGAGTCTTGGAAAGCATTTATAGGCTGAAAGAAATATGAAAGACCTTTGATGAATGTAAGTGGAGGAAGATGTGCTCTCCACATCTACGGGGGAATCGTTGGATCTACAAGGGAATCGTTGGATTACTAATTGAATAAAGTATAGAATTTTAGAAAAGAATAAAGTTAAGCACAATTAAGTTTGTCCAACATGACTAATTAAATTTGTCTTATGATGCTTTACAGGATAAAAAAAAAAGAAATCTCCTACTTAAATATTTATAGTATTCTTGTATGACAGTGATGTAATCAAAAGAACTTCGGGGGACTTCTTGTATGACAGTGATGTAATCAAAAGAACTTCAGGGGACCTTATGTTGACTTACTAAAAATAAGAATATTCGACTACTTTCTTAATTATTGAAACCTCAAGACCTTTCACTGGCCGTCCTCCACAAGCATAGGAAGAGCAGCTGCACCTGCACCTGCATGCTTCTAGCAGTCCCGACAATCGTTATCCTGGCGGCAATTGTTTATCTTCTGATCAAGTTTCTGTAAGACCAAACCACGTATCTACAAGCATGTTAATATTAGTAATACAGCCAATTGTCGGCTGAGCGATTGGAGATGTCCGAATCTCGATCTCACCATTTCGACGGTCATCCACAGGCACCATATCATTGAATGCATTGTTGACAAACACATGGAAACGTAATGGGAATGTCCAAAACAACATGATCTAGAAAGGCAAAAGAAAGCACATGGCTGCTGGCCCAAATCCTGTTGAACCATTCTATTGATTTTCCCTGTTTGTTTCCCATAATGACCGTCAAATGATGCGATGAATCTTCCCTAAAACAAGCCACAACCTACGATACGACTACTAGTAGTATTTATTATTGTTTTAAAGATGGAGACGAGATAGTTACGGCAATCCCCCACCCCGGAAGACATCCAATCAAATTAAATCAAATGACGAGGCACCCCAATCCAATTTACAGCCAATTTTGAAAAAGATTATTTCTGGTTTTGGAGACCATGATTTCCATTTCATTTTTATTTTTTATCTGGTGGAGGAGTTGACGCTCTAAACAGGCAGTAAAACAAAATAACACGACACGACGACAATTTCTTATTAAAAAAAAATCGAACGAGACAAAGTCAAAAAAATCATCATCGGACCTGGGCAAAATAAAATCGCCGGAGCCAGTTGGTTCCCCCCTGCCGACCGGCACGCTGACCAACTCCCTTCCAGACACTTTTTTTCTTCGTGTAACAAAAAACCATTTCCGCTGTTTTTTTAAGGAAAGGGAATGCAGACATAAACAACCCCTCCCCCACACCCAGAAGAGGAACTACCATCTTCTTTGCTTTCCGCGTCGACTTACGACCGCCGGCAATGCGCTGCCAACGAGCCGCCGTCCTCCTGGCGGCACTGCTCGCTGCCTCCTTAGTATCAACCCGAGTAGTAGTCTCTGCTCAAGGATCCACCAACCGCTCTTCTCCTTGGCTGACTCTCACCGGTAGGCCACCTCCACCACCCCATCTTCCTTCAAACGAAAATTTCGCTTCCGTTTCGCGCTCCCTCGTCTCTCCCGTCGCCGTTCTTACGCGGGTTTCCTCGAGATCCGAGGCTAGTTCCCTTGATTTTGTTTGCTCGCCCGAGTTCGGGTTCGGACAGCTCGTATGCGGACTTCGTTTGTTTCCGTAACCTTTCTGATCCCGAATCGTGACGGTGTTTCCTGCGTTCAGGGAATGCCCCCTTGGTCGTTGCACGAGGAGGGGTTTCGGGGGTTTTCCCGGATTCGAGCTCGCTCGCATACGGGGCCGTCACTGCTATCAGCGTCCCCGACGTCGTTTTTTGGTGTGACGTCCAGTTAACCAAGGATTGGGTCGGCATCTGCGCGCCTCACGTCAACTTGGACAACAGCACGGACATTGCCAATGTCTACAAGAATAGGAGCAACAGTTACGTCGTCAACGGTGCCGCCCTTCAAGGATGGTTCTCGATTGACTTCACCATGAGAGAATTGGGAAATGTTAAGCGTAAGCTCCGTTAACGGCCTCCTGTCTGCGGTTCACGTTCGCCTCGACTCTTTTAACAATCACGCGTTGACTTGGCAGTGATTCGTGGAGTGTTGTCGAGAACGAATAGGTACGACGAGAACTCCTTGGCAATAACCACTGTTCAAGACCTGATTGTTAATTACACGCTGCCCGGTTTGTGGCTAAATGCTCAGGTAATGATCCAGTCGTTGGTTTGGTTTCCGAGATTGTATGTCGACTGATCTTTCTGATTGCCGTTCTTCTGCAGCACGACGCATTCTTCACTCAGCACAACTTGAACATGAGGAGCTTCGTGCTCTCTGTGATGCAAACCACTCTAGTCGACTACATCTCTTCGCCCGAGGTGAATTTTCTAAAGAGCATTGCCTCCCGAGTTACCTCGAAGACGAAATTAATCTTCAGATTCATGGGACAAGGCGATCTCGAGCCCTCGACAAACCACACCTATGGCTCTTTCCTTAAGAACCTTACCTCTGTCAAGGCATTTGCTTCTGGAATACTCGTCCCTAAGAGTTATATCTGGCCTGTCGATTCCGGCAACTACCTGCGGCCTTATACGACCCTTGTCAGTGATGCTCACAAAGCAGGACTCCTAGTCTTTGCGGGAGATTTCGCTAATGATGTCCCATTTAGCTACAATTACAGTTATGACCCCGTGGCTGAGACTCTTTCCTATGTCGACAATGGTGCATTCTCAGTCGATGGTGTGCTCACCGATTTCCCAATAACTCCGTCGGAAGCGATAGGTGTGTGTGCGTTAATCCCCCCCAGTTACTAGGAGCATTACAGACATCATCTTGATGCTAAACCCTGTTTTTGTTCCTGCAGGGTGTTTTGCTCATGTGGGCAAGAACAGCACTGCCCAAGGTATGCGTATCTGTCGTCTGCCTTTACCGCACAGCCCTCCCTGACGGGAATCCACATCTACTATTTTGTTTTCTTTGACTTCACGTAGGAATTCTTTGTTCTTATACAGCGAACTTCTTGGTCATCTCATACAATGGGGCGAGCGGAGATTATCCTGGATGTACGGATGTTGCATATACCAATGCTATCTCGGATGGTGCTGACATTATTGACTGTAATGTTCAAATGTCAATGGATGGAACACCGTTCTGCTTGAGCACCATCAATCTGATCGACACCAGCCTGGCTGCTCAGTTGAGCTTTAGCAATCTTACGACGAAGATCCCAGAGATTCAATCCGACCGCGGAATATTCTCTTTTAGCCTTTTATGGAGCGATATCCAGACGCTGCCACGTAAGAACCAATCCAAGAAGAAATGTTGATGGTGTTCGACTGTTTCCTATTTTGTGCCTATTTTGCATGTTTGAGACTTTAAAATTTATTGATTGGATCTACCTACGTTTCCTTGCAGCATCAATTTCCAATCCGTATTCTTACTACCAGCTGTTTAGAAATCCGAAGAACAAGAATGCTGGGAAATTCCTGTCGTTGTCGGATTTTCTGAGCTTGGCATGGAACTCTTCTGTATCAGGAGTCTTGATCAATATCGAGGTAAGATAGTCTGTCCCTGAGTTGAGTTCTGCTGGTCCTCTGTAGGCATCTCTGTGGTTTTTTTCTTTTCACTCTGTAAACTCTTCCATTTCCAGAATGCCGTGTACCTTGCCCAGAACCAGGGACTAGACATCACAGATGCGGTCCTCAATACCCTGAATAAATCCAGTTATAGTAACCAGACACTGAAGAAGGTCATGATCAAGTCCACCAACAGCTCCGTCCTTACGAAGATAAAAGGGACCTCGAATTACGAACTCGTGTACGAGGTTGATGAAAATATCCGAGATGCCATGAACTCCACCATACAGGACATCAAGAGCTTTGCACACTCGGTCGTCGTCACGAAGGAATCAATTTACCCGCAGTCCGCGTCTTTTCTCATCGGAATGACAAACATCGTAACAAGGCTCCAGGAATTCAACCTCTCTGTCTATGCACAAGTTCTGGAGAATGAGTTTGTTTCGCAAGCTTACGATTATTACGCAGATGCCACTGTGCAGCTGAACTCCTTTGTCATGGGAGCTGGTGTCGATGGAATTATAACCGACTTCCCAAAGACGGCTGCTGCATACAAAAGTGAGTTGTGTTTACATATTGCCCTTTGTTCTCTTCTGTATTTCTTCCAGCCCTGCTAGGAGTTAATTTTCTCCTTTGGCAAATTTGTGATCTCATCATGGATATCTCCAATGCAGGGAACAAATGCTTAGGCTTGGGCAAAAATACTCCCAATTACATGTCCCCTGTTCCTCCTGGCGGCCTTGTGTCTCTCATCACGGCAACGCCCATGTTGCCGCCTGCTGAGGCTCCAGACCCAATTCTGACAGATGCCGATGTCTCTGAGCCACCACTGCCACCCGTCTCCGCGAGACCTCCGACTCCAAGCCCGCCCAGTGCATCTTCTCCGCCACCTGTCAAAAGCAAGAACGGGCAAACCAGAGCCGCTGCACACCTGCTCGTTTCTAGTGTGGTCGGTTTCCTTGCAACTTTGCTTCTGCATTGAGAAACGGTAGGTATCCTGCAATCCGTCTATTAACAAAGGCAGCATCTTCTTCTAAGTTGCATAGGCGTGTTCATCTTCCTCATGGTCCCGGCTATACATTCGTCTTTCTCATATGTACCGATTCCATTCTTTTCCTCCGTGTAATTACCATCGCCACGAACCACATAAACCATAACTTGACAGATGAGCCGACTCCGTGCCATACTTCGACCTTGTTACTTTCTCGTAATAAAAATTACATTTTGATGATCCAGTAACCCAGTCTTTCATGACGAAATCATCCTACGAACCAGCTAGCCAATCAAACTAGCATTCCACGGCGAACTTCAGACAGTGCAACTAGTAACTAAACACGATAAAAGCCACGGAGTTGCAGATAAAGCCCGGCCAGGCAATTACGGAGAGCTATCACTCTTTCTTCCCCTGTCCCAGAGCGGCATCACCATACTTCTTCCTCAAGCGCTCCCTGACGAACTCATTCCGAGCCCTTATTCGTTCCTGCTGAGGTCCAATGTTGACATACCACAGATGCAAACCGTACCAGAAAGTCGCTGCTCCGGCGAGAAAAAACCCGACAGTCCCTGCCATCTTCTTGGGAGTGGACGGGAAGCACGTAACCATCCTTCCCAGCGTTGTAAAACGAATCAACCCTAGCAAAACATCAGATCGCCAAAATTCAACGTAAGCATCCTCAACAGGAGCTAACAATTAACGCATTTCGTCGAACGCCTGGAAGGCATCACCATCCGGGAATTAACCTAATTCCGCCAGAAACAACAGCCATCTAATCCAGCAATAATCTTATCTACCAAAAAAAAAAACATTAAAGAACGAAGAGAAGATCACCGGTTGGCTGTGATAGAAGGAAAAGACTCAGATTTCCTGGAATGCCGTCTGATTGGTTCTTTCGAGAAACTTGGAAAAAGAACTGCAATAAGAAGTGTTACGTTGGACTCTTTTGCCTTAATATTTTCATGTACAAGATTCCTCTGTACATCCAGTTTCTCAGTATCATGTCAAATGGCAGCTCATCTAACCTTAAAACTATGTTGTAAGCCAGCCGTTTAAACCTTCCCTCTCATAACGCCCTGTGTGTCGTCGTGCCCCGAAAGAAGCTGCCTTTCCGAGCCTAGCGAGACGTAGACAACGCGCAGTGAACCACGTTGAAACCTTATTCGGGTCTGTCTCCTTTGGGAATTTCAAAGTCATATAGACGAGATAGTTTTAACCCGTCAGGATCCGAGGTTCTCGATGATGCTCTTGAGCTTATTGATGACCTCGCCCGGGTTCGCAAATGACCCTTCAAGATTCATGGCGAGGTACTCCTAGCCCCTCCACCATGAGATCAGTGCATAATGAGGGTGCCAGAAATTGCTACCTACCATCTCCAAGATCACGGCATTAGATGTCGCCGAGATGATATGGGTTAGCCCCGCCCCATGCGTGAAGATGATCACCGAAGCGTCTTGTATGGCCCTGACCAGATCTTTCATCGGCATGTGCGCGAAAAGTCCGTCCACGAGAGTTACCTCGCAACCCTTGTAGCTCGACGCCCAACTTTTGAGGGAATCGAATAGGGGTTGCTCGTTGCTCAGCCTCGATTCGAGTTTGCCCACGTGACGAGGATGCGCTCAATAATCCTCCCTACGGATGAAGAGCACGTTATGGGCAGATAAGGGTCTTTCGACCAGATGCTCGTCTATCGGAAGCCCAAATGATGCTCTTATCATTTCACCGAACTCGGAAAGTCTGGTCGTTATTTTATCGTCTGGATTTCTCCATTGATCCTTTATGGACACTCCTTCACAGTGTATTTTCCTAGAGAGGCCTTTGGCTTTCCACGTTTCTTCCAAGGGCGACTGAGAACTCTCGCAGAAAAAATACTTATGGTCATCGGAGATTGCAATCAAAGAAGAACTCTCGGAACATGACAACAAGGTCATGAGTTGTTTCAATCATTACCGAGCGGTGACCATACGAACTATACAACGAACCGGTTCACGTGCTGAGTCCAGCGCATAAGAAGAAACACCGCTAAATTATATATACTTGAATCTTCCTTTTCGATATGGAATTTGGTTTATCCTTTTTTATGATAATTCTTTTCAACACGTCTTCTCACGAACGAAGATGTTTCATCGTTAATTTTTACTGGACTTATCTGAATTCTAATATCATGTTAAAATATCGAACCGACTCGAGTACCGAATTCAATTTAATAAAATTCCTCTCTAAAATTAATTAGTCTGTTTCTTTCCGAAATTAAGTTTGCCCTTTTTGGTGGAACCTTTTCAACAGATCACATTGCAATTCGCCCTTAGATACCACAGTCAGGTTCCCGATCAACTCCACGCCGTTATCCGGCAAGAACCTCTCCAGGTCCTCATCCCCGACAACCTCCCTCCTCCTCCACCCGCTCCCCCACTTCCTCCCTGCGAACCAAACCCCACCGTCCCCTCGACCTCGAAAGTCCCCTCCTCGAAAACGGGCAGCTCCTCTTCCTCCTTCCTCCCCAAGACCTCTCCAACCTCTCCCCTCCCCTGGCCATACGAATCCTTCCACACTCGCCATCCTCACCCTCCCACCCTTGCAGACGGAGCTCCCGAGCACCACATTGTGATAGCAACGGAACCATCCCCTATCGCCGCCCCTGCGGAGGAAGTCGACCCGATGGGTGAACCCATTACCGAAGAAGGACTCGCAGGATTCGGGGTGTCTCGGCTGCGGTTAGAGGACCAAGGAAGGAAGGACGGAAGGGAAGGCCAGGGCTTGAGGGAGGAGAGCTCGTTGCGATCGTCGTCGGAGTCATCGGGTGCAGGTAAAGATGACTGGGGAAGGAAGTAGAGGTAGATGGACAGGATGTTGAAGGCGAAGATGAGGAGGATCGACTTTTGAGGACAGATACAATTTGTCTGTTGGATTCAAAGCTTTGTCAAGTCCTTCGTTTCCAGTTGATGGTGACGAGAGATTCAATTGGGATTTGGACAAAATGGGACTCCGTCGTAGGTTTTTGTTTGGGATTGTGGAAGAGGGTTCCTTTCGACGACTATCTGAGAGGCCCATGAAGCTCTCGCTCTTGGGCTTCTTCTTCGACGCTCTGTCTCTGTTGTTCTGGCCTTCTTTCGGGCTTACTCCTTTCTCGCCGTCGTTCCTTCGGACAAACCCAAGAAGAAGAAGAAGAAGAAAAAGGGGAAGACCTGTGGAATCCGATTCCGTCGAATCGTTCTCGCCCCCCGGATTGGGTTCCAACGCCAACTGTCTCTATCCGTCAATTTGACGTCTCGTCTGCTGTTTCTTTGAGAAAAGCTCTTGCTTCTTCGGATCGTCTCCGGTTATGGGATCCTCTGTTTTCTGCTCCGTTGGATCCCGTTCGTGTCCCGACTTGGCCCGGCGCGAGCTACCGTGGCTTCCATCTTCTCGTCCTAGATGGACAAGCAGTCATGCCCGCGTGTCTCTATGGGAGAGTAGGCCGCGCCGAAAATCGATAACGTGCGGCCAACACGAGCCAACCGGTTTCAAGGAGAGAGCCAGCCCGAACGAGGTACACTCCCTGCTTGCTCTTTAACAGGAGCCAATGACGTTCTCTAACTCGTCGTCTTTATTGTCCGAAAGGTCAGGAAGGAAATAAACCGCTGCTACGAGCTAATTCGTCGGGTCGGCAGGGGGGTCGTATATCTCGGTTCCTCGAGGATGGGACCAGGTCACGATCATTACTCGAAAGTGTTCGATTTGAGTTTCCAGGCAAGTGGAAGGAACTCTAATGCAGCAACGAACACATTTCCTTGTTCTTGTTTATGGCCACCCTAGATCTATCTTACAAGATTGTTCTTTTATCTCACCAGGTGGCAAAACTTTTGAACTGCACAACTTGGTCGGGCGCTGGTCCTGGCCTAATGGATGCTGTGACAATGGGTGCATCAGATGCTGGGCTGCCGGTTGCCGGACTCAAGATTGGTAAAGAAGCCGGAGAGTGGACGGTCTCGAGTTTCCACCCCTACCTGCCTGCAGAATCCTATCTCACCTGCAGGTAGACACTGCTTGATTACCTTCTTGTCCGTATGAACTTCATCGTTGAAATGCCGATTAACGACCCGCAAATTGCTAGGTTCTTCTCTGCAAGGAAACATGGATTGGTGGATGCAGCGGTTAGGAACAGAGAGTCCGATAGGACTGCAGTTATTGCTCTCCCTGGTGGAATTGGCACTCTGGACGAAATGTTTGAGATCATGGCCCTGATTCAGTTAGAGAGGATCGGATCGACTCTCCCGGTTCCCTTCCTGTTGATGAACTACGACTCGTTCTACTCCAAGCTGCTGGACTTTCTGGATGATTGCGTGAACTGGGGAACGATTGCCGAAGGAGAAGTCGCATCCCTATGGAAGGTCTGCGACAATAATTCCGATGCCTTGACATTTTTGTCTGAGTTCTATAATCTCCCCCTGGATGAGGAAGTTGTTGTTAGACTTCAAAAAAGTCCCAAATAGGAAGTTGACAGGAGTGGAGTATTCCAAGTAAGCAAAATGCATCCACCACCCAACATTCTCTTCAAAGCTGCCAAAGCTGGCTTTTGCTTGTGGAAACCATCAATGATGAAAGCAAATGCTCCAATGATGAAACCATCAATGACCAAACCTAACAAGCCCGCGCGAAATCCCAACCTTCCAGCTTAATAGAAGAACCGCATGGAGCCCATGAAGGCTCCGGAGGGCTAGCGGGGACAGAGAGACCTCCTCCGACTGGACAGTGGGATTAGGGTCAGGTTATGGTTAGGGCCGATCGGCGGTGTTTGGAGATGTAGCCTACGCCATCTTCTTTAGGATCGTTCCGTTGCTGTGTCACTGAGTTTTCGGATTGACGTTTTTGACCCAATTTTATCATCAATCAATCAATTGGATAACAAATTCCCCATATAATCTGGAAAGAATATAATAATATGCCAAGAAGACAGACGCAAATCATGCAAGTGAGCGGCAACCCGAGAAGGGTCGTCTGATGCAAAAGTTCAAGGGCCCCGTTATTAGTAGTGATCTTGGTATATGGCTCCGAATTCTGCTCTCCAGGCCTGATCATCGTCGATGTGCGACACTGCCCTGTGACCGACCTCGGTATCCTCCTCCTCAGCATAGTATGTCTGCTGCAATGCAGATTGTGGTAGCTTGCTCTCTGCGAAGTACTGCTTCATAGTGGATATCTCTGCCTTGTGCTTCTTCTTCAGTTTCTCCACTTGCTTCCTCAGCTTCTCGTTGTCTTCCTGGACGGCCCCCAAGTTCTCCTGCCAACATAACAAATCAGTTTGCCTTGTGATGACGATCATCGTCTCGGATATTCACTTTTATTAGTAGTTAGTTTTTTACCTCAGCAGCGGAAGTGGCTTGCTCTGCCTCTCTCAGCCGGACAAGAAGTTCTCCGGCAGCGTGAACTGCTTCAGCCGTGTCCCTAAGTTGGGCCTTCAGTCTTTCGTTCTCCTTCCTCAGGCGTTTCCTCTCCCTTTCCCTCTCAACGCTCACAGCAGATAGCTCAGCTGCCAGCAACTTGGCAGAACGAGCGCCCTTACCCCTTCTGCCTGCCTTGGTGGCTGCCTTCTTTACTTCGGCTATCCATTCCACGATTGCCCTGTGCCTCTCGACCAAATCATTGTGTTTCTCCTGAAGTTCGGAGTAATGCTCAATCATCCTGGCGTGATTAAGAACAGATCGATGGACTACATCCTCTAGCTCCTCCGTGCAATTCTTCTCATTCCTTAGTTCCATCTCCAGCTTCTCAGCACGCTGGCGGTGGGTTTCGATGTCAATCCTCAGCTCATCAGTCAGGGAGATCCACTCGCTTTCCATTTCTAACCACCTCTCTCTTTCCCTCTCAAGTTCTTCCTCATTAGGGTGGGACAATCCCACGCAACTCTTCCGCAACTGCATGGACCTCGACAGCAGTGACATTCTCATTTTATCGGTGGACCTGTCGGGAATACCACCAGACTCATATGATTGCAGTTTGCCTCTCAGCATTTCGATTTCCCTAAGCAGTGCTTCCGTCTCGTTCATTTCAATAGATCTGTCTACGTCCTGGTTTTGTCGCTCCTCTCTGACTTCCTTGATCTCACATCTTTCCTCCACCAGGCTTTTCTCGGATTCGCCGATCTTTACAAGCTGCAGAACCTTCTCCTGTTCAGGACACATATTTTCTTCTTTCAATCCCTCATGAGGAATACAGGAGAATCTTCCAGTTTTTTCCATGGTTGAATGCTGCTCTAACTGTAAAAGCTCGAATTAGAACCCTCTCAGAAACATATAATCGAAAATTACATAGGAAAGGTGGGTCATCCACAAGAAATTACCTGTTCAATTTTCGCTGCTTGCTCCTGGCACAGGGTTTCGAGCTCCTTTATTCTCTTTAATGCTTCTGAATCATTTCCTTTTTCCTGATCATGGAAGAGGCAGCAAGAAGTCAGTGAGGGGAGTGTAGACTTTGCTTCCGAGTGTTCTAATGAGAACAACAAACACTATGAACTTACCTTTCCAGCTTCTGATGAAACAACCCAGGTCTTAAGGCTATCTTGGATCTTGTCAGAACCGATACTTGACCTTCTCCTTCGGCAGGAAGAGCAGACGAATGAGGCTAATCGTCCATCTATAGACTCTTTCTCTTCGGATGCCTTTTCCTTGTCAACCTCTGGACTGGGTTTCAACGCCAAGTGTTCAAAAGAAAAGGAAACAGTAGACTTGTTCAGCAATTTTTTCCGTTCATGAGATTCAATTATCTCCAATCCCCTTTGGAGGCTTGCTGCCAAGGACTCCACGGGTCCAGTGCTGGGCTGTAGAGATTGTCTAAGGGACTTTTTGACCCCGTCTGGTGTGACATTCTCTCCATCTGCAGCATTCTGTTCACTTGCAAGCAATCTAGATGAAACGGTTACACTCCTCGTAGGAGATCTTCCGAATTTGGGGGATTCCGTCAGAGTTGGTTCTTCAAGGATTTGAGAGCAACGGCTTGAGCCAATTGACAGTGATGTGTCCTGGCAACTGACAAACATTTCAGATGATGTCAGGCTTTCTTCTGGAGAAAGTTCATGGTGATCTTGAATACTGTTGCTCTCTTCAAGTTCAAAGTCCTCCCCACAGTTTGCGTACATCTCACTGGATTCAGTACCGCAACTTTCCGCGATAGAAGAACTGCGAACAAAGTTGTCTTTTCGAGACGAGTCGATGACTTTATCTTCAGAATCAGTCAATTCATCGAGCTGCTTGCACAATTCCTTCACATCATCTGCATCTAAATTTATCTCTTCCTCGACATCATGATCTGCATGAGGCAGCAGAAGAGACCTGTTGAGGCTCACTCTAAGGTAATTGAGGCTATCCCGTGCGTTTGGCCCAAAGAAATATCTACTGTTTCCAAGAGTATTATGTGCACTAGACTTTGCTTTGATGAGTTCCTCCTGCAACAGGAAATGAGTGAAAGACGGAAAGGATGTACGAGTCAAATGAAATGGAGGGTTGACCTTCCATACCTTTAGCTGGCGTATTTGATCGCTCAAACCATTGACATCATCCTCTGTTATCTCATTTACTACTGGCTCATTTTGCAAGTATTTCACCCGTTGTCCAAATCTGAGTGTGCTCAGTGTTTCACTTTCATTTCTGCATTCATAAAATGTTTAATGTTACAGAAAAGATATAAACACGAGCAAGAAACTGTCACCAAAGTCTGCTTATTACCTTGTGTCAGCAGACACGGCACATACGACCACAAGTTTAGCATTGCCACCAAATGATTCCTGCAACAGATGTGTTAAGCTAGAACCTTCATACGATACCTCACCATCTCCGGATTGTCTTCTTTTCACTAAACCATTGACCAAGGATCTGAAATATAACACAGGAATTGATGAGTCCTTGAAAGCCCTGAGACCTAAACCCTAAATCAAAGAGCATCTTGCAGCAAGGAGTTGAGATATGTATGAGCATAATTCCGGAGACTTGCCCAAGATGGGAGAGAGATTTCTTAACACTTTTTGCTTCTCTGAGACATGGTTTGCCAGCATCTTCAATTTTGTTTCTATCCAGTCCAGCAAGATCAACGAGGCTGATTCTACTAGTTCTCGTGCTACTGAAGCATTTGGATGTTGATCCCTGCAAAACTTTAACAGCTTAACGGGGCATTCCCACAACGCAAAATTGGAAACATAATACTGTAGCTTGTCTCCAATGCAATTCAAATAGAAAGTTGCACTTTATACCTTCCTCCAGGATTCGATGATACAAGTGAAAATAATATGTGACCTAGAGCTCCTAGAGTTTACACTCGTTGCGCCCACTTTTCTATTGGAAAGACCCTGAAACAGATTTAAGCAAAGAACATCAGTGAGCCTATAGATTTGAGGACTACAGAATTTTGCAATATGATATCAAAGAGTTGAATCTTATAGTCACGCTTTATCGCACCTTGATCAACATCTGAGCAACTTCGTCATAGCCACTAACATATTCCTCAGTGAGGTTCTCAACATACAATCCATTCTTTTGGTCATCCCTTATCTGGCAAAACAAAAGAATTTATCATATCTAATTTTTCAGGAGCCACGCCACATCAGATAAGAGGTCGTGAAGAATCTGACAATTTTCTTACTTGAAGATTTCTTTGAGTCGGATCAAGCAGGTCACCAATTTGGTCATTGTGGATCTGCAATGTGCATTAATTATTTCGGGGAACTCCCAGCATGTTCGGTATTTCTGTTTTACAGTATTCAAACAACACGTACCTCGAGAAAAGAACAACGGCACTGATAATTGGTGTCTTTCCCTTCGCACTTCTCTTGCTCCTATCATGAGGGGGAAAACTACGTGAAGGAAGAAGCTTAAGCACTTAGCACTCGAACTTTAATGACAGAGAATGTTCAATACCAGCTCAATCTCAGAGAACAACATCTGGAAGATACGTGGAACAAGACCCTGCTGACTCTGGGATGATTCTTCTACCATAGAGCTGGGAGGACCCCACATGGTGTAAGTCTTTCCACTACCGCTCTGTCAAGTTGGCAACATGTAGAAAAGGTCACGTATTTTCCAGAATTGGAATGAATGCGGAGAAGGAGTTTCGAAATACAGTGGAGAACCTACCTGGCCATATGATAAGACAGTTGTGTTGTATCCAGTCATTGCATTCTTTACCAAAGGGACTCCGACCATTTGAAACACGTCTTCCTGATGGACAACACGTAGGACTAGTGTGAAAATCTACCAGTTAACAAAGCATACATGCTACATTCTCATCACGAACTTTCCTTATCATTTTTTGTCTTAATATAGAAATTTCCAGGCATATCAGTAAAAAAAGAAAGATCTGCAAACCTGCGTGGAATTTGAATCAAGAACTGAATCAAATGTGAATTCACGATCTCCAAAGAACATCGTATCAGACAACCCTTTGTTATCTCGTTTGACACCCCCATCATGACCACTTTCAGGCTTAATCCTCACAACCACCTATGAATAGCACACATTGATGCGTCATTGATTTCGTTACATCAGTACCAAAATACCATCAAAGAAGTGCGCACTAGACCTTACCTTCACTGCCGCGTCTGAAGGTTGCTCCAACGAGCATTGCTTCCGTGGAACACCATCTTCCTTCTGCCGAAATCGCCACAAATTACACAACAACATCAGCAAGCCCACAATTCAGTCAATACCACAAGGATGCAATATAATAGTACCTCTGTGATATCATCGCAGGGCACTTCCGGAGCAACGGATTCCACGAAACCGTTGGACCTCTCCTTCTCCAGCTTCGGATCCATGTACTCGATGTCAGAGATCGGGATGTTAGGATTAGGAGGGGGAGCATTCTCGGAGCTCGGCTGGTGGTTCTTGAGGATCGATTTCTGCTTGGTGGAAGTGGATCTGGCGAGGAAGTTGCGGATGGCCGAAGATGATAGCGCGGACTTGGTTGACTTCATCGCTACAGAGATCGAAGACCCCAAAGAAGAAGAAGAAGAAGATGAAAAATCAGAGAATGCGTTTGAATTTTCGCGTTTGATTTGAATTGTGGCGTGGGTGTGTGTGCGCGTGTGTGAGAGAGAGAGAGAGAGGGAATGAGTGAGTGAATTAATCGCGACGTTACGTTTATGAGCAGAGGGGGGAAGGAACCAGACGACCGTTAGAGTTCTGAAATGACGGTATAGTCCTCTATACCTCAAGCTCCATCGAATTTCATGATGGACTATTTTGCTTCTTAACCAGGGACATTTTTGTCGATTACAAAATTTCTCGAAAAACTAGCCGTTGGCAGTGGAGCCAATGCTATCGACGGCCGTTTGACTTGTGATTCCCGTCGACCGCTCTAAAATTATGATTCCGTAATTTCAGCAAAGCCCCCTCAATGTTCTCAAAATTACACTTTTATCCACTCTTATTTCAGTCCATTAGGATCCGTTTGGTTTTGTAGAAAAAAGAAAAGGAAAAGGGGAAAAAACCCGGCCAGAGAACATCCATTTTATTTCCCATCCTTTCCAAACACTCCCTTGGACAAAGTTATATATGTTACAGTCATACGTTGGGACAAAAGTTTGTATGATTTAAGTAAGCAATGTTGGTGAGCTTTGTCAGCAGACAGAAGGACACCATCCCCGGATGGGCATTTCTCCAGAAAGAAAGGAGGAAATTTATTACTCTTGCCAATTGAAATTAATGTTGACTTGGGGAGCAATTTATTTATTTTTTTTTTGGTTAAAATTAGGTAACGATCATTAAATGGGCACGTAGTTTCTCTGATTTCGACCCCATTAGATTTTTTATTTAACTGAGTCAGTGGGCTACAAGAAGAGTTGGGAAAATTTATTATTAATTAAATGACAGGAAATTATTATTAATTTATTATTTAACGATCATTAAATGGGCACGTAGTTTCTCTGATTTCGACCCCATTAGATTTTTTATTTAACTGAGTCAGTGGGCTACAAGAAGAGTTGGGAAAATTTATTATTAATTATATTAAACCGTAATCTAATTAATGGTGGTGGCAGGTGAAATAACAGAGAAGATAAGGATGAATGCGGTTGGGATAATGATGTTGACAATTACCCAAAAAGAAATGAAATCAATTCAAATATGGAAACGAATGAAAATCGCCTTTTTCTACTTTATTATTATTCTTTTAGTGGAAGACAAATCAGATTTCCGGAATATTGCAGATTTTATCATATAATATATAATATGATCAAAGAATAAAAACAATAAAGGAAAAAGAAAACATTGAAAATTTCCTCCTGGCCAATCCAAAGTAATTTCAAACTTCCAAAACGCGCTTGAAATTATAATCAAACTAAATTGCAATTTCCATCGCTATTTACAGTTGATACCCCACATGATCTGTACTGAAACTAACAAGTTATACCTAGTTTTCGTCGTCGTCTTCGAGCTCACGAAAGAAGTCGTCATTCAGTAGCTGGGACGCCGAGGGGCGGTCCCTCGGCTGACCCAGGCACTTCTCGATGAATGCCTTGACCTCGTCGTCCTTCACCTTGTTCAGGGAGAGGGGCCTTATGCCAGAGGTCACCTTCTTGTATATCTTGGGGACGGTGTCGCACTCCGAGTAAGGGATCTCGAGCGTTACCATCTCTAGCAGGCACATCCCAAATGAGTAGATGTCGACAATCTCCGTGTAGTCCTCCTCGTAGAGCTCTGGCGCCATGAACTCTGGAGTGCCAAGGACAGACCTGGCAATGCGGTTCTTCCCCATGCAAGCTGCTAGACCGAGATCGCCGATTTTGACCTGAACCGCGACCAGAAAAAAGAGTTGCAAACCCGATTAGGAAGAAGAAACTAGACGGTACGTCACGTGACAAGGACACAAGGGTTCGCCATACCTGCCCGATGTTTCCATTGACAAACACGTTGCTGCAGTTCAAATCCCTGTGGACGATACAGGGCTCGTGGGTGTGCAAGTACTCCAACCCTTTCAGGATCTGCCTCGACCACTTCTTCAACGCCTTGATCGAGACGTGCTTGTGTTTCTTCCTGTACTCCCTCAGGTTCCCCGAGGTGCACACCTCGGTTATAAAATTCAGCGTCATGCGCTCCATGTCGCGCCAGAAGCTGTACAGGGTGATGATGTTCTTGTCCTTCAAATCGCGGAGTAGCTTTGCCTCCGAGTATATCCGCTCCACCATGGCCGGATCGTCGCAAAAGTTCCTCAGTTTGACCTGATACCAGGCGACTTCGATCCCCTCCTCGTGGTCAAAGGCGCGATACACTTTCTTCACCGATCCGGCACCGAGCAGGTCCGCGTACCGACCGTATCGACCAGAGGGGTCAATCTCCACAAAAGGCTCGCCCCCATTGTCCAGTGCATTGTCAACTTCGCTCGGCATCTAAAAATCACGCGAACACCAACCACATGCAGTCAGAATCAATCTCAGGAGATCGAAACCCGGAACTTCACCGAAACAAATCTCTCGCCCGGCTTCGTTTACCAGCATGAATCACAAAATCTCTTCCTAAACATCCTCGGGATCGACAAAAATCAAAAGCCTTGAACTCTAAATATCAAGCCTCAGTACAGAAAAACTCCAAAGAGAAGAAGGAAGAAGCGCGAGAGTCACCTCAAGTACGGCAAGAGGCGGCAATCTCGTACTCGGACTCCAAACCCAGAACTCACGAACGAGTGAAGGAAAAACAAAACAGAGAATTTTAGGGTGGGAAGAGTATTTAAGAGCATTCCTGGGCCAGCCGCCTCCTGATAACGACAGTAGGGTTGAATCCAAAGATTTCGGATTTGGTGGGTAATTATCACTAAAATCAGATACATGAAAAAATCAAAAAGAGGAAAAGATTCGAGGGGGCTGGTGGTGGTGTCGAGGGTATTTTGGTCTTGCGATGCGTGGGAGGGTGCAGAAAACCACAAGTGTAGGCCCAGATTTCCTCGTAAGCAACACGTTTTTGTCGAGGTTGTCGGGATTCTTCTCTCCTTTTATTTAAAGTTATTTATTGCAATTTTCGACCATTGAGCCAGATTTTCTTTTTCTTTTTTTTTCTTTTTCGGGATAAGGTATGGTCAATAGATTTTAGAAGTCGAAAATCTTATGATATAATTAATTAGATGGATACTGAGTAATTCTAAAATAATTTTATAAATTTCACATTATTTAGTAACGATGTGTATTCAGTAAGTTAATCGAAACTTTAACATTCAAGATGCTTAATTAATTAATGATGATCTACAATGTAATCACATAATTAAAATTAAAAAGATAAAAGGAGTCAATGAAATTAACTGATAACTAACATAACACAAAATCTTAAAATCAAAAGCAAAAAGCTACTTATCAAAAAAAAGCAAAAAGCTATTTAGCAATAACGTATTTAGATTCGCTGTCACTGGGCCGAACCGGTCCAACTCGTTCGTAATTGCTTGCTTAATTGATAGATTCGTAATATGTTGGTATGCCAGAGCAGAAGGAATCACCAGGCATAATGGATGGAGGTGGTAGCTTTGCCCTGGTTTTCTTCTTCCGAGCCGCTTTGTTCGATCTTTTCTCCAAATTCGTTGCCTTTTTGCCGCGGTAAAACGTTATCTCGAGGTCGGAGTCTTTGTTAGCTAGAGGAGCATTATACTGCCTCGTTAGCCAGGAAAATGTTATACATGTGGTGGAGACTTATGTCAGAGCGAGAGCCGTGGAACTAGGAGTATTGTCATCAGTCGGCTGCGATGAATGGGGAGTCGGGGTGAAGGGAGGTGCTTTGTTTGGAAAGAGTTTTTATAGATTATCACTTTCATGTCTTGCCGAACTGAAGAAAGGAATTCTGTTGTTCGTGAATGCATCCGGAGGCACCACTCCAGTGTCTCCCTGGTGCCCAAGCTAAAGTTACCGGGGGAGGGGGTAGGAGAAGTGGTGGATATCCGTGATGGAGCCGGACATAGGAAATCTCTGGCACTACGAGTAGGTTCGTTGTGTGGTTGTCGTATGAATGAAAAAAAGAGGAGGCAACGGACAAACATCTTAAGCAGATGCTTGAACGCTGAATTATTTGAAGATAAAAAGACTATAAGAAGTGTGTTTGTACAATGCATAAGAACAATTATTTATATTAGGCTAGATTTATGTATGTAAAAAAATGAAATACTGTATGTCCTTCTTACCAATTTTTATGAAATATTTCATTTTCATTTGAACAATCCTGGCAACGTCCGAAATCTAAACATAACAGTCACTGATCGATCGGATCGCCCACTAGCCTTCGCCGTTCGTCCAGTTGATTGTCGCTTAATCACCTCGTTGACCCTTGTCACCTGATAGTCCGTCGTTTGGTATTCGCTTCACCCGCAAGCCTTCGCCTGGTGTGTTTCCATGTCTACCTCGTTACTGGAATTCTTGCACTACCGTTCAGTGAGATTGTGGCCGAATCGTGCAAACACCCTGGACTAAGACCCACGGAGGTCCTTTTGGGACGATTAAAATGCTTACGCTTCAGTCAATCACAACACCCACATTTTGCCAATGGACCAAATGGAAGTTTTAGGACTAACGAAGTGCTGGAATTTAGAAGAATAGAAGAGGCCACACTGATTACTTCATGGATTTTGTATCCGCGCGCGAGCGAGAGAGAGAGAGAGCGAGAGAGAGAGACTGAGACCAAAGTGAGAGAAATCAGACACGACACACTCTCTACCTGCGAGTGTTAATAGTTTGTCCGCATTATCTTCGGGGGTGGCTTTTGTCTTCCAATCGGCCCAATCCCAATCGTAACTCAGGATTTGGGCGGCCAAATTCCCCGATCCGAAATCAACCGATCGCACCCTTCCTGTGATCCGGGGACTCGCTTTTAGGGTTTTTGACTCAACGATTCGATTCCTGCGGTAGGTAGGCCCCTTGCCGCTCCTCCCCCCCCCCCCCCCCCCCCACCCCGCGAAGTTTCGACCTTTTCGGTTTTATCACCCTTTTCTGTTGATTTCGAATCTTGGGTCGACTTGGGTTTTTTGTTTTGTTTTGTCTTGTTTTCTGGGGTGTGATGAATGTTGATCTCTTTCCGTTCGTGATCTAATTGGTGGTGTTACCTGGATCGGAAGGGTGGATTGGTGATGCCGTGTTCTGGGACATAATTGGGAGTGATAGTTGGGGAGTTGCCGATTAAGAGGTTTGGTTGGATAGGAATCTTGTGGGAAATAAATTCACGGGGAAGATGATGTTCTCGCAGGGATCGGTCATTGGATCGACAAAGTGAATTGATTGCTGCTTCTGTTGCAGTTGCGATTTGTTGTGCATCAAAATGAATGGTTTTTCACTCAAGGTGAGGGTGTTGGTTGTTTACGTTTTCGTTTGTAAAGCTTTTTCATGGAAACGTGGATTGTTTGGTTTGGCAGGTGCACATAAGACTGGCTGCTTCAGCCTGAAACCTAGATTAGAAGAGTGAACACATGGGGACTGAAAATCCAGGTCGTCCATCCTTTCCCGGAAGGCCCGTCTCTACTCCTTTTGCATCTTCACAACCACCAGCAGTAGTTTCTTCAACCGGACCAGTGGGCGGATTTGGCCCATCTGCATTTCGACCTACACCGCCTCCTCCATCCAGTACTAATCCTTACCCGTCTGTAGTGCCTGCAACAGCCGGATCAGGTTTTCCAAACTCTCGGCCACCACCGCAGTATGGTTTGAATGGTCCATCTGTAAGTGGTCCGCTGTCGTCTTATGTGCCGCCAACATCTGGAAATCTCCAACGACCCAATTTGCCACAATTTCCAGCAGCATCACAAGCATTTACTGCTGGACCACCGCCAAGTCAACCTCCAACAGCTCAGTTATACTCTCAGCCAAGTTCTTTTCATCCGCCAGCCCAAGCTCCTCTGTTACCCATGGGATCTCTTCCATTAACAGGAAATATTCCGCCCCCTAGCCCAAGTGTGCCAACAGGAACACCTTTTCAGCAAGGGACCTCTGCCTATCCTGGAATTCGGCCAAGTATGCCGCCACAAACACCTGCATTTGCAAATCAGCAGCCTACGACTATTCCGCAAGTCCCAGCAATCCAAACATTCCGGCATCCTTTTGCTGCAACTCAAGGAGCTTATACAGCAGCTCCGCCTGCACCTTTGCAACCTTTTGGAAACCAGGGAGGATATGCGCCCCCACCGCCATCCATGGGAGTTCAACCGGGTCTTCAACAGAGGCCCCAAGGACCATACCCCATTTCAGGGCCTCCCATGGGTGCCATGACTGGCCTGGCAGAAGACTTCAGCTCACTTTCTGTTGGTTCTGTACCTGGTTCAGCTGATGCTGGGCTTGATGCAAGGGCTTTGCCCAGACCATTGGATGGTGATGTTGAGACAAAGTTATTGACAGAAATGTTTCCCTTGAACTGCAAATCTAGTTTTTTGCAGCTCACCACTGGTGCCATACCAAACTCCCAGTCCCTAGTATCAAGGTGGCACTTGCCTCTCGGAGCTATTGTTTGTCCTCTCGCAGAATGTCCGGATGGGGTCTGCATCTTTGAATCGAATCAAACTGGCTATGTTACCATTTATTGATTACTGGTTACACCCATCAATGACTACTATTTTTTTTTTCTTTCAGGAGGCAGTACCAGTTGTCAACTTTGTCTCCACTGGTATCATCCGATGCAGGAAATGCCGCACCTATGTGAATCCATATGTAACATTTATTGATTCTGGAAGAAAGTGGCGTTGCAACATCTGTTCATTACCTAATGATGGTGATTAATTTCTCTATATCCTCCGTCTCGGTTTCAGTCCTATTTGAGGCCAACTGGCATGTGCTGGCTGAAGCATTCTTTTTCCATCTGAATGTTTGGATATTGTTGTTTTATTGTAGGCCGATGTCAAGTAAGTGCAGATTCTGGCATTTATGATAAAAAATTTCGTACACTCGTATGCCCTTAATCTGATAATCCCCTATAGGAGCTACTTCCTTGAAAATGAAGAATGCTGAATAGTATTGTTTTAGAGTTTCATTACTTCTTTCGAAGAAGAGGTATTGTTGCCACAAGGAAGTGCCATTGTTTCCAAAAGCAGTCTGATCGTAGTTTCTGTTATAATTTGCTGTTAGCAGTCACTTGTAATTATTAGTGGTTGGCCAGCTCCATCACATATTTCGTTGGTACATAAGCCTGCTTCTCTTGGAAATGGGGCAAATAAGCCCATAAACAGGGCGTGACTGTCTTCATAATCTCATTGGAATAATTTGTTCTGTTGCTTGCTTTAACTCTTGGCAGTCCCTGGAGACTACTTTGCTCATTTGGATGCCACTGGTAAAAGAATTGACTTGGACCAGCGACCTGAACTTACCCAGGGAAGTGTTGAATTTGTTGCTCCGACGGAATATATGGTTCGGCCTCCAATGCCGCCTCTCTACTTTTTCCTTATTGATGTTTCTGTCACTGCGGCTAGAAGTGGGATGATTGAGGTAAGTAATGGCCTTCTTGTCCCTGGCTTATTGATGTTTGCGTCCGGAACATGGATTCCAAGAGCGATTTATTTCCCTCCATCTTATATTGTTCATATGATGATTTGTCTTCTCTATTTTTTTTTTTTACTGAAGGTTGTGGCACAAACCATAAAGTCTTGTTTGGATGATCTACCTGGATTTCCCCGGACTCAGATTGGGTTCATTACTTTTGATGGCACTATACACTTCTACAACATGAAGGCAAGTGCTAATCTCAGGAGATGGTTCCTGTTTTCCCCATTTGCGAAGTATTTTCGCCTTTTTCTTCCTAAACAATAATTGTTTCCTTCGTTTCGGTATTAAGTGGCGTTTTCACATGTAGGTAACGCTTTTCTTGACTAATGTCACAGTGATACTGTGTTTTTCTTGTGCAGTCTTCTTTAAACCAGCCTCAAATGATGGTTGTATCAGATCTGGATGATATATTCATTCCTCTGCCCGATGATCTATTAGTCAACCTTTCAGAGTCCAGAAGTGTTGTGGAATCTTTTCTTGACAGCTTACCATCTATGTTTCAAGATACTGTCAATGTTGAATCTGCTTTTGGCCCTGCTCTTAAGGCGGCTTATATGGTTATGGTACGACACTTCATTATGTTTTCTTTTGTTGTGTAGATGATTTCCCATTCCTGATTTTTCTTATGCATATGCTACCAGTGGCTGTTTTGTTATATTTGCCATGCGATTTTTGGATGATACTATTTCTTTGCAGAGTCAACTGGGAGGGAAGTTACTTATTTTCCAAAGCACACTGCCATCCCTTGGCATTGGTCGCTTGAAATTGAGAGGAGACGATGCTCGTGTTTATGGAACTGATAAAGAACATACACTAAGAATTCCAGAAGATCCATTTTACAAGCAAATGGCTGCTGATCTCACCAAGTTTCAGATAGCTGTTAACCTCTATGCGTTTAGTGACAAGTACACAGACATTGCTTCACTAGGTATGCATGGGCATTGCTTGTGGATGCTAACAGCAGTAACTATAATCTCACTTCGCGGGGTCGTCTTGCATGTACTACACCTAAAGACAAAATAGAAATATCAAATATCACGTCCTGGTCATTTTTTATGGAGACAATAGGCACGTCAGAGTAATCGTTTGATTTGCAAAATTCTACAGTTGACCATCTCAGTTATCCCGTGTAGGAACTTTGGCAAAGTACACTGGTGGTCAAGTATACTATTATCCAGGCTTCCAATCAGCTGCACACGGGGAGAAGTTAAGACATGAGTTATCCAGAGATCTTACCAGGGAAACTGCCTGGGAAGCTGTAATGCGTGTTAGGTGCGGGAAAGGTATGTACTTTATCCACCATTCCCTCTCCCTACGAGATTGATTTTTGTATGATGGTTTAATTTGGATAGTCTTGGAACTGATATATTTATTTTCTTTTGGTGATGCCAACTGTAGGAATTCGCTTTACATCTTACCATGGGAATTTCATGCTAAGGTCCACTGATTTATTAGCACTTCCAGCAGTAGATTGTGATAAAGCATATGCAATGCAGTTGTCCCTTGAGGAAACATTGCTTACAACTCAGACAGTTTATTTTCAAGTTGCACTGCTGTATCCTTTGCATGAAAATCACTATTCATGTACTACATCACAGGTCTCAAACTCTAAGTTTAGCTTTGATGGTGAAAGTGTTGTGGCACTCGACTGAAGTGCTGGCAGATGTTTTAGAGGGAGACCCCAACGAACTTGATGTCTACCCCTTTGGAATGGCCTGTGTGTAGAGATTTGACATAGGCAATTTGAAATTGGGGCGTTCTGGTTTGGTGTTGTCGGTTTTCTTGCTTTGGTTAAACTCTCAGTGCAAAGGGCAGTCATCTCATTATTTCTTAGATCAGATGTATTGCAGTTTCATATCTTTTGTGCCACATGCTTTCTCATTTGGAGAAACAAGTCTAGGATCAGTTTATCTTGACAATTAAAGATACACGGCATCTTGTGGAGAAAGACGTATCAGGGTACACACAGCTGCTGCTCCGGTGGTTTCTGACTTGAGTGAAATGTATCGTTATGCGGACACCGGTGCTATTGTATCATTGTTCAGTCGGCTAGGTGACTTCGTGAATCTCTTACTTTTAGTGAATTTGTTTATTCGTCCCATTCGTGAAATGCATGTGATGATACTGAACTGTTGAGTGCAGCAATTGAGAAGTCATTAACTCACAAGTTGGAGGATGCGAGAAGTTCTATTCAGCAGCGAATAATAAAGGCATTGAGGGAGTATAGAAATCTCTATGCTGTGCAACATCGCGTGGCTGGCAGGATGATCTATCCAGAATCATTGAAGTTGCTTCCTTTGTATGGATTGTCGTTGTCCAAATCAACAGCACTACGTGGAGGTTATGCCGATGCGTCTCTTGATGAACGTAGTGCAGCTGGTTACACGATCATGGCCTTGCCAGTTAAAAGTTTATTGAAGCTTTTATATCCCGACTTAATTAGGCTTGATGAACACCTCACCAAGGTATCCCAAGACTAATCTAGAGAGTGTGATTTCACATTTATATTTTGTTTTGCATTCATAGTGAGTAATTTTTAGCTTTAGCAAAGTATCATACAATTAAGTCTTCATCATTCTTTCTCTAGGGATCTGTGTTAGGCGATGAATTCAAAAGCGTCATGAAGAAGTTGCCTTTGACATCAGAGAGCCTAGATTCACGAGGCCTTTATTTATATGATGATGGCCTTCGCTTTATACTGTGGTTTGGTAGAATGCTTTCTCCTGATATAGCCGTGAATTTGCTGGGGCAAGACTGTGCAGCTGATTTATCGCGGGTAAGCTTCTTTTGCTTTTTGTTGCATTGTCGTTCTTCACGTCTTTTGTCACTGAAGTTTCAACGGTGAAACATTCCTAATATGTTATCCAATTCCCCAGTGGTGCGTTGGGTTGAGATTTTTGCCTTTTTGGTTTCGACTAGACTGCCATGTTCATTATGCTCGTGATTGAATTTTGATTGTTTTGGCTTGCAATTTTGAATTAAGCTGTACTTCTTCGTTCGTTGCCAGCTCTGCTTTTCTGTTAACTTTAACAAAATCGGTTTTTCTTTTTATTGCTGGAATCAGGTTAACTTCTACCAACGAGACCAAGAAATGTCTAGGAAGCTTTTTGTTCTCCTGAATAAGATTAGAGAGAGTGATCCTTCTTACTATCAACTATGCAATCTAGTTAGGCAAGGTGAGCAACCAAGGGAGGGCCTGCTTCTACTTACCAACCTCATTGAGGACCAAATCGCTGGCACCAACGGCTATGCTGATTGGTTAGTACAAATACATCGGCAAGTTCAACAAAATGCATAAAATAGGTAAATTAAGGGAAAGCCCTTGGTATTATCTGAGGGTCCGAGCTTGCTTTGCAGCTATGGTGGTTAACAAGCGTAACAAGTTTCTGTGTTTATCCCTTTGGCAATTGTTGTTGTGCCATACAGGTCATTGCAGAGTCGGCCAGAATAATAGTTTAAAGAGAAAGACGTACACGGAGCCATTCGTGTCTTCCCATAGAACAAAAGATTTGTACCAGTCAGGCATCTTCGAATAAACTGGCCGCCAATGGATGGGTTGAGACTTGCAGCTGTATCCATGTAACTCTCGTGGACTTTTGCCGGGAAAGGCTGATTTTGTGTCTTAGAGGGGAGTTTTGGTTACAAATAGATTATCATCATCATTATTATTAGCCTGTTTATTTTTGCTGGCCTGTTCTTCTTGAGAGGTTTTTGCCATTCTTTATGCGTATAGGATGTTTGTAGGAACTTTGATTCCAAGATGACATCCCAAACACTGTATTCTACAACTCGGGATCTGTCATTATGAAGATTGGCTTGAATGCTTGATCAAACCTCAAGCTACTGCACTGTCAGGCAGCTTTTCTGAATAATGCAGCTTCGGACAAAAATTGGCCGTTACTCGCTGTTCAGAATTACGATAAATTTTCTTAAGTTTCATATTGAATTTTTATCTTTTCCTGCCTTCTAGTCTCCATCTCCGGTGGAGTTCAATTACCTCTGCACGGTTCTACGGTTATTGTGGGATGAACATTCACATATGTTGCAGAGTCCGTCAACTGCAAGGCTTAATCTAATAATTAATTAAGCCTAACCTCAAGATTACCAGTCCCTTCTTCATCTTTAACATCATCATAACGTACTTCTAGCTGTTTACGGGGCCACCTGCAAGATTGTGCGCTGGAACCAACGGCCTCGAAATTCCGCTATCCCGGCATGGCAATTCAACCATGTTCGCAAACTAGGGCGCGACTCCATGTGCTTAAGAGAAAGCAAACTTATGGCTAGCAAATAGTCACTAATCCTCGGCCTATTAATTCCAATACCCAACGTGAAATCAAGGAATTGTCTGCCTACCGGGGCGACACAGCCATGAGTAAGCTGGGACATGGTGTACTCTACTCTTCTTGACCTCTTCCCTCCGACGTTTTCATCACAACCTGAAGTTAGCTCATCATCTTCGTCGCCATTTAGACTGTTCCAGTCAGGGTCTGGCTTCTGCGTGGGGCTAGTAAATCCACTTCTCCAAGAACGACCCTTTCAACCCTTCCAACCTCGGAATCTCGATAAATATCACAACTTTCAGGGACAAACCAAGAAAAAAATTCCAAAAAAGGCAGCCCAGCTCACGACCAAGAAGAAGCATAAGCAAGGAGGAAACCAATCGAGACAGGTTACAGTGCCGCCGCCGCCGCCGCAGCAGTAGCAGACTGGGTTTCCGAGAGGTTTAAGCCAGGAGGAGGGGGGGGGGGGGGGGAGCTGAGAGAGAGCGAGGATAAAGACAAAGGTGAACTCTGTACTGACTGAACTGTTATCAAACTGACGAATGATTAAATAACTCCAAAGGCAAACTACCAACCTCTGAAATGAAACATCTTCAAGAGTTCATCTCATGTTTTTCATGCTTTGGTTAGTCTCTGTATTGGTTTTGCTATGTAGGAATGAATGATGATTGATTCAGCAGCATGGGGTGAATCGTTATTACGAAGAGAAGTCATGAAAAGAACTCCGTGATTCCTGCGTTTCTTTGGTGGGAAGCAGCGTGATTAGTTAGTTGACTTTATTTGGCAGAATCCTGGGTGGTTTTGGTGGGAGTGTTCATGATGACTAGACACCATGCCTAGCAAAATTGCACCTGATGTTGGGAATCCCTGAGAGAAAGGGACAACTTCCGAGGATGTCCAACGATATAAGAAAGTCACTTGTTTCGGCTTCAGATGAGGAGGACTTGATAATAAGAAGAAGCTCGTCTGTTCTCATCGCTTCGTTCTTGCCCAAGATGAAGTTCCCCTCAATCTCATGGGCAGGAATCGCTTTGTCCGCTTTCCTTGCATCATTCTGCACTTCGTGCTGGGAGTCTCCTTGTGGTGCAGTGGCTGCTGGGTCGCTCACGCTACTACTCTCTCTCGTCTTCATATCCTATTGCACGAAGAGAAAGCTGACCAAACACCCGATGATAGTCCACAACGAGGAGGGTGCGGAACTGTGCCACGTACAGGGGGGCCTGCATGGGCTGGGATCAATCAGGGAAGAAGAAACAGTCCTGGCAGCAGCAGATGCCGCACTCGAGCCAAATACATCTTCCCTTGAGATCGACAAATGTGCAGGACTAAATCAAGCTGAGAGCGAGCTCACTCCAGACCAGACATCGGAAGTTAGCATCTATGGCTCTGATAGCGAAGATTGGGGTTCACTGTCCTCTTACAGTTCCGACAACAACAGAGAAGAAGCAGACAGCCTGATCGAGATCAGCCTGCCATTTCATGAAGGAGATCATATCGGCTTTAGCCAATGGATCAGACACAAGGAAGATGATGCATTGAATGACAATGAAGAGGATAGCTTATTAGAGCTGGACATTTCAGCTGGGTTCATCAAGGCAAACGGGGAGGACGAACAAAGCACAAGCATTTGAATACCTAGTGTAAAGCTTTCGTTCCATCATATTCTCGCAAAAACACCACCTCTGTTCGACCCTCAACAGAGCATGACCATAAATATGCACAATCAAACATCCGGGAAAACAGCTTGAAATGTAACAAACACCAAACCTTCCTACCATCACATTTGAAGCAGTGGCGAAACAGCTACTTGTAAAAAGCCAACCATGGCCGCTAACTGCTGGTACATAAACACGTGCTCTGTAGGGGAAAACTTCCCTCAGCTTGTTTGAACAAGCTTATTATGGAATGAAAGGAGACAAAAGGTGCCTAGAAAGAACACTGTGATTAAATTTTAACCTATGTACAGAGACTGGAAAAATTACAAAGATTTTTGGTACATACAACTCACAAACCGCGAGGAACTTACACCTTCGGTAGGGTTGAGCCCGCCACACAATAGCAAAAAAAACATTGTGTGGGCATTCTCGGCAGTACATTCGCCGAGAAAGAACAATTTGGGAGGGATACATACAAAAAGGGGAAGAACACAAGCAAGGGGGGAGGGGGATGATACAGGAGAACAAACAAAGACGAGACAGCGGTAAGAAACATCCTCCTCTACGTCCCTATTACATCACCATTCAAGCAGTAAGTTCTAGAAGGTAGTCTACAACTACAACAGCTACGTCCTCGGCACAGTCAACACATAATATCATCCACAATTATGGTTCCTCAAATGCAGCATAAAATCACAAAATTAGATGTCTTTGAAATATAAAACCCAAGATCCACTCCTACTCCATGCAATAAAGGCTGCATGCATCATTCTTCCACTGGAAAGGTGTTTCACGAGGCCTTCTTATCGGTAGAACCGGTTTGTGAACCCAAGCTTCAGTTCTGATGTCAGTTCAACCTTCAAGCTAAGAATAAACTAATAAGCCAAAGCTCACAGGATGCAAAAGATCACATATATCAAGCAATGGAATTGAAATTGTAATATATGAAAAGAGTCACGAATGAGTCTACTTCATAGAAAGGTTAATTACATCTTGATGGCTATCCACAATTCAAATGCAGCTTCTCCGATAATTAACTATTGGCAAAACAAACAAATAGTTTTTTTTTTTTTTTTTTTTGGAGAATGCCAAACATCATCATTTTCCACTACTTTTAAGTAATCAACTGTGATGGATATTGTTAAGCATCACAGGACAGTCTAGCTATGTTTCCTATCAATGCCTAGAGAAAGTACCAAATGACAAACAAATCAGCATATTTCATTGAAGCTGAGACAAACGCAAATACCAATCAGCTAAGCACAGAAAGTCTCTGCCAGAGACGAGAGAGGGATTTCGAAATTTACTACAACCACTCCCCCTTCTATATATAACCTGATAAGATGAATAATCTCTCTGATCTCAGAAAAGGAAATATTTAAAATCTGGCAGCAGTCTCATGTCCCAATAAAAAAAATGGCATTCTGCTCTCTTGGTAACAAAACAACAAAAGAGATATCTAGCCAGACGGAAACTTCACAAAAGTGGCACAGTAAACAAATTATTATCAGTCTAATTTCAAGATAATTTCCATTGAACTTATGTACGTTAATCAATATCAAAGATCAATAAGAAAACTAAATGATTAGTTCAAAGAAAAACTGACTCAAAATACTACTTACTACTTTCTGGTTGGAGACACAGCTAACCCCAGAGAGAAGGGGCTATCAAGAACTTTCACGCATAGGTACAATACTTCTATTCACCGGATATAGGGCCCCGGAAGAGCAATTTGGTAGATTGCATGACAGAACACGCATTTTCATTCTGCAGGGAAGACTCGGCTTGAATTATTCCGAAGTCACTCGGCGCCGCTTCCCATAATCATCATCCCTGGATCTAGATCGATGGTCATCCTCTTGAGGTGCTCTCGACTTGCTTTGTGTCCTAGAGGACCGTCCTTCATGATCTGTCTCACGGTGACCGTGCTTGTGATGATCAGCATACCTATCCCGGTCATCCCTGTGCTTATCTCGGTCCCTCTCACGTTCACGTTCACGCTCACGCTCTCGCTCTCGCTCTCGCTCTCGATCTCGATCTCGTTCCCTGTCCCGCTCACGCTCACGGTCTCGAGAGGGTTCTCTATCCCTCTCACGTTCCCTTTCACGGTTGCGTCCCGCGTCCCTGTCATCACGGTGCCTTCTGTCGGACCAATCATTATCATGAGCCACGTCCTCTGGTCTCGGAATTTCTCTTTCATAACCTGATTCTTTATCATCCCTGTGTCTTCTCTCAGAAGAACCAGACCAGTCTCTTTCGAAGCTTCTATCCTTTTCCTTAGCAGGAGGCCAGCCACCTCTTTCATGATTAACCTCACCGTACTGGTGCTCAGATGCTGCTTCTTCCCCATAGCTAGACTCACCCACCCGACCTCCACCATGATCTTCACCGCCCCATCCTCCCATACTGGCATCAGACCACATGGCCATATTGGGCCCCTCAACACCCGATGTCGGCATCATTCCCATAGCATTCATCGGCATCCCACGGCCAAAGAAAGCGGGATTAACATGGGGAGCCACACCGGGCAAACCAACACCTCCCATCGGCGGGAAAGAAGGCATCATGCCTGCAAATGGAGGAGTGGGGACGCCGGGAAAGCCTCCATAGTTACCCATTCTTCCCATTGGGCCACCAAAAGCCGGGTCGAAACCCGGACCCATCATTGACTGAGGATGTAACAATGGCGGTGTGCCACCCATTCCCTGGCCAAAACCATTTCCGCCGTTACCCATGATACCTCTACCTCCCATACCAGGACCACGACCCCTGGGACCAACAGGGCCCCTACCAGTCATTCCAGGAGCATTGCCCCTCCAATTACCTCTCCCATAGCCCCTGTTATTATCTCCACCTTGATAGTTCCCACCGGTAGCTATGTTATTGCCCCCGGTTTTTGCAGGGGGGTCATTAGGGCCACGTCTTGTCTGAGCTAGTGAAGACTGCGCCATCTGTTGATTCCTATTCACCTGAGCCTCACCCATCCTCTTAATGCTGTAAGGAGATGCAAATGCAACGACACAAGGCCGTCCATTGAAAAGTTGACCATTCATGCCTTCCTTGCAAGCTGCAGCAGCACCGGGGTCATAGAACTCAACTTGACAGTACCCTTTCGACTTCCCGCTTGCCTTCTCGTCAAAAAACTTAACCTCCTTTACCTGTCCATACTTGCACAACTCCGCCTCAAGTTCAGCATCTGTCGTCCACCAATGCAAATCCCCCACAAACAGTATAGTCCCGCCGCCGCCGCCTCCTCCGCCTCCCACACCAGCCATATTATTTGCACCCGGGCCACTCCCCATAACTCCCATAGCACCAGGACCACCGCCTAAATTATTATTGCCGGGAACATGCACCATCCCATTGCCACCGTTCATGTTCCCACCGCCAGCTGGCCGGGCCAAACCCTCGTTCCCCATAATCCCGGTATTACCTATACCACCGGCACCGCCAACAGCACCAACATCAGCACCACCTCCTCCTAGGTTAGACTGCTGTCCAAACCCCTGAACACCTCCGCCATCGGCCCTGTGCATACCCCCCTGCTCAATCGGCTCCGCCTTAACAGACCCCTGCCCTAGCTCAACCCTAAGGCCCCCGCCACGCCCAACCGGCGGCCCGGATCCAACGACCCCTTTCACATCGTTCCCCCTAAACCCTTGATACTGATACCCCTGACCGACCGGATCAACCCCACCACCGAATCCACCCCCAACGCCATTACCACTATTCCCGCTCACCCCGGGGATGGGAACAGCGCCCTGATTCAATACCTGCGGAGGCGGGGCCTGCACATGAGCCGGGGCATCAAAGACCTTCTTTTCCTCGACGACCTCCTCATCCCTAAACCCCCCAGATTCCTCGACACCACTGCCTCCCGTACTGTTCTTCCTCATGGTCTGGATAAAATTCTCGCCGACGTTGACGTCATTGTAGAGATCCTCGTAGTCATCGTCGTCCTCCTCCTCGCCAAGTATACCGTCGTCGACCACGGCTGCGATCGCCTCGTTGCGATGGAACTGATCCATGTGATCATCCCCGCCGCCGCCCTCCCCGTCTTCCATCTCTCTATCTTTTTTTTTTCTCTCTCTCACAGTCAGTAAAATTAACCCCTTTCTTATTTTTCCCTCCACTTTGTTACAAGCCAGCGGGATGTTGGAAAAGGAGGTTAGGGTTTCATTTTCTGGGCGTTAAGGGGAAGAGAAAACCCTAATCTTGGAATTTGGGAACCAAAAGAGAAGATCGATTGCTTGATTACTGAGGTTGATATCTTAATCTTAATATTTAGCTAAAAGAATAGAATGTGCCGTCCATAATTTGATCGGGGAAGATAGACAGGCCCAGGGTAGAGCCGTGAGGCCGACCACACCAGATCGGATTAGGAAGCCCAGGGCCCATCGAAATTATTATTAAACTAACCCCCTAAAGTGAAAGGGAAAAAGGACAAACTATCCAGCAATGGGTACTTCCCGGTAACCGGTCATCCCCCTCCCTTCGCCAAAACCCAACGGTCCTTTGTTTATCTAACCGTTATTTAATCCAGTCGCCTTTCGTTCTCCCTTTCTTCACAACTCAACCCTCCCCAATAGACAATCACCTCTCTCTCTCTCTCTCTTTCTCTTTCTCTCACAGGACAACAACCTTTCTTTCTTTTTCGGCACCGAAGATGAATGGGTTCGGGATCCTGAGATGGTTCCTGCTGCTGCTGTTGTTGATTCATTCGTCTACGGTTTCGGTCGTGGTGCAGTGCGCTACAGGCAGCAACGCGCCTTCCCCGTCCCCTGCATCTTCCTCGGCGTCGCCTCCCTCGCCTGCTGCTGCTTCTTCTCCCCCGACTGGTTCAATCTCACCTCCTTCGGCATCACCTACTCCTAGCGTTTCTCCCATTGCTTCCCCTCCTGCTGCCGCCACAACCCCCACGCCTTCCCCTGCCACTTCTCCCTCGAGTTCCCCGCCATCTGCGGTTGCCACTCCCCCTGCTGTAGGCGGCCCGGCTCCGGTCGTTCCCCCTGTTAGCCCTCCATCAAAGGCTCAGTCTCCAGCTCCGGCTACAACCCCTGCCGTGTCCCCTCCCGCACCAGCTTCCACAAGTCCTGCACCAGCAGCAGGCAGCCCGGTGCCAGCGGCAACCCCAGAGGCAGCGAGCATTCCTTCAAGCTCAGCCACGCCTGCAGAATCGCCTGGGATCTTCCCCAGCCCACCAAGTCCACCACCGGATAGTTTGTCACCCGACACTGCCCCTGGTCCGATCAAGGACCTATCGGGATGCTGGCATATCCGTGCCACGGTCATGGTAACCGGATTGGCCACAATTTTTGGTGCTGTCGTAATCGGTCTCTAGGCCAGTATTTGTCTATATGAGGATTTGTTTGTCCATTCGGTAGAAATTGGGAATTGACCGTCGGAGTTTTGCTGCTTGAATTGAATCTTGGGTAATTAATTTAATTGGTTGGCCCTGTCCTGACCCTGTTTTTGGGAGGCTCGAGAGGCATCTTGGGCAGCGTAGTGCAACAGTGCCCCTTACTTCGTAAATAAAGAGACCAGTTTGAGCACATTGACCAAACCCTGCAACATCTTCGTCTCATTCATTTGGCTTTCACGGGAAATTATATCTGGAAAGAAAAGAAAACCATTTTTAACTTTCTTACCTGCTCTGTGATAAACAGCAAAAGCATCTCCCCTGATTTCACTGTCCAATCAGATGAATCACAAGACTTTCTTGTCCGTGATCTGACATTTCCGCCGGATCCCAAATCAGGGGTTTTCCTAATGAGTCCAAGTTTGTGAAATGCTGCTACTGACATGATGTTAGCTACAACGATTAATTGTACAATGATGAACTGGGTGGGTGAAGTCACATTAGCAAACCCAAACTTCATCACAGTCACCTGCAGATGGTAAGAAGCAGGAGAACCGTCTATCCCTCCTCTTGACACAGTTGCTGGTGATGGAAAATATGCAGGGAAGAACTGTCCAAGCAACTAGGAAACAGAAACTACATAGCGCTGATATGAGCTTACTTTGGTCCTTCAAACATGTCATGTGACCAGATAGAGATCGACAATTCTGTTTACCTTTGTCCCACAAAGATTTCAGCAGTTCATACCACAAAAGAAGGAAATCGCCATCTGTGTCTGTATATGTCTGTCTACCTTTGTTCAATTAGACACAAAAAGAATGCATCTGCTTTACATCTGTCACATTGCTTTTGCTTAAACAATCAACCAAAACTACATAGAAGAGTTGAAATGAGATGAGGACTAAATCCGCCATGGTCGTCAAAGGACTTGCTTTTCTGCAGCTTCTGCAACGATAGGCAACCTGGGCACCTTCCCAACAAGACAACAACCCGACCCATAAACCAGACAAACCAATAGGTACAAGAAAACGGTGCTGTCCAGGCTCATCAGCAGGTCAAACCCAATCCCTTCCCTAACGCTGAAGGTCCTCTCCAGCAGCTCAGGGAAGATCAGCAGGACATCGAGAACGATCGCCTGCATGGTGTTGAACCTGACATACCTGCTGAAATTCTGGTTCCTAACGACGACGAAGTACAGGGTCACGAAGACTAGGAAGCTGTTCAAGGGGAACGACCTGAAGGCCCTGATGGAAGGGAGGAACGGGTAGATCAGGGACCCGAAGGTCGGGTACTGAGTGATGAGGTACCTCCCGTACTGGATCCCGTCGAAGAACGGGTAGAAGTAAACCACGGCGGAGATAAGCCGATCTGGGGGGTCGGCGGCGGAGGGTTCGTCCCCGTTGTTGCTGTTACGGCGGGATAGGCAGACGAAGGTCGGTCCCATCCTCGTCCCTGTCCTCGTCGTCGTCCATGTCCTAGGGGTGGGGCTAAGCCCGGTCATGGCTTGGGATGGGGTGGTGCGCAGGAGGAGGAGGGGGCAGGACATGGACGAGCAGACCGACATGGGTACAGGTCGGACGGGGAACTGGCAGGAAGCTTTCGTTTGCGGTTGGAAGTGGGTGGGGGAAAGGAGAGGAGGGAAGATGAGGTCATCGAGGGCCGGGCCGTCCATTTACTGGGCCTTCTCGTCCTACAGAATAGGCCCAATGGGCCCACCCACCCGATTCCCTGGATTAGCTGTGGTGTTTCCCCTGCATGATTTCGGGTGAGATTGACTCCGGACTGGCTTAATCTTCTCCGAGGTTGTAAGAACTATAATATTGTTTTTACCCCCTTTCTGGTTGCAACTCTATGTAATGGCTGTCGGCGAGGGTTGAGTGGAAAGACGAATTTAACCCCCGGCCTCAACTATTTCTTACTCAAGAAAATTGCACTGTCCACCCTACTATCCTCTCTCACTCTCTCTCTAGAAACCAGACAGAGTCATCAGTTTCGGACAATGCAGAAGCAGAGGGAAATTGAGCTTCCAGTTCTCGTTCCAGTTATGCTGGTCTTTGTTACGATGTTGTCGGCGACAGCCAACGGCCATAACGTGACGAAGCTGCTGGCGCCCCACCCCTCCCTCTCCACCTTCAATCACTACCTCTCCCTGACCCACCTCGCCGACGAGATCAACTCCCGCACCACCATCACAGTCCTCGCCCTCGACAACTCCGCCATGTCCTCCCTCCTCTCCTCCAACCCAACCATCTCCACCATCCGCAACATCCTCTCCCTCCACGTCCTCCTCGACTACTTCGGCGCCAAGAAGCTCCACCAGATCACTAACGGCACCGCCCTCGCCGCCACCCTCTTCCAGGCCTCGGGGACCGCCCCCGGTTCCTCCGGCTTCGTCAACATCACCGACCTCCAGGGCGGTAAGGTGGGTTTCGGGCCCGAGGAGAACGACGGCAAGCTCAGCGTCTTATTCGTCAAGTCGGTAGAGGAGGTCCCCTACAACATCTCCATCATCGAGGTTAGTAGAAAAGGAACCACCTTTAGCATTTTCTTTTATGGTGATTATCAATCAATGTGGGGTCTGTTTGAATCTGATCTGGGTCGGAACTTGAAATGGTCAATGTTGGAAAATCGTTGAAAGATGACGATTTGTGGGGACTAATGGACAAAGTTGCAGCACCGAATCCTGGGCCAATGGGAAATGGCGCATGATGAGTGTATGCATCTTTTTACTTCTTTCAGATCTAAGCTAATCTGCTTCTGAGCAATCATCATGCATAGCTTTTATTGTTATTACCGGTGTGTAAGAAAATGGGAGAGGATAAAAAGGAAAGCATGGATGATAGACCACGTGGTGTGTCTGCCATTGCTCTTTGCGTGTGTCTGGGTTAGAGAGAGTGGTGTTACTTATCTGTGTGGTAGTTGGGTTTCTGGTTCTTACAATCAATGTCTGCTTTGCTGGTTTTGGTCTTCTATGTTCTCATGATGCGTGAAAAGTTGATAACTTTTTATGTTTTTAAATTTATGTAATTCAGGTTAGCGGGGTGTTACCATCTGATGTGGCGGCCGCCCCTACTCCGGGCCCGTCACAGGTGAACCTGACGAATATAATGTCGGCTCATGGCTGCAAGTTCTTTGCTGATACGTTGCTCAACAATTCTGATGCCATGAAGACTTACGAGGTGAATGGATTTTCTACGGGTGGTGCTTGCTTGTGCTGATCTTGCTTGAAGTTTAAGATCACTTGTGTGCTGCTGTCCTTCAGGACAATGTGGAAGGAGGGGTGACGGTTTTTTGCCCCCTCGACGACCCCTTCAAGCAATTCCTGCCAAAATACAAGAACCTTTCGGCCGCTGGAAAGGTCTCCTTCCTAGAATTCTACGCTGTACCGATGTACCTGTCCATGGCCATGCTGAAGTCCAACAACGGGCTGATGAACACGTTAGCAACCGATGGCGCGAACAAGTACGACTTCACCGTCCAGAACGACGGAGAACAAGTAACGCTGAAGACGAAGCTCAACACGGTCAGGATCACGGGAACGTTGCTCGATGAGCAGCCGCTCGCGATCTACTCAACAGACAAGGTCTTATTGCCCAAGGAACTGTTCAAGGCCGATGCCTCAACTCCGGCTCCAGCACCTGCGCCGGATACAGCTGCCGAATCGCCGAAGGCCTCAAAGGGGAAGTCAAAGTCAAAGTCAGCACCGGCAACTGCCGACTCGCCCGCTGATGCCCCTGACGGCGACGTGGCGGACCAGACGGCTGATAGCAAAAACAGTGGATCAAGGTTTGGCGACACCAGATATGGTATGGCGATCTTGTTGAGTTTCTGGGTCTGTCATCTTCTTCATTGAGCTTCTCATGTAAGTGGGTGTGTCCGTTTGGCATATTTTGCTTCTCATTCTTCATTTCTTCCCTTTTTTGAGGGTTCTTGGGCATTCACGACAAATCGATGGTTTTGGTTTCTGATATGATTGAGGCTTTGTGGTGTTTTCCTCTAGGTTGCAGTAAGATTTATTGAATGAGGTTGATGTAGAACATTCAGTTATGGCTGTCAATCTTGTCTTTGTCTGTATACGAGGTTTGACTCCTCTATAGCTACTGTCTTCCCTTTGTTCCTCCTGCTTTATTTTACTAATCCCTGAAACACCAACAATCTGCTCCTGTGCAAATCCAACTCAATCATCTTCCTTCAAATAGAGGCCTTGTTGTTTAATGTAGTTGATCACTTCATCTGGCGTCAGATATTTTATCGAGAGCCCACGGGATAAGCATTCCCTGCAAAACAAAGGACCCATGAGTTTCTTCAAAAGCTTATACTGTGTTTACTAGGGACATCACCACCTGCTGCTTCTTATTTACCTTACTCGGGTTGAACTGATCTGGTTGGGGACGATCTCGTCAACGACCTTGATGTTGCCCTGCAACACAAAATTAAATGCTCTCAAACCTATGCTTAAAGTGTAATCCAGATTCTGTGCACGCAGCAGCATTCACAGAAATCGAAAGAATTGACTTTTTTTCCATGCTACTCGAATGACCGGAAACTCTTGAATATATATCGGTATCCTTATTCGCTGCTTCACATTAAACTGAAGACCAAAATCACGAGGCATATGAACGAGAACCTGTAGGATATTACAACACTATCTAGATGGGCGTTAAAATGACGAGAACTCAGTTACCCGCTGCTTATTCAAAATATCATCATTGGATATAATATTCTCTATGTCCTGACCCTCTCTGCGAATGCAAACAATACCAAAGTCTCTGCATATGGTTTCCACCTGAAAAGCAGAATTAACCAACCATAACCCTCACACTTCAGAACAATAACAGACAACCTGCTGTTATGATAAGACAATAACTAGTTCTCATTGGCATAGTGTACCTGTTCTGGAATCCATGTTCCAGGTACACCAAAGGATTGAAGGAGATCAGAACCGCAAACAAGCACAACTCTGAGAGACTCTACACCAGGAGAAGTGTGGAAATAATAACAGAAGAGGAAAACCTTTTTAGAATATCCATATCATAGTTAGGGGAAATGAAACAGTAACAGGCGCACTGACAATGCTAACGTGCTTTACTTGCACAGCTATACCAGGAATAGAAGCTGAAGAATTACCAGCAGTCAGCGCCCTGTCTTGGCATAAGCAAGCTTTAATCCTAGATAAAATGGTGAGAGTCCGTTGGTAGCTGCTTTGACTTGCCTACGATAACATTTAAACGACAAAGAAGTAAATATATGAAAATACATTCTTCGGGCAATCCTACACAATGTAAGATGCTCCAACCAAAAGGAAGCAGAGAGTTTTAAATTAAAGAAAGTACCTCCCATGAATCAACCATAATGAAATCAGAGCTCAAACAAGCCAGCTGACATAATGAGATTCGATGCTTGGAAGATATGAGAGCCTATGAATCAAACAGGTTACCTTTTATCAATGCATGATATTGGACATCAAAAGAACGGAAGCCTCATGACCTTGATGCAATTCACTCACTGCCTAACAGAGTGGTGACACTTCAAAAGAGAGAAAACATGCACCTTTTTCTTGTATGCATCATTGACAGGTGATATATAACCTCCAATGACATTGTATCCATCCTGGGTCAAGGCATCTCTTGCAAGCTCTATCACCAAAGCAAAAGTTGTGTGATGAAAGGACGACTAAGAAACCAGAGTAGACACAGCTAACCAGAAAAACCAAACTTTCAAATATTTAACAATGCCAAAACATATGAATAAAACCATATTCTATTTGAAGATCGACTAGGTGGGTGATTAAACGATGATCAGTATGGAACTCTAGCAGAAATATCTGTAAAGGCGTTGAGCCTCAGTGAAAACGTTACCATACTTCATCCTTTAATTAGACTAATGAAATGTTATTACTTCCGTGAATGTATCATGCTTGGAGTTACTAGTCATCCAGCAACAACTTTTAATGAATAAAAAAGCATGTCAGCACAGACCAGAAGGGGTAAATACTGCATGCAAACACCAGTAACATACTATGGTGAAACCAAGGACCCTTGTTCTGAATTGGAAAATGACTTTTGACTCACCGAATATTCGTAGATGCATATAAGTTGGAGGATTAAAACTTCCTGTTGCCACGAGAGCAACAAACTTTCCGTCCCTGTTCGGGGAAACACTTAATTCAGTCCTTACTTCGAGGCGGGTCACTGACTCAGACGATTAGCTAAATTGCATACCCTTTATGATTCATAGGAAGAGGTAACTTATCAGTGGGAAGAGGGACATCCTTTCCGTCTGCACACGAAAAATCAAGATCAAAGCACACAAATCAGTCCAAATTGAAGGCCCTGTCATCTGCACCTGGAGACGGATTGTAATAACCGGATCGAGGAGCACCCTGTGACATTGTCCTGTCTGGCGATTACAATTAGCACTCCATTCACTCGCCTTGGAAAAAAATGCAGAACTTTCAGGAAACGCACCAATATAAGCCAGCCGATCCAATCTCATAAAGGAAAAGAAGGTGGCAGCGCAAAAATACTAAGAGGTATTTCATCGAGCATGTAGAGTGCAGACCTCAACCAACGCCACCCCCCAAGCAAAAGCCTCGCGTCGAGCGGCGGACGGCGAAAGAATGGGCAAATCCTCTGACTGTCAATGATTGCCCCTTAATCAAATCACACTCCCACCATCCGACAACGCCACGTCAGCCATGAGGGTTCCTCGTGAGCTGCAGAAGACGGCAACTTCTCCTGTTCTGACCACTCACTTTCCCACGCTTTCCTCGGATGAAAATCAAACGGTAAAAAAAAACAAAAGAAATAAAGAGATTTAAAAGAAAAGTCCAAAGACACGACAGGAGACCATTCGTTTCACTTCATTCCTATCCCCAAACCCAACCCAACCCAGCCCAGCCCCATGAAGTTGTTGAAAGAACGATAAAAATCAATCCATCACAAAGATCACACCTTTCCCGCACAACGCTGCCAAAGTCACGCCCTTTTTTCCTCCTCAGAGTGAAACGGACGACCCACCTTTTTTTCTCTTTTCTGGTTATACCCACTTCTGCAGAAATTCGAATTCATGTCGGTATGTTGGCGAATCCGGTCTTCCCCCCCTTCGTGAAGCGATCGGGGAGATCAATGATCTGTTTGTCGTGGCCGTGGTCTTGATTCTGGGTCCGTTGTTTTGATGTTTATTTTTTTTTTTTTTGGGGGGGGGGGGGGGGGGGGGGGGGGTGGGGAGCGCTCGGTCTTTTGTTTGGATTGGATCCTTTGGAAGCCGCCTGGGTCTTGTTTTTAGTTGGGTTTTGTGTGCTATTCTTGTTCGTGACGTTGTTTGATTTCTTGTGAGGTTTGGCTTAGTGTGCGATTGTCCCGTTTATGTTGATATTGGAATGGGATGGTAGGTGTTGTCTGGAAGAGGATGTTTTCTTTTGTGCACAATTGATGGATTTTTGGTTGGTCTGTTACTGATTTTGTTTCTGATGATGGGGGTCCGGATTAGGATCTGGGGTAATGAATTGTTATTGTGGGTATGCTTGGGTGAGGAAGGTTTGGGATTGATTTCGAATATTCAGGTTTAACATTTCGGTTCGGCTTGATGAGAGTTTACGGTTTTCAATTGTCTGCTTGGACAATATTTAGTTTCTATGCTCATACGGATTGTGGATATCTGAGGTGCTTGTGATTATGTTCTCCGATTTCTGTTTTCGCATTTTCATGATTTCTGGAATATTGTTTTCCGAGGACATATTTAACCAGTGATGCGTTGGACTTAGGTTTCTGTCGACTGAGAATATTGTTCTTTTCCTCAACAGGAGAAGGGTCAGCCATTGCCAAAGTTTGGAGAATGGGATGTCAATGATCCTGCTTCAGCTGAGGGGTTTACAGTCATCTTCAACAAAGCTAGAGATGAGAAAAAGACCGGGGGCAAGCCAGAGTCCCCTGCAAATGTTGATCCCCCAACGAGGCCTAACGTGAATCACTACAAACCTCCTTCCGTAAGATTTTCCTTTTCTCGTTTTCTAGTCATGTTTTAAACCTCAAGGATGTAAAACAGGTAGAATACTTCTGTCTTCTTCTTCAATTCTACTCTCTTCCTAAGAGGGCTTTGAATTTTCCTATGTTTTGGTGAAAAAATCCGGTCAAACTAGGCTATCGTTTTCTTTTATTTGGTTCAACTTTCTCATGTATTGGTCTTCGTTTCTTTCTTCCCCAGAAGAAGGGGTTCTGCTGCTTCCAGAGTCCATCCGTGGAATCCTGACCTGGTGGTCTTACTTGTACGCCTGCAAAGGGAACACTCTTGCATGTTCATCCCACAAAACATTCCTTTGAGGAAGATATATATAGTATGTAGAGTCAAAAGGTTTTTGGTGTTCCCGCTGGAATTTGTCGAAACGCGGGTTGGACTATATGATAATGTGATGCGCTGCAGATTTGGACTTGGCTTCGGTTGTGGTTTCATCTGTATTCTTTAGTGTTCTGTCATATATAGGCGGTCCTTTGTTTGTATCCTCATATCTGGTGTTGTCTCGCCTGCTACGCACTTTGGCTCGGCTTTCTTGATTCTGATTGTGAAAGGTTTTTGTCTTTTTTTCCTTGTATTGGCTGCTGTCGGGGCTACAAACGCTTGATCCAAAGAACAATGGAGGGAAGGAAATATTATTGAAACTTAATTGTAAAATAATCAGTAAATCGTCTATGATAGAGAGGGAGTCATCAAATCTCCATTCCTGAAAGCTAGTCTTCATCATCATCAAGGAGGAGCTTATTCCCAGTCCTGGCTTCCGCCATGCCTGCTGATCAAATGACAGCAGTGATACTCTTGTGAATCCAGACAGGTTTGAGATGAAGACGAGGATGTTAGAACATCACACCACCACCAGTCTGCTCTGTGTTTGAATAAATGGGACCGATATGAAATCAAGTTATTAATTCAGAGAAAAACTGTAAAGTTAAAAAAATTTGCCGTTGTGTTCTTTTAACCAACCTTCTGTCATTTGCTGCGTCAGCTTCATTCTGTGGAAGAAGGTCGAGGGGCAGATTTCTTGATTTAACCGTGCTAACCTTATCTGATCGCCATCGAAGGTAGGTTTCTTGAAGAAAAGTTTGGTGGGGGGGGGGGGGGGTGGATCCAGGATATCGAATGGTGTTTCGGGTCTTCATCTGTGGTTGTCCAGGTAAATTTGTGCTCTCTGTGGTTCAGTCCCGTTTGTTTCACTGAGTTTGTGGTGACGTCATTGGCATGCTGAGGAGGGATTCGTATGAAAAGATATTCTGGTTTCCTTTTGGATACATAATCAAGACCCCGAGTTTTCTATGTTTGATCTTGTCACGGTGGTCCTGAGTAGGAATTCTATAGAGTTGCCTAGATTTTCTTGGGAGTGTAATTATGGGGGTTACTTTTTCTTTCTTTTTGAATTGCAGTAGAATCCTGTTGATTGAGCACTTGATAACACGGTTTGTTTGTCGATATGTTCTGTAGACTGTTTTGTTGCTTTCCCTTGAATGTGATTCAAGATTTCTTCTGTTGTTGGATAGGTAAACCTTAATTTATCAGGAAATGAAGATAGTTGGCGGTGGAAATCAAGAAAAGAGGACATGCTTTCAGTCCGTTAAAGATGCCGTCGTCTTATTTGATAAACAAACTTGTTTCTGGGATAGAGCCGTCTTCGACAAGGAAAGGCCCCTGGAGTTGCCAACCATTGTGGGCTGCGACAGGATTACACTGGAGGAACAGGAACAGACTGGTCTGGATTGGGAGTTGAACGGAGAGCGGTCGGAAGAAACTCCTCTGAAATGTCTGTTGGATTCTCTTAGCAGGGATTTGAAGGATCTGAAGAAAGAGCTTTCCCGGTTAAGAGACATGGAATTGGAAGCTGAAAGTGTGATTGTGAATCTGCAATCCAGGCTTCGGGGTAAGGGTGAACCAGAACGAGCCCTGGTATCGGAAGAAGATCTAGAATCTCTGCATCAGAGGATCGAGGAGAATGGAGCATTTGCGGAGAAAAAAGTAGCTGATGCGACAGCTGAACTGGAACAGCTAAGGAGGAGCGAGCGCGAGGCCCTCACGAAGCTGGAAATCACCAGGAGAGAGCTCGAGGAAGTAAAGTCAGTGAAAGAAGTGGGCATGAAGAGGGCGAAACTCGCCGAAACGGCCAAAGCAGCCATGGAGGAAGAGCTTCGCAGGTGTATCCTGAAGGAGAGGGAGATACCGGTGCTCGTACATGCTTCTGCCTGGGCGGCAGAGACCGAGAATGTTCAGGGGAATCATCACGGATGGCCTCGTGGTGGAAGAGGGATGCCGTCAACGTTAAACGTCCTTGAGATTCAGAGACAGAGGAAGTGCAAAGATAAATTGGATTGGCCTAGATAAGACTGTTTTGGATCCCCGAGGAAAAATCTTATTGTAGAAATCTTCTCTTCGTTATAGACAATGACTATGAATATATTTTACGACATATATACAAATATTGAATTGTTCTTCGATTCTAAATTCATAGATGGATTCGATAGTATGATACCTGACCCTCTGCTTGCTACTGGCGTTCGCAAAACATGTCGGCGAAGCATTCTTGACTGTGTAACCACATCGACCTGTCCTTGGAAAGTCGAGTACTGTTATATTTCTCTCTGTTACACATCCTGCGATTATCCTTTGAATTTATTATCTTCTGACTAGATATGTCCAACATTTACCTTTCTAGAGAATCAAATAAACATTTTTATGAGCAGCAAACTCAAGAATGCATATAACACAAAGGGAAGCCTGATACCACTAGGCTCAAAATTCTCATTGCTCCGAGGTCTTGAGTTGGAAGAAGTTAATAGTTGGCCTTACAGTGTTGTGCCCTGCAAAGTACACGCAACTTACGCAAACAGAGCTCTCTAGTCACAGGTAAGTCCGAAGAAGCATTTTGTACTAACTATGCCTACGGGACCACGAAAAACTTCGTACCTTCACCGGAAGGTAAACAGATCCTGTCATCGGACAACCCAAAAGTTGGAAAAAGATCATGTTGACGCAAAAAAGATAACTTACAGAACATGATCTATCTAAACCAGAAGACAACTAACCAAAGGATGGATACACTAAGAAACACGAGTATTAGTCTACATCACAAGAGACCTAAACCGAAACAACCCAATCAGTCTACATGAGTTTTTTTCTCATGGATACATTAGAAAGAAATCTAAATAAATGTCCTTATGATCGAAGTCTTCTCTGCAACTGATGAAATCGGAAGCCTAGAACTTGATCACTTGCACAGACAGCACACCTCTAGCACTCGACCGAAGATGCCTATACGGAGTGAAAAAGAGCATATCTAGAGGGATCTGGCAAACTTCTAGGCCTTGACCTTCTACCTTGCATAGGGATGGTATCGACTACTGCCACTATAGCCTCCTCTTCCATACATTCCACCAGCTCCACCGTAAGCAGAACCAGGGCCTGAGTCATAGCCACCACCATATCCTGAACCTCCATAACCTCCATAGCCATCGCCTCCACGACCATATCCACCGAAACTATTCGCGCCATATCCTCCTCCAAAGCCTCCACCATATGGTCCATAGCGTCCGGAATAACCAAAGGACGATTCACCACGGTATCCACCTAAACCACTGCCTCCATATCCTCCATATCCCCCACCAAAGTCACCGCCCCCACCTCCAGCACCATAACCATATCCTCCTCCATACCTACTGCCTAGACCCCCTGGAGTTCTATACGGATCGGGACCATAACCTCCATCGAAACCCCCATAAGAGCCTCCATATCCACCACCAAAGCCATCATTAAATGAGCTAGCCCTAGAATTACGACCATATCCTGAAGGTGGTGGATTTGAGGGTTTCTTTGGTTCAGCTTTCTTGATCTCCACCTACAACAAAGTAACTTAGTCAACCTATTGATGCAACGGACGTCACTATTATGACCTTTCCTCATGTTCTAGACCTGCACAAGTTTCTCTGCTTAGCATCAGAATAGAACCTACACATGATGGGAATGAATTATTGTTTTTTGGCATAAAAAAAGACATTTGCACTCACTCAAAATGGACATGAAATCAATTTTAGGAAGACAACATGCACATTTCACAAAGATCCGGTTAACAACGCAACCCTCCGCCGTACATTGGAATGTACTCACCTTAGATCCTGCCAAATCAATCATATTTCCCTCGGATAACATTTCATCCACAACTTCTTCACTATCAAAAATAACAAATCCAAAGCCACGAGATCGGTTGGTCACGTGATCACGAATAATCTCATGTTCTACAACGTTCCCATATTTTGAGAAAAATTCCTTCAGCTCATCTGTAAGTGTGACACAAGAAACAAGTAAGCAGTAAGCAAAATGGAGTAGAAGTTGAGCAGCATCGATCCCCAAGAAGATGCCTACCCTCGGTGACACTTGATGGTATCCCACCAACAAATATCTTCTTAGTTTTGAAGTCACTCGACTGCCCAGATCCTTTAGGGATGGTTCTTTTTATCTCAACCTAGTTCATGACCATCCCAAAGGTCAGTTTGTCGATATCAGGTACAGAGAATGAGTAAGTTAAGAAGATAACACCAAATACATGTATTACCTGCTTTCCATTCAGGACATGTGTTTCCTCAATCACCTTATCAACCACGGAGGGATCTGCATACGTTATAAACCCAAAGCCCCTTGGTTGACCCGTGAGCCGATCTTTCATAATCACCGAATCCACTATCTCCCCATATGACCCAAAATGATCATTGAATTGATCTAACAAAGAAAGTACAATACATCACTGATCAGTAGACGGGATTAGTCGACATGCAAAGAGAAAACAGGCACATGGAAAAATAGGCAACAGCTTCTCTTCTGCAAAACAAACAACAAAAACTCTTTCGACAACATCCAAACAATGGATCACTGTCTCAAAATCAATTCAACCCATAACTGTCGCAAGGTTTTCAAAACCCATACTCACAGGCCACTACTACAAGCAACAAATTCCACAAGCCTTTCTAACAGCTTCCCGAGGGAGGAATGAAAATCAAGGAATCACTCACCAAAGCTAACATCCCTCGCCAATCCGCCAATAAAAATCTTCCTGCAAAACCAAAAAAAACCCAAAAAAAAAAAACAATCAGCTCATCGATCAATCCCAATACCCAGAAAAGAAGAAAAACCACAGCCAGGAGGAGAGCAAATAACCCGGGACTGGCCCCGTCGTCGTCGCGGGGATCAATCCTCTGCTTCGAACCCATGGGTTATTCCCCCAACTCAATCTCGAGACACGGTGCAAAAGAATCCGTCCAAGTAAGGGGGGCTTCCGGAGTGGTCTTCTCTAGGGTTTGCTGCTTCCCAGAGTCGCGTAGCGTTGCGCCTGGAGAGGATAAAGAGTGAACCTCCAAGGGGCTTCTTTGTAATTTCAATTTCATCGGTCGGTCCCCTCCATTGGGCCTCGAGGCCCGGCCCGATCTGACCATCCGACAGGACAGACCGTTCTTGTCGTTGTCCGAACCCCTTAAACCCTCGACGCCATCGGGCGCGTGCCCTAATTGGATCCCTCGTACCCCTCCCCCCCCCCACCAAACAAAAAAAAAGAACTTTATTTTCGGCATATTCAGTGAGTCATATTCAGCAACATTTTCATCTCCCTTCTCCCCCGCTCTAATTCTTTTTTCTCCTTCCAATAAACCCAACCACGGATCGCTGAAATACCCCCTCGTCTCCTCCATTACCCGATTCGGTCGAGTTTTCCTTTCCCCAGGGCAAAATCCTTTGTCCCGCGCCTGAGTATTTTGTTTTGGGTTTGGGGTTGGGGCTTGTTTTCTGGTGGTTTGGCCGTCATTGTTGTTTTTGGGGTTGCTCGTGAGATTTCGACGAATCGTGGGTCGGGGAAGAGGCGGCGGAGGGGAAAAGGGTTAGGATGAGCAGTAGTGGCGGCGGCGGGAGAGGTGGGGTTGGGGGAGATGGAGCTAGGGTTTCAATGTCGGAGGAGATTAGGAGGACGATACACAACATTAGGGAGATCACGGGGAAGCAGCACAGCGACGAGGATGTCTATGCAATGCTCGAGGTTTGCTCCATGGATCCCGACGAGACCACCCAGAAGCTCTTCTACCTCGGTATTGATTTTTTTTCCTTTTTAACTATCCGGGGGTTCTTTTGCGGTCCTGTTTTTGGTTTTCCTTTTTCTGGGTTTATGTTGAGTCTAGTTGAGAACTGTCTTAGGGTTTGTCTCGTGTTCTTTGGCGCTTTGCTGTGGGTAATGGGGTTTCTAGAGAGAAGTTTTGTTTCATTTAGGTTTAGATTGAGGGGCGAGTGAGAGGAATTTTTTTTTTTTTTTTTTTTTGGGGGGGGGGGGTTTCGACCATCTTGAAAATGGTGCGGGCTGGCTGTTTCTTGTAGGAGATGTGGGTTCTTGTTGGCTACGTTCAGAGCTTCCGATTCGCGAATGATTTCCGCATGGAAGAAATCGCTGTAGAAATGACTTAGTGCGCTTTTCCTTGGGACATTACTTTGGGGTCGTAACTTCGGTGTATAAATTTGTCTCGAATTACTTGAGGGTAACTGTTAATGTGATGTCTTATTTGCAGACACTTTTCATGAGGTGAAAAGCAAGCGAGAGCGGAGGAGGGAGGTTGGCTTAGCATGATATTTCTTTGTATCAGATATATATTGCCTTTAACCTGTGTTAAATTGATTATGCAATCATGTCGCTCCCATAGTTCACCCTTTCTTCGAATCTTCTGCTTTGAGAGATGTCTTATGTGTTATTGACGGCAAGAAATTTGCTTCCTTTTAGAAGGGGAATTGTTCGATTAGTTATTTTCTTTCTTATAAAAAGAAGAGATACCTAAAGCTTCATGCAGTCTGCAGCCTGGCAATCATTTGTACCTCTTCCTTTGCAGACTGCTGTCAGATCTCCAGAATCCAAAATGATGATGGATGGTCTGGGAAGGGCTTCCAAGGGGAATCGGTTCCCGCGAACAAACCATGTTTCTCCTGGTTAGAATTTTGTGGGATTATTATAACTTTGCTTGTAGTGGGACTTCTTTCATTTTTCTCCTGAGTAAATCTCCTCGTTTTTATCTGCTAACTTTTTAATCCTTGAATCACATTTGGTTATCTATACCGGCCAGCAACCAGAAAATTGATTGTAATGGCTTGCACTTGCTCCAAAATGTCTGTCCTTTTCATCTGATATATGCGATCGAACAGGTGGTGGAAAGATTGCTCCTTCTCAACGGGAAAAATTTGGCAATGCTGTCAAGGGAGGTCAGTTGTCTTCCTCTTCTTCTCCATACAAAGGAAAAAGCGCCACCCCATCTCATATCTCCAGGTATTGAACTGTTCAGCTTTCCTGATGTTCATAAGATATTTTAGTTTCTAAAATCACTTCTTTTTTTCATTTTTCTTCCCTTTATATGATTAACGAGTGTACTGATGATGTATCTAGAGCCTCGACTCCTCTGCAAAATGGACCTTATCAATTGTCAAATGGGTCCGCTTCGCAAGGTCTTATGCCAAGTTCTTCTACTGGTGGTGTCAAGGTTCCTCCCGTAAAATCTAATGGTGAAACCAAGGACAGCTCCAAAGTCATGTCTGATTCTGTGTCTGGAGAATTACAGGAAATAGCAGGACCTGCTGAAAACCCATTGGTTTCTGCTACTTTTGTAGATGAAACTGGTTTCCCAGACTTGAAATCGGTTACAAATTCACTGGAACTGAAGTCAGAGACCAGTCTGCTTGCTTCTGAGAATGTTCCTCTAACTAAATCAGTGGAAACAGAGGAACTCCCTGTTTCTCAGGATTTGCAGACTCCCTTGTCTGCTGATCAGGGTTCTTTCACCCCTAAAGCAGTTTTAGTCAAAGAAAGTAGCTTTGTTGGAGAGTCTTCTGATTCTGTAAAAGGTATTGCTTGCCAGTTAAGTGTTTATTTTCCAATGAATACTTCGATAGGGTTCCTACATATTGAAAGAACTGCTATTCAGATGAGCATTGTCTCACAAAATGATGTATTTGAATCAATTATCATTGCATAGAGATTCGTCTGTGATGCATCGTGTGTTCATCTGCAGTAATTTTGCTGCACTAGATTTTGGTGAACTGTTGATATTTTGATGCTGCTTAGGTAGTAGTGACTTGAATAATTCAATATATTTTTGTTTGTTATTTTATCTGTAATTGTACCTGAGCTGTTTGAATTGACAACAGTTTTCAGTTTTCCTAACAGAGGTATTCTTGGATGTCCTCTTTTCATGTTTTAGATATTTTTTTTCTATGTCCTTCTAAGTTTCCAATTTACTCTGTTTTCATGTCTCTGATACAGTGGTTGCATCTAAGGTTGCGGAGCTAACAGTGGACGCAACTTCGCGGTCAATACCGCCTGGGTTGAGGGTCTATGATGGGAAACCTGTTACTTTCCCGAATCACTTTAAAGTTCCTGAAGCTCTGAAAAGTGGTTTGACTTTTGGAAGCTTTGACATGGGTTTAGGGACAAATGCAGATAACTCTGCTGGTATCACTTCTGATGATAAATCCAGTTCTGGTGTTGACTCGTCTGCAGGGAGTGATGTGACAGTCCAGGAAGTGTTTCCAAGGTGCGTGAGTGCTATGCAACTACCAAATATTATGAGAGACAATATTTGAGAACTCAATTATCCGATTTCTTAAAAATCTCTGTTAATGGTACCATTCCAATACAACTAGAATTTGTGTGTGGCATCCTCAACTTTTGTTTCCCTTGGCTTTTGCAGCCAGATTGAAGGTCTTTCAGAGCAACATGAAGATTCCTCTCTTGTGCTTAAGAGGGAACCAAAACCTTTGGAGAACCATGTCTTGATTGATAATGGCCGGTCCCATGATCAGGAAAAAGTTAATTTGATTTCTGAGGTTCCTCAAAACCATGTTATTCAAGAAGTTCAAGCAAATGGTTTTGGCTTAGTTTCTTCCATTTTGGGCGGTCAGTTGAAGACCGAAGCCTTAGATGCCCAAGTACGAGATCCTCTGCATGCATCAACTTTTGTCATAAGTTGTCATCTGGTTGGCTTCCATTTTCATAGGCTCCTCTTCCTAATTGCCTATTTCCTACAGCCGAGAAGTTCTTTATTTGATTAGTTGGCTGTTATTTAACATGTTATTTGATGAATAACTAAATTACTAGCACTGATGAGTTCAGCGTTTCCTCCACGTTTCTATTTATTAAATGCCAGCTGACAGCGTAGATGTTTTTTCTAATTTCTTCTCCATCGAATGTTGCAGAATGGGAATGCTTCAACTATATCAAGCCCAGCCCCGACGCCAGTTCCAGCACTGCAGAGCTCTATAGCTGTGTCTCCTCAACCAATTCCGGTTTTCAGGCAGCCTTATCCACTCAATTACTTACCTTTTGGACCATACTTTCCCCATCTCTACATGCCTGCGGTACCTCAACTTATAAGCCCAAATGGATTTACTCAACAGCCATCAGCTGGGAACTTTTATCTAACCTCAGCCCTTGCTGCCCAAGGCATCAAGTACCCAATTCCCCCGTTTAAACCAGGATCAAACACTACTCCAATTGGAATTCCGTCTGCATTTGGTCCATATGGCACTGCTATCTTAAGTTTCAATCCTGGTCAAGCAGTGAACTTAGGGAATGCACCTACTAATGAGGAGATGTCCTCTCAGTTGAAAGAAAATCACACCCATTCTGCAGCTGCACCGGTTCGTACATGCTTTGATAATTCCTTGTTTTATTGCTACTGTTGATATTCAGTAAAGCTCATGGACCCGAAAACACAGTAGATTATATGAAACTGAATATCTTTCGGTTTAAATTGGAACAGGGTGAAGCACCTGCAGTTTGGGTCCCTCCTCTGCTTGGACAAGATATGACAGGTTTACAGGTCAATTCTCTGTACAATCTGTCGCAAGGACCACATGTCGCTTTCTCACCTGCACAAGCTGGCCATATTCCATTTGGAATGCTTCAGCCTGCACAGAACATGGCAGCCGCTTCCAATTTCCATCCCCTGTTGCAGCAGTCACAACCTGGCACTATCGACTCTGCAGGACCACCGTCCAATGGTTATCAGCATCCTCAACATGGTTAGATGAACTGGAACACTAATTTCTGAGTAGACAAAAGAAGATCAGCGACTACTGCATGATGGGCACCCTCATGATCAAAAAAGAATCAGCTGCTATGAGTGTAAATATACAAGGGGGGGCGTTCAGAGGAAAATTCTGCGATAGCTCTATTTTGAAGGGAAGGGCAGTATCTGGTTGACCAAATTTATCAAGATGGGGGAGAGGATAATTTTTTGTTTTTTCTTTCTGGGGTTATTGTTTGTTTATTTTCTTTATCTGATGTGTAGTCAATGGAAGTCTTGTCGGTGGTTCACCCTTGGAACTTGCTTATAACTTTTGGCTAAGAATGTCTTTTTTGGATGGGATGGGTGGTGGGGGCCTCCAAAGGTAGTTGGTGGGATTCACTGGTAATTTCCTCTCATATTGTGGTGACATTGTACATTTATCCTTTCCCGTGGGGAGAAATGAAATATAGAGTTTACAATTGGTGGCATGGATGCATGGAGTCCCAACTCTCTTCTGTGGAATTCTTGTGGTTGTCTTGGCAATCCTCATTTGAACTTCATCATGTGGATGGGCTGATATGTTTGCTGACATAGCTAGAATTGTTAACCTGAACCGAGTTTAGCAGAGTTGAGTTTCAAGAAATTGTTGATTGCCGGATGCTCATCTTCTCGGCGTTTTGATTTGTCCTCTGCTCGAAGAAGGTGGTATATAGATGAAGGCAGGGAAAACATGTCCTTCCATCTCTCTTCCTGTCCAAATAAGTATAATAACGATATGATGACCAGGGGTAAGTGATTTGTTGGTCCTGCAGAACTGATCTGGTTCAGTATAAGTTGGAATCTGCAGAACCCCCACTTTAGTTAGCAAATGGAGATGGGAACAGGAGAGGAAGACATTGCAAGCAACATTGCCATGTCAATTGCAATGTCCTCTCCCAGGATCAATTCCCTGCATAGTTCAGGGAGCAATGCCTTTGGCCATGGTATGGAGTTGATCCCTCCTACGGATGTTAGGAACCAGCAATCTTAGATCAACAGCGCAGATGATCTCCCCAAACCCAACTCCAACCATCCCCTCCCTCCCTATATACCTTAAGGTGGTTTGATTCTCAGGCTTTGTGCCGATAACAGCTTGGCATTACAAGAGATGTTTGATCGTTTTCCCGTTCCATTCCAGTTCGAAGATGTGCGCTACAAGGTCAAGCTGGCTTTGAGAGGGAAGAATGCAGTCAAGGCAGTGGTCTCAAAGATGGCTTTGCAGCTGGGCGAGGACGAGGACAGGTCAAAGCACATCCTGAAAGAGATAAGCAGGAGTGTCGGGCCTGGGGAGATCCTGTCTCCGATGGGCCCCCCGGGTAGTGGCAAGATGATGCTACTCAAAGTAATAGGTGGAAGGATAACCGATAACCTACTGGGATGATTACTTACAATCCTGCGCTCAGAAGAAGGTGATTGATCCTCATTGAGATGTTGGCATGATTCGGAGGATTCGTTTTATCTGATGGGTTGGATTATCTTTCTGTCTGACAGGATTGGGTTTGTGACACAAGATGATGTGCTTTCTGCCTCAGCTGACAGTACAGGAAACACTGGTTTTCTCCCCATTCTTAGGGCTTTCTGGCAACATGAGCCGCCAGCATAAGTATGCTGGAGTTGAGTCATCGATAAGGAGTTGTTGGAATAATCAACAATAATAGAACTGCATAATTTTGATCGGCCTGATAGTATGATTAGCTAATTGGTTCCGGCACACGAAGGTCGGAAGCCATTATGGGAATATCCGGGGGAGAAATAAAACGAACGAGCATTCCTTATGAGATCCTGGTCGATCTCTTATTGCTTTTGCTTCACGAGCACACTTCGGTCCTCAAGTCCACCTCCGCCAATAGGCTCCTTCAAATACTTCAAGGTCTTGCTGAGGTTTGCCTCCTGTGCTAAAGAATTTAGGAGATAAAACTGGGATTGAGAATCCTCAGCGGGAGATAATTCAAGATTGACAATAATCACCTCCATACACCAACCTTCGAGCAAGATGCTCCACATGTTTGACAACCTTCTACTTCTGGCAGAAGGCTATCCTGTTTACTAGGGTAAGGCCGGAGAAGCGATGGAATATTTCTCATCCTCGAGTATTGTCCCAGAGATCACAATGAATCCTGTAGGGTTCTTGCTCGATTTGGCAACCGGACAGTTGAATGATATCAGGCCCCGGTAAGACCTCATATTAGCAGCACCCAGGACATCTCAAATTCAGACAAGATGTAATAAAGGCAAACGAAACTATATGAATCCGAGCCTATGTAACATTTCTTGCATCCTACCGAGGATCTTTACACTCCTTTGGCTTTTAGTATCTTGAAGTCAAGTACAAGACTCTGTTGGAGCCGAAAGAGCTGCTGATCCACCGAAACAACAAGGCTTCAGAACATCTTCAGGTAGCCATTCATGTCAAGAAGGAGGATTGATCGCTGATTTAGAGGGAACAATTCCTCATCCTTTCAAGGAGGACGTTCAAGGAAAGGTGCCAAGACTACTTCGACATCTTACGGATGACGCAGGCTCTAGGAGTGGCCATCCTTCTAGGCTTAATCTAGTGGAAGTCTAGCACTGGGAACGAGGCCCAACTCAGAGACCAGGTATGGAAATTTGCATCCATTTTGGCTGAATCCCCATTATTTCATGACTTGGAATTCATTTCGGCGCGAACCGGGTTTGTCCTAGGTCAGGCTAATGTTCTACATTCGCCTACCTGGTCAAGGAGAGGAAAGCGGAGATGTACCACCTGAGCGCGTACTACATCTGCAGCACGCTCTGCGACATGGTGGCGAACGTCCTGTTCATGATCATCATCCACTTCATGGACGGGTTCAACAGTACAATCCCATGCTTCTTCCTCAGCCTGCTCAACGTCGTCACCATCAAAGTAAAACTTCGCACCGACTCCTCGTTGCCCTTCTTTCTTCAATCTGAACGGTCGTTGGACTTGGGCCGGATTCAGGCTGCTGAGGAGCTATTCGGTGCCACGGTTCTTGACATCAGGGGTGCCAAGATAGTGGCCTCCCTGCTGCTCACGCTGAGCCTTCTCAGTGAAGGCCATCACGACAGTTAAACAACAAACCAACCCCATAACTGTCCATCTGATCATCATCGACCGATTCGGTCCTTTTCCCAGCACGCGCCGCATTTCGTGCAGTGGTTGAAGTATTTGTCGCAAAAGGCAAAAGAGCCTGGCCTGTTTGCATTTGCTTGCAGTAGCTATTTGATTGATTGTGCAAGTTATATACCTTGCAGAGACTTTTTTGCCTCTAGCGGTTCCCTCTTTTATTTGTGTGAATTTAATTATGAAACATTCCTCTTCAAATCTCATTTAAGATGATGGTATGCGTTCGACGATGGGAAGGTAAATATAAAAGACAGACATCATCAAAAGCCTAAAGCCAAATTCGAACAGAAAAGCCATCCAAAGGTTTCTACTTAACTAGGAAATATCAGCAGACTTTAATCAACCTCCTCCATCTTGCTGCCCTCAGCATCGGCCTCCAACGGAGGAATGTCTGCATCTCCCTCACCAGCCTCCTCGTCAATGCCCAGCCCCACCTTGATCATCCTAACGACCTTCTTAGCAAAGGGGATGGGATCGTCGAGGCTGAACCCAGAGATGAGCAGCGCTATCTCGAACAGCAGCAGGACGAGGTCCTTGACCGACTTGTCATTCTTGTCGGAGTCTGCCCTCTTCCTCAGCTCCTCCATGATGGGGTCCTCCGGGTTGATCTCCATGGTCATCTTGCTGGTTATGTACCCAGTCAAGCTGCGGCCACTCAGTGCCCAAGCCTTGTCGGTGTTAACCAACACGCAGGGGAAATAGCCCCCACGAGCTGATACCAGAACCTTCTCGACTTTGTCACCAAGTACATACTCGATGACCTTGCAGAGCCCCTCGAATTTCATCTCCGGGCCCTCCTTGGTAGCAGAGACGAGCTTCTTGCCCTCAAACTCCTTGAGCCGACCAACGACATCCTCGTCGGTGGCATCCACCATGTACAGCACTTCGTATCCCTTCTTCTTCAGCATCTCCAGGAAGGGGGAGTTCTCAACTGCCTTCTTGCTCTCGCCAGTGATGTAATAGATGTCATTCTGGCCTTCCTTCATCCTGGTCACGTAATCCTTCAGGCTTGTCATCTCGTCGCCACTCTTGGTCGAGTGGTACCTCAGCAACTCGGCAATCTTGTTCTTTTTCGGAGAGTACACCTGGATTCCAAGCTTCAGGCTGCGGGAGAAAGCCTCATAGAACTTGTTATAGTCCTCTTTGTTCTCAGCGAGCTCGAAGAAGAGGTCGATGCACTTCTTGACAAGGGAGATAGGGTAGCTGATGAACTCGGGGTGCTTCATGATGAGGTCCTTCAGACGGCGCTCCTCAAGGTACTCGAGCTGGTCCTCTTTGAGGTAGAGGGTGATCTTGGTTCCTCTTCCAAGGGGTTCCCCAGAAGTGTCCCTGGTCACGGTGAAGGATCCACCAGCTTGGGACTCCCAGACATACTGTTCGTCGTCGTTGTGCTTGCTGGTGACAATGACCTTCTCGGCAACAAGATAGGCAGAGTAGAACCCGACACCAAACTGTGCAATCATGCTTACATCAGCAGCAAGGGCATGTATGAACCAGTGATTACAAGGCGCAAAGGCACCACCAAGGCGAGAAGGCCTCTCATCGCCCGAGGCGCTAGGCGCTAGGTGAGGCGTTAGGCGTCCATCGTTGGATCATATATCCTCCACGTCCTTCCCCAACCAAAACACAGCGCTTCTACCCTCCCCCAGCCCCCTCCCCCCCACCCCAAAAACAAAGAAAAACGAAAAAGATATCACCTTTGTGGTTAGGTCCAGCCTAAAACACAAAAACAAACAACGCCCGGATGAAATCTACTGGAAAAAAACAGGCAAAGCCAAAAGCGATGCCCAACGGACCAACAAAAAAGCTCGTAGTCACCCCTTACACAGGAAAATAGGTCTTACTAGGGGTGACAATAAAATTTGATAACCCGATAATTCAAACCGAATCGAACCGAACCAAACAGATAATTTCAGATTTTTTGTTTTTTGATTTTATTGGTTTGGTTTTAATATTTTAATTTCGGTTCGGTTTTTTTTTTCGATTTTTCTCATTATAGTTTAATGGGTTTGGTTTTACCCGAAAAACCCAATAACTAGGGTTATTTTTGTCATTGTAAGTAATGACTAAGGGAAAAAAACCCTACTTTTTTTCATCCATTCCTTTCAAATTCTTGTCATTGTAAGATATTGTCGCACAAGCTCACATGAATTTTGTGTGTTAAACTAGGCTAAAATTTCAAAGTTACATGAAATTAGACTTTTTGTAATTACCATTCTTTGTTTTTAAATATGGGAATTATTATATGTCAAAATTTTTGAACTTCAAAATTGTAAGTCAAAATTTTTATAAAGTGATTTATCTTTTATGATTTTATCGGGTCCCGAACCGAACCGAACCGAAAAAATCGGTTCGGTTTTGAAAAAATTATTTTGGTTCGGGTTAACGGTTTGGGTCGAAAGTTATGAACCCGATAATAATGGTTCAGGTACAACATATACACAACCCGATCCGAACCGGATCATTTACAGCCCTGGGTCTTACCCTTCTGTGAACAAGACAAATCCACCAAGAAATGGGAAAAAAAAAACACAAAAACATAGAAAACAATCAGTCGTCGGCTAACCTCTCTTATACCATGACATCCCACCGAATCAATCGAATCAAACACTCCCCGTCCCAACAGGAGAAGGTCCCCAAATCTGAATCCCAGAAAACCAAAACAAAACAACACAAACCCATATAAAAGGATGGAGATAGGGAGGAGACTGACTTTCCTAATCGCCTCCTCCGCCGCCGGTAATCACAGAGGCAGAGGGAGAGGGAGAGAGTCGGGTTCGGTGGGCTGCGATCTTAGTAGCGAAACTGGGATTGAAGTGGAACGGTGTTTCTTTTTGTCTTTTATGCTTCAAATAATGGGCTGGCATGGGTTGGGGGGACGGGTGCCTTTTAAGCGCCTAGGCGCCTTGGACGAGGCGCTCGCCTAGGCAGCGCTTAGTCCTTGTCGCCCGCCCTAGGCCAAAATAGGCGAGGAGGCCTCGCCTCGCCTCGCCCGAGCGCCTAGGCACGCCTAGGCGAGCGCCTTGTAATCACTGGATCAACCAACTCCTCTGCCTCATCATCAACACCTTCGATGGCAACAGGGAGATCTTCCTTCGCGAGCTCATCCGCAACTCCTCCGACGTGAGAATTTCTAGCTTTGACTTTCTATTGGGAAGGGAGTTAGTTAGTTGTTGTTAGAAGTTTTTCTGTTAGAAGGTGGGAGGGGTAGTAAGAGGAGGAAGGCGATTGAAGAGTGACTGTGCGCCGGAGGCGATTGTGGTGTATGCTTGGGCTGTCGGAGTTTGGTAAGCATTGCTTCTGCGGAATTGGATTGTTCAATATATGGAATGCAAGTATTCTCCGATTTCATTTGTGTGTTGGAGTTTTCTGAGAAGTGCTTACATCACCCTCCCATCAATCAATATTGGACGAATCAATGGAATGTCTGTTTATCCATGAACATTTATTCTATCTGTATATCTATTTCTCACGGTGGAATGTTGCCACTTGCAGGCAATTGATCAAATGATGTTCATCGACATCATTCCGGATAATCCGGATAAGGCCAACGACAAGTATACCATCGTCAACAAAGAGCTCTTCATCCATGTTGTCCCTGATAAAGGGAGCAATACTCTGACTATCGTTGACAGTGGTATCAGAATGACTAAAGCAGGTTAGTCGTCTGTTTCTGCATGTTATCTCTCCTTTTTTTATCTGGCCGTTCTGACTGATGCGATGCTTTCAGGTCTGGTAAACAATGGAGAGCTCTTCATCCACATTATCCCTGATAAGGCCAACAATACTCTTACTATTGTCGACAATGGTATTGGAATGACTAAAGCAGGTTAGTCGTCAATTGTAGTTCTGTTTTTGCGTGTTATTTCTCTTTTTCTATCTGGCCGTTCATATCTGACTGATGATGCGATGCTTTCAGATTTGGTCAATAATTTGTGTACAATTTCTCGATCTGGAACCAAGGGCCCAATCGTGCCGACATCAGCACCAGCAGCAAGGGCCTCCATGAACTCCTTGGTTCCAGATCGAGAAATTATACACAAATTATTGACCAAATCTGAAAGCATCGCATCATCAGTCAGATATGAACGGCCAAATAGAAAAAGAGAAATAACACGCAAAAACAGAACTACAATTGACGACTAACCTGCTTTAGTCATTCCAATACCATTGTCGACAATAGTAAGAGCATTGTTGGCCTTATCAGGGATAATGTGGATGAAGAGCTCTCCATTGTTTACCAGACCTGAAAGCATCGCATCAGTCAGAACGGCCAGATAAAAAAAGGAGAGATAACATGCAGAAACAGATGACTAACCTGCTTTAGTCATTCTGATACCACTGACAACGATAGTCAAAGTATTGCTCCCTTTATCAGGGACAACATGGATGAAGAGCTCTTTGTTGACGATGGTATACTTGTCGTTGGCCTTAACCGGATTATCCGGAATGATGTCGATGAACATCATTTGATCAATTGCCTGCAAGTGGCAACATTCCACCGTGAGAAATAGATATACAGATAGAATAAATGTTCATGGATAAACAGACATTCCATTGATTCGTCCAATATTGATTGATGGGAGGGTGATGTAAGCACTTCTCAGAAAACTCCAACACACAAATGAAATCGGAGAATACTTGCATTCCATATATTGAACAATCCAATTCTGCAGAAGCAATGCTTACCAAACTCCGACAGCCCAAGCATACACCACAATCGCCTCCGGCGCACAGTCACTCCTCAATCGCCTTCCTCCTCTTACTACCCCTCCCACCTTCTAACAGAAAAACTTCTAACAACAACTAACTCCCTTCCCAATAGAAAGTCAAAGCTAGAGATTCTCACGTCGGAGGAGTTGCGGATGAGCTCGCGAAGGAAGATCTCCCCGTTGCCGTCGAAGGTGTTGATGATGAGGCTGAGGAGCTGGTTGATCTCCGCCTGGAAGGCAAACGTCTCGGTGTCCGCCATCCGGGCAACCTGCGGGGGGGAAGAAATTGGGGAGGGAGGGGGGGAAAAGAAATCGGGGGGGAAAAAGAAATCGGGAGAGAGGCTCAGTAATTGATTTTGTCGTTTTGCCCAATTCTTCAACCTTCTCTACTTCAGGTCCATCCGGGTGGCCCATCCGGGAGCTTCAAGACATTAAATAAAAAAGTTAATATTTCTAATATTAAATTTAATTCAACTATAAAAAAAATTAAAAATTTTATGAAATATTTTTTCTACTTTATATTATTTTTTAAGGAGAAAATCAGGATAATTTTTTCTACTTTATATTATTTTTTAAGGAGAAAATCAGGATAAAGGCAAGGGTAAAATGTCATCCGTGCGGATATTTTTTGTTTTTGAAAAGATTGCAATTAACCTGCCCCAACCCACCCCCCTTCCCCAAAAAATAAAAGATCAAATCCCACCTTTCTTTCTTACAAATCACCTCGCACGTGCGTGTGTCCAATCCCGACCAACTAAAGTTAGTTTGACATCGTTCGACATGCGGGCATGTAAGGAAGAAGACTCGGAAGTTGAGTGGAACTCACGTACTTGGCTAACCCCCAATAACCATTACTTCCCTTTATAAGTCAGTGCTATTTTGTTTCCTGTTAGAATGGGAATCACAAGCGTAAGTCTAATGGAGATCGTTGGAAGATCGTGGGTTTGTTTGGTTCTATTGGTGTGGTTGGATATTGGGTTGTCGCAGCTCATAGTTGGGGACACAAGTGGTTTGTCATTTGGTTATTACCACAAGAGCTGTCCTAATTTTGAGTCCATTGTTAATCAGAAGGTTAATCAGTGGGTTAAGCAGGACCCCACTTTGGCCCCCTCCCTCATGAGGTTGCATTTCCATGACTGCGCTGTCCGGGTACGTTGCTCGGTCTCGCACGGTCTTCGTCGTTCGGTTCACCCCAGTGTCTGAAGGAACGACTCAAAGTTTGATGATTGGTGTGTACTTGGATTGGTAATTTCTTGGCAGGGTTGTGATGCTTCGATCCTTTTGAATCACACCGGAAGCGAGAGATCGGCCGCTGCCAGCAAGACCCTGAGGGGATTCGACCTGATTGATGACATCAAGGCCGCCCTAGAGAAAGCGTGCCCCAGGACCGTGTCGTGCGCAGATATATTGACTTCCGCAGCAAGGGATGCGACTGTGGCAGCCGGTGGTCCTTTTTGGATGGTTCCTTATGGGAGAAGGGACGGTTGGGTTTCGATCGCGGCTGAGACACGCAATGTGCCAATGGGCTACGAGAACATGGACAAGCTCATCGAATTCTTCCAGTCTCGGGGCTTGAACATCCTCGACTTGGTCGTGCTCTCGGGTATACTATTTCTTGAACGTTACTGCCGACTGTTTCTAAAAATTGTGGTTGCTCTGATTTGGCAACGACCGTCCGACGCAGGGGCGCACACGATTGGGAGGTGCACGTGCGGATCAATCCAGGAACGTATTTACTACTACAACGGCACGAACAAGCCCGACCCTTCTGTCAACCCGGGGTACCTCAACTTCCTTAGGAGAAAGTGCAGATGGGCATCCGAGGAAATATACTTGGACGCATCCACGCCTCAAACCTTCGACTCCGTCTACTACAACAACTTACAGAAGAAGATGGGGCTCCTGCACACTGACCAACTGCTGTATTCCGACGTTAGGACTAACCCGATCGTCACTGCATTCGTGAGCGAGCCGTTCTTGTTCTACCAGCAGTTCAGCGTCTCCATGGCCAAGCTTGGGAACATTGACGTCCTCACCGGAAACGAAGGTGAAGTCAGGACGAATTGCAATCGCCGTTGAATCCGAAAACAAGATTAAAACGATTCCTGACACAAACGACGTTGTCCCATCTGAAAGGCAAAACCATTTTTTTGCTTGATTCCTGTTTTCTGCTGCAACGATTGTCTTCTTATGATTTTGAATTTCAAGTCGAGGTCTACTCTTTGATGTCATTAGCTGCATTATTGCTAAATCTCCATCATTGTTTCACTGCCACAATTATTTGATGGGCAACCATGGACGAACTCGGTCCATCAACCGGGGACGACGTATCTCGTGACCTATAATCCTCGTGCGTGGCCGATTACACGTTCTGCCGTCAGGCTATGATCTAACTTCATACGACGCCTTAATGCAAGCCGGGTCGAGCTCCGAATTACCCTATCTCGGGTTGAACATTGGTCAGCAAGAAAGAACTGTCCATTGCTAACCGAGTATTGTGTTTTTTCCTCTTTCCTGTTGTTTTTGTTGGGTGCAAGTGACTATGTTTTCTATTTGGATCGGCCAAATCGGATCAAATTCTTGTGATTTTTCAAGATCTGTGATTTGATCCAAAGCAAAAAAGAAAAGAAAGAGGAAAAAAATTGTGGGTGGGAGGGACATGAGAGATTGGTCGGGATTTGGGACTTCCCTGTTGTTATTACAAAAGCCAAAGCATGTTCTTTCCACTCCCAACCACTTGTTTCAGATTACATACACTTAATACCTTACAAACTCCTTCAATGTAGATCAACAAAAGCGTAGTCTGATCTGACTGAACTGAACTGACCCAGAATCGCTCTCCGCGTGAATTTTGATTTTGCAATACCCTCCAAAAATGGGCTTTCCTGAAAAAGGAGAACTGTGAAGCGAAGTTACTGAATAAGATGGTTAAAAAGTTCAATCGTGTTTATGGCATTCCTTACCTATGCAAAAGCATATACTTTCAGACCAGCCTTTCCCCCCCCCCTAACAACTTTTCCTTCCGACATCATGACCAGGTTTTCAGGCAATGAATGCAAAAAACTCAGACCTTTCATTTGCATGTGCTTTCCCCCAATCCATCCATCATCAACGGTATTACATAATTCCCTTGGCTTTGTGTTTTTTATGGTGTTTTTGGGGGAGATGTAGTTTATTCAATGCTCCAAGAAGATGCTGCCGCCACGGGTTTTTTTCACTGAAGCGTGAATTTCCTGTGTCTGAAATCCGCAGATGGCCCCATCCATCTGCATCAATCAAATGCCCTCCACCACCACCTCTTCCCTTTCCTTAGTATATATAAATGAGTAGATCAGATTGAGTGAGTGTCTGATGGTAATCCAGATCTGCCTCTTTTTTAGCAAATCCATGGGTTTCCATCCTCATCAATCCTAGAGCACATTTCCTGCTCCTGTTCTTGTTCTTTCTGTTCTGCTTCTCTCTTACACCCAAGCAATGCCTGAAATCCTAGGAAACATTTTCTTCTCTTCCTTCTGCTTGTTTGTATCGATAAACCATGTTGTAATATTACCCTTGGTCTTCTCCTCTTCCTTCTTCTTTGGACCTTGCGTGTACTCCCTCGATGCTCAGGGACAGGCTCTTCTGTCGTGGAAGAACGGCCTGAATGGCTCAACACAGGCGCTTACCTCATGGACAGCTACCGACCCAAATCCATGCGGATGGTTTGGCATCAGGTGTGACTCCCATGGGGAGGTAATTGAGATAAGTCTGAAGTCAGTTGACCTGCAGGGGATTCTGCCATCGAATCTTCAGCCGCTTACGTCATTGCAAGGACTTGATATGTCATCGGCGAATATCAGCGGGGTGATCCCGAAGGATTTTGGGGACTACAAGGAGTTGCGGTTCGTTGATCTCAACGATAACTCGATTTCCTGGGAAATCCCGGTTGAGTTGTGTGGGCTCAAGAATCTGCAGAGTCTGTCCCTGAGCTTGAACTTTCTGGAAGGGGGGATACCGACAGAAATCGGGAACCTTTCGAGTCTTACGTATCTCACGCTCCTTTGTGCTGCGGCACCCCTCTCTTTTAAAGAACATGACTCTCCAATACCTAAAGTAAGTTCATGCCTTGATGTTGTCAATATTACTATGACTTTGCTATTATGGAGAGGGCCCATAATGGCTCAAGGTTGCATGTCCACAATCGAAAGGGTTTGAGCAAGTTCCAGGGGCGGTGTGTGTTTTGGACTAAAAAGGCAAAAGAGCCTGGCCTGTTTGCGTTTGCTTGCAGAAATTATTTGATTGATTGCTCAAGTTATATCTTACAGAGACTTTTTTCCCTCTAGCGGCTCCATCTTTTATTGTGTGAATTTAATTAGAATGTGAAACCCCAACCCAACGCCTCAGGAGAGAAGTTCCAAATTAGCCCTTAAAAAACTTGCAAAAAATATGAAACATTCCTCTTCAATCTCATTCAAGATGATGGTATCCGTTCGACATGGGAAGGTAAATATGAAAGACAGCATCAAAAGCCTTAAAGCCAAATTCAAACAGAATCACCATCGAAAGGTTTCTCTACGTAACTAGAAAATATCAGCAGAATTTAAAAAGAAAAGAAAACGAAGAACCCGGTCGTATTACTAGAAAAGAAAGGACCCTCTTCCTAGACACTCCTCTCCCCCCCCATCAACAGGAATTACTTTTAATCAACCTCCTCCATCTTGCTGCCCTCAGCATCGGCGTCCACATCCTCCAACGGAGGCATGTCTGCGTTTCCCTCACCAGCCTCCTCGTCAATGCTCAGCCCCAGCTTGAGCATCCTATGGATCCTGTTACCAAAGGTGTTGGGATCGTCGAGGCTGAACCCAGAGGTGAGCAGGGCTGTCTCGAACATCAGCAGGACGAGGTCCTTGACCGACTTGTCGTTCTTGTCAGAGTCTGCCCTCTTCCTCAGCTCCTCCATGATGGGATTCTCCGGGTTGATCTCCATGGTCTTCTTGCTGGACATGTACCCAGCCATGCTGCTGTCCCTCAGTGCCTGAGCCTTCATGATCCTCTCCATGTTGGCTGTCCACCCGTACTCCCCGGTCACCAGACAGCAGGGGGAATCCACCACACGGTCTGAGACCACAACCTTCTCGACCTTGTCGCCAAGTACATCCTTGATGACCTTGCAGAGCCCCTCGAATTTCTCCTTCAGCTCTTCCTTCTTCTTCTTCTCGTCCTCGCTCTCGTCGAGCTTCAGGCCCTCCTTGGTAGCAGAGACGAGCTTCTTGCCCTCAAACTCCTTGAGCTGACCAACGGCATACTCATCGATGGCATCCACCATGTACAGCACTTCGTACCCCTTCTTCTTCAGTTTCTCCAGGAAGGGGGAGTTCTCAACTGCCTTCTTGCTCTCGCCAGTGATGTAAAAGATGTCATTCTGGCCTTCCTTCATCCTGGTCACATAATCCTTCAGGCTTGTCATCTCGTCACCACTCTTGGTCGAGTGGTACCTCAGCAACTCAGCAATCTTGTTCTTGTTCTGAGAGTCCTCGTGGATTCCAAGCTTCAGGTTCTTGGAGAAAGCCTCATAGAACTTGTTATAGTCCTCTTTGTTCTCAGCGATCTCGAAGAAGAGCTCGATGCACTTCTTGACAAGGTTCTTACGAATGACCTTTAGGATCTTGTTCTGCTGGAGCATTTCACGGGAGATGTTCAGGGGCAGATCCTCTGAATCCACGATACCCTTTATGAAGCTCAAGTACTCAGGAATCAACTCCTCGCAGTTGTCCATGATGAAAACACGGCGGACGTAGAGCTTAATGTTGTTGGGCTTCTTCCTGTTGTCGAAGAGGTCAAAAGGAGCCCTCTTCGGAACGAAGAGGATAGCCTTGAACTCGAGCTGCCCTTCAACCGAGAAGTGCTTCACTGCCAGATGCTCCTCCCAGTCATTGGTCAAGCTCTTGTAGAATGCGGCATACTCTTCCTTATTAATCTCCTCAGGCTTCCTCATCCAGATAGGCTTCTGCTTGTTGACCAGAGACCACTCATGAGACACTTCCTTTATCTTCTTCTTCTTTTTCTCCTCTTTCTCCTTCTCCTCATCAACCTCCTCAACCTTTCCTTCCTCATCCTTCTTGTCCTCCTCGTCCTCATCATCAGATATCTCCTTTTCAGTGGTCTTCTCAATCCACAGGGAGATAGGGTAGCTGATGAACTCAGAGTGCTTCTTGACGAGGTCCTTCAGACGGCGCTCCTCAAGGTACTCAAGCTGGTCCTCTTTGAGGAAGAGGGTGATCTTGGTTCCTCTTCCAAGGGGCTCCCCAGAAGTGTCCCTGGTCACGGTGAAGGATCCACCAGCTTGGGACTCCCAGACATACTGTTCGTCATCATTGTGCTTGCTTGTGACAATGACCTTCTCGGCAACAAGATAGGCAGAGTAGAACCCGACACCAAACTGCCCAATCATGCTGACATCAGCACCAGCAGCAAGGGCCTCCATGAACTCCTTGGTTCCAGATCGAGCAATTGTACCCAAATTATTGACCAAATCTGAAAGCATCGCATCATTAGTCAGATATGAACGGCCAGATAGAAAAATAGAAATAACATGCAGAAACAGAACTACAATTGACGACTAACCAGCTTTAGTCATTCCTATGCCACTGTCGATGATAGAAAGGGTGTTGTTGGCCTTGTCAGGGATAATGTGGATGAAGAGCTCTGGCTGAGCATCAAGCTTGCTCTTATCCGTGAGACTCTCAAATCTGATTTTATCAAGGGCCTGCAAATGGGAACATTCGACCGTTAGACACACTATCCACTCTCTCTGAAGATCATCCATAGAATACCAGAAACACAAAAAATGCAACAACAAAGCCACCAATCTACCAACCAAAAACTCATAACTGCCCCTCTAAATTAACAACGATGGCCAGTAGATCGGAATCCACGACACAATACAGCAGCACCACAACAAGCATAGCACAGGAAACGGAAGCCTCAATTTATCATGCATCCACGAATTCAACACGAAGCCTACCCTACCCACTAGCATCCAACAAACCAGATTTCCGGTCTCCAAACACGATATTACTCCCTAGATCCAACTCAGCGATCACAACAGAGAGAAGCACGCAACGAGTCGCATAAACAAAACATTAACAGACGAACGACCAAACAAACAAATGCTGGAGAAACGAAGAGAAGCGCAAAGCTAGAGGTTCTTACGTCGGAGGAGTTGCTGATGAGCTCGCGAAGGAAGATCTCCTTGTTGCTGTAGAAGGTGTTGATGATGAGGCTGAGGAGCTGGTTGATCTCCGCCTGAAAGGCAAACGTCTCGGTATCCGCCATCGCTGAAACACCTGGGCAACCTGCGGCGGGCAGAAGAATCGGCAAAGAGAACACGAATCGGTCACAGAGAAGTGGAGCGTTCCTTGCGGAGAAATGGGAAGGGGGAGCTTATATAGCGTGGGTGATCTTAGGGTTTCTAGATCCTTCCGATACGTCCTGTTCTTTTTTGCTATGATATGACGTGGGGCCTAACGGTGTAGTTGACTCCCCGTTGGACTTGACCGGTGTTCCTGGAGGGGTTTTTTCGTCTTTTCGCTCCGAAACCGAAATGACTGTTCCCCACGGCTTCCCTGCCTTGCCCACGTCACACCACATCGTGATCCAAGAAACGGATTGAGCGAGCGCGCCAGAATGAGCACCCCCGGCGCCATCTCCGCCTCGGCCTCGCCGTTGACGACGACCGTGAAAAGGCTTCCGTCGCAAAAGACGAGTCCTCGCGTCTACTGCGGTCCATCTTGTTCTCGTCGGTATGGTGTATAGTCGGTTTGCCTTTATTCTTCTTGTGATTTAGAGTCTGTAGGTGTAGTTGGCATGTAATGGACAAACCTTGTGGATTCTTCGGGTTTTCTTGTCAACAGGAATAATCAATGATTTCGGCTACTATTAGATTGGATAGCGTTCGCTCCTAGAGAGGATTTTTGGTCTGGTTTGCTTGCGATTTGCCCGATTTACTGCCTGATGAGAAATTAGGGTGATTTACGATTGAAATTTGACTTGTAGCAGCAAGGTTGTCATTATTATGCTTTCCGATGGGACCGTGAAGTAATGTAGGATGCTCCTTCATATGTTGGCCCAGACAGCAGAATTAGGTAAAGTTCTGAAGAGTGTCTTCTGTGAGATGTGTTTTATTCCATGTGCTTTCTGAATCAATGTGTGCCATTATCTCTCAGAAGCAGCGACCCAAGATATGAACAATCTGTGGTCGCGAAGGCCGAGGCATTATTTCTCGGGAAAGTATCTCGGAGGCCAATGGTCGGACTCGCTGGGTAAATCCCCTCTGGAGCCTGCACTTTTCCTGGTCTCACTCTCCCTTCGATGTTTGGTTTGAGGGGACCGGAAGTTATCAGGTAAATGTTCCAGCATCTTCTGTTTTCTCTTTCTATCCCTTTGTTTTCTTAAGTCGCATGGTGGGCATATCTAAGCAAAACATCAAATGCTTTTGAAGTCTTCAGGACAGTGAGATCGCTGATGGGTTGAGGATACAGGGGGTGTGACTCTATGTGGATGTCCTTAGGAGATCGTAGTTCTCTGCTGGTACACTGATGGAAAGTAATACCTGCATGGTATAGAGATAACATTGACAGATAATATTTAGTGGTTGGGTTTTGTCAGACAAATCTGCAAGATGCTAGGTATTTCTCTTATCTTTTCCTGGTGATGCACGTACTCATTTCTTCTGGCCTGATTGAATGCAAATGCAGCACGGTAGTTCAGTGGATGAGTCTCTAGTAAGCATAAAGTGTTTTACCTGAACCCACGTTATGTAGTATAGCCTCATTCTTTTCGCTTCAGCTTAGTTCATTCATCATGGTCATGTTTGATTTATACCTGCTCGTTGACATTCATTTGGAGTTAATGGTCATTTTTCTTTTTCCTTTCTAATTCTTGGCAAGTACAAGATCCTTATCTCTTTCTTCACCGCGGATAATTAGAGGCCTAAAAGAAGTCTTGCTTGGCATGCGATTGGAGGTAATCTCCCGACTGACAATCTGATGACATGCCCAAGCTCCACCTCAGCCTATTTGATTCCAGTTCATGATGTAAAATCTTCAAAACATATTTCTAGGCAAGGGAAGGGCTCTGAATCCTCCCTCCGCCCCGATACCTGGACGAAAACTTGCAGCCTATTCCCGAGGTGCTGTTTTACTTGCCCTTTAGCCACTTCCTTCATTCTTACCAGATCATCACCTTAACAGGTCGTAAAATATGTCTCAGTTCAGGCCGAGACGAAGCCTGTTGTCGCAGGTGAAGGAGCCGTTGATCTTTGTGCGCAGCTTTTTGAAACTACTCGGATCTGAACAGTCAAGATGTGAGATCAGTTTTGGCTACGGAAAAGAGAAACTCACGGTGTCTTTCTTTTCGTTCAGCAGAAATCATCCCCTCTGTACATGGAAATTGTTTGATGCTTCTTGTAAGTAGTAATGTTGGTTTTACTGGCCTCCGGTGGATGGAAAGATTAGAATTGTGGTTGAAGCAATGAATTATGTCGTTGTAGGTTAATGGGCCCCACTTTCTTGTTAAAGGCGGGGCCTTCTTTGCTTAGGAATTGAGCCTCCCAGTCGATCCAAAACCCAAAATCCCCTTAACGCTCGAAAACTTCCCGTTTGGTGGCGGAAAAGTCTCCAACGAGAAGCAGATTGATCGATACCGCAAGAGGATGCAGAAGATGGCGCAATCCTGGTTCTCGGCGTCGCCCGACGAACAGCAGAAACCTTCGTCCTCCCTCCTATCCGATTGGAACTCCTACGCGGCGTCGCAGGACTCCGATTCCTCCGCCGGCGGCTCGGCATTCAGCGTTGGGTTTGACATCGAGTCCGCCGTTAGGTCCGCTAACGATTCCGTCTCCGGGACCTTCAACGTGTAAGGTTTTCCTTGTTCCCTCCTCCCCGATGATGGCTAGGGTTTCCTCGACCCGTTTTTCTGTTTGTTAGTCGGATGTGTACAGTCTAGTTGGAAGCGACTCCTTCCGGTAGCCTTTAGTTGATCCGCGTTCGTCTGAGATGTCGTGGTGGTTGAACGAGGAGGATCCGTGGAGTCGTCTTAGTTACGTGGATGGGGATTTGAAATGATCTAGACGGATCAGAGGACCCACGATGGTTCCATTTTTGGAACTCCTGGTTATCAATTGTTTTGGTTTGGGAGTTTTTTCTTCGGTCGTTGACCTCTAGTCTCTGCATGTGGGCCATATGAAATATTTGTTGCTGATGGTGCAATGGAAGTTTAAGTTGTTCATACGATGATGTGTATGGGTACATGGGAACCAGGAAAATTTTTGGATCTCATCTCGAAATAAGGCAGTGTTTATCATGATAAGCATCTCGATGTAACTTCCCTGTCAACAACTACGCAATGTGCCCTGAAGCCAGTGGATTTTGACTACGTTCTCTGCAACCTCTGCTAGTTGCATAAAGATTGGGAATATCTTCGGTGTGCTGATGATGCCATCTTTGCTCATTTGTGTTGTTCCAGGGTTACTAAAGGGGTGAGAGATTTGCCTGGTAGCCTCCAGTCCGCTACCAGCGGCGTGCCATCGGGGAAATCTCTTATGTACTTTGGTTTGCTGCTGGCAAGCGGCATCTTCTTCGTCATAATTGCGTTCACTATGTTCCTCCCTGTCATGGTATTGATGCCCCAGAAGTTTGCCATATGCTTTACGCTAGGGAGCTGCTTCATTATCGGTTCCTTTTTCGCTCTTAAGGGCCCGAAGAATCAATTAGTCCACATGACATCGACAGAGGTAGTAAAATTTGCAACTTTATCTGGTTTTTACCTATCCTGTTCTTTTATCTGAATCCTTTTTTTCTTCTTTCTCATTTTCCCCTCTACATGCGCAGAGACTGCCGTTTACAGCAATATGTTTTGGCAGCATGGTGGGCACTATATATGTCTCCATGGTGCTTCACAGTTATATTTTCTCATTGCTGTTCTCCATCATCCAGGTACCACATTTATTGGCCCATTACTCTCATTATGCAAAACCTTGGCTTCGTTCTGGTTCACAATGCAATTGCTATTCACATCCCTGTATTTCTATAGGTGCTTGCGCTGGTGTACTATGTCATCTCATACTTCCCGGGTGGATCAACAGGGCTGAAATTCCTGACATCTTCACTGACCTCCACGATAATGGGATGTTTCGGTAGATAACACCGTTTCTTGCTATTGATAATGTTGCCACCTTGCTAGATCGGGGATTAGTGTTTTGATGTGACGAGTCTCGGCACTGTAGCATTCGAAGAGTAGTAGAACTCAACTATGATATGAGGATTTTACCTTGTGGATATAGATTGTGTACGGTTAGGCCTCATTACCAGTGGATGACGACTCGGGGCCTTTGCCTCCATAATCTCTTGCCAGTGTCTCTGTGTCTGCTTAGGGCTTGTGCGAAGATCCAATCCCGCGACTTAGGTCTTTGCACGGTTGGGCCTCGTGGTTTGGCTGTCGTGTAAGCTCACATGTAGATATCTCATGTGGCGGAATGACAACGACTTCCGCATAATGTTATATATGTGCATACTTATATCTGCTGGATGGGGGCAGACCAACCAACAAACCTGCAGAATGGACACTCCTTTCTGTGATCATCCCAGACCCCAGCCATGACCAAAACTTGGTCGCTGTTCAGGAGCAACAACGAGTCGGACAAGCTTGTTTTCTCTTCTTCTTGTCCCTTCTTGTGTATCCCTCTGTCGGTTTCCGCCGACTCCGAAATCGTCCAGCCCATCCTAAAACCAACAGATGGTGATTATTTTGCCCCTTGTGCAAAAGGGGAGGAGCGTTGTTTGTTCCTTCCTCAATCATGTAATGATAGTCATTAGCGATGGACCAGTTTCCCCGAAATCAAGGACCGAAAACGATGTTGAGAAATAAAGCCGATAAAGATAGCAAAAGGTTAGTCATGATTGTAAAATTTTTTGAATTATCTGGAAAAAAGGGGAGTGGGGTATAAAAGGAAATTTGACTTGACCAGTTTTTTCCTTTTTCTTTTGGTGGGTCTGAAATAATGTAACGTGTTGTTACAACTGGATATATATTTGGATAGGACGTGGAGTCCATTAGGTTCATGGTATTGTTAGGTTAGGAGGTGATTGACTCCATTTGAAAGGGATGAATGATGTTGTGATGCGACGGGATTGAATAAATCAACCCCCCCTCTTTCAAATTTCTAAACCTGAATTAAGTAAACAAAATTATAATATGAAATATTTTTTCTAGTTTATTTTATTTTTTAAAGGAGAAAATCAAGATAAAAGACAAGTGTAAAATGTCATTCTTGAGGATATTTTTTGTTTTTGAAAAAATAGCAATTAACCTGCCCCAAACCTCCCCAGAAAAAAGAAAGAAAAAATCAAATCCCACCTTTCTTTCTTACAAATCACCTCGCACGTGCGTGTGTCCAATCCCGACCAACTAAAGTTAGTTTGACATCGTTCGACATGCGGACATGTAAGGAAGAAGACTCGGAAGTTGAGTGGAACTCACGTACTTGGCTAACCCCCAATAACCATTACTTCCCTTTATAAGTCAGTGCTAATTTGTTTCCTGTTAGAATGGGAATCACAAGCGTAAGTCTAATGGAGATCGTTGGAAGATCGTGGGTTTGTTTGGTTCTATTGGTGTGGTTGGATATTGGGTTGTCGCAGCTCATAGTTGGGGACACAAGTGGTTTGTCATTTGGTTATTACCACAAGAGCTGTCCTAATTTTGAGTCCATTGTTAATCAGAAGGTTAATCAGTGGGTTAAGCAGGACCCCACTTTGGCCCCCTCCCTCATGAGGTTGCATTTCCACGACTGCGCCGTCCGGGTACGTTGCTCGGTCTCGCACGGTCTTCGTCGTTCGGTTCACCCAAGTGTCTGAAGGAACGACTCAAAGTTTGATGATTGGGTGTGTACTTGGATTGGTAATTTCTTGGCAGGGTTGTGATGCTTCGATCCTTTTGAATCACACCGGAAGCGAGAGATCGACCGCTGCCAGCAAGACCCTGAGGGGATTCAACCTGATTGATGACATCAAGGCAGCCCTAGAGAAAGCGTGCCCCAGGACCGTGTCGTGCGCAGATATATTGACTTCAGCAGCAAGGGATGCGACTGTGGCAGCCGGTGGTCCTTTTTGGATGGTTCCTTACGGGAGAAGGGACGGTTGGGTTTCGATCGCTGCTGAGACACGCAATGTGCCAATGGGCTATGAGAACATGGACCAGCTCATCGAATTCTTCCAGTCTCGGGGCTTGAACATCCTCGACTTGGTCGTGCTCTCGGGTAAACTATTTCTTGAACGTTACTGCCGACTGTTTCTAAAAATTGTGGTTGCTCTGATTTGGCGACGACCGTCCGATGCAGGGGCGCACACGATTGGGAGGTGCACGTGCGGATCAATCCAGGAACGTATTTACTACTACAACGGCACGAACAAGCCCGACCCTTCTGTCAACCCGGGGTACCTCAACTTCCTTAGGAGAAAGTGCAGATGGGCATCCGAGGAAATATACTTGGACGCATCCACGCCTCAAACCTTCGACTCCGTCTACTACAACAACTTACAGAAGAAGATGGGGCTCCTGCACACTGACCAACTGCTGTATTCCGACGTTAGGACTAACCCGATCGTCACTGCATTCGTGAGCGAGCCGTTCTTGTTCTACCAGCAGTTCAGCGTCTCCATGGCCAAGCTTGGGAACATTGACGTCCTCACCGGCAACGAAGGCGAAGTCAGGACGAATTGCAATCGCCATTGAATCCGAAAACAAGATTAAAACGATTCCTGACACAAACGACGTTGTCCCATCTGAAAGGCAAAACCATTTTTTTGCTTGATTCCTGTTTTCTGCTGCAACGATTGTCTTCTTATCATTTTGAATTTCACGTCGAGGTCTAATCTTTGATGTCATTAGCTGCATTATTGCTAAATCTCCATCATTCTTTCACTGCCACAATTATTTGATGGGCAATCATGGACGAACTCGGTCCATCAACCGGGAACGACGTATCTCGTGACCTATAATCCTCGTGCGTGGCCAATTACATGGTCTGCCGTCAAGCTATGATCTAACTTCATACGACGCCTTAATGCAAGCCGGGTCGATCTCCGAATTACCCTATCTCGGGTCGGAACATTGGTTAGCAAGAAAGAACTGTCCATTGCTGACCGAGTTTTGTGTTTTTTCCTCTTTCCTGTTGTTTTTGTTGGGTGCAAGTGACTGTGTTTTCTATTCGGACCGGCCAAATCGGATCGAATTCATGTGACTTTTCAAGATCTGTGATGTGATCCAAAGCAAAAAAAGAAAAGAAAGAGGACAAAAATTGTGGATGGGTGGGAGGGACATGAGAGATTGGTCGGGATTTGGGACTTCCCGTGTTGTTATTACAAAAGCCAAAGCCTGTTCTTGCCACTCCCAACCACTTGTTTCCGAGTACATACACTTAATACCTTACAAACTCCTTCAATGTAGATCAACAAAAGCGTTGGTCTGATCTGACTGAACTGAACTGACCCAGAAGCGCTCTCCGCGTAAATTTTGATTTTGCAATACCCCCCAAAAATGGGCTTTCCTTAAAAAGGAGAAGTGTGAAACGAAGTTACCGAATAAGATGGTTAAAAAGTTCAATCGTGTTTATGGCATTCCTTACCTATGCAAAAGCATATACTTTCAGACCAGCCCTTCCCCCCCTTAACAACTTTTTCTTCCGACATCATGACCAGGTTTTCAGGCAATGAATGCAAAACTCTAAGACCTTTCATTTGCACGTGCTTCCCCCAATCCATCCATCATCAACGCTATTACATAATTCCCTTGGCTTTGTGTTTTTTATGGTGTTTTTGGGGGAGAAGAAGTTTATTCAATGCTCCAAGAAGATGCTGCCACCACGGGTTTTTTTGACTGAAGCGTGAATTTCCTCAGTCTGCAATCCGCAGATGGCCCCATCCATCTGCATCAATCAAGCATTTGCCCTCCACCACCACCTCTTCCCTTTCCTTAGTATATATAAATGAGTAGATCAGATTGAGTGAGTGTCTGATGGTAATCCAGATCTGCCTCTTGTTTAGCAAATCCATGGGTTTCCATCCTCATCAATCCTAGAGCACATCACCTGCTCCTGTTCTTGTTCTTTCTGTTCTGCTTCTCTCTTACACCCAAGCAATGCCTGAAATCCTAGGAAACATTTTCTTCTCTTCCTTCTGCTTGTTTGTATCGATAAACCATGTTGTAATATTACCCTTGGTCTTGTCCTCTTCCTTCTTCTTTGGACCTTGCGTGTACTCCATCGATGCTCAGGGACAGGCTCTTCTGTCGTGGAAGAACGGCCTGAATGGCTCAACACAGGCGCTTACCTCATGGACTGCTACCGACCCAAATCCATGCGGATGGTTTGGCGTCAGGTGTGACTCCCATGGGGAGGTAATTGAGATAAGTCTGAAGTCGGTTGACCTGCAGGGGACTCTGCCGTCGAATCTTCAGCCGCTTAAGTCATTGCAAGGACTTGATCTGTCATCGGCGAATATCAGCGGGATGATCCCGAAGGAGTTTGGGGACTACAAGGAGTTGCGGTTCGTTGATCTCAGCAATAACTCGATTTCCGGGGAAATCCCGGTTGAGTTGTGTGGGCTCGGGAATCTGCAGAGTCTGTCCGTGAGCTCGAACTTTCTGGAAGGGGGGATACTGACAGAAATGGGGAACCTCTCGAGTCTTACGTATCTCACGCTCTTTGACAATCAACTCTCAGGCAGGATACCAAAGAGCATCGGAGAGATGAAGAGGTTGCAAGTGTTTCGGGCTGGTGGGAATACGAACATTAGCGGTGAGGTTCCCTGGGAGATAGGAAACTGCAGCGATTTGGTGATGCCTGGCCTGGCCGAGACAAGCGTTTCTGGGAATTTGCCGTCATCAATTGGAGTGCTGAAAAATATCCAGACAATAGCGATATACACGACCCAGCTTTCGGGCTCGATCCCAGATGAGATTGGAAACTGCACAGAATTGCAGAAGTTGTACCTGTACCAGAATACAATAACGGGTTCGATTCCAAAGAGACTTGGCGAGCTTAGCAAGTTGCAGAGTCTGCTTCTGGCAGAACAGCTTAACAGGGCTGATACCAGATGAGCTGGGGAGCTGTGGTGAGCTCACTGTCATTGACCTGTCGGAGAATCTGTTGACAGGGAGCATCCCACAGATTTTCGGGAATCTTCTGAAGCTTCAGGAGCTTCAGATCAGCATCAATCAGCTGACTGGCAACATACCTCCGGCAATCACCAGCTGCATGGCGCTGACACAACTAGAAATTGACAACAACTACATCTCTGGCAGCATCCCAGCAGGTATTGGCAATCTGAAGAGCCTGACTTTGTTCTTCGCCTGGAAGAATAGGCTCACCGGAAACATCCCGATGGGCTTATCCCAGTGCCAGAACATCCAAGCTGTAGATTTTTCTTACAACAATCTGTCAGGCTCGATTCCTAAGGAGATATTCGGCCTGAAGAACCTGACAAAGCTGCTCTTGCTTTCGAACGATTTGTCGGGTTACATACCCCCAGACATAGGAAACGTCACGGCCTTGTACCGGTTGCGGTTGAACCGCAACAGGTTGTCAGGAACTGTTCCATCGGAACTCGGGAAATTGGCGAGCCAGAACTTCCTCGACTTGAGTGACAATAGGCTCGAAGGAGGAATCCCTCCGGCGCTTTCGGGTTGTGGAAAGCTCGAGTTCATGGACCTCCACTCGAACAGGCTCTCTGGCCCCTTGCCAGATGCTCTGCCCCGAAGCCTGGAAGTCATCGTCTCGAATAATGGGCTCACAGGGATCCTGAATGCAGGCATGGGTTCACTGATCGAGTTGACAAAGCTGAACCTTGGGAGAAATCGACTGTCAGGGAGGATACCTGCCCAAATCTCATCCTGCACCCAGCTCCAGCTGCTGGATCTCGGAGGAAATGGCTTCTTTGGCGAAATCCCGAAGGAAATCGGTCAGCTCTCGTCGCTCGAAATTTCTCTGAACCTTAGTTTCAATCAATTCTCCGGAGATATACCCCTACAGTTTTCTGGCCTCACAAAGCTGGCTAATCTCGACCTCTCCCATAACAAGCTCAGCGGAAGTTTAAACATTCTTGCGGATCTTCAAAATCTGGTATATCTGAATGTCTCCTTCAAGAGTTTTCTGGCGAGCTCCCGAACACAGTCTTCTTCGAGAAGCTCCCTCCGAGTGACATGGCAGGTAACCAAGGTCTTCGTGTTTTAGGCGGGCTTGATGGCCCGGGCAGCCACTTGAAGTTCTCTATCCACGCACATAAAGCCGCAAAACTGGTGATGTACATCCTAGTTGCCGCTAGTGCTGTGCTCGTGCTTCTTGCCCTTTATATGTTAATCCAAGGCTGCCGCCACCAGGTCAACAAGGGGCTTATAGGCCAAGGCACTTGGGAGGTTAAATTGTATCAGAAACTTGACTGCTCTATGGATGACATAATCAGGAACTTGACGGCGAATAACGTGATCGGCACCGGAAGCTCTGGAGTGGTCTACAGGGTGAGGACTCCGAGTGGGGAGACATTCGCTGTCAAGAAAACGAGGCCAACAGAAGAGTTGGGAGCATTTGCTTCTGAAATCAAGACGCTAGGATTGGTCAGGCACAAGAACATCGTCCGTCTACTGGGATGGTGCTCAAGTCGGCACGTGAAGCCCTTGTTCTACGACTATCTTCCTAGGGGAAGCCTAAGCTCTCTCCTCCATGGCACCGGAAAGGGTGGGGCTGAATGGGAGACAAGACATGAGATCGTGCTTAGTGTGGCACACGCGCTTGCGTACTTGCACCACGACTGTGTTCCCGCTATTCTTCATGGAGATGTAAAGGCGATGAATGTCTTGTTGGGTCCTAGATACGAACCTTATTTGGCGGATTTTGGCTCATCTCGGGTAGTGTCGAATGACAGATTCTCAAACTATGCCGCACCCCTCACCTCGCCGGGTCCTATGGTTACATGGCTCCAGGTAAGAGAGCTCTTTGAACATCTTCATTGTCTGGCTCCCGTCCTTCCCGTCCAAGATGATCCACGTGTTACTTTGGACTAATTCTTGCTAATTTCATTTGCGGCAGAACATGCGACGATGCAGCGGATCACCGAGAAGAGTGATGTGTACAGTTTCGGGGTCCTCCTACTGGAAGTGTTGACAGGTAGGCACCCATTAGACCCGACGCTCCCAGGGGGGGCGCACTTGGTCCAGTGGGCTCATGAGCACATAACCACCAACCGAGAACCGGTCACCATCCTCGACTCGAACCTCTGTGAAAGGGCAGACCCCGCGATGCACGAGATGCTGCAGACATTAGCCATTTCATTCCTCTGCCTAAGCACCAGGGACTCGGATCGTCCCGCCATGAAGGATGTGGTCGCAATGCTGAAGGAAATACGATACGTAGATAGCGCCAGGCCAGAATCCGATGATCCATCAAAGGGATCAACAAACATCCATCCGTGGCCTCCGCTGCTGCGGCCACCCAAGGACGCGGCATGCAGAGGATCTTCCCTCAGCTCATTCGCATTTTCCTACGAATCCATGCCATAACATCCAGAGTAGCAAAGCAGCACCACCGTCTGGGACCAATGATTAGTAACCAAATTGGGCTTTGTGTAAGCCCGGTATTAGACTCGGCCTATTACCGGCCCAATAAGCGCGTAAGGAAAGTGGGCCGGTAAAGTGGGTTTTTCCTTGGGCTTATTACACGAAGAGGAGGTTGTCCATGGCCCAATTTTAAGATTATCAAGAAGTGGAGGAGATATTTTCTTTCTTCATGCTATGGACATTGACCAGCCTTGAAAACAACTTCCTTTTTCTTTTTGGGTTCTTTTTTTTCGTTGTTTTTTTGTTTGTGGGGATGTTTTCATGGAGTTTTCTCCTAGTCATGTCTTGAAACTTTTGACAGAGAAATCCAGCCCACCTGAGTCAGCTCCAACGTGGATACTTCATCCTATGGGATTCCATGTTTATTTTTTGCTTGCGTTTAGGAATGGATTGTCCAGAGATTATTTACAGGACATGACGTTTCCTAAGGTTGATTATTTATCGTCGTCTTCATCCGTCGGCGGCGGTGGTAAGTCAAGAGCTAAGAACCTCGACCCTGGATGGGAAACTAATAATATTCCCAAGAAAGAATTTTGATCCCCCCGAACCTCAACCTGCAACCTCGTCAACTGTCGCCGTAATTGTCGGAATTTTCGTCCCCGCAGGCCTGCAGAAAATCGAAGGAAGACGCCCCCTTGACTTACCTCGGTTAGCATTCTCTAAACTTCCAGGGATCACTTTTTGGTGTCTACCCAACTCATCTTTCAGGAAATATACACATCCCAGTTCTCAAAGTTAGCAACTTGGTGGCGAAAGATCGAGTCTTTTCGCTTCTGTACCTAGTTTTTCTCGTTTTTCCGCCCTTCTGTTTTATTTTTCTTTTGTGGGCGAAGTGAGGCCGGTCGACATTCTTGATGGGAAAATGCGATCTGTGCTTATCAGTAGTGGGATTGTAAATGGAGCGTTTCAGTTTGGATGATTGCTGTAGGATGAGGGTAGCGTGTTGGGTCTGCTTTCTATAAGTAGCTTGGTTGTGAATTGGCCTCCTCAAATCGGATTCTGCTTGTGTTTTCTGGTGGCATCAGGACTACTTATCATGGATTAAGAAAGAATTTTGATCCCCGCTGAACCTCAACCTGCAACCTCGTCAACTGTCGCCGTAATTGTCGGAATTTTCGTCCCCGCAGGCCTGCAGAAAATCGAAGGAAGACGCCCCCTTAACTTACCTCGGTTAGCATTCTCTACACTTCCAGGGATCTCTTTTTGGTGTCTACCCAACTCATCTTTCAGGAAATATACACATCCCAGTTCTCAAAGTTAGCAACTTGGTGGCGAAAGATCGAGTCTTTTCGCTTCTGTACCTGGTTTTTCTAGTTTTTCCGCCCTTCTGTTTTATTTTTATTTTGTGGGCGAAGTGAGGCCGGTCGACATTCTTGATGGGAAAATGCGATTTGTGCTTATCAGTAGTGGGATTGTAAATGGAGCGTTTCAGTTTGGATGATTGCTGTAGGATGAGGGTAGCGTGTTGGGTCTGCTTTCTATAAGTAGCTTGGTTGTGAATTGGCCTCCTCAAATCGGATTCTGCTTGTGTTTTCTGGTGGCATCAGGACTACTTATCATGGATTCTAGGTCGGTTGTGGACATGATAGAGGAGTCTTCAAGGGCACATTTTTCTGGGCTCCATTTGAATGGCTTGCGGCATGCGGGTGTCAGGACCCGTGGGTCGGCGGTCAATGTTGCTGAGAACGTGCCAAAGCAGCCCTTTGTTATTGGTATAGCTTTCCCGTGTTGTGATTGTGAGTCAATCAGCGACACCTCATTTTCTGTTAGTGTCCCGTTTAGGATAGTGTTGTTGCTTTTCTGTTGCCCTGATGTTTCCAGTATATGTGTCTCATGTAATGCCTTTGTGGCAGGAGTTGCTGGGGGAGCTGCATCCGGAAAGACTACAGTTTGTGATATGATAATTCAGCAGCTTCGTGATCAGCGTGTGGTTCTAGTTAATCAGGTAAATTACTGTATTCTTACTGCGAGATGACACAGTCAAATTATTGACCTTTGTCTCACGTCCTTGGTGTAAAGGTGCACAACTGCCCTTGGTACCCTTATTATGTTTGCTTGAGAATTAGATTATATAGATGTAAAAGGACATGACCAAACTCTTGACTAAAGAAGTTTGTGAATAATTAAAAATTTGGGACTTGGCGGCATTATCAAGTTATGTTTTCATGATTTTTGATGTGATAATCGTCCATTGCATGCAATTACACAATTATCAAACGGTGTCTGATTATCTTAGTGGTCATTACTGCAGGATTCATTTTATCACAACTTGAGCGAGGAGGAGCTTACCCGAGTGAATGAGTACAATTTTGACCATCCTGGTGAGGGTGCTTCTTTCTCAGAAACACAACTTATAAAAAACACACAAGTTACTGTGCGCCAATACGTTTGTTGAGTTTTGGTGGAAATGCTCTCAAAACATCCCAATTTAGTGTAGTTACCTGAGTAGTAACAACTCGCCTCTCTTTCTTTTTATTATCAGAAAGAGTTCTTAGCCCTTTAATGTGCTTTATTTCAACAACCAGATGCATTCGACACCCAGCAGTTACTCTCTTCTATGCACCAATTGAAGCGTGGGCAAGCTGTAGATATTCCCCTGTATGATTTCAAGACTTACAAGAATGACGTGAATATGCCAAGAAGGGTATTCACATTTCCCTAGTTAACGTACCCACTTGATGTGGTGTTCATCTGCAGAATCATGAAAAACAAAACATACACTTGACGCAAGCTTTCAAGTTATTTGCTATCGGTCCACTGTCACAGAGCCTTGTTTTTACCTTTATGAACCCTATATCGAGATATTCTTCACAGCACAGACTTTCTGTCCAGGTAAATCCTTCAGATGTCATACTATTGGAAGGAATACTTGTCTTCCAAGACGCCCGCGTCCGACAGTTGATGAACATGAAGATATTTGTCGATACAGGTTTGTGCATTCCTGTGGCCTGTCTTGACAAACTCCTCCTGTTTGACGTTATAAGTCACTCTAGCTACCTATTATCATCATTATATGGTTAATTCATGGTCTTTCAGCTATAATAATCCTTTAATGACGTTCTCTAGGTTGTCAATCGGCTATCAAGTCATGGTATTCCATTTACTAGTTCTATGTACCCTGGATTTCAGGTTTTTCAATATCTCCTAGCATGCATGTGATGTAATTTCCATGCTATTGCTAGAGCCCAGTTTGTTTGCCCCTTATCGTCTACCTTTGTTGACAAAATGATGTAATCAATGTGTCTCTGGAAATATTTCTCATGTTAACTGAGTCAAAACCATTCGATTCCTCTTCCATCTCTCTAGAAGTATGCCTTTACTTCATGCCACAAAATTTTCAACGCAGATGCTGATGTGCGACTTGCTAGGAGGATAAGAAGGGATACAGTCGAAAAAGGAAGAGATATCGCTTCTGTGCTTGATCAGGTGAGCGGGTTTGCTTTAACTTGTCTAGACTGAATGTGACCATTTGTGACACTGGGAGTAATTTGATCTGCTTCAGAATGCAAAATCTGTGGTCAGAAAAGGTTTTTCATTCTCTTGTCTTTTGATGCAGTACTCTAAATTTGTGAAGCCAGCCTTCGATGACTTTATTCTTCCGACAAAGAAGTATGCTGATATTGTTATTCCCCGAGGAGGGGACAACCATGTTGCTGTAGATTTGATTGTTCAGCATATTAGGACGAAGCTTGGTCAGCATGACCTTTGTAAAATATATCCGAATTTGTACGTCATTCAATCAACCTTTCAGGTTTGTGTTAATCCTTACGTGTCCCGTAGAGAATGCATTTTACCATTTTATTTTTGACGGACAGTGTCTCTTATCTTTGAGAAATTTTGTCAATCCATTGTTTCTTCTTCCAGATAAGAGGCATGCACACGCTCATACGTGATTGTCAAACAACGAAGCATGACTTGGTCTTTTATGCTGATCGGTTGATTCGTTTGGTAGGCAATGTTCTCTTTATTCTTTATCGAGTCACACATAGTGATCTTTTTAAAGATCTCCTCTCTTTATTTGATGATCCTAACACACCCATTGCAGGTGGTCGAACATGGTCTAGGGCACCTCCCATTCACTGAAAAGCAGGTGATCACTCCAACAGGTGGGTCACATTCATGGAAATCTAATATCCCTATCTACCATGTTTCCTTTGGCCTGATGGAAGGCTAATGACATGATAGCCTATAAAACTCAGGTCGGGTTCATCTCGAAGGCTCCTGTCTTCAGCTATAAACACTTTTGCTGCATTCTCTTTGTTTATTCTCCCTGTTGTTTGGTATTATCAGATTCCGTGTATATTGGCGTGGATTTCTGCAAGAGGTTATGTGGTGTCTCAGTCATCCGGAGGTATTTCTTATCTCCTAGACTGCATCTCTGTATTTCCATGGCTGGTACTAAACGCGTGTTCAATGGTCTCATTTCTTTCCAATGACAGTGGTGAAAGCATGGAGAATGCTCTGCGAGCGTGTTGTAAGGGCATAAAGATAGGAAAGATTCTCATTCATAGGGAAGGTGACGATGGCCAGCACGTATGCTTCTTTTCACCGTCACTCTTCTTCGTAAATGATCTGGCACTTCCCTCCTTAACTCGCTTGCTCACTTTTGCACCATAAAGCTAATTTACGAGAAGCTACCCCTCGACATCGCTGAGAGGCATGTGCTGCTGTTGGATCCGATTCTTGGGACAGGTTGGTGTTGAAGTTGGTTTCCCAATTCCACGCTTAGCCATGGTTTTACTCATAACTAATTGTAGATTAAATGGATTTTTGGTATAACCATGGTCCAGGGAATTCAGCAGTTCAAGCAATCTCCTTGCTCATCAGGAAAGGCGTACCCGAGTCGAACATCATCTTCCTCAACCTCATTTCTGTCAGTAGAAATCAGTCAGACGTTTCACTTAGCAGTCCTCTTCTGATGCCGAGATTTTTTGACTGACTAAACGATTTTTCTGTTCATTTAGGCACCTCACGGAGTGCATGTAGTCTCCAAAGCCTTTCCGAGGATAAAGATTGTGACATCCGAAATTGAAGCTGGGTTGAATGAGGATTATCGAGTCGTCCCTGGCATGGGCGAGTTCGGAGACCGTTATTTCGGCACAGACGATGACAACCAACCGGTAAAGGCTCCATCCTCTCAGTAGCTTGATTGAGAACTGCTTTCTCGAAACAGTGTTGGCCGTTTCCTCCACTCATGTATTAAAGTCTATGCAAAGGAGTTGGAAGTAGGGAAAACCCACGCAAGCCTGCATCGATCAGCTTGTTAAATGTAGGGCATTTCCTGCTTTTTCATTAAGAATAAGCATCGTCAAAACATTTGGGAATAAGTAAATACTGTCATTGTTTCGGGAAAGCAAGATCAAAGACTGGCAACTCCATTTAGTCCCTCATCGTTCATGGGGGAGGAGGGAGGGGGGAGGAATTCAGCATCTCGAACTTCAACTATCCATCGATCTCGGTTCCCAGTCAAAGTCAGAAGACGGTAGTCACACGCAGGGTGAAGAACATGGGGGCGCCCTGGAAGTAAGCAGTGAGGGTGAGGCAGCCGGTGGGGGTGTGGCCGTTGGAGCTGGTCTTTGTGAAGGTAGGGGAGGAGGAGGAGGAGGAGTTCGTGGTGGTGTCGGCCAAGAGTAGGGGCAAAGAGAGGTGAGTATGGGTTTGGTAGCATTGTGTAGTCTGATGGGAAGCACTTTCTGAGAAGCAAGCACTTTGTGAGAAGCAAGCACCCTCCAGTAAATAACTTAGTTAACTAAAATATACTCGGATAATCTTCCCTGCCCTTTTAGTACAGAAGAAAAAAGAGCCACCCTTTTCGGCTTCGTCAGTGTAATGTTGGTGTGAATGAAATTGGCAAATGTTGGGTAATAAATTTTGATCCCATTTGGAAAACAGAGGATGTGATCATCAGAACGATTTCCCCTTCCTTAAAAAGAGTGAGTGAGAGAGAATCAGAGAGTGAAATGCAATCCCAAATCAAATCCCGGAATTGTAGGTCTAGAAAATTCATTTTCATTGCTCTTTGAGTAGAGATTCGGCTTCCTAAAAATGGGAACTGGGAAAAAGGGGAAGTTTGGGATTGTTGCTCCAACCATGAGAAGGCGGGGGTGTTTAAAACAGGGGAGAATAACAGAGCACATCATCCTCTGTCTCTTCTTCCCTTTCCGGCCTCCCGAATCACAGTTTCCGCAGCAGAGCGAGGAGGAGCAAAGGGATGGATCGTTTGGTTCTCATCCGTTTGCTCCTTCTGTTGCTGATCCTGTCCGTGGCATGTAAAGCCGCATTTGCCACGAAGGTTTGATTCTGCAGCGTCCCATCTTCGGATCCTGGACTATGCTGCCGTTTCATTTTATTCTAACAGTTTTTGGCGTTTCAGTCATATGTAGTGTACTTGGGGACACAAAAGCACCGTGCGCAAGTGACCGCGGAGGATATCAATAATGTTCGAGATTCTCATTACGGTTTGCTGGGATCACTCATGGGAAGGTATGTCAAAGTCTAGAGAACCTGTGCTTGCTTGCAAACAAGGCATCTTCGGGGAAAGGGTTCTCTTATAGTTGCTTTCTTCTGGCAGTAATGAGAGGGCCCGACAGTCTATTATTTACTCATACACGCGCTACATCAACGGCTTCGCTGCCATTATGAGCGAGGCTGAGGCGGCAGAAATTGCAAGTATGATTCTTTGCTTTCTTTGCGTTGTTCTGTTCTATTCTTCCGTTGTTCCTCTGCAAGAACGAGCGATTTTGCAATGTGTGCTCAAATTGATATTATGCTGCCTCTGCAGAAAACCCAAATGTCCTTTCCGTTTTTCCGAACAGAGCAAGGAAGTTGCACACGACAAGGTCATGGAATTTCCTCGGTCTGGAGAAGGATGATGGTGTGATCAGGCCCAGCTCGACCTGGGAGAAGGCCAGATTCGGCGAGAATACAATTATCGGAAACCTTGACACCGGTAACTTTCTCACCATTGTCTTGGATTTGATGAAAGTTATGAATCTCTGACGTCTTTCTTTCTTTTATCGAAGGTGTTTGGCCCGATTCTGCAAGCTTCAATGATGAAGGGCTGGGTCCGATCCCATCGAGGTGGAAAGGGATATGTCAGCAAGGCAGTAAAGATAAAATAACCTGCAACAGGTTCATAGTATAGTTGAACTGATGTTGTCTGATCTGATGTTATTGGCCAGGAGGTATGATCTCGTGTTTATGTCTGTTGTCTTTAGGAAGTTGATTGGTGTGAGGTACTTCAATGAGGGATATATTGCGGAGGGTGGAATTGCCACTGCGGATAACTCTACCCCTCGAGACGAAGACGGCCATGGCACGCATACCCTGTCGACTGCCGGAGGGAGTTTTGTCCCCCATGCCAATGTCTATGGGTACGGCAACGGGACTGCAAAGGGTGGATCTCCCCGTGCCCGCGTTGCTGCATACAAGGTTTGCTGGCCTACCCCTTCCGGAGAAGAAGGCGGGTGCTACGACTCTGATATACTGGCCGCTTTCGATGCGGCTATAGCCGATGGTGTGGATGTGATCTCAGTTTCACTCGGGGGCGATCCCTCGGAGTTTTTCGTTGATGGAATCGCTATTGGGTCATTCCATGCCGTTGCGAAGGGAATCTCAGTGGTTGCCTCCGCCGGTAACTCGGGGCCAACTGCTGGAACAGTGTCCAATGTGGCGCCATGGTTGTTTACCATTGCTGCCAGCACGATGGATCGGGAATTCCAGACTTACGTCGCTCTTGGGAACAGGACTCACCTCAAGGTACTGGGAAAGAGAAAAACTGCCAATAATCCAGCAAAGAAAGGTCCTCTTCGATTTTTATTCTTTTGTGTGATCTGTGATCAGAATTCATGAATTCCAGGGAGAAAGCCTTTCTTCCAAAGGATTACCGAAAGAAAAATTCTATCCTCTGGTCGCTGCCGTGGATGCAAAGATCGCTAATGCGACGGATTCAGATGCGTGAGTGCCGACAGAAAAATCTGTACTCATCCTTTACTTGTAATTTTCTGCGATGCCTCAGTCTCTCCAATGGAACTGTTGCAGCATACTGTGCAAGGTGGGAACTCTCGACCCCAGCAAGGTGAAGGACAAGATCTTGATCTGCCTCCGTGGGGAAACCGCTAGAGTTGATAAAGGTGTGCAGGCCAGGAAGGCTGGTGCCGCAGGAATGATACTGGCAAATGACGAGGCAGACGGAAATGAAGTCATAACCGACACCCATGTTCTTCCTGCATCTCATATCAGCTACACAGATGGCCTCATCCTCTTCAAGTATTACGCATCGACAAGGTGAGTTCATGGTCAGTATGTTCTCATAGTTGAAAGGAACGGAATCGGAAGATGCTTGACTGTGAGCTCTTCAGGTCACCTACTGCTTACATCACAAAGCCAAAGACGGAGTTAGATACGAAGCCTGCTCCATTCATTGCACAATTCTCATCCCGCGGACCGAACTTGGTTGAGCCGGGGATCTTAAAGGTGAGATGAATCCCAATAACAGGCTCTAATAATCCTGATTACTGTTAGCCCTTGTTCATTGATACTCTTACCCTTTACTTTAGCCTGACATAACGGCACCGGGAGTGGACGTACTCGCTGCATACACAGAAGTTGCTGACTCTTTTCAACGGATACTTCCATTCGACATCCTGTCGGGTACTTCAATGTCCTGCCCTCATGTATCTGGTATCGTCGGCCTACTCAAAACAGCATATCCTAAATGGACTCCGGCTGCAATCAGATCAGCAATCATGACTACCGGTAAAGTCCCCTTCACTCATTCCTGCATGCTTCATGCAAAGCTCGCTCAGAATTTCCTGATCTGCAGCTGTGTCACGAGACAACAAAAAGGAAGCGATCCTCGATTCATACTTCAAGAAGGCCACCCCCTTCGACTACGGCGCCGGACATGTCCGACCGAGCCGCATCCTGGACCCCGGTCTCGTGTACGACCTAGGAACATACGACTACATAAACTTCTTGTGCGGCCGGGGTTATAATATCTCACAGATAGCGGTGTTCAACGACGAGCCCTACACTTGTCCCCCAAAATTCAGCATCTTGGACTTCAACTACCCCTCTATCACAGTATCCGAGCTAAACACAAGGACAACAGTAAACCGCCGCGTGACCAACGTCGGGACGCCCGGGAAGTACGCGGTCCGGGTGAAGGAGCCAGCAGGGGTGTCGGTGACGGTTATTCCGTCGGAGCTGGTTTTCAAGAAAATCGGGGAGGAGAAGGAATTCGAGGTGGTGTTGGAGGCCAAGGTGGGGGCGAAGAAAGGGGCGTTCGTGTATGGGAGCCTGGTGTGGTCAGATGGAAAGCACATTGTAAGGAGCCCTCTGGTCGTGGCGCCTCACTAAATGTTTATATCTGCTCCGATGTTAATAAAATTCTATTGTTTCGGCCTTGGTTTTGTCCCACATCGTCCAGGCGGAAAGAGGAGGGAAGTGGGTGGGTGGTATAAAAACGTGCTTGTTCAGATGTGAGGCCTTATTTATAATAGACATATAAATGCTAAATTGATGAATTTAAAGGACATTAAGTGTCCCTTAACTGGTGCCCTTAGGACACCTGTTAACAAAAATCCTTACATTATCTGGTTCGTGCATGTTTTTTAGTGGGTAAATGCATGGTGGATTTAAACGCGTAAAAACCACGAGTTTATTGGTCAAAGGCAAAGACAGATTTTAGCGGAACTGTAATAAGAAATGCCATTATGATTGGATTCAAATCCTATTTACAGATCTTTACAGCAAATATCAAATCAATAACAAAAAAATCTCCTGGCTGCTGAAACCAAAATCACAAATCTGAAATCCATCCCAGGAACCAATAACAAACAATGATAATCCGATGGGATTCAGATGAGTATGGGAGTGACTAATACGGTGGAGGATCGAGGAAGGGACGGCCTCCGCCAATGCAGTAGCCGGGTTGGCAGTTGTGGAAAGTGTCCTTCAATTTGTGGAAGCCATGGGTGAAGACCTTGAAACCGAAGAGGAATCCGATGAGGATCACCACAAGGATGAGGCAAGTGCAGAGCATGCAAAAACCTGCCGCCAGAGAACATCTTTTCCCCTCCTGCTTCTCTTCTCTGGTTCGAGAGTTTCCGATAAAAAAAAGCGTGATCTGGGTTTAACAGAAGGGGACCGGATTTGGTTGACATGAACAAAGCAATGCGCTTAAAGAGTTTGTCTATAAAGGCAGTTGTTTGATGCTTGAAAGCTAAGCAGATCGGAAGATAACAAAACAAAATAACAAGGCGGCCTTAAATGAGGCCCATTAAATATAGGCCCAATTATGAAGGCCCAATGTTTTCGGCGTTTCCCATCCTCATGTGGGCCTGAATCTCCATCCTCCGTTTGCATTCGCATTGAAAAAATAAAAACAAAATCAACATCGTTGTTGATCTTTGGCAACGACGACCGACAGGGAACCAAGGAGTTGGGACAAACATGTGTTTCTCACATTTCGAATGTGTATAGATATTCGAAAACTAGATATATTACTAGACTATTGACATTTGTGTCTCCTTGTGTTTTGACCGCATCGTGCATGGCCGGTCACTAAGCTTTGATAGGATCGGGTTGGTTTCTTTCCATGGTTTCTGGATCACTACATCCCTAGTTGTCGGAAGCATTTGACGACCGGACAAACGTTCCCCTGCGTAACATGACGACGCACTCCTTGGATCCACGAGACGGTGCGGCGGACGATGACGGCCATCCCCCACGAACTGGTAGAATCCTAGTGTATAATGAAGTGGGATCTTCTCCGCAGTGATTTCGTCCCAGGGAATTTTTTTCCCTTCGGGGTTTGATGTTGTTCTTTGACCAGGAACGCTGTGGAGTTGCATCGCTCACATCATAACTGCCGTCGTCGGAGCCGGGGTTCTATCCCTGGCGTGGAGCGTGGCGCAGCTGGGATGGATAGCGGGGCCCATTTCGTTGCTTGGTTTCGCGGTAATCACTTACGTTTCTGCTGTCCTCTTAGCAGACTGCTACAGGTGCCCGGACCCTGTAATGGGGACGAGAAACTACTCATACTCAGATGCCGTCGGAGCTTTTCTCGGTAGAGATAGAAGTATTTTGATTTTCATCGCATTCCGGATCCAAACGAAAAACGTCTAGTTTACGGATTTCTACTTTCTTTTCTCTTCACGAATGTTTTTAGGCAAGAAGAGGATGTTGGCTTGCAGCTTGCTTCAGTTTGCAAGCCTCTGCTGTTCATCTATCGCATATGTGATCACGTGTGCAACAAGCGTAAGGTACTTTTGGAAAACGTCTAATTGATTCAATCGCTGTGTTTATGGAGGATGTTTTGCCTCATTAGGAACTGACATCGGGATGTGTTGATTGGTTGGCTGCCGCAGCGCGATACGCAAATCAAACTGTTACCATGAGAGAGGCCATGAGGCACTTTGTCATTTCGAAAGCAGAACCTACATGCTGTTCTTTGGTGGGATACAGATAATAATGTCGTTCATACCTGATTATCACAATATGACGTGGGTTTCTGTCATGGCCGCGATCATGTCCTTCACTTACTCATTCATCGGATCCGGACTCGGCTTTGCGAAGATCCTTGGTACGTATTCCTCTTTTTCACTTCACGTTTCCTAGAGCTGTTCAAGCACACGAAAGCAAATAAGAGATTTATGTCTGGTCTTTCCAACATCGTAGAAAACAGAAGAGTGAAGGGAGGGATTACAGGAGCGCCGGCTGCTACTATACAGGAAAAGCTGTGGAACACTTTCGAAGCTCTAGGAGACATTGCCTTTGCCTATACTTACGCGAGGGTTCTTCTCGAGATACAGGTAAACACATGCTGAATTTGACGGGGTGTGCGCCGGATTGGTCGGGTTTTTTCGATCTTAGGACAATGTTTGGCTTTGGATGCAGGATACCCTGAAGTCCCCTCCGTCAGAAAACAAGACGATGAAGAAAGCCTCGATGGTTTCTATCCTTATGGTTACATTCCTATACTTCGGCTGCGGATGCTTCGGTTACGCGGCATTCGGCAATGGGACTCCTGGGAATCTCCTGACAGGGTTTGGATTTTTTGAGCCATACTGGCTCGTTGACCTCGCGAATACATGCATCGTTCTTCACTTAATCGGAGGGTATCAGGTATGTCGGCTTTCGCCTTATCTACGTGGTTGATGGCCTCCGAAGTCCTTATGTGATTTATCATCCTCCTGATCTCTCAGGTATACAGTCAGCCAATATTCGCCAGGTCGGAAAGATGGATCGTGGAGAAATTCCCAAGCAGCCCGTTCGTCAACGGGATTCACACGGTCAAAGTCCCTTTCCTTCCCGTCCTTCAGTTGAACTTGATGAAGATCATTCTCCGGACAGCCTATGTCTTGTTTACAACTGTGATCGCGCTGCTATTCCCTTACTTCAACTCTATCCTGGGAGTTTTGGGGTCTCTCAACTTCTGGCCCATGGCCATCTACTTCCCGGTGGAGATGTACATTGTGCAGAAGAAGATCTCCCCGTGGACCAGGACATGGGTTGTTCTCCAATCGTTCAGCTTCGTCTGTTTCACGATCACAGTTCTGTGCTTTCTCGGGTCATTCCAAGGTCTCATTCGCTCCAAATTCCGCTGATAACGGCACAGGAACACCTTGAACTTCAATCTGTAGTCCAATGATAAGTCCATCTGTGAAATGCCAGCTATAAGATCATCACACTTACTTCTCGTGAATCGTGATGTAACACTAACTTTGTGATGATAAGTCCATCTGTGAAATTGTTCGTGGGACAGCCAATTCGTCAACGGCTTTCGTTCATTCAAGCTTCCTTTCAATCCCACCCTATGGATTAACCCGATGAAGACCATTCTCCTGACATCATACGTCATGTCCACCACCGGGATCGCGCTGTTTTTCCCTTACTTTCCAGTAGAGAATTACGTTGTGCAGAAGAAAATAACCCCATGGACCAGAACATGGGTAATCCTCCGATTGTTCAGCTTCGTCTACTTGGGGATCACGGTTCTAGGGCTCCTCGGGTCAATTGAAGGCCCCATTCACTCCAAACTCGGCCAGCGACGACAGCATAAGAACACTGCGGCTGAAGTAATTACACTTGATTCGACACAGGCTCAGTCCAAATGATCCATGTCGGTTTACCTACAATGAATAAGGCTTGTTGAGATGTATCATCCTCCCAATCTCTCGGGTATACAGTCAGCCGACTTTCGCAGAGGTTGGAAAGAAGAACCACGAAGACGTTCCCAAACAGCTGATTCGTTGGCAGGTTTTGCTTGGTCCAAGTCCCTTCCCTCCCTGTCTGTGAGACGGACCTGATGAAGATCATTCTCTGGACAGCGTATGTCTTGTCTGCGACTGGGATCATGCTGCCCTGGGACTTCTTGCCCATGACCATCTACTTCCCGGTGGAGATGTACATTGTGCAGAATTTCACCCCCGGACCAGGACATGGGTTGTGCTCCCGATCGTTCAGCTTCATCTGTTTCGTGATCACAGTTCCGTGCTTTCACGGGTCATTCCAAGGTCACACTCCCTCCAAATTCCGCTGATAAGGACGCATGAACACCTAGAACTACAATCTGCAGTCCAATGATCGGTCCATCGGCAAACTGTCTACTGTAAGATCATCACATCACACTCATGACACGCACATATGCATACAGATAGGATTCGGTCAACGCGGGCGCACACGGATGCAAGGAAGAGGGAGAGGGAAAGAGAGCAACTTGTGGGTGATCTACCTGCAAGTCTCTCACACAATCCATGGCGTTGAATTCTTTAATCAGATCATGCCACTTCCATTCTGTTTTTTGTTGTTCTTCCAGAGGGCGACTGCCGCTTCTACAATCGTTTGTAATGGACATAGGACTTCCGATTCATATATAAATATATGTATATAAATTACATAAAGTCTGTAGGAAACAACATCAAAGGCGGGTAAGTTGAAGAAAACCAAATCCTCAGAAGAATATCTCGATAACCCATTTTTCAATTCACCTCAGGCAAAAATAAAAGGAGAGAACAAAAGAATAGTTCCTAGGATATGGGCAGGATCCCATGTTGTGAGAAGGACAATGTGAAGAAGGGACAGTGGACTCCTGAGGAGGACAACAAGCTCTCCTCTTACATTGCCCAGCACGGCACCCGCAACTGGCGCCTCATCCCCAAAAAAGCAGGTTTGCGAGCGATGCACCGTTCCGTGCAACGGCGGTGACGTTGTCTTTGTAAGTAGAGTTATACATTGTGATATGTAACTGTTTTGTTGATGTTAGAACGTCATGTTTCAGGACTGCAGAGGTGCGGAAAGAGTTGCCGGCTGCGGTGGACGAACTACCTCCGTCCAGACCTGAAGCATGGGGAATTCTCAGAGGCAGAGGAGCAGACCATCGTCAAGCTCCACGCCGTCCTTGGCAACCGGTGAGATTGCTGCACTATCCATTGTCTCTTGTCGATGGGTTTCGGTGAACAGCGGAAAGCATGACAGCAGGGCTTCGTCTTCGGCAGGTGGTCGGTGATCGCGGCGCAACTGCCGGGACGGACGGACAATGACGTGAAGAACTACTGGAACACGAAGCTGAAGAAGAAGCTGTCAGGGATGGGGATTGACCCCGTAACGCACAAGCCCTTCTCCCACCTGATGGCGGAGATCGCCACCGCCCTCCCGCCGCCGCACGTCGCGAACCTCGCCGAGGCCGCCCTCGGCTGCTTCAAAGACGAGATGCTACACCTCCTCACCAAGAAGCGCGTCGAAATCGTCGGCGGCGGCCTCCAACCGCAGCAACCCGCCATCCAAAACCCTAACGCCAACTCCAGCCACGACCCCTCCGCCGGGGACAGGATACGGCTAGGACTACCGAGGGCGGGGGAGGAGCAAGAGTTCATGGTGGCCACGGACTTCCTGGGGAACTGCGGGGGTTACCCCCCGACAGAGTTCGGGTACGGAGGGGTTTCTGGGTTCGTCGACGATGGGGAGGAGTGGGGAAGCGGAACTGCGGGGGATGGCGGGGGTGAGGAAGGAGGGGGAAATCGGGTCGGGGAGGATCCGAAAGTGGAGAAATCGGGCTTATTCGACCCGGATTGCGTGCTGTGGGATTTACCGGCTGATGACCTGCTGAATCCGGTTGTATAAGAAGGCACATAACATCATCATTAATCAGCCTCATTATTGTTTTTCAATTTTAATAATAATAATAATAATAAATTATTTTAATAAATGAAAATTTGCTATTCCTCACATTTCGACATATATTTATTTTATTTACATGTTTGTTGTAAGGCACACGGAGGAACCGAGCAAAATAGTAGTAGGTGGTCTTTATCTTATCTGAACTCTACCTAAATAATTATCTCCCGGTTGCATTTCTTAGGAAGTTATTAATTTCACACATTCATATTTTCTAAACGAACTTATCAATAATAAATAAAATTTCATGACAATCATATCATACAAGACCAAGTGGCAAAGCTAGAGCATGATGTTGATCCAAAAATTTGACCAATCAGACATCGCCAGCTCACCCCCAGAGTGATCGATCGTCTTCATAAAGTTCTTCCTCTTACATCCTCTGTTGTCTATCATTAATCCCGCCTTATCCACCACTCCACTCGAATTCTTACACGCACACAAGCCTCACAGCTCCGACAATGGCCGCAGCCTCCTCCCCCTCCTCACCTCTGCTGCGCTTCTTCTCCTCTAGCCGTGTCGCCCCCACTGCAACCCCCTTTGCCATCTCCTTCCAAGGCCTGAAGGCCCTCCCTACCACCTCAGCAGCGGCCCTGCGTCCACCATCCCCCTGCCGCAGATCCCCTGCCACCGTTAGGGCTGAGCTGAACCCTTCCCTGGTGATAAGCCTGAGCACGGGGCTCTCGCTATTCCTCGGGAGGTTCGTATTCTTCAACTTCCAGAGGGAGAACGTGGCGAAGCAGGGTTTGCCAGAGCAGAACGGGAAGACCCACTTCGAGGCAGGGGACGTGAGGGCAAAGGAGTACGTCAGCCTCCTCAAGTCCAACGACCCGGTCGGGTTCAACATCGTGGATGTCCTCGCGTGGGGATCGATCGGCCACATCGTCGCTTACTACATCCTTGCGACGGCCAGCAATGGATACAGTCCCAACTTCTTTGGTTGAGCTAAAATATGTCGCAAAATCTATCAACGTTCGGTATGGTTTTGTTGTGATTGCACATATAATTTTGGATCACTCAATGGGATGAAAATCGTGACATTCTCGTGATCAGATAATGCTTATAGATTGTAAATGAAACTCAATCAGATATATCATGTTTATGAGATATTACAAATCTCATTCTAATGATTTCTTATAATCTCACATGTATTCGATTCACACGTTAAATTTTTCTTATTTAGTTTCGATCACTTCTTGGGCTTGATCACTCAAGAACTTTACAAACCGTGGCTGATTTCGATTCTGAGAAGCGAAGAATCCCACCAGGATGGTGAAGTTGGTGGAGGAGCCCTTGGAGGTTGTGGATGATGCTGGCAGGATGAACTCGCAGCCTCTTTGCATGAATCTCGGGGCTTCGGAGGCCATGTCAGAGGTGGGAGACAGCACTGGAGGAGGGGAGGAGTTGTTTTGGAGGCCTTTGGAACAAGGCAGCCAGGTACGAGGGGAGTCGAAGACCATGTCTGGTGAGGAGTTCTCTGGGAGACCTTCAGAAAGAGGCAGCCCCGGACGAGGGGCGTCGAAGACCGTGACTGCTGAGTTGTTTCCTTGCAGAGTCTCCAGGAGGAAGTTCCGGTCCACAAAGGCCACGGACAGTAACATGAGGGTTCGCTCGAAGGGAAAAGAGAAGTGTGCGGAAGGGAAGAGCCGGGAAATCACTCCGAGGAGGGATTTAGATGTGGTCTCGTCAACTTTGACGGACGGTGAGGAGCCGGTTCCTTATTGCTCGCTTTGCAGAAAGACCTTCCCGTCAAAGAAGGCGCTCTATGGCCACCTGAGGATACATCCTGAAAGGCCTTGGAGGGGAGCTCATCCGCCGGCCGAGGATCATATCCCTGGACAGTCGGCCACCGGAAAGTGTGGGAGCAAAATTGACCTTAGTTTCTTCGCAAAGACTCATCCAAGATATCTCCAGCTCAGTCTGATGGTTTCTGTTGAGGAAGATCCTGTTGCCGAGGGGAACACAGATGCTGGAGTCAAGGCCGAAGTTGAGATGCCCCGAGAGGAGAACCCACCTCTGGATGTTCCTAGAATCAAGGCAGAGGAAGCTGGGAGCGAGAACCCCCGCACTGACCTCAGATCATTCAAGAGGAAAGCCAGAGAGACTGATGTAGGAGACATCCCAGATCCTGCACCGGACAAGAGGTATTCCTGCTGTTGTGGCTTGTCCTCTGAGTTCCAGTCGCTGGGGTCGAGCTGCAAAGAGTTGAAGAAGAGCCCTGAGAACCCCACCACCAATCAACCCGCCCTACAAATGCTGAACCTGCAGCCTCAGTTGGACTTGTCCCTGTCGCTGGCACCCCCTAATTCTTCCAGCAGCAACTTGGTCGTTCCAGCCGTGTCCAATCCTGGCGACAGGACGATAGGGTTCGATCTGAACATGGGCGCTACGCTGAGCCCTGAGGAAGCCAATAACAGGGATGGAACTGGACCTGACCAAAACTAGGAGATAGGACATCATCCTAAAATCCAATTCTGGATTCCTTCTTTGATTTTCCTTTAGGATCGCTGTTAGGGGTTCAGAAACACAGTTAATGTCTATCAATAAGTGATTTTCATATGTATCGTAAACTCTTTTGGAACCTTGATGGTGCAGTTTAAACATTATCCTGGTGCATCCCTCCAAGTTCTGAATTTTTTTGAAGTTATTGCTTGTGGCCAAAGCTTCCTTCGATCCTTCCATTTCCGAATAGGCAGAATCATCTCGATTTTTATGTGAGGTTTCTTCTACTTAGATCGGCCAGTGTTTCTTGTAAAGTTGGACCCCTTCTTTCTTGGATGGCAAAAGATAAGGTGGAAAGGAGGATTGTCGCTTCGATGAAGGATCATGACATGATCGATCGAGGAGGAGGCGATTCAAAGACAGTGGCCGCTGAGGATTGGTTGCCACAGAGTATATAATGTTCGGGAAGGCATCATGGTCTAGGACTATGGTATCAGACAAGTGCTGGAAGAGGATGAACTGGAGGAAGAAAAAGGCGAATGGTTCAATCAAGAAATGCGATCTGCCAGTCGTGATGGCCTTACCGACCTTGAAACACGATCAGCCTGTCATGATGTGCTTACCGAGTGCGAGAGGTGGGGAATTGTTCTCATCTACTTTGGGCGGCCCGAGTTCCGTGAATTCGTCCCAAAAGGAGTAGGAGGGGGTTCCAGCCCCCCATGGCCGATAAATCGACTCTCAGTCGGCTACTTGGAATCGAGGGAGGAGAAGAGATGCTTCTGTAAAGTGTCACCTGAGTTCGGGGGCTGACTGTGCAGGTTCAAGCACTACCATGAAGGATGATGAGACACTTCCCAGCTGTTCCAACAGCAATGTTTCGGTCCCCGAAGCTGCGTATGGGAATGGAAAGTGTAGAGAATTCACGGTGAAGGCTGAATTGACCAAAGAAGAATCAGGGTGCAAGAATGCTTGTGGTAGTCCAGGTGACAAGAAGTCGAAGGCGGCAAAGATCAAGAGGAAAGACACCAAACTGCACGAAAGAGATCACAGTCATAGCACAAAGATCGGCACTGAAGATGCCAGTCATTAGTCATTTACAAGCCACCGGGCATTGGACAGTCTAGCATCGAGCTGACACAAGTCCAAGAAGAGTGCCGTCCATGGACACTCGTCAGAGTTGCCCTTGCCTTCGCCTCCGCCTATGTTCTCGAACGCGACTCTCGTTGACAAAGTAACCCATCAATCTTCCGGACTCAGCAGGGGAAGCATCAGTGAAAGTGGATACAGATTGGCAGATTTTGACCTGAACAAGCCACCGACACTTGTCCACAAAGTGGCCCATCAATCTTCCGGACTCAGCAGGGGAAGCACCAGTAGACATGGACGCAGATTGGCAGACTTCAACCTGAACAAGCCACCGACAATCGTCGACAAAGCAGCCCATCAATTTCCTACACGGATTGGCAGACTTCGACCTGAAAAAGCCGCCGAAATAGCGTACTTGTCCAAGGACAAAGCTCAGGAAGATGATCCAATGAGCTGGTCTTATCTTGATCGAGTTATTCTCTAGAATCCTTCTGGAGAAAGCATCATACTTGCAGTGTAAAACTAGCTTACATCAAACCATTAATACAACACTCAACCTTCCAGATAAAATCTATCATCAAGCTAACAACAAAATTTAGTCCCGGGCAAAGCAATGACTAGTACCTGTTCAAGTTGGGACGAATTCAGCCTCATGTGGTAATAACCGCAAAACGAGGAACCAGATGACCAGGACTAGCAAAAACAGTTGTAGGAAAAACCATGAAGTGGCCTTACAAGCTCCTCTCCGCAACATCAAAACATCATCTTCTGCCTCGGTGATGCCTTCGCACACTTCCTCGAGCTCCTCAGCTTGTTTCTCCAATTGGGCAGCCCTGGTTTCCACTTCGCAGAGTTTGTCGTGCGAGGTCGCCTGCGCAACAGCTGCTTCCTGCTCGGCCAAGAGCATCAGTTGGCTCTGCAGGTCCACCCTCAATGCCTGTATAGTCCTAACAATGGCTAGATACTCAATCTCGGCTTCGATCTTTTGTCTGAAGGCATTCTCCAGCTCATCCATGGGTTTACTCGTGAGCGAATCACAGTTCGTTGTTGATTCTTCCTCGAATGACCTGCGATCACTCAAGGCAGCTTCCAGTTCGGAAATTCTGGACTCGCTGGCTAGTAGAGTCGTCCTTGTCTCCTCTAGGGCGACCTCCAAAGACTTAACATGTTCCGTTAAATCAGACACCTGCCCTTCAGCGATGGTGACAACGGGATCCTTAGCAATCTCAGTGAACTTCTTGACCTCTGTTGATAAAGGCAACAGCATTATCTTTTGCACGACAACAACCAAGATGAATGCTAACAGATATAGAATTTACAAGCCCAAAGTTCAAGTATAGGACCAACCTTTTTCAAGGGCTTCCTGGACAGACAGTAAGGCCTGCATAGACCTAACCAGAGGATCTTGATCTGCGGAAGATCGATGGTTTTCATCTTTATCCTCCTCGGCCTCCCAAGCAGCCGAGCCATCTTGAGAAATATTTTCACCATCCAGGGAATTCTCTTTGAGGTAACAAGCATGAGCATCATCACTGTATTGTCCACTCTGGTGGGCTCTATCATTATTCCCTGAGTAGTAACTCGTAGATTTTCCACTCTTCATCCCATTAATGGCTGTCGAAAAAGCACCCTGCGTGTAAATAGAGTTGGAGCTTCTCAAGTCAGATTCCATGCTGGATTGAGAGTTTTCCTTCTGTAATTTGACCGCCCTTTCTCCTCTCGGCTTCTTGGTGCTTTCAACGCGAGTCTTTCCCTGTTGACCCAAGCCCTTCCCGCTCAAGTTCTTGGCCCTATTCCTTTCACGGGCATGTCCCAGAGCACCAAGGGAATCATGTCTAGCTTTTGGAGCACTTGCAGCAGTTGACGACTTGCTACTCCGATCCTCGCTATGATCGGAATCCGCACCAGCAGCAAAAGCAGGCCCAGCTGCAAAATTAAGATCCAAACCAGATGGACCCGCAAAGCCTTCCACAACACTAGGGTTCCTAGCGACAGTTGTGGATCCAATTGATCCTTCACTATCTTTCCCGATTTCTTCTAAGGGTGCCCGCACAGGCTTTGCCAGATTCCCAGAACCAGAATGCCCCCTCTTCAAAATCTTGCTAACATCTAGGCTCGAGTTTCCATCCTTAATGACATCCCGCCTGATTCTCCTCCATTTCTTCAATCCATACCCTTTGGTTGTCGGAGGAGTTAATCCACCAGCAGATTGAGCAGTACCAGGGCGGTGACCCACCGAGATGCCCAATCTCGTCCCCATCATCATTTGCATCATAAGGAGATGCCGAAACATCAGCATTTTCACCGGTAACCGACTTATCTACATCGCTACTACTACAGGAACCATTATCCTTCACGTCACTTGCATCACCGCTAGGTACTCTCTCAGTATCAGCAATATTCGCCTTCACTGATTCAACCCCGGAACATTCATCGGGTGAATCCATCCCAAACAGACTTATCAATCGGCCAAAACCAACACAGATTCTGCGCCCAGATCAAAATCAAGTAAAATAACTTACATCCCAGCTAGCAGCCTCAAATTCAATCAAAAAGGCAATCTGGGAAGAGCAATTCAACGAAAAAAAACAACCCCAACTGCTCCTCATCAATTTGATCAAAACGAACTGACAGAACAGACAAAAGAAAAAGAACCAATCTGGACACACTGATCTTAAAATTGGGTCGAAGAATCCCATTAAATTCACTGGAACATTGATAATCAACTTCTTTTGCCGGGGCACCCTCTTCCAATCATAACCCAAAACAATCAAATTCAACCCAATTAATCAAACCAAACGCGAAAGAAAGATGGGATACGGCAAAAAGGATCGAATTTTATCACACCCAACACTGAAAAACCGAGAAAGGACTCACCTTTATGCCCATAAACAAGGGTTAGGATCGAAAGAACATGTGGGATTTGATCGGATGAACGGAAGGATGTGGACCAAACCCTAAAGCTGTGGTGGGATTGGCAGATATCTCGTCGTAGCCCTGAGAATGGAGGTGAGTTGGGTTGGGTTGGGATGGGACCAATGATGGCGTCGATCTGTCTGCTTTTTCTTTCCTTATTACAAAGAAATCAACATTAAAATACTCGCTCTGGGTAATAACGAATAATACATATTGACATATCAAATGCAAGGAAAGAAGAAATTGGAGAACGTGGGACGACGTGGACTTGCCACGTGTACAATGTAGTCCACGTCATATAAAGTGATCGAGTCCCCGAGTCACGCCAATCGGTTTCAACACTTTAATGCTTCAATACGTAATTTGGGATTTGGAATTATGGAAGGTGGGATTACAAGAATTGCTAATTGCTATAAGCAGCAACAACAATTTGATACAAAAAAGGAGTTTCTGATCTGGAAAACCAGTGAAAGAATTTGACAGTGGGATTGGAATTTGGAGGGAGGGGGGGGGGGGGGGGGGGGGGACAAAACTTGGTGGTAGTGTTCAATTTCCGGTTTATGTACAAAACCCGACCGGAGACCAGGGACGGAATTAGCGTGCGGCCGGTAATCCGTTCAGCCAAGGGTCCTTCTCGCGGGATTCGTCGATGGTCCCATCCTTGATGGATAGTCCGTCGAGCATGTCGCTTTCCGAATCGACCTGCAGCTCCTTGAACATTGCCATCACCTGAATCATGGTTGGCCCGCCGGAAAGGCCGGTCATCCAGGCACTGGAATGCGACTGCTAGATAGTGGTATAGCTCCGCCTCGCCGGATTTGGTCGTTATCAGTTCGGGGTCGAGGATGCTATTTAGCTTCTTCTCCTTCTGTAATTGCTTAGCCCACCCGACAAGGTTGTTGTCGTCCCCGAACTCTGCCGTGTTGATGGGTCTCTTCCCCGACAAGAGCTCAAGCAACACGACACCGTAACTGTACACGTCGCCCTTGGTCGTGCACCGGAAGCTCTGGTAATACTCAGGAGGGACATACCCGGGGGTCCCTGCGAGGGTGCTCACACTTAGGTGTGTGTCGAGTGCGTTCACCAGCCTGGCCATTCCGAAATCCGAGACCCTCGCCTCCAGGTTCTCGTCCAACAGAACATTGCTCGATTTCATGTCTCGGTGGATGATGTGTGGTATGCAGCTGTGATGAAGGAATGCCAGGCCTCTCGCGGCCCCAATCGCGATCTTCTTCCTCGTTCCCCAGTCAAGCTGCATGAACCCTCCTTTTGCCTTGTCGTGAAGAACGGATTCGAGGCTTCCCCATTTCATGAACTCATAAACGAGCAGTCTTTCCTCTCCGACCTTGCAATAGCCCATCAAAGGGACCAGGTTCCGGTGCTTGATCTTCCCTATCGTCTCCATTTCCGCCATGAACTCCCGATCCCCCTGACCGGTGACATGTATAAGCTTCTTGATGGCAACGATATTCCCGTCCTTCAGCTTCGCCTTGTAGACCTCTCCGAAGCCTCCAGAACCGATCAGGCTCTCAGCACTAAAACCGTTGGTAGCCTCTAACAAATGTGCGAAAGTTAGCTTCCTCAAAGGCTTCTCGAAGGTTGCCACATTTATGCTGAGAGGCTCGTGGACGCTGGAAAGCTTCCAGCTGCCGCTGCCAGAGGTCGGGAGGCTCTCGACGTATTTCTCCCTCTGCAGCTCCACTTTCTGGCTCCTCTTCACCCGATAAAGAGAGAACATTAGGCCGATGATGCATGTGAGGAAGAAAGCAACGCCAATGACCATCCCGGCTTCGAACGACTGCTTCTTGTCTCTGCTTCTGGAATTCGCGGCCCTAGGTCTTCCCGAGCCACAAGGTGGTAGAGGCAAGCCACAAAGCCCCGAATTATTGTCGAACCTGGTTGCTGGAAATGTGGTCAGTTGACCTCCGGTAGGGATTGGGCCACTGAGGTTGTTATTCGAGACATCAAGATCGTTCAAGAAGTTGAGAGATCCGAGAGCACCAGGGATAGGACCGTCGAGATGGTTGTGGGAAACATCGAGAACTCCCAGCGACTTAAGACCACCGAAGCTGTCCGGGATCTGTCCTGTCAGGCTGTTGTGTCCCAAGTTCAGGACTTGGAGGAATCCCATGGAACCGTAGTTATCGGGGATCGTGCCCGACAAGTTGTTGTATGCCAAATCGAGATAGATCAGGCTTCCGTTGCGGGCAAAAGTGTATACTGTTCGCCCAGTATAGATCCTCGTGGTTGGGCAGGAATGGACCATCGGAAAACTCTCAAGTCTTGCTGGCCGGATCCCTTGGAACTCCACCAACCCTCCTGCGCCTCTGCAGGCTGTACCACCCTCGTTTCGAACGAATGCAAACTGCTTCCCAGAAACGCTCCCAGGAATGACTTGCCCTGCCTGGTCGGCCAAGGCCAGAGGGACAGGACCGGTAAGCTGATTGCTATTCAGATCAAGCCATATGAGGCTCTCACAGTTGCCTAGATCGGCTGGAATATCCCAGTGAGAGAGTTATTACCGAGCTGGAGGATCGCTAAGCTTCGAAGATTCCCCATTCCTCTGGGGATGATCCCTGTAAGACTGTTACTTGAGAGAGAGACCCAGATCATGTTGGTGCAATTCGTGATCGACTGAGGAAGACTCCCGGAGATAAGATTGTTGTTGAGGATCAAGGTCTCCAGCATCCCACTGTTCACGCATATGCCTTCAGGGATCTCGCCAGTGAGATTATTGGCCCACATGGCCAAGTCCACGATATTTGGCAAGAACCAAATCTCCTTTGGGATCTCGCCATTCAGGTTATTGAAGCTGAGGTCAATGGCCTTGAGATTCTTGCATTGTCCCAGAGCGGAAGGCACCGTTCCGGAGAAGTAATTGTTCGGCAACAGCAGTTTCTCCAGGGGATGCGATGATGAGGATGAACAAATATCCGAGGGGACATTTCCAGTAATTGCATTTGAGCTGAGATCAAGGGTCCGAAGCTGAGTGAACTTACTCATGGACTGCGGCATCGTGCCGGTGAAGTTGTTAAAAGGAAGGTAGAGGTAATTCAGGCCGGTAAGATTCCAGATCACGGAGCCGGGAAAATCCCCATAGAGCTGGTTGTTACCGAGATTGAGGCTATACAGAGAGGAGCACGAGGCGAATGCTGCAGGCAACTCGCCGGAGAGATTGTTTGAAGAGAGATCGAGTTCCTGCAGCGTCCTGCAAGACTGGGCCAACTCGGTCGGAATCTGCCCCATTAAATGGTTACGGTAAAGATAAAGCTTCGACAGATTCTTCAGGCCACCTAACAATGTACCAGGTATAGTGGACTGAAGCTCGTTGCGAGACAAATCGAGACTCTTCAAGAACTGACAGTTCTTCAGGCTGGCTGGGAAGTCAGTCCCGAAGAAGCCGTTCAGGGACATATTCAGTACGGAGAGGTTCCCACAGCTGCCAAAATCAAGGGCAGAAAAATCTCCAGAGAAGTTGTTCCATGACAGATCCAAGTACTCCAGAGAGAGCGAGTCCGCCACGAATCTCGAAGGTAAGCTGCTGGAGATGTTGTTCCATGATATATCGAGATACGTCAGGTTCTTGCAGTTGTAGGGTGTGGCTTCCAACTTTCCGATGAGCCTGTTATTCGAGAAATCTAGCCGATTTAGATTTTGGCAGCTGACAAGGGAAGTATTCAGGAGGCTGACATCTGATATCAGATTCGATGAAAGGTCCAGCTGAAGGAGGGAGGGGCCAATCTGCAAGCTGCCGCCAGGGATCGAGTTGCCCGATAGGTTCGCGTAAATGAGTTGACCACACGAGCCTAAGAACGAGTTCCCAGGCAGAGGGTCAGAGAAATTATTCAAAGACAGGTCGATGCTCTGGAGGAGGCAGGATGCGGCCGTCCCCGCACTGAGGTCACCAGCCGTGAAATTATTCCCCCGGAGATTCACTGAACGAAGGCCAGTCAGCACGACAAGATCGGGCAGGTGGAGTGAGCCCATCAAGCCAGCACCACTAAGGTCAATCCCCGTAACAACCGACGAGGAGGAGCAGGTGACGCCCCGCCATCCGCAAGGGCTGCCGTTCCCTGCAACCCAGCTCAACAGGACACTGTTAGGGTCTGACAGAACAGAGGATCTCTTGAACGATAGCAGGGCGGTCGCGTCATCGCTAGACGCCAGCCGTCTGGAGGATTCTGCTGGACTGCAGCAGACAATCAAAACCACTAAACAAAAGGAGGACCAAAGATTCCTTCCTCCACTGATCATCTTCATACCAAAAATCCCTCCCTCCCTTGAATTTCTTTCTACCAGTAGAACCTCAAGAAACCAATCCCCCGGCGACCACCGATTCCTCCCCCACAGCACCCTTCCATTTGCTCCAAACCATTCTCCAGTGGTGCCACGCGACGACCTTAAACAACCAAAGGAGAAACAGAAAGGACAGACAGACAGACAGACAGGGAGGGAGGCAGGCAAACAGAGATTTCGTTGCCAAGTACACCAAAAGGGAAAAACAAATGAATGTCCGGAGAAGATATGAACCAGAGAGTTTGCCCTCCTCCTAATGGATGCATTAATTTGCCAAAAAACAAAACAAAAATAGAAATCCTTGGTTAGTTTTGCTTTTGCATACTATCTATTGGAAATCCAAGCGTACAGAATAAAGCGGGAAGAAAGAATCTTTTTTCTTCTTCTTTATTTTTCTGGGCGAGGGACAAAATCTAGTCAACTGACAGGGGCACGGAAGCGCAAAAAGAGCGATGGATTGATTCGTTTTCTGGTCGTGTTCGGGAGGGTTGTGATGCGAAATGGGGATGGAGTTGGGGTTCCAGAAAAGGGGAAGGACGAGGAGGAGGAGGAGGAGGAGGATACTGTCCGAGGATGAGCCTGAAGGGACGGACAGATACAGAGGGAGAGATAGAGTGAGGACTTTGGTTAGTTTCAAGTGTTGGGTGGGTGGAGGAAAGACAGAGTACGAGGTTCAGAGAAAATATCCTCCCGTGATGTGATCAGAAACAGCAGGGGAGGGACACACGACGACCACCTTTTAGGAGAAGATAGAAGAAGATTGGAAGAAAAAGAAAGAGGAGGAGGAAGACGGAGGAGGGGGAGTTGCAGACGATGACAAAAGCAAAGCACTCTTCTGTTACTACTACTACTACTATTATTATTATTATTAGTATTAAGATTAATTAAAACAAAAGGAGGAGGGCAGCTCAGCTCAGCTCTTCTAAACAAAAGGGGGAGGGGATGAACACGAACTTCTATAACAACTAAAAGAATTAAAAAAAAAAATAAAGGCAAGTAGGCCTTTTATTATAAAGAAAAAACAAAAATAATTAACAGAGCAGAGACACAGAGTGCTGTGATTGGAGGGACGAGATGAGTTTATCCCGGGGGTCATGCCTCCCCAAAACCCAAATCCTTCCAATTCTTCGAGTTATATACATCAAACATCAAAGACTTGAGTTATTAAAGTTGGGTTGGGGGGGGGGGGGGGCTTATCAAATTATCTCAGCTTGGAATTTCTCTCAATCTCATTATATTTTCTCATATTATTGTGTGTTCTAAAATCATGCCGTATTATTATTATTATTATTATTCTAAAAAATTAAAAAAAAAAGTCGGTCAAACTTCGGGGTTCGATTCCTCTTCGGTGCACGCACCAAACCCTAAAATAATAATCCCATTAAAAAATAAAATAAAAAAACTTGTCACTATTCTAATGTCTAACGCCACGAACAAAGGGGTGGCGGGGGGGAGGGGGGAATCATCCACTAAACTAAGAGAATATCAACGGGACACGTAAAAAAAAGAAGTTCTTGTATCTCGGGAGGAGCATTGGATGCCAGTGCTTTGGTTAATTCAACATTTGCGGGTATTATTGTCACGGGGGGGGGAATGGCAATACCACCCCGTTTATTTCAACATAGTAGGTTTGAAATATTTGCCCACCCGCCTCTTTTGGACCAATAATAAAGTAAACCACACAAAGTCGGTGTCACGCACGAGGGGGGGGAAAGGAAGTAATGCTGTGCACGCAATGACAAAACCTCCTTCGGTCGTTACGTTCACGATTTGGTTTTCCTAGCATCGGATTCTCTCATACAACAAAGCAGTTCAGTTTAGTCGTGGTTACTACACGTTTCTAACTATTCCTTGCAAATTTCTTGTTTTAAAAGAAAGATTTTATTACAGGGTCTCGAAGTGAACTGGGGTTTGCACGGGCAAGTACGATGAATCCGAATGCTTGTGCTTGTTGTGTCAGAGGAAGTTGTGATTTGAACTCCTCCCCCGGGAGTGTTGTGTTTGTCATAAATTGAATTGTCTTGTTCTCCCTTCCCCTCCCGTTTGTTCTTTTTTGAACCCGACAGTCAGAATCGTACGTACCACCGAAGACAGGAGAAGAAATTAAAAGAGGATGTTCTACGTCTGCCCTTTTTTTACGGGTCATATTTATTTATTTTTAGTTACTATTTAATCACGGATTAACTGATCCAAAAGGTTTAAAGCTCCCCACGCCCGACGTGTTTGGGTTTTTAAAAGAAGAAACGTACGAGGACAAAATGGGTTTGGTTCGGTTCGAGTTCAAGTTGTAATAAAATTTTGTGGGATTTTAAAACGCACGCAAGCATTTAATGTCTTCCATCACTTGATAACGAAAGATTAACAAGATAGTTAATTAATCAATCGGTGAGAGAGACCAATGGTACAGCCGAGGAGGAGGCCCCTTTGAATAAGGGAGGACCCGCAAAGAATGGGAAACCGCCACGTAATTAAATATACGCATAAAAATAAATGGAGCAATAAAACCTTCGCGCGGGTCTCGAGTGTAAAATTTCGAGGCAAGCCAAAAATAAAATACTAATAATAATAAAAGCACTAGAATTAAACGATGATTAATTGGCGGGGAGTTTAATCGTCTGGTTTGGGATTAAAATGAGTAGATAATTAATGTGGTTGTACAAGTTACAAAGTTACGGTTCCGTAGGGAGGGGGGACGTACGACTTTTGAATATCTTTCGTCCGCCAGAAAAATAATTTATGCTGTTAAAAAAAATTTGAAATTATGTTGTTCAAAATAGTAAGTTTATAAGATTATAAATAATAGGCAAAATATACGTTTATGGCCTCAACTTTGAGTCAACTTTCTATTTTGACATTATTTTAGTTTGTTATATAATTTTGTCACCAACTTTCGCGTTAAGATTAATTTTGGCCAATTTTAAATTTCTTATAACGAAAGCCAACAAAGCCTTAATATAGTCCGACACGTGACTTATAATAGTAAAGTTCCAACCTTTCATTCATTCGCCTCATAATTCACTTTACCCGTAGCAATGACAACCCTATAGAGCAGTCATCCGACCTTCAATAATTTTATGTATTTTTACTGCATCAGCAACTATCGTCCAACTCACTTGATCTGGCCATCAAAATTTTAAAATAAAAGAACATACAAGATGTTTCAATATTATTTTTTAATTTTTTTAATTTTTTTTGTCAATAAACGAAAATTGCGTCCTGTTTGGCTTTCGCGCGACAAAATTCAAGATTGGCCAAAATCAAAATAGAAATAAAAATTGATGAAAAAAATTATATAACAAACTAAATTAATGACAAAATAAAAAGTTGACGCAAAGTTGACGTTATAAATCGATATTTTACCTAAATAATACCATGAACTTCATGTTTGTAAGAGCTACTAAACTGATAGCTTAGTAGTTCTTTTTTTTTAACATTTCTTGGTATTATTTATAGTTTCAGGAACTCGTTTTAAATAATGAGTTTTGAATTTTAATTAATAAATTTTATAACTCAATAACCTACGTAAGACAAATTATTTTACAGACAAGTTGTAACATTTGAAATATACGAATTGAATTTTATAATATTTTTAATTACGGTTGCTTGTGCCCGAAAATAACTCGGTGCGCCGGTCAAAATGTTTATTTTATTTTATTTTTTAAATTAGAAAAAGGGTGCCAAAAAAGAAAAGTCGGGGGGGGGGGGGGGGGGGGGGAACGAAGAAGCGGAATCCTCGACGGATAAAAAGCAAAAGCCATCCACTCCTCCGTGATTTATATAAATAATAATTTAATGACCAACCCCGTCCAGTCCAAATCCAAACAACCTCTCCTTCCGCCTTATTTTAAGGACGTCTCTGTCTCCCCTTTTGTCTTATTCGAATTTTCAATCACGCATCTTGACATATAACAACGACGACCCACGTGTCGAACCAAAAACTCATCATTACATCACGGCATTTGCTCCACATTATTCTCGATTTCTCGAACACATTTTCGTCTCTTGTCCCCCTCCCCCCTCCTCCTCCTACTTTTGTACTGTAATTAGAAGTAACATGCAATTGACTAAAGACTTCTATTCTACCCCCCCGCACAACAACGTGTCCTAATCGAATCGAATTAGACGGTAACATAGTCAGTGATGGCCATCCCATTTACTTCATTTAAAAAAAAGACGCGCACAGACAGATAGACAAATTTAAATATCTCCATCTCCATCATCCAAATCCAACTAGTGATTTATTTAGTAAGATAAAATCGAGGATGACTTTTTAATTGAAAACAACCCCCACAAAAAAAACCTTTTTATATAAAGAAATCCTCCTTTGTTTCTTCAATCCTCCCGCCCGCCCCAAATAACAAGGAAGAAAATTTTAAGGAAAATAATATATATTTAGAAAAACGAAAATTCTTGGCGTTCGAGAAAGTGGGATTTAATTTTTATTACAATCTCTTTGTGGGTGTGTGTGTGTTGTTCTTTTCCTTTCTTTTTATGAGGAATCGCGCCACTCCTCACGGTTTCCGTATCTCTATGTAACGTTGGTTTTCCCTTACCATCACGCCACCACCACCACTACCCACCATGTAATAAACAAATCATATGTTTAATGATGACGATGAATCATTTGTGGTCACGATGTGAACTCATATAACTTGCCCAAATAGGGGTTGGGGCGGTGTGTTTGGAAGTCAGTCGTCTGGTAATAAAATAAAAATTCCTTTTTACGATTGATTATAGCGGAACGCCGGACGAATATAATAAAATCATGGCCACCTATCGAAACAAAGAACAAGGGCAACGAAAGCGAAGCCTCCCCCGACACCCCCCTAAAAAGTCAAAGATCGAGATGAAACTGTTTAACAAAAACTCCGGAGATCATGTAGTAGTAATGGTCGATAATTAGGATTCCAGGGTTTGATTGGGTGGCGGGATCGACCTTGCGTTACGAACGAAACTGATGCCGCAAGTAGTAGATGTAGTATGGGACATGTTACGTGTTAACACGAATAATTTTGAGTTCGGGACGTCTTCAGCGTGGTGTAGCTTGTCCCCGAAAAGAACACGAAACAATTAACCCAAAAACTTTTTATATATTTTTTTCCCCACGCTCTCATTGTTTTTCTTGTCCGACAACCACATTTCACCGCATTTCTTTCGCCCCAAATTTTCATGTACGAACATTATGGTAATCCCCCCTACCTACCTAGCTAGGAGGAGAAATTTATGTACAGAGAAAATGAGTAGCAATTTTCTTGCACGATTGGTATTGACTAGAAGGGGTTGGGGGGGAAGTGGGGTCCAATAATTTATAATTTAGGTTGCCGGCCAAAGTAGCTTAATTAATGAAAATAAAATGACATGGTTTAACTTGCACGAACGCAACGGCACGTATCCAAAAGGACTAGATAGGGCGGCCCCTTTTCTTATCATTTTCCGACCGAGACCCCTCACAAATAATCAACTCTGTCCTCGTGCGCCCAGTGGTTCGGGGGGGTTGATTTCCTCGTGCTTGGACCTCAAGGACACACCTGCCAATGGGCCAAAATGTTTTGGGCCTGCTCCGGCCGTGTCAGCAGAAACCGTCCGACAAGGAACGATGTCGTGGTAATAATGCCTGCTTGTTGACCGTTAGTTTCATGAAGATTCAGATTTGTGTTGGGATGGGAGTTTGGCGAAGACACTCAATCCTGCAAAATGATAATAACGATAGAGAAAATAAAGTAGTGGGATATCTTCCCCCCAGTCGGCCCAATTGCACCGCTGTTCAATGAGTTTGGCAGTGAAGTTTCCACGGGAGTACGACGATATTCGTTTTGGTTGGGGTGGGCACAGAAACCAACGAGATTAGAAGGACTTTCTTCGTAGTTTCTTAACTGCTTGGTTCCGTTGCACCTCTTGGATATCTCCTCAATTATTACATTCGGACAACGCTGGGATTCATCATCCCTAGCTCCCACAGGAAGCATCGCTACAACATCAGCTGCAAATCTACTTCGTTTCGTTCATTTGGTTCCAATCACTGGGTAGGTAATTCAAGCTCCTTGAGGGCTCCCCTAAACCCAATTTTCAGCTGTCAAGCCTTCCACCGATTTCCTTTTTTCGGGTTCCAAGTTTGATTCTTGAGCCTCGTTCTTGCTTGTGCTTCTGCTTCCTGCGTATGGGTATACGGTTGATTTTGGGTCGGTGGTAGGAATTCTTGTCTATACCTGGATTGATTGATTGACTGCTTTTCATGCCGTCTGTCCACTGGTTTTTATTGCTTATGGGATTAGGGTGTGTTAGTCTGATTCTCTGTTGGATTTGCGGGTGCTGTTTCCTTTGGCTTATAATCTTGTTCCTTTGGCTGATTCTCTGTTGGATTTGCGGGTGCTGTTTCCTTTGGCTTATAAACTTGTTCCTTTGGCTGATTCTCTGTTGGATTTGCGGGTGCTGTTTCCTGGAAAGATCCCGTGTTAGTCTGGTTATTTGAGTGTAAGATTCGTTAGATTACCTTAGTAGTCGCTGAAATCTTGCCTAGAGGTCTTTGCTCGTTTAGGATGCAGCGGTCTAGGATTCATCATCATTGCTTAGAGTGTTGACATTCTTGTAATCAGGTGATTAGTTTTGCACTGAACCCAATGCCATGTTGCTCGCGAGGATCAGTCCTGCTAGATTTTGTTCTTATGCTAAGCGAAATTATTGTCAGTTCAAAGGTATCCCGCATTTCAGCAGTTGAATCTCTTCATTTCTGATGCTTCGATTATGTTTATTGGAAAACTCTCGAGTGACCCCAGCTGAGTCTGGGATTCGTGTTGTTTATCACTTAATTCCGAACTAAATGGTTTGTGTTCGCAGGAGTTGTTGCCATGGGTTCATTGCCAACAACAGACATTTGTGATTCCAATGCAGAGTTATTGGCAAAAGGCGACCTGCGTGTGCTGCACCCAATATTCCAGGCCTATGGTCAAAACCGTAAGTTTTCCGGCCCGATCGTCACCGTCAAAGTGTTCGAGGACAATGTGCTGGTAAGGGAGCTTCTTGAGAGCAAGGGGGAAGGGAGGGTACTCGTCGTGGACGGCGGGGGGAGCCTGCGATGTGCTTTGGTAGGAGGCAACCTGGCGCAGTTTGGAGAGAACAACGGATGGGCTGGAATAGTGGTGAATGGGTGCATCAGGGATGTGGATGAGATCAATGCTTGCAGGATCGGTGTCAGGGCCTTGACGACTCATCCCCAGAAGTCGACCAAGAAAGGCGCAGGCGACAAGCACATCCCTGTTTATATCGCCGGCACTTGGATCCGGGAGGGCGAGTGGTTATACGCAGACGGAGACGGCGTCCTCATCTCAACGACCGAGCTGTCCGTCTGAGGTCCCGGGCAATGCCAAAACAGACGGCGTTCTCCCCGTCATTGTTTGTCCACTTAATAAAGGACTCCTCTGACTCTGAGCCGAGAGTGAGTTGTCCGGAAATTGATTGTGTGCTGCCTTCTTAGTATTTACTATTTGTTATTGGGCCGTGGGCCTTGTTTGATATTGGGCCTTGGGCTCGGAACGACGGACAGAGTGAAGACAAAATTTTTTTGGGGTTTAGTACGGGGTTTAATTTACGTACGGGGCATCTGCTTTCCCCCGACCACCACAGAAACATGTTGATCACATGAGAACCCCCCCCCCCCAACCCCCCCCCACGAAAGAAAATCTCCGGCAAAAATCAAGGGACATGTCCAAATCCCATGACATCCCTGGGTTTTTAAATATATGTATAACACATGGCCACGCAATAAATACTCGTTGAGCAATCCGAAATAATTATAATTATTCAAAATTTATATAATTTTTTTTTTAAATAAAATAAAATCCAGAGGCACTCAGAGAGAACATAAAACTCCCTCCCTCCTTTGTCCTCCATCTGCCCAACTATCCGGTCAAACGCTGCTGATACTCTCCGCCCCGGCGGCCGGCGGCCCCTCCGTGTGAATTCCATGTCCTGCTTAGGCTATTCCGTCGGCTCCCCTAGCTTCGTCGGCAGCCGGATTCCTGTCCCCAGGCGCGATGCCGCTAGGGGGAAGGGGAGGGGGAGGATGATTTTGGTTGCGCCGAGGGCGGCGTTAGTCGAGGCCAGGCCTACCGGTCCTCCTGTCCGTAGGGAGGATTCCGCTAAAGGGGTTGCTAAGATTGTTCGCTCCGATCGAGCAGTGGATATCCAGGCGGAGGCGCGTGCCATGGCCCGGGCGGCCAATGCCACCGTTTACAGCCCCGAGCTTCTTTCCTATCGTTACGGTTCTCGCCCTATCAAGGTACGGTTCTTTTTTTACCCAATGCCGAGTGGTTTGTTTTCCCGCGCAGTGATTCATTAGTGGTACTGTGGACCTCCGTCGATGGGTTAAATGCTCGGATTGATTGAGCATCGTGAATTTCTCATACCCATAAATATTTTCATTGATCGATCTTTTGTTTTCCAACGGAAAGATGTCGCCTAGGATTCGTCAGATACCTATTTGGGATTGCTGTTAAATGTCGATGTTTATCTGTGGTAGGTGGTGAGGAGAGCTATGGAGATATTGACAGCGCTGGGTGGCTTTGGGTTGAGTTTGTTGTGGGATCAGAGGAATGGGCAACTTGACCTCAATAAGAGGAAGCGGGCTGTCGAGTTGAGAAATATTTTTACGAGACTAGGGCCGACTTTTGTTAAGATCGGGCAGGGATTGTCGACGAGGCCCGATATCTGCCCTCCCGAGTATTTGGAGGAGCTCTCTGAGCTTCAGGTATCATTTGTTCATCATGTGCTTTGTCTTTCATTCATTTGTATTAGCATTGGGTATCGGAGAGCAGCGCCTATGGGATAATATGAAGTCAGCGCTATGTTGATGGTTAGAATGGGCATAAGACTTCTGTAAATAGATGGTCTGATTCTGAACATGGCCTATCAAAAGTGCGGGATGTTGGAGGCAGATAGGAAGGCCGGGAACACACAGAAGAGTATATGATCAATTGCTACTTGAGCATTTTAGATTCATCAGAGGCTATTTCAAACGATGATTCCACCTTTAGACCATCTAATCCAATCATGATTTCCCTTTGCAAAATTGAGCTCGGTTCTTACTGTCTTTGTTTATCAGGATGCTTTACCAACTTTCCCGGATGCGGAGGCATTTCAATGCATTGAGAAAGAGTTGGGGCAATCTCTCGATTCGATCTTCTCGTCGATATCTCCGTCTCCAATAGCCGCTGCAAGTTTGGGACAAGTGTATAAAGCGCAATTGCGACGTTCTGGTCTAGTGGTTGCTGTAAAGGTGCAGAGGCCTGGGATTGAGGAAGCTATTGGGGTTGATTTCTACTTGATAAGAGGACTCGGCTTCCTCGTCAATAAGTATGTCGATATTATTACCAGCGATGTGGTTGCTCTAATTGATGAGTTTGCTCGACGAGTCTATCAAGAACTCAACTATGTGCAGGTTAGTATTCTGATCTCGTTACTTATTATTGCTTCGGTTAGACTGTATAGCAAATTGTGCTGGGCTGTCTTTGCTCCACAATCTGAGCCTTTATGATTTAGGCAGGCTTCTATTTTGTTTCTATAGGAGTTTTTTTGGGGGGGGATTTGGTAGTCAATTTTGAAAGGTTGTTGCAGGAAGGGCAGAATGCTAGGAGGTTCAGGAAACTGTATGCCGACAAGCCAGACGTCCTTGTCCCTGATATATTCTGGGAGTATACCAGTGGTAAAGTACTTACAATGGAGTGGGTTGATGGAGTTAAGCTGAATGAGCAGGAGGCGATCGAGAAACAGGGGCTAAAAGTTTTGGATCTGGTGAACACGGGCATACAATGTAGTCTCAGACAATTGCTAGAGTATGGGTATTTTCATGCAGACCCTCATCCTGGGAACCTATTGGCGACACCGGAGGGGAAGCTTGCATTTCTTGATTTTGGAATGATGAGTGAGACACCGGAAGTGGCAAGATTTGCTATAATTGGTCATGTGGTCCACTTAGTTAATCGAGATTATGAAGCTATGGCACGTGACTACTATGCTTTAGATTTTTTGGAGCCAGGCGTCGATGTATCTCCTATAGTTCCTGCCCTGAGAGACTTCTTTGATGACGTGCTCAATGCGACTGTTAGTGAGCTGAACTTTAAGACATTAGTCGACGGCTTGGGTGCAGTTTTGTACCAATATCCATTCAACGGTAAGTCTCAGCTATCCACCTGCTCACACGATGTGCACTTGGCTCATGAGTTCTGACGTTGTGCTCTGTAATCTCTGCAGTGCCTGCATACTATGCGTTAATTTTGAGATCACTTACAGTTCTCGAGGGATTAGCACTTTATGCGGATCCTAATTTCAAGGTTTTGGCTGCTTCATATCCTTACTTTGCCAAGAGACTTCTCACAGATCCAAACCCATATCTAAGAGATGCTCTTATCGAGTTGTTGTTCAAGGACGGAAGATTTAGGTAATTATGATCAGCTCGCCGTTGGATCTTTTGGTTATGGTCGTAATTCACATAAATAATATATTACCGGCATTTTTTGTGCAGGTGGAACAGGCTTGAAAATTTACTTGAACAAGGTAGAAAAGACCAAGATTTCTCCGCGAAAGATGCGCTACAGCCAGTCCTGAAGCTTTTGCTTGGCCCGGATGGCGAGGAGCTCAGGGTATTGGTAATAAAGGAGTCCATTCAAGTAACTGAAGCCATTCTCATCGGTTCGGTCGTCGATGCATCCAATTACGTTCCAGATTTCATGCGTTCAATGGTATTCAACGGCAGCCCAAACAGACTCCTCGTGATGAAGGACGATGAGTTGAAAAGCCTGATCGACCTCCGAGATCAGGTAGTAAGAATATGGGGACTTCTGAGGACATCGGACAGTTTCGATCCGTCCCTCTTGCAACCTCTCCTACAGGTTAGTGAGACTTATTTTCCCTGTCACTGCGCTTTTGTTTAGAGCTTAACATCATATTCATCGATCACCGACAGATCCAATATAACGTGCTACATCCCGTGTCAGGTTCTTCAAGAACCCGAGGCACGGAGCCTGGGCGGCCGAGTAGCCGGGGAATTACACAGCGACTCGCTGCGAGGTTACTCCAGCAAGTCCTTCGACAACCTTCGGCAGTCCCCACCTCCGCCTTGTAGCAGGAAGGACGAGGCTAGGCTGTCTAGCGTGACCCATGTCTGTATGTTTGTGACACACCCTAAATTAAAGAATACGAAATCATTGGTAGCTGGTAGCGTCGTGACCAATGTCTCATTGTCCCCCCCACCACCACTCCATTGTCTGTGTCCTTCCTTTGTAGAGATCTAAAAGGCAAAACACTTCACCGGGGGTAAAAAAGGAAGTTCCGTTTCACCGACGTGTTCCATCGAATGCTCATTCCCTGGTTAGATCTAAATGTATTATTATTATTCATCGTACATCATAGTCAAACAAATTATAGACGATTTTTCGATGGGGGGGTTCAACACGGAACGAGGTAATGACGACGGGGGGGTGCCGTCTCCAGCCCTAGTCAACGCGTCCAATTCCTGGTCCACTTTTAATATAATAAAAAATGAAATTGAAGTGGAAAAACATTTCCCTAAGTCACATGTGGCCGAGGAATAACGCCAGCTAATTATATTACATGTTATATAGATGACGAAACTTCCATTCCCATGTTGGTTCTGTCGAATCACATGGAGGCGTGACACGCGGGAAGAGTATATTCCTCCGTAATCGGGTGATGTCGGCTCCACTGTGAGCTACGCTACTCTGCTCTGCCGCCTAAAAGTGGCAAAAACAATTAATTAATATATTTAACGGGAAAGAAATCTCCGCTGGGACGTAAACACTTTTCCTTTCAATTTCGATCAGATCGCATTCTATTTCCATTCCCCCCACACCCCCGGCACCGGCTTCCCCGCCTTGTACTCCGTTCCCGATCCTAGCGGAGGTGCATGTGGTGGCGCCGGAGCGACCGGGCCTGAGTCTGACCGGGGAGTGGGGTTCAGGATCGTCTCTTCTTCTTTGTTTCGGTTTCTGGAGGTTGAATTCTAGGAAACGTCGCTGTTCTGAGTTGTGTTTGATCCTTCCGAGATCTGCGTTGCCGGCCGATCTGTTAACCCGACGGTTGTCACGTCCGTTGTTTGGGAGGGAGGGAGTGGGTGGGTGAGAGAGGGAGGAAGAGTTTGAAGATGGACGGCGAGAAGAAATCGTCCGCCGTTTCCGACATTGGAGCATGGGCGATGAACGTCGTGAGCTCCGTCGGAATAATCATGGCGAACAAGCAGCTCATGTCTTCCGGCGGTTATGCTTTCGGCTTCGGTACGTCCTTCTTCGTACATGGTTATGCCGGAATTTTAATTTGCTCGTCTAATTTAATCCAATCCGGTCCCGCGATGTCCTTGGTTACTGGATTTCGGGCTCGTCCTGGCCTTGCTCTGTGAGCCCATCCTAATCGTGAGATTTTGGTTCGTGCTTTGTAGCAACGACACTGACGGGCTTCCACTTTGCGGTGACTGCACTGGTTGGTCTGGTATCGAATGCGGCTGGTTATTCTGCATCGAAGCACGTGCCTATGTGGGAACTCATCTGGTTCTCGCTTGTCGCGAACACGTCCATCGCTGGGATGAACTTCAGCCTGATGTTCAACTCCGTTGGGTTTTACCAAGTGAGTTTTCTCTACGGTCAGATTATCTTCAGATTTTGGTAGCTTGTTTGCAAATGCGTTCCAGTACTTACTGATTGTCTTCTCTGCAGATCTCGAAATTGAGCATGATACCTGTTGTCTGCATCTTGGAATGGATCCTGCATAACAAGAATTACATCCGTGAAGTGAAGATTGCTGTGGTGGTTGTGGTGATTGGTGTTGGTGTTTGCACGGTCACTGATGTTCAAGTCAACGCCAAAGGTTTTCTTTGTGCATGCTTGGCAGTTCTGTCGACCTCCTTTCAACAGATAGTGAGTATCTGACTATCCTTTCTCATTTGTAGTCACAGATCTATCCATTATTCCACGAGGTCATCTCACTGCACTTAATTCTCGACAATATATTTGTTAAAATGTTTTCCATGATATATGTTTGTGGTCTAGTCTTGTGGGCAAGAATTAAAGATGTTGAAAAAGCGTTCCTTTCAAGTTGGCATCATGAATGTTTCTTTAACACAATATGTAGACCCAGAGATGGCGTGGAACTTCGTCAACATCATATAAAATTGGCGCATTAGACATAGTTTATGGATGGAGAGATCTTCGTGTTTGATTCGAACACAATGTTTGCCTTTTAAAATGTTTCTTCATCGCTCGTCAGATTAATTTCTGATTCATATTTTTGTGGTACAGTCAATAGGTTCTTTGCAGAAGAAGTACTCCATCGGGTCTTTTGAGTTGTTGAGCAAAACAGCTCCTATCCAAGCTGCTTTTCTCGTTATCATGGGTCCGTTCGTTGACTATATGCTCAATGGAAAATCTGTACTGGACTACAAGATGACATCGGGTGCACTCGTAAGCTTCCTTGTCACATTGGTCCTTTCCTTGAAACATCTTCTTTTCCCCCAGCCATGTCTAATCGATGGCATTCTTCCACGCAGATGTTCATACTCCTTTCTTGCTTATTAGCTGTATTCTGCAACATTAGTCAGTATCTCTGCATTGGACGGTTCTCGGCAGTTTCCTTCCAGGTCCTGGGTCACATGAAGACAGTGTGCGTCCTCATATTGGGTTGGGTCCTGTTTGACTCCGCACTCACCGTCAAGAACATCATGGGGATGTTCATCGCTGTCCTGGGAATGGTAGTGTATAGCTGGGCGGTGGAAGTCGAGAAGCAGGCCAATGCAAAAGCCTTGAACTCGAAAAGCAGCCTCACAGAGGAGGAGTTCAGACTATTGAACGAGGGACCACAGAAGCCACCGGGGAAGGATGTGGAACTCGGGAAGACCCAGGAGTAGAAAGGGTAAATTGAAATTCTTTGAATGTTATATGTGAATCGCTTTATCTTCCCTAGGGTCTGATTTCATTAAATATAGAATGTGGGTGTAATACATAGGTGAGAGTTGATTTAAAAAGGTGAGCGGGTCAATCTTTTCTTCCCCATAGCAATTCGTTCGTTGTTTATTTCCATGTAATCAAATCATCTCCTAACTTATTTCAATGGAAACATTTGGGATGTGGTGGCCATTTTATGAATATGTTCAGTTTACAAATTGAAACTCCCACGTTGTTCAATCTGCTTTTCGGCCGCAACATTGTTTATGAAAATTGTTGGGCCACGAAGAAAAGCCCAATCTACATTGGGCTAAATCCTCTAACGTTATGAAATTGGGCTCAGCCCATTTTGCTACCGACGGCCCGCGGGGTACTGGGCACTATTCTTTCCCGCCTGATGTCCAGCTTGCGGAGCACCAGCGGCAGTCTTTCCGATCCAAACCACCGCTAATCGCCGCCGTCGATCAATATCCCGATCTCCTGTCCGATGAGGTGGTGTTGTTGGCTCCAACCGCCGCCGGCTCCGTAGGTGGATCCCGCTAGGCCTGAACTTCTTCTCCAGCCTCAACGCCGGAAGCACTTCTCCTGTCGAGACAAGGAGAGAGGCTGCTTCCTCGGCGCCGCCCAGTCGCGAGGAAGGAGAGAGCCGCTGATCGGGAATTGGTTGCGTTAGGGACCCCACCGCGGCGGCGGTGGCTACTTCCTCGACTAGGTACGCTGAGTTTACGGCTGATGTTGAGAGGTGAACGTTACTTCTGATGTGATGAGAGTTGGAAAGGTTGAATTTTTGAAGGTTCACTTGTTCTTCCCTTCTTCAAGTGAATGACATCGATCATCTAAACTTCATCTTCATCTGTTTGGGCAGAAACGAACAACAACCACTCTGTTATTAGATCTTTGGAAAATTCGGAAACTAAAAGAAAAACGTATGACAGATCCCCTTTTCTGCATATTACAATATACATCGTCAAATGGAAGATTTGATATAATTTTGTTTTTGTACATTGACACATCCAGGTGCAGAGAGACCAACCGAATAAAGAATGAAAACCCAGAACCAAAAACTGAAGTGTTTTCTGCAGACTCTTCACAGCATTATCTCTTGATCCAAAAGTAACAGACGTGGAAACAGCTTGCCGGTTGGTCTTGTATCCTGTGTGATTTCAACGTCTCGGGGGCGTCGAAGGTGTATCCAAGATGGATTTGTTTTGGGGATGCAAAATTCTCGCTAACTGTTGGGGGTTTGTGAGGGCTGTATTCTCCGGGCTAGTTGCAGTTCAATCCACACTCCTCGAGAACTGGACCGCTCGACTTGGCCAAGAACGGATCAATCCTCACCCACAACAGCGAGAAGATCGAAGCGAGCAATATTGACCACACGATGATGATTGTTGGGGTCCTGTTCTGGCGGCCGAGCAGACCCTTTAGGAATGGATAGAGGTGAATGATCACCCAGAATGAAAAGAACAGCTTCCCGAAGAGTGGCCCCCAGGACTCGTATCCGTTGTTTATGGCTTCCGAGACTCCTGCGACGACGCCAATTATGTTTATTATGAGGAGCGTGGTCGGAGGGATGAGCAGTGTTGTCCATTTGAATGTGTAAAGCTCCGAGAACTCTTCGTCGTCTCCTGCTTTTGAAGTGACGGTGAAATTCGTGTCCACGCCGGCCAATACCTTCAACAGACCCTGGAACACCGCAAACAAGTGTGAAGACACCCCTCCGATCACCCAGAACTGTTCGTTCCTCCACCATTCATCGATACCGACACCGCTCCACCTCATTTCGAGGATGCTCGTCGCGAAGATGCAGATGAAGAGCGACAGAAACCACAGACTCGCGGCATTGTTTAGCTGCAAAAAGGGATGAAGCGTGAGAGTGAGCTAATGATAAGCTCGCTTAATACTGATGAGTTAAGTTGATATCCATGATATTGATGATTCTTACCTGGGGAGTGATGAATTTCCCCGTGAGCAAACATATGGCGGGTAATGTACAATATGCGAGCAGAGGTATCGATGTCCATGGATAGACAGTGGCATTTATGTAAGACAATCTCTCGAGCCACCTCAGGCCACCGCCATAACCATACCAAATAGGACAGTGCCTGCTCAAGAAGATTTCAATCGAGCCAAGGGCCCACCGAAGCACCTGGTGGAGACGGTCAGAGAGATTGATTGGGGCAGATCCCTTGAATGCTGGTCTTGCAGGAATACAGTATATGGACCTCCATCCATGGCAGTGCATTTTGAATCCTGTCAATATATCCTCCGTGACCGAACCATAGATCCAGCCCACCTGCAGGAAGAACAATCAAATTTGAGATCAAACGACCAGTTCATGGCCATCTGTGGCGTTGAGTTCCGAACGCTTACCTCTTTACCCCATTCTGTCTTATCCTCGTAACCACAGCTGATGACATGAATTGCTTCCTTAAGCAGCGATGCCGGGCTAGCACCTTTCAGAGTCCCCCCATCCTCGAGAAGAGTTGATGCTACGAAAACCGGAGATTGGCCAAACTTCTTCTCGAGTTTAGTCTGGGGGTTCGGAGTTTCAGTCCCATTTCCTATACAGAGTAAACAGAGGCATCGTGATGTTAGGTGAATTATGGATGAGGCCAGACATAAGTTCTACGAACAAGCGTGGAGTTCAACGCACCTTCGGGCCCCTCTTCAATACCTTCCGAGGCGGGCACACCAGAATCCTCCTTCTTGGAAGTCTTCTTCAGAAGTGAAAACTTGGGTCTGGTGGTCTTCTTCTTCTTCCGCTTTCCAGAGCAGCAACATCCGCAGCAGCACCACTTGGGCAAGCAGTTGCATGTCCTGGACAATGGCTTCTTCACCTTAGGCGCATCATAGCCGTAAAGGGCAAGCCTTCTGAAAACACATCCCGTCCCGACGTAAATTGGTCCTTGGATCCCATCCAAACCTCTCATGTTGATCTGCAAAAGAAAGACAGCCATTTCTTGTGAGATCTCCAAAGTGAATGGAAAGAAACAGAGGTCAGTGGGGAGCAGGCTTGCTTACATCAAAGAAGACAGTATTCCTGTTGGCATATCTGTCGTGCCGATCGATACCATCAAATCTCTGGGGGAATTGTACATAACAGACCCGTTTTTCCATAAGTGGATCCATCATGAAGCACATCGCTTCCCTGATAGCCTTGCTGTTGTTGAAGTAGTGATCACAATCCAGATTCAACAGGTACGGCGCATTAGTGATGACTGCCGAGACTCTCACCTGCAGAATGAAGTTTCTCGTAAGGTGATATGGGGACGGCAAGGAATAGACAGCCCTAGTCAATGGTGCGTCGATGGTCCTTGTATCATAAGGTTTGTCATGAAATTACAGGTTCAATAGCCGCGTTCACTAAGACTCAAGCAGTAGCAGATATCGGCTTCATTACCAAAGCATTCATGGCTCCTGCTTTCTTGTGGTGATTGAATCCAGGCCGCTTTTCTCTGGAGACATATACAAGGCGAGGCAACTCATTCCCATCCAAGTCAAGACCTCCGCTTTGGCCAAGGAAAACCTGTCCGTCATCGCATTGGTAAATTCACAGAATCAAGACACCGTTATTTCGGGTTCTGATCATCGCATTGAACTCTGAAGATGATAGCCAATTAAAAAGGAGAAAGCACACTACACACTTGGATCATTCCTGGATGGTCACGGACGTTGTTACCAGGCCACAGCGTTCCATCCTGCATAGTCCATCCTTCCTCAGGAACCTTCTGAGCCTTGGCAACCAAGCCATTTACCCGCACTTTGAATTCCTCGTATTCTCTCTGCAGAAAGAAGTCGAAAACAAGACCAATGAGATTGTGCAATTCTGTCACAGTTATATGGCGTGCACCACATCTTCGGGTAAGTTGTCCACCTTCATGGCTCGCCTTTCCTTCACGAAGGACGGGTGCACTTTATCCTGTAGATAATCTATCTTCTGTGCGAAATAGAATTCCGGCGCTCGTGGCTCGATACTGAACTTCTTACAGAAAGGAACCCATTTCTTGGCAAACTCTGATGTTTCGGAAAGAGCTTCAAAAGTCAGCATGGCAGCGCCGTCGTCAGAAACATAACAGGAAACCTTCTCCACGGGATAGTCAACCGCGAGGATCGACAGGACGGTGTTCGCCGTCACCAGAGGGGGTTCCTTCAGAGGATCCACAGTACTGACAAATATGTCGACAGGAGCTAGTTGAGACGGCTGTCCTTCCTTCTCGTACCTGTTGAAAACAATGATCAGTGACCGATCGGTCGACGTGACAGTGTTTCAGCGGCTCGGGCGAGTTTCTTACCTCAAAGACAACCTGTCCAGATATGTTTCCCTGTCGATGGGGAGCCATTTGGGGAACTGATCGAGGATCCATGAGAGAGCGAACCAGATTTCGCAGATGACAGAAATCAACCACAGCGCAAATGCGTCCTTCACAGGGTGTGTAACCCGGTAGTGGAAGAAGAATCCGAGAACCACAAGGCGAATGATGATGATCATTCTGTAGGGGTTGATCTGGCTGGACGGAAGTGGCAACTTTCTCGACAATGGCTGCCTCGCCTCGTCCATACTGCTCGAAAACCAAAATGGATCGAAGAGAAGAGTTAAATCACGACGGTTTTCTTCCTTGGATCAAACACTTAATTAGGATGAGTAAGGTGGGAGCGGGAATGCTCACAGGGGAAGCTCGGGGCCATCTGCGTCGTAGTCCCAGTCCTTGCCGCCATTCTCGTTCTTCACCATCTGCTTCTCTTGCTTTTGTTTCCAGTACTCCATTCTCTCTTTCCAGGCGACACTACCATAGCCGTAAGCGGCCAAGTCCTTGGAAGGGTCCATGGGTCTAGGTTGGACTGGAACGTGGGGAGTCGAATCAACCATGGCAATTCGTAAAGCTGCTAGCACATCCAGGGAGAAAGGAATTAGTAGAATACCTGGAAAGCCAGAATCCGGAAAGGGAAGGGGATGAATCCTTTTTGCCCCGCCGTGGCCATTCGCCATGTATGCCGGCACCAATGCGTGATGCTCAGGAGGAATGTCGTCGACCTGTGAAATAGTTCGTTCAGAAGAATTACGAGAAGCCAAGAGCTCGATGGCGCGGCTGTTGTTCTGTTTCCTCAGAGTAATCCGTGAAGAGTCGGATTACCATTTGGCCATCAGTGAGGAGGGGGACTTGGGGAAGAGGCTGAACACGCGACAGATCTGGATCGGAGCCACGGCCGTAGCCCATGTGGCCGTTAACCATTGATTCAGTGCCGAACCCATGATCAAAATCCGACCTGCTCATCCCATCGAAGTTGAACTCGTTCTCCAGGTCGTCCACACCATCCTCTTCCTCATCGCCAGTTACTCTGGCACAACCTACCACCCCCAAGCACGTCAATTCAATCCCACCGACAACAACCAACAATCGCCGCCCAAAGAGAATCATCAGGAACTCACCCTTGAGACGCTTGAATCTGGTTCTGCATTGTGGGCAGACCTGGTTTCCCTCCCGGCGCTCATACTCGTAACAAGTCCTGCAAATGGGGAAGGCACATTCGTTGCAGGCAACAAACAGCTCTCCGTCGACAGTGAGGCCCACGTCGTCTCCGCAAATCTGGCATATCTGCCCGCTGAGCTCCCTCAACGGCTTGGGCTGCAGCCGGTCAAAGGACATAAACGAGGAAAATCTATCTGGTCAGACGACAGGATGATAAATGGAGTCGGGAGAAGAGGGGGGAGGGGGGACTAACCCCAGGTTCGCCGTCGCGGCGTATGACAACGAGCTCATTCCTATTGTGGGAACCGGCGACTAGGCCGGCACTGGCCTCCATGTATCTATGTATCTATCAGATCCGTGGGAAGTTGGCAGAGAGGGAGAGAGCAGACAAGAAGAAGAAGAAGAAGAAGAAGAAGAAGAAGAAAGGGGTGGGGGGGATTCCCCTTTGTGTTTTGCTGTGACTCAGCTCTCTGCTGCTTATAATTCCTTGCTTCCTCCCACCGTTCAACCGCCACGCCACCCCCCCTCTTCAAAATATAAAGGAAAAGAAAAAGAAATAAGAGGAAGTAGTTGTAAATATCTCTCTCTCTCTCGTCTTCTTACCTTAAACAAATGACTTGGTAACTAATACTTTCTGCTGTCCTAACACAAACTCAAACACAACCCCCTCAGTTATCAATTCTGGGGGGGGGGGGGGAGATCCAAAGGCCGCCGACAAAATCCTAAATAAAAACTCACGAGAACCCAAAAAGAAAGGAAGTTACTCCTTCCCGTCCCTGTCCGTAAACGGGGGGGGGGGGGGGGGGGGGGGGTGACCGACACAGTGTTTCCGTCCAGATTAGGACGACAGCAACTGCCCTCCCTCCCTCTTATTGTTTATTACCCGAGGTTTCTTTCTTGAACTTATCTCGTTAGGTTTTGAACATTTCCTCTGTTATTTACCCACCATCAATTAAAGAAGCGACGTCGTCTTAATGGTCATCGTGGCATTAACTCTCTCTCCCTTTGAAGGTTGCTGAGATGTTCCATTCATGAAGGGTTTTTTTGGGACTCTTGACTTTTCACTTCGATTTGATTTGATCAAATAGGGGTGGGGGGTAGAGGGAAAGGAAAACGTTTTGTCATGTGTGGTGGTGTTTTAGTGTGTGTGTGTGTATTATATTAATTCATTGCATGTAAGGATGTGATTGTCCACCTTGCATTTTGATTGATGATTTGGTTGTCAAAATAAATAAATTTGTGTCAATGTGATTGAATAATGAATGATCTAACGAACCCCACTTGATCATCCAAAATCGAAAAAAAGAAGAAGAAGAAGGAATCATTGGTGGTGACGCAAAACTAACCCACTTGGAATCCAGCTAATGAGGAAAGAAAGAAAGGGAAAAACAGTCGGTAGAGAAAGAGGACAAGATTACACAACACCCCTAAGTTGGTTGGCATGTCTCTACTCATTGACATTGACATCTCCTCTTCCTCTTCCTCTTCCCCTTCTTCTTCTACTACTATTACTACTTCTTGTTGTTATTTCCACCCCCTCCCCCCTAAAAAGAATAAATTGATTTCATGGAACCCAATCTAGAACCCCCCCCCCCCCCCACACACACACATCCTCAACTCCTCAACACCCAAAAATGTGGAATTCCCAATTTGATTTGGCCAGCCTAACTCCCCAAATCCAAACTCAAAAGTAAAAAAAAAAGATAAGCCCTCATTCTTATAACATAATCATCCATGATGGTGACAATTTTTGGCCTACATACATCTACATTGTATACAAAATCATGTACAAGGCAATATCACTTTTTTAGGACAAGCACAGTGTGCGACCAGCTTGTCTCATCCCCCCCCCCCCCCGAAATTGCTTTCCTGTCCTGCCCCTCGTGATTAAATTAAGTTTCTGATTCCCTCCCACAACTTCTCATCACAACCCCATAATTTCCCATTAAATGTTCCCATCAAAAACCAGGACATAAATTATTAGGGTCGTTGCTAGTTCATCGTGGCATCTTTTTTTTTAGTTTTATTATTATTATTATTGGTTTGTGAAGGGAGTGGGTTGGTCGTGTCAATTATTGGGGAGTGGTAAGAGAATGAGATCAGTTCAGTTGGCCCCCCCACAAAACACTCTTGTCTGACCAATTGACCTCGTAACGTCCATCACATGCCACATTCAGACAAGTCGACAAACTTCAAAAATTCCCCAATAGAAGATTTGTGTATTTTTGTACATCTCATTGTCCGTTGCCGACACTTTCTATGACCCACCTCTTCCCTCAATCCCCATGTCTGTTTGAACCCTCACCAGGCATCTAATCTTCCATGGAAACATTTGGGAGAAATAGGGTTTCGATGAACTACTACTGATCAGACCATGTCATGACATATACTCAACCCCCCCCCCCCCAATGAACGAAAGTATCTGTTTCGAATGAAAACGAGGATGGCAGCCATGCTCGAGGGTGTCGTGGGGAGCTGTCATTTTGGGTTTCTTGATGTGATGTCATTTTGGTTTCTTGATGTGATGATAAGGGCTTTCTTAAAAGCATTGATTTATCAGGAGGAGGTTGGGCCACACAAAACACACAGTTCTTGTGTCCTTATTTAAGTTAATTATTGTTTATGAGTGGTGGCGTTCTTCGGGAGTGAGGAAACTGCTACAGGCAAGCAAAAGGGGGGGTCGCACCGACAGTTTTTTCTCCTTGTTTGTTCTTTGTTTTTGGGGAGGTCTCGGGTTTTAGGAGTTTCCTTCTCATTTCCTTCCTGCGCCCTGTCGGTGCCTCTGAGCTTTCTTCCCCCTACCTTTTCTCTGCATTATGAGCGTCCGAAAATCAGTCGTCATTGTCCGAACCAGCAGGAGTTGGTAAAATCATGATCTGTGTGAGTCACGCACGGCCAAAGGGATGCATTTAATGGACATGCAACCATGAGATCGACATGGCAAACTGAATTATTACTTCTTCCATCTCCTGTTGTTGATAGAAAAGATGGGTCGGTGGGGAATCCCTTTTTTAACTTTCTTTTGGATCTTTTTGAGCTAAAGAGGATGCTCTCGGCCAATCAAATCAATTGGTTCCAGGGTGTCCATTTCCAGATCTCAACAAAGAGCACACGGATCACTTCTTCACACGCACATATTCCCTCTGCACGCTGTGGTTTCTTTCTAGAGAAGAGAAGAATTTGGGGTCTCCACGTGTTATGACTGGAGGGGGGGCTTGATCTTGTTATTGGGCCTGCACCTGGTATTGGGTATAGGCCCATATATTATGGGCCAGCCTGTGTACTTTATGGGCCTTTATTTTGTCTCCTTCTTGGCCCAAGGTCTGAGGTAGGTGAATTAAAACGTCTATATGTATGCATGCATTGTATCATGATTTTGTTATCGGCCTAAATATAAAAAACATCGAGGCGCCGTCCATAACCTCGTACACTCAGCAAACACAAACATGTACTGTGTACTCATTATTTTATTACCTCCATTAGTTCCGACTGTTGCTTGCCGACCTGCTTCCTTCATGTCCGAAAACCGGCGCAAAGATTATATCCCCTCTGCCGGCCAGCAGATGACGGAGGGATGGTGCATCTGCAGTTTTTTTTGTCGGGTAGAAACTGGTGGCTCCACGCAGATCTCGTGAATGGATACGGATGTGCCTTCGGGCAGGGAAACAGCAGGCTTTGGGTCAAATTCCCGGCGTCGTCCGTGCCTTGGTAGCATCACCGGTGGATGTAATCACTGCTGTGTATATCTTGTGTCTCTTGTTCGCGAACCCGTGTCTGTTTTGGCAGTGAATGCATGAACAATCCTCGAAAGGACGGCACGATGACAGATTCCTTGTCGTACGGCTGGCGCTTCAGCCACCTAACTTATCCGAATTGTTCTCTATATGTTTAAACTCGTCATCCAAGAATAGATGTTCACATAGCCGTGTTTGCAGATATCTGTGTATTTGTCGCCTCCAGGAGGCTGAGAAACAGAAACCTCCGGCTGCAGCATCGAGATATGCCGGATTTTCCCACAGTGCTAGTTTTCGTTGCCCTCCAGTTCACCTTTGGCGCGCCTAACACGGATGCTGCGATAGCCAAGCCGGGATGCCTCCAGAATTGTGGCAACGTCAGCATTCCATACCCGTTCGGTGTAGGAGAACAATGTTACAGGAACAAGTTTTTCGAGATCACCTGCAATACAAGCTCTTCACCTGGTCCTGAGATCCCAATCCTACAGGCGTACCAGCTGAAGGTGCTCAAGATTTCCTTCCACATGGTTCGCGTCGCGTACAACTGGAAATATCCCTACTGCCAACCAAACTCTACAGGCATGGGAATCTTCATACGGCCATCAGTCAGTGCAAAAGGCGCTTACAACCCTTTCGTGTTCTCACCATTGAACAACAGGGTAGTTGGGACCGGGTGTGGGATCTTCACTTACGTGACTAACGGGGAAAGCCGCCACTACACGGGAGGCTGTGTGTCCCTCTGTAAGGAGAACACGACGAGATTCGGCTTTACCAATGTCAGCCTCTACAACCGGTGCATGGGATACGGATGCTGTAAAACTTACCTACCCCCAGGCCTGAAATCACTTTCCATTTCGGTTTACGCAATTGATGATGCTGCCATCGCGAATAATCCGGATGCACCCTGCGCCCGTGCTTTCGTCGCGGAGAAGAAACTTTCTGCCATGGAAATGAGCAGAGATGAAGTCCCTATGACGATGAGTTGGGTATTGGACAAGGGCCCGTGCAAACAGAGACCAGGAGACAACGACACATCCTTCAACGGTTGCGGAAACAACGCATATTGCATGGACTTTCTGCCGGACAACAGCCATCGATGCCTGTGCAATAAGGGGTACGCTGGAAACCCTTACCTTCCTAATGGTTGTGTAGATATCGATGAATGCAAGGAAAACAGACATGTATGCGCCGAGATAGAGGGAGCCGATTGCTACAACACGGAGGGAAGTTATTACTGCCGATGCCCCCTTGGTTTCCATAACAACAGCGACACAGGAAACCGGTGTGTTTACGAAGGAGAGGGCAATTTTCGTAACCATCTTGAGAAAGCCGTTCTGGCAAGTATGTCTAGCTGCTCTTGTTGCTGTGATTGCATCGTCCTTGATGGGAGGATCAACTAACTATGCTTTTCTTCACTGTCGAAGGTATTGCAGCGGTGTTGAGCGTCGCGGCTACTGTTGGCGGTGGGATCTGGTGTGCTCTGGTGCTGAGAGCTAAAAGGCAAGTCAAACTCAAGAGAATGTTCTTCAAACGGAATGGAGGGTTGTTGCTGGAACAGATTGCGTCGCAGGAGAATGCAGTCGTAAAGACCCACATTTTCACGTCGGAGGAACTCGAGAAGGCTACAGACAACTTCAACGAGTGCCGGATGTTAGGGAAAGGTGGGTTCGGCACCGTTTACAAAGGAATGCTGTCTGATGGGAGAATCGTGGCCATCAAAAAGTCTCATCTGATACACGAGAAGCAGGTCGATCAGTTCATCAACGAGGTTGTGATTCTCTCCGAAACCAACCACCGGAACATTGTTAAGCTGCTCGGGTGTTGCCTAGAGACGGAAGTCCCTCTGTTGGTCTACGAGTTTATCGGCAATGGAACTCTTGCACAACACCTCCACGAAAAGGAAGATTCTGCTTCCCATCTTCCGTGGAATGTCCGGGTCCGTGTTGCTCTGGAGATCTCTGAGGCTCTTGCTTATCTACACTCGTCGGCATCAACACCTGTATTCCACCGAGACGTGAAATCCAGTAACATCCTCTTGGATGGCAATTACAACGGGAAGATCTCCGACTTTGGGTTATCAAGGTCGCTCCCGACGGAGAAGACTCACTTGACGACAGCGCTGCAGGGGACGTTCGGGTACCTAGACCCCGAGTATTTCCAATCCAATCAGTACACGGACAAAAGCGACGTGTACAGCTTTGGTGTCGTCCTTGTGGAGCTGTTGACAGGAAAAAGGGCAGTCTCGAGATCAAAGATCGAAGTGGAGGACAAGAGCCTGGTGCTCAACTTCATTTCGGCAACAAAGCAAGACCGCATCCAGGACATGATCGATCCCTGCATCAGGGACGAGGCAGCTGAGGAGGAGCTGCTAGAGTTTGCCAAACTGGCTAGGAAGTGCCTCAAGCTGATGGGGAGGAAGCGGCCGGCCATGAAAGAGGTCTCCTTTTGCCTCGAATGGTTTAACAAGCGACCGTATCATCATGTTTGAGTTCATTTGGCTGTTGATTACAGTACTAATGTGATGAATGATGAACTAGACAGATAATCGATCAACCGCTGTTTCTAATCGAATCAATGACTAAACAAACCAAAAAATCAGCAACTCAAAAGACGAAAAGGAAGCAGATCGCTTGCTCAAAGCTCCACGTCGACATCGACTGTGCCTTCGTGGATGGTACTGAGCCGGATCCTGAACGACCGCATGGCCTTCCCCAGCCGTTGTGATGGGTACTTCTTTAACCGCCGGAAGCTATCCGAACGGCGGCTCATGATCTTGGCCTTCATCTGCACTTCCTCGCAGCTCTCCATTCCAGCTCCAGTTTTCTTCGGCCGGCTCATGTACTCTGAGACGGAACTGGACACCTCTCGTTTAACCTCCACAGACGGAGAAACCCGAGTCTCTCTCCTCTTCCGCCTCCCCCCGCGTTTCTCCTCAGCCTTCCGAATCGCGAGGTTTGCCTTAACAGCCAGCGCAGCCATATCCGACGCCGTCAGCCGTTGCTTTAGCCTGGTCCCTGGCAAAACAAAGTAGATCTGTCCGTCCACTAGCTCCTCCTCGGGATCAAGTGCAGGCACGAACTCGTCGTATAACAACAAGTCCGAACAGCAGACGAACCGCGCTGCAGCCGCAGACGATGAAGCGGACCAACTCCCAGACCTTAGCACCTGAGTAGCCGTGACGGGGACTCTGTACTCCCGGAGGTCGCCACCGATTGTGATAACCTTAACAGTCCCGGGACATTCACAGCCGTCGCAGTCGAATTCGCAGGAGAAGCAAGCTCCCATGGTCGTCGAGGATTCGATCGCATTGGTGCCCACAGATAAGCTTCCCGGGGGGGCTTTATAGAGAAGTGGCGAGGAAAGTAAAAGAAAGAAATTGCCGGAGACGGGGAACACATCCCAAGAAACATCCGACGTTGCTTCCTTAAATAACACGAGTTGGGTAATAAGTCGTCTTCTCATGGCTTTGTCGTCGGCTTTATGGGACCGAGAACGATAATACCCGAACGGAAACAGACAACGACAACGACAACGTTGTTATGTGCCCCTGTTTCTCTGGAGAAATTACGGGATTCGTGAAACGGGGTCGATTCAGCGATGGCGTTGATTCGGTCTACTTCTTCCAGAATTTTGACTGCTCTCGGGAACGACTAACGACGGAAATGATGACGAAAGAGCTGAGGTGTCCGACCAAAGGCTGACCTTGGAGAAGAGAATAAGAAACGAAGGTGGTAGTCGGACCCGACGAGTGGTTGCAGTCAATCCTTCAGGGGCTCACCGGGAAGCTTCCTCGTTCATGATCAGCAGGCGAGTTGATATCTCGTGGTCGAGCATGAATGGGACCAGGGTGAAGGGGTCCCTACCGTGGTTACTTGATCATCCGGAACAGCTTTTCCGCGTTAAAACACTCTGTTTCGACGTGTTCTCATTGCGGAAAGCGCCATACATGGTACAGTCCCCGGCGCGCTCTCTTTGTATTGCTGCAGAATCCCATATAACACCAACACTGTCCATCACGACCACGAACAAGATTTGAAAAAAAAAAAAGAAATTATCAGGGCAACGCCTAATCGCGATCTTCTTGTTCTTGTTTTCTTCCGCTAATCGGAAACTAGGCATGAACACCGAGAGGTCTCTGTATACAATAACCTATGATCTAAAACCCCTTTTATTTCAACCCAAAAGAAATTAGCCTGTTTATTCTCCTATTGCTGCTTCCTCCAGTATAATGTATGATCAGAAGAATGGGGCCTGCCTAGGCGTACCCTTTCTCTTGCGCGAATTCCTGTGGTCGAAAGGGGAAGCATTGGTGGCGTTTTCGGCATTGGTCTCGTCGACAGAGCTGGAGGAACGATCATGGCCATCCCTTTTCTGATCAGGGGAAGGCACCATGTTCCTTGGGCCGCCAGAATGCTTCGTCTTCTGGACCTTTCCAGGCGTCGAGGACTCATCCGATTCAGCCCCGGCGCTCAAATCCTCTGTATCGTCGGCCCTCGGCCTCGGGGAGAATGAGGTGTTCTTATCACCCCTCTTCATCGCATTCAACTGCAAATCAATATTGAATTGACAGACAGCAGTCAAACCTCTGTTGACTATAGAATTGACTAATCTCGTGGAGATAAAAAGAATCCCATCATCACCTTGCAGCCGATGGAGCAGAACCGGAAGGGGAACTCGAGGGTCTTGTGACAAATCAGGCAGGCATTGATCACCTTCTTCCTGGGCTTGGGCTGCGGCCGCTCGTTCAGGAAAACAACCTTCGCCTTATTGATGATGAACGTCTGGATTCCCGAGATGTCGATGAACTTTTGGATCTCGCTCGCCCTCACCACCTCATGGTACGACGACTTCCTAACCTGCAAAACAACCACCGACAAGCCATCAAGATCGAACCTTTCACGCAAACATGCAATCAAAGCACATCAATGCCGATCAAGAAGGGGTCAGATCAAATCAAACGAACCTGGATGACCCTGTGGCCGTCATGGCTGACAGTCGAGCAGTAGAAACAGAAGGGATCACCCATACAATTAGTACAAAACATCTTGCACTCGTTCCTGTGAGAATCAGCGTGAAGCAAACAGGTCTTGAAGTAGGCAACGTGCAGGAACGCCGGCAACCACCGGGGGCAACCATCCCCATCCTTTCCCCCGCAGCCGCCGCCACTCATCCTCCCCAAAGAACTCACCTGAACACAAATCACATGAACACACAAAAACAACAACAATGCCGCTTCATCGAACAACAACGGGGACCCAAAACGAGAATCACAACAATAACAATAAGCAAAAAAAAGAACCCACCATGACAAAAAGACCACTGCTTTTCTCGGGCAGGATGACGGAAATCTGAAAAGAAGTTTGGGAAGTGTCGGTCGGTGGGAATCTAATAATACCCAGAAAAGAAAATCCAAGAAACCACCACCCAAATGAATCACCGATGCCGAAAAGGAAACGATTTTTAGGCGATGCATTTGCAAATAATAAAGAAAAAGGAAGAGGTCCTCTTTTCAATGCTCCGAACTCACGATGACAAGACAACGACAGGCGGCGTTACGAGGGTGAGGTCGGGATACGCATGTTTCGTATGAAACAAGTCCGATGATCGTTGTTGTTGTTGTTGTTGTCGTTGGCCGAAGGAAAACGTGAGCCCCAGCACTCATACGATTCGTGTTCTAAGGTTTGAGCGCGGCAGGAGTTGGGGTGCGCGAGTTTCCCTCGCTTTGGGAATCGCACGGTCGGGGTTGGTGGAACGGTGACGTGGAGCTGTATCCATTCATTGGATTCGCGGGTCCACGGTAAGCTCAGGTGGGGTGGGAGATTCTTTAGTGAGGAAGCCGCCATACCGGGGTTGATTTTTTTTTTCTTTTCTTTTCTCGCCCCCCGGAACAAACAAACCCTAAGGATTGACTAAGAAATGAGTAAAATGGAAATTAAACTAATAAAATAAAAAGACCTGCCTGGTCCACTACAAGTCAAAATGGTTTTTGCGTTTTTTTTCTTTTTAATGATTTAGTGCACGCTTTCGGAGTGCGTGACACAGGAAATCATCATTACCTCTGCCACAATTTCAAGGCCCACATGAGAAACGGAGGCCCAACTGTGGGCCCGTTTATTTAAGCCCATTGAAGTGCCTTTAAGGACGTGATGATGTCATGTTTTTTAATATGTAATAAATTTTGGGGTTGGATGCATATGATTGAGGGTGAATTGGGGGGTGGGGTGGGGTGGGGGGGGGGGGGGGGACAAAGCCTGGCTGTCTCCTGCCCAACTGAAACACTCGAAAAGGGGACAGTTTGACCACTTTCCTTGTGTAATAAGACACTCGTAAACAAAACAAAACAAAAAAAACACGAGACGACGACTACTTTTGAAGAAGAATAAGCAATACCAACAACCCATTAATAGGATAATAGCAATGACTAAATAATAGTAAAAAAAAAAAAAAAGAAACCAATAGTTGCTGCTCAAATCTCACATAAGAGGAGTTGAACAGAAAGAGCCTAAAAAGAACCAAAAGCCCGCCCGCCCGCCCCTCCTCAAAAGCGGGAGACACTCTCACCAATCTCTCCTGTTACTACCACCAAAGTAGAAGTAGGCCCTAACCCAATAGAAAATGTAACAAAAAAGAAAGAATCACTCTGATTTGATCGCCTCTCATGTCTGTTACTATTCTATGTATGGATAGATAGGATGGGAGAAATCAACCACTCAGTCCCCCTAGAGTCTTAGGAGTAACATGTAATGCGTATATATTATATGCGTGTTTGGTTTGTGTTTGGAGAGGCTACCTGCCTTTGTGAGCTTGTGCCTCAGAAGAGGTTCAGAGCATTTCCCGCCAGGAACAATAAGAGAACCAGAAGAGCCACCACCAAGACCCACATCCAAGGTTGCATCTTCCTCTTGCCCCTGTTGCGGAGAGGAGCGGGTATCGGAGCTATCTTTGTTTGCTTGGTAAAATGCGCAGGTCTCCTTGTTGGTGCTGCCCTTTCCCTGACCTCAACCTCGGCAGGAGCGGCTCCTACAGTGACTTCTTCCGAGGGAACCTGAGATTCTCCCTCGGGGACATCGTCCGATAATGCATTTCCGCTAGCCAATCGCCTCCTTTCCTTCTTCCTTGCCCTCTTTTCCCTCTCCTACAAATTGCAAAACATGAAACGACTTATAAATTGATTTCAAAGCCAGGTATTAGGAAATCAATATATCGTAGGATGAAATGAGAAAGGCACCTTCTCCTTCTGTTCGGCTTCCTTTTGTGCTTTCTGTGCAGCCCTGGCCGATGCCCTCTCGGCATTCCGTCTCTTGCGTTCCAAGGCTTCTTTCTCCTTGACTTTCTCCTCCAGACGTCTTTGCTCTAACAACTTCTCCGCCTCTTCCTTCTTCCTAAGTTCCTTCGCCTTTCTTGCCTGCTCTCGCTCCTCCTCAGTGACCTCCGGCTCCTTCGCTTTCTCGGGGATCTCGTCTCTCTCCAAAATAGCCAAAACCGTTTCAATCTCTGGGGGGGCTTTTATGGTGTTCTTAGCTTTGGGCTTATGTTTCTGCTGGTCGGCATCCTTTCTCAACATCTTATCGGCAGAAGATTCCACTTCAACAGCCTTCACAACGGTTTCCAGTTTTGGGGTGGGAAGAGGGGGGAAAGACTTTTCCAGGGCTTGTCTCTCATTTATGATTGGAGGTATGCTGGGCGCCTGCTCATTGGGTCCAAGCGAACGACCATCTGCCGTCCCTAGCCTCCTTAACGTTCTCCGTGCATTTGACTTGAGGTATTCTTCCCTGAACTCGTTGTTTTTATTCCATGCCTCCATAAAAGTCTCGACCTAAAGATGCGAATATAAGCCAATGACAAGCATATGGGGCATAAGGCTCATGCAAGGATGCGAAAGGATTTCTCACCTGTTGAATACATAACTGGGACACAGATTCTCGGTCCCCCTTCAAAGCCAAATCTGTGGCCATCTTCATATCATCCCTGTACTTCCAAAACGGCTTGTTCTGCCAGTACACGAGAAATTCATGTCAATGTTTTTTCCTAAAGTAATTGCCCTTGGGGCTCTTTCACAATGGTAAGCTACCATGTCCTTTGACACTTGTCCAGGGATTGACCATTTTTAATGTAGCTTGATGAAGTTCCTTATTGTAATCGAGATGACTAACCTTCTCATATAATTCTTTCTTCAAACTCTGGAGCTGCATGTACGCGTCTTGTCTGATTTCATCTGCCTCTTTAAAACGAGTTTGCAGTTCACGCAGCTTCCCGCCGCCATCATAGTATATTTTCTTAGTTGCCTTTGTGACTGCTTCAGCTTTCATACAATTTTCTCTGAGAGAGTCCGCGTCCTTTTTCAGAATCTGCACAAGGAAGACCCTCAGCGGAAGAGTAGCACTTGATATCACCCCAATTATAAAACATCCAATGAAACAAAACTCTCACGTGGCTCGAGTCTTGCAAACCAGCAATGACACCAACTTTGCAAACTCACAAAGGGATAAGAGCGAATAAAGGATATACCTTCAGGTGTTCCTCGGTTTCCTCCCTCTTGTTCAGGGCTGCCTTCAGTTCATCTTCACCCCCAATACTAGAAGACATCTGTCCTCGCAGTTGCTTCAACTTCCTAATTTTATTGATCAATTCTCTCTCTTCCTTCAAAGGCAAGGTTTCATGTTGTATGCTGTGTTCCATGCCGCATATCTACCAAGGAGCATCAGGAAAACTCATATCACACACAAAATTCAATATTCTATCAATGAAAGAGCATGGGTGAGACAGAATCATCACCTCAGCATCAATTTCGCTAAGAGACATTGCATTCTTCACTTTATTGATCTCATTTTGGACCAAGTCTACATCCTGCCTCTTAGATTTCAACAACTCTCGTGCAGCTTTCTCTTCCAATACCGCAGCTCCAAATTTTTCACTGCTCTCCTTGCAGATGCTCTAAGAAAATAAAGGACAGGAAACAAGATGGGCATTTTATCGACATTGAGGTCAGAACTGAACATATCTTAGGGGAAGGACATACCTTTTTGCCATGCATTTCGGCTTTAATAGCATCACGAGTCATGGTTTTTTCATCAACTTGTAGCTGAGCATCACTTATCTTAGATTTTAGAAGATCATCTTCGAACCTGGGAGTCTTTATCAGATAATTGAAGACTTTCTTCTCAACTTCGGAGAACCGAGTTTGCTCTTTAGGAGAAGCAACAACTGGAACTTCAGCCACTACCGTATCATTCTGAGGAGTAACATCAACAACCTCAGCCTGACGACATGATTGATCAATATCTTGACCAGGAACATTGTGCCGATCCTCTTTCTTCCCGGAAAGATATTCAGACGGGATGCAGGATAACTCACTCTGGTCAAACGAACCGAAACATATCACTGTCTCTGTGCTGGCATTACCAGCCAAGGAACTCAAGGACACATCCACAGCAGTTCTAGTCTCCGTAGGCACCTCACTGGGATCAGAATCGACGAATTTATTTTTTATATCTTCTTCTTTTTCACCTTCCAGAGGCAAGGGCTCTCCCTTGGCATCCAGAGAAGAGGATTCCACAGAATCCCCTGGAGTATTGCCCTCATCTAACTCTGGGTCCTTCTCATCAGAAGCAACCGGACATTCAGTGGGTACAATGTCGCCATCATCCTTGTTCTCATCCGTGCACATAACCTCCAATACTGTAACAGCACATTCAGGTTTATCAACAGCTGGGATTGCATCATTGTGATGGCCCTCAACGGGATGATCAGATTCAGCAGTACCTGCCCCTTCTGTTGATAAGTGCTCCAGCATGGTACTCATCTCTTTTACAGAAACATCCCCGGCTTCCACCTCCTCGATTTTTTCATCAACCTTCTCAACCTTGTCATCAGCACTCGGATCCTCAATGTCCACCTCGGCCACTTTATGCTGCTCCACATCAGACGAGCTACATAAATCCAATTCACTCATACGATTTGGCTGAGATTGTATGGCAGACTCTATTTGCTCTGTAGCCACTGCCACACCAGTATCTGTCTGTTCGGCTTTATGAATCTCATCTTCAGATTTCTCAACATTGTAAATCTTGGCATCACCTGATTCCACCACTATAGAGCCTACCGTTTGACTTAGCCCCTTTTGCATGACTGGCTTGGTTTGATCTGGCTGAGATTGTATGGCAGACTCTATTTGCTCAGCAGCCACTGTCAAACCAGTATCTGTCTGGTTGGCTTTGTGAATCTCATCATCAGATTTTTCAACAATGTAAATCTTGTCATCGGCCGATTCCAACACTACAGAGCCTCCCGTTTGACTTGGCCCCTCTTGCATGGCTGGCTCGGTATGATCTGACTGAGATTGTATTGCAGACTCTATTTGCTCGGTAGCTACTGTCAAACCAGTATCTGTCCGTTCGGCTTTATGAATCTCATCATCGGATTTCTCAACACTGTAAATCTTGGCATCAGCTGATTCCACCACTATAGAGCCTCCTGTTTGACTTTGCCCCTCTTGGATGACTGGCTCCGTATGAGCTGGCTGAGATTGTATGGCAGATTCTTTTGGCTCGGTGGCCACTGTCAAGCCAGTATCCGTCTGTTCGGCTTTATGAATCTCTTCATCAGAATTCTCAACATTGTAAATCAAGGCATCAGCCGATTCCACCACTATAGAGCCTCCCGTTTGATTTATCCCCTCTTGAATGACTTGCCCGGTATGATCTGGCTGAGATTGTATTGCAGACTCTGTTTGCTCGGTAGCCACTGTCAGATCAGTATCTGTCCGTTCGGCTTTATGAATCTCTTCATCAGATTTCTCAACATTGTAAATCTTTGCATCAGCTGACTCCACCACTATAGAGCCTCCCGTTTGACTTAGCCCCTCTTGCATGACTGGCTCAATATGATCTGGCTTAGATTGTCTGGCAGACTCTATTTCCTCGGTAGCCACTGTCGAAGCAGTATCTGTTCGTTCGGCTTCATGAATCTCATCATCGGATTTCTCAACACTGTAAATCTTGGCATCAGTTGATTCCACCACTATAGAGCCTCCCCTTTGACTTATCCCCTCTTGCATGACTTGCTCAAACTGATCGACGAACCGCTCCTCAGTCGTGCCTTCGGTATCAGCAGCAGGATGCACTTTGATGCCTTGAGACAATTCCTCCACATAATCTGATTCACTGCCCACACCTATCAACCTATCAACAGATTCCATGACATCCACCCTCCCATTCTGGTGCTCGACCACAACGCCTTCTACTTTGCTATCCTGTAATCCACTTAGCAACTCTTCCGTAGCAACACCATTACTCAAGGGATGATCCTCAGCACCACAATCAATATCATCATTGTGATTCGCAATTCCAGCTTCCTTAACATCCTCAAATTTCACATCGCAGCTGTTACTTTCAGCAGCGTCAACCTTGCTTGCCTCAACTATCCCACCAGCACCACAATCTCCATTTTCAAGCACTGCATTCTCTCTAACATCACTCCCAGTTTCTACCACTGCACCCTGCTTACCTTTAAAGAAATCAACATCGATTTCCAGAACATGTCCATTGGCACCACAAAATCCATTCCCTGGAGCCCCATTCTCTCCCCTCTTGACCACCTCATCATCACCTACGCAATTCCCAATCTGATCATCACCCTCTACCCTCCCGTTCTCGAGGATCTCCTTCTGATCTGCACTGACCTCTTCGATGCCCCCCTTCACGGCAAGGCTAACAGTGTTCCAGTCGACTCCCCTATCCTTACCACTCAAGCTCCCGTTCTCCATCCCGTGGCCAACGACGGGACTCCCCGCCGATAAGCCTAGATCCATGACCTCCTTGATCGTGACGGATCCACCCATCCCGAAATCCTCGCTGATTTTCCCGTTCAAGAGGGGAGCATCATTGTGCACGCCGATCTCCCCGTTCATTATCACGCCACCGGCAATCCCACCCAAAATCACGCTATCGGCCTATTTGAAAAAAGAAAATCTCAAAACTTGGCCCAGGAAAACAGGACCCAAAACAGAATCGTAACAAACCCAGAAAAATAAACGGCAAAAGGCGCGACCGACGTATATTTCGAGGCAAAAAGGGAAACAACAAAAAAAAGGCGGGTGACAATGCCGAGGAGGGGGACGATCTCTTACGTTGGGGACTTACCGGGGGGAATGTCGGCGTGAGGATCGACGGATCGAGGGGGAAGGGGACGAGGCGACGCGCTAGAAAGAGCCAACCGAATGTCTTTGGGAATAGGAGTGATGGAATGATTTTGATGATGAGATCGCGGAATTTGAGAGAGAGAAGATTGGGGGGGGGGGGGGGGGGGGGGGTGAGAAGCTCTCTTTGTGCGGGTTTTAGAGAGAGAGAGAGAAAGGTGGGACAAAACAGCTGTCAAGGACGTGATAGAGAGAGACTGACTGATGGCTTCAACTCCTAACTTGTATATATATATATATATAATCTATAGATTTCTCTTCGGTTTGGATCTCTACCTACAAACTCAATCTTAAATAATATATATTTTCTAGATGATAAGATTTTTTTTAATCTATAAAAAAATTGTGGCGAAATATCCATTTATCCTCTCCTATTATAACTATTCTCACTCAATTGTAAACAATTGGATGGAAAAATAGTGCTTCCTTAACCAAAGAACTTACTCTGAGAACTAATTTTAAAATGATGTAATATTATTTTACATGTAATCGAATCATATATTAATTATCGACGCGCTAACTTAACAACTCCATCTCTACTCCCAAAGGCTGGGTGGACAGATTCAGCGCAACGTAAGCGTAAGATTTACCACTCCGTCGTCCTCTTAGGGCGTAGTAATAAAACCTTCGAGTTTGGTGAGTTCGGACGGACCACGTGAAATTTTGTTACATGCAGGTATTTGGGGAGTGGGGGGAGTCTAGAAGCTCCTCCTCCCAAATAAAGTTAAAAGTTAGGCGATGATCCAAAGTAATGGTCAACTGTGTGTATTCTTCTGGCATATGAATATTTCACAAAGTCTTTTATATGTGGGTGGGAAAGAAAGAGTAACATTGAGCCCCCACATGGAATACACAGACCACGATTCCAAAAGCGTCAAAAAAGAAAAAGGCCATCCCGGACGGACACGGAGTGATGGGAAACTGTCCCGTGGTCCTAAAAATCCATATACCACGACCAAACACAAGCATGATGTTGTTTACATTTTGGAAAGGTCCGCCCTCGTGCTATGTTATAATGCTCCTTTTATTTTCATTATTCCTATGAATAAGTTTACTTCAATTATAAACTCATGATAAAATTCTAAACCCGACATTACGGATTACATTTTGCTTGCACGCACTTAAATAAAGAATACGAAAATTCAATGCTCCGTTTTTTTTTTGTTTGGTAATAAATCACGCCTATGTTCTCACCAAACTCTGTTGAGGAGGTCAATAACACGTAATTTTATTTGTGAACTCTTCTTTTAATAATTCACGACGTCAATTTAAACGAACAGTCGACGCCATTCGAAATTTTATCGATTGGTTCGCTCTTATTTTATTTTATTTTATTGGTAATTTGTCCATATGGGGGGAAATGGACATGTCCCGGCACGCTCATCCCTACAACATTCGAATGTTTCAGAAAAAAGAATTCGTAATTTACGTTGTTGTCTTTTTCTTTGTTGTCACGGGGGGCCCAGCACGGTGTCCCAAGTTTTCCAGCACATGGTTTATTATATTACTGTTCACAATTGATTCAACTAATGGACGAGGACTAGCAGTAGTAACCCGAATCGTGGCACAAAATCGATGGACCGTCTTAAATTATTTATTTATTTATCTATTTTAGTTTTGGGGGTTGAAACTTAGGTGATTTGGTAACAGGTTCGGCATAAATTTGGCACATTTAATTACTTTCACAACGATGGTAGGAGGAATATTAATATCAACGATCACATTTTTAATCTCCTAGTTATGATCCGGTACATGACGGAGCACTGAATCAGTCACCTGCACCGCCGGCTCCGACCCGAGTCAGTCGTCGTAGACGCGGCACTCGTCGGTGTCGGGGTTCTCCCGGCAGAAGGACTCCAGGGGATCCCGGTTCTCGACCTCGAGCTTCAGCCTGAGATCGGCCTTCGCCTGACTAACCTCCTCCACCTCGTCCCAGGCGACCCGGCACTCGTGGGAGTCCGCTCCCGAGCCCGCGCACACCTCCTGCGCCTCGATCACCTTCTTCTCTATCATCTCGGACAGCCTCTGTACCCTCATCTGCGTCCCCTTGTACTTGACCACTGCGCAAGGGATCAGGGACGCGTCCCTCCTTCGGCCGCCGCGAGAGGGGAAGGCCAGGGCGGCGGAGGGGGCGATTGAACTCATGGTATTCCGGGGAATTATTGCCGTGATTTGACGAAGAATGATCGTTAAAACGGTGCACGGACAGTAGAGAATGTTCTGGGTTTTCTATTTTAATTGCAGATGAGAAATTAGGTGGGTGGTAAGAAGGAGGAGACCATCACCAAATTTTTCTAGAGTGATCCGGAAGACACCAAAAAGTCTTCCCTCATGTGAATACTTCGGGGGCATTGCTGTCGGCGAGCGACAGTCCTAAGGTTTGGAACTGGATCGGGACCTTGCAATGTCATGTCATGTCCTTGGGGCCAACTGAAATTTCGGAAGACTAGATTCTGGCCTAAGCCCATATTTGTGGATTAAAAAAGGTTGGCATTAGTTAGTTGTTGGTATATGCTTGAAGTTGAAGTAGACACTTTTTACAAAATAAATTCTATTACGAAGGGTAATTAAAAAGGAAAGGAAAACTCCAATCCAACGGCCAGAAATAAACCTCGGGCGGTCAGCCTGTCCGGAACGACGCCTCCAAAAGAATCCCTAGCAATAGAGAACGGAGCCTCCAAGCGGCAACTTCTGAGCAGCAGTTATATCACAGATAAACTGATTTTGTGTGGGGACATCTTGGCTGGCCATTTCCGTCAGGTTGTCCGATTATTATAAATACCGACTTACATTAGCATTAATTATTATCATCGTCCTTCTATATCATAATTCCCTTACAGGAATTAATTCACAAAAATTATTTTTATGTCATTTATTATTTTATTAATTCATTTTTCGAGTACGAGGGGATGGAAGGGTTTAAGGTGCAGCAGGGTGATAAGCGGCAAAATCCTTCTGCAAACGTCCCCTAAAATTATTCCGACATTTATTAAACGTTTAGGCTTTTTTTATAATTTCGACGAGGTTACAAAATAAATATATAAAACAACGCCAACAAGGCAAACATACCCATCACCAGACAGGCTACTCTCCGAGTCTCCGACCATGCCGTCCCCCATGTCTTAATCGTTTTGGAAGTTACCCGTTCACATGCACTCTTGGACTATCTCGAATATGTTAAAGTGAAATGTACATCGGTATTATCAGAGCCAAAGGTGAAGGCTTTAAACCACATTAAGTGTAAAAATGAAAGAATAAAAAACATCGTCCGAGAAATGAAATTGTGGCATGAATGCTTTGAAGAAGCAAATGTGCTTTTTCGTTGACAAAATGTTGTGCAAGGAAGAGGACTAAGAAGCAGCGGAATGAGAGCTAGCTTAGGTTGGTAAAATATAGTTGGAGCATAGTTAGTAAAATACAGTTGGAGCTTAATTGGTAAAATACAGTTGGAGATATAATTGGAGCATAGTTAATATAATATAGTACGCCAAAATGTTGGTTTTCAATAATTAGAGAATCGGGAAACTGAGTGGATCAAAGCCCAACAAATGGCAACATTAGACATTAAATTTTGTCTATAATAAGCACAATGGGTATAATCCAATTTTGACTATAAAACCAACTAAAAATGTCCTTAAATTTGAATGGAATATAAACCCAAGTACATAAAAATATATATTTTTTTAATCATAAGTGAAAGTCAAAGGCCCAATACAAACAAAAACATTTGAAGAAAAAACTAAGCTCAAAGTCAAATCCGGTCCATAATCCGGTCCATAAAAAGTTACCTAATGTGAGGTGGTGCGACGAAGGCGCCTCAGATGATGACGCGGTGCTGTGCGGGGAAGGCCCCTCAGCGAGTGGTGCGGTGTGGCGCCGCGAAGTCCCCTGTAGCAGGTATATATCCGAAGGCCCCCTATAACGGGCTAATCTCTGAAGACCCCATAACAACTGTTATATTCTTCTAACGATTATATTCTCACGACAATTATATTCTTACAACATATATTCTCACAGTGGCTATACTCTCTGGCTATATTATACATGTAATGATATTATCCATGAGCGATATTCTCAGAGGTTATATTCTCCGACAACGGCTATATACTCCGTCAATAGTTATACTCTTCGATGATGACTTTATCCTTCTGTCGACAACAATGCCTCCTGCCGGTCGATGTTTCGCCGATGTCCTTTGCTCCGGTGTTCTTTTATAACGCACCCCGAAGTTATGTTGGTTCCAGTCCAAAAGCCTCGACAATTTCATCAAACTATCGAAGTACTGTCGGATCAAACTCATAAGTCCCGACAACTTCGACAACATATTAACTCTAAGTTCTGTCGATATCCGTCAGAAGGTTAGGGCATTTTTATAGCAAAGGCATAGAGTTTTTGTAGAAGAATGAGGTGATGACTTTCTGTTCTACAGAAGGTTACGTCTGAATGCAGAACGTGTTTTTTGGATAAGCAAACCAGACTTCCTTTCGAGAATTCAAGTTGAAAAGCGCATGAGAAGGTAATTGTAAGCATAAATTCAAGTTTTTTTAAGAAGAGAAGTGGAGTTAGGCGAGCAGGAGATCAAATTCGGAGCAGACTTGACATGCGTGACCTATTACGAAGGAACGGAACTTTCCGGAACAGAATGGTGATGTACAGAACGTGGAGCAACACCTGATGAGCGGATTGACGATCGTCAGGATGAAGGCGCTACTCTTAAACTACAATAATATTGTCGAGGTTGCAATGTAAGGGCTTATGAACGAACTCGGCCCATCCAGGCCCATTATAATGAAAAACCGAAAGCCCGATCGTCTGGGATTTGAAATTGTATTCGGGACCCTCCCAACGGTCAACACCTGATGAAAGACGCTCCTGAAGTTCGTTGCACTTCCTTACCCAAATTCTTCAAGATCTCCTCAAGTGCAAAAACCCTAGTAGCGGGAATTTTCAAGATGGAGGGAATGGGCATGAGGGATGTACTGGTCGTGGATCCAGAGACGGAGTTCCTCGCCTCGAAGATGAAGACTGGTGACGAGTGGGAGATTTACAAGGAGAACGTCCGCCCTCTCAAGCGCGGCCGCAAGGTCGAGTTGTTGAACAGTGCCCTCAGGGCTCACCAGGACTGTCGAATCAGGAAGGAACTCTTGGAGAAACGAAGGTAGCGAGCTTTTCTAGGGTTTGTTTTCTTTTTCTTTTTTTGGGTTGGTTTGTCCCTGGTTTAAGATCTGAATTCTTCTGGTTTTGGTCTGAACGTGGGGAATGTTGCAGGGGATTTATCAAATCCATTGACGATTACAACGGGGATGATCCTCTTCAACCATGGATAGAGTAAGTTTTTTTTTAGCAATGTGTCTTTTCCGTGTGGATCGTTTAGCTATTCCCAATTCGGTCAGGTCCCTGATGTCTGTCTGGATTTGTTGGATTTATGCTGAGAATTCACCGGACATATATTTGTCTTAAGGTGTATTAAATGGGTGCAAGAGTCGTTTCCTGCCGGGGAAGAATCTTCTGGTGTTGTTGTCCTGTACGAGCAGTGCGCACGTGCTTTCTGGGATTCAGATTGCTACAAGAATGACCTCCGTTATCTTAAAGTTTGGTTGGAATATGTTAGTCCCGTAAATTCTTTCTCGGAGATCATTCTAGAATTTCTAATCTTTGTTCAAGCATGTTTACTCGATCTTTTGTTTTCCCATCACAGGCCGACCATTGCAATGATGCTGAAGTTATATATGCATTTCTCGATGAAAATGATATCGGGAAGAAACATGCTTTGTTCTACATTTCTTATGCAAGGCACATGGAGTCCAAGGACAAGATTAAAGCCGCTAATGAAATTATTAATAGAGGAATATCCAGGTGATGCTCTGAGGGATCTCGTTATCGACAATTTCCACTATCTACCATGGTTAACAAGGTTTCATCTGCTAGTGATGTTGCGTGTGTGATCTGAAGTTTTGTTTTCCTGGACTGTTAGCAATGCTCAACCCATCAAGAAGTTGGAGGATGCATTCAGGAAGTTTCTGGCACGCTCCTTGAGGAGGCCGCCTATAGATGATGTATGTAGTTCTATGGGGTTTCAAATGCTCAAGTTTGTGTGTTATGTTGGACTTTGCATTTCTGGTTTAATTGAAGCTTATTTTGTTGTTTTTTTGTAGGAAGAACCAGACTGTTCCATGCCAAATAGAAGCTTTGGAACAGACTTAACAATGGGAGGAAATGGTATGTTCTCAGATCTGTTTATTTGTTTTCATTTCCCGGCACCATTATATGTAATGGTTGCATCGGTTGCATCCATTGTCCTGTAGCGAGAAGGTCCATGAGGAATCAAGCCAGTGACAAGGAGATGGCAAAGAGGTTAGATTGATGAATAAAAGATTCAATTTCATCATACTCGGCCCTGCTTTGAGACCTGGACTGCAATTTATAGTTGAAAACAGGCACTAAATGATTCTTCTATGCCTGCTCTTCCATCTTTTGTACCTTATAAATATCGTCTTCATTCGACTAGATTCCCTGATCACTTCCCGGTCCTTGTAGAGTTCCTCTTGGTATATACCAGGACAAGAATGCTGACATTTCCTCTAGCCATCCGCTGAATGATGCATCCAAGAAGGGGTTAGGTCCATGGAAATATATTGGTGCTCACATAGAAAGAAACAAGGAAAACAATCCAATGCCCTCAAAGTGGACATCTTACAAGGTTCATTGCCCATGTCCCTGGTTTCTGGAACTTAGCTTTTTAATGCGCTCCATTCTCATATTGCAGTCTTATCTAGCAGAAACCCGGCGTGGTTGCAGCAGGACGAGAAGCTGTTGCTACCAGCGCATTGATAGAGGTCTACATGGATGAAGATTGCAAGCAGTGAGTACCTTAGTTAATATGCCCATCAATGTTTCGATAAGATGAATTGGCTGAACTAACGAGTTTCGATCAATCCTTCCAACTACTTATTAGGACCGCGGGAGATCTACCGAGGCCATCCAAGGCCGTGCTCGGACACGACGAAAGGGACATTCGGATGTGAGCCACTACTATATCACTTTCTGCCGAATGTGTTCTCTTTCAGGCTAAATCTCACAAACACGTGCTTGTCCACTCCTTGGCTTCTGTCAGGAAGGAGGAGATGCTGAAGAAGCATCCCCTGCACAATTTTCCCATCAAGCGCCTGCCGCGGTGACCGCTTTTTCTCCTTCATCGATTGGATCGGCTTTTCCCTCCAAAGCTAAGATCCAACCAGTGAATCGATGGTCCAGGAGGGGTTATCTTCCGATTGTCTGCATTCCTGCTATAGCTTTGCCTTCCTGTATAATTAGATATGGTCAATTTAAATGGTGTCCTGGGTGGCAAGGCCGCATTGGTCGAGTGACGAGTCCTCAAAATGCCAACCCAGTCACGTTCCTCTACAGCTTGAACCACAATAATCCCATACGCCGGCACGCACTACAACCTCCACTAACATCTCTTCCTTGTACGGTCCACCTTCTCGGACCCATCATCACTACCATGAGTACCCCTCTATCTAATCCCCCCCCCCCCCACCCCCCCCCCCCCCCCCCCCCCCAAAAGGACGAAGATTCATCGACTCCCACCAACTGCCCCAACTCGTCCTTTAAAGTCTTCGCCCATACCGCGAATTACTTCAGAATTTTTGCTCTCTTTCTTTTCTTTTCTTTTTTTATTTACTTTTAATTTTGGGGGGGGGGGTGATTCGATTCGATGGGTAACCTGGAACTGTTCTTCGACGACCAAGTCGACTGCCTGATCCCGATCGACCTCGACGGTTTCCTCGACGGGATCCCCGAGCCTCCTCCGATGGAGAACATTCTCCCCCTGGCGAACGCGGCTTCTCCCTCGGAGTCGGCGGTGCCGTGGATCGACCATATCGAGAAGGTGTTGATGGAGGAGGAGGAGGATGGGGGCGACGGTCGGGATGAGGCCTGCGAGAGCTTCCTCGCGGATTTGATCGTGGATTCCCCCGCGGAAGGGGGGTCGAGGTCGGGCGAGGTGATGGATGCTTCCAGTTGTGATGATAAGGTTGGAGATTCGGAGGTGGAGGTGGTGGGGGAGGATAAGGCCTTGGGTGGAAGAGGAAGGGATCCGGATGATGACGAGGATGACGATAGTGAGGATGTTGGTGACGGAGGATCGGATGATCCTCTTTCGAAGAAGAAGAAGAAGAAGAAGAGGTGCTGATCGGATTTTGTGTTTACTGACATGTTGGACAATTTTACGGTTTGATTGTGTTTACGGGTTCGATGCTCGTCTGACCTCAATTTAAGCATTGCTTTAGGGAAGAATTGGTTTGAATAGTCTTTTAGGGTTTAGGCGGAATTTGCGGATTCTTTGACAAGGAGTAGGAGGAATTGAGGTTAAGTGTTTATTTGTATCGGGCAGTGACATTTGTGCGGATTATATGCAGGCAGCTGAGGAATAGGGACGCAGCGGCCAGGTCAAGGGAGAGGAAGAAAGTTTATGTGAAGGAGTTGGAGATGAAGAGTAAGTACCTGGAGAGTGAGTACCTTACACTGGGGCGGATGCTCCAGTGTGTTGTGGCGGAGAACCAAGCTCTTCGGTTTAGTTTGCAAAATGGTGGTAGCACGTATGGTGCTTTGGTGACCAAGCAGGAGTCTGCCGTACTCTTGTTGGGTATGTTTCCTCTAGGGACTGACTGTGCCATTTGATTGAGTTATTGTTTTTGTTTTTCCCGTTCAGTTTTTAAATCGATTGTAGATTTTATGTGGGCAGTCTATGTTATATCCGTCGATGCCTAAGGCTAGTAATGGTTGATTGAACATGTATGATTGTCAGAGCTGAGGTTTACAGGATGCATCGGATGATAGCCCGTTTTATGTTAAACCTTTGGTCTGCTCATGGTTGGATTAGACTAATCAAATTGCACTTTCAATGGAATGAAATAAAGGTGTGACTGGTTGCTTTGATTGTTTCTCCATACACTCCATGGCCGTTTGCTCTATGTTTCTGCCTATAATCAGTTGTCTGCTCAACACTTTCACTTCCAGTTATTCATGTGTTTTGATGAAATTGATGAATGACCAAAGATTGTTGTTTTTCTATCAATGCAGAATCCCTGCTGTTGGGTTCCCTGCTTTGGTCCCTGGGCATCATATGCCTATTCAACCTACCCCTATCAATCCAGCCGGTGCTGGACGTACTCGGAAGGATAGAACCAGAACCTCCGGCTCCAAGAGGATCAAAAATTGAGAAGCTCCGGCCTTTCAATTTCATTTCCTTTCTGACATCCAGGAAATGCAAAGCCTCGAGAACAAAGATTAAGCCGGACAGTGTTGCTGCTCAAGTCATACATAGAGACTTGTCATGTCTGCCGATGTCGACTCAATCGCTGCCCCTTTCTATCTTTTCCCTCTCTTCTGTTTAATATGAATATTAGGAAGGATTGCAATGGTTTCTTTCGTAATGCTGCCTGTAGACGCAATGAAGTTGATAGAATCATATGTCTAAATATGATCATGCCTTGTGGAATAGATGCCTTCCCTTGACATGTCAGTGGTTTTGAGTATATAAATCCGTTTCTTAAAAGCCAACGAGAATTCAAACTTTGCGGGCTTAACTGTTTCTGACATAAGGGCAGTGTAATGTCTGTAGGTTTAACACGGACAGTCACTTCTTATTGACGATTTCATCTTCAATCTATAAATTTAGCCGTTAAACAAGACAATCAATCACTCATGGCTGACCAAATTTATACAACCTCGTACACCAAAAACACGACAATCCCCACAAACCCAAACCCACCTTTCGAAGCAGAAATCTCGAGCAAATCTAAAACATCCTGGGAGGGTTTGGTAGGATATCATCATGTCACCGGGGCCACCGGGACATCTCGCTGTGCTGCCTGCAAGAACCAGAGGAGGAGATGCCCCCCTGACTGCATCTTCTCCCCTCATTTTCCGTCCACAGACCCCGAAAGATTTGCTGCTATCCAAAATGCTCGAGGTACACACGCAAGATCTCATTCTCAACCTGAATTCTTCAAATGATTCGACTCTTGCCAAGGAGAAGTTTCCTGTCCCTCTTGTTTCAGGAGATCCCGCTGGAGATGAGAGGGCCGGCAGCCGAAGCCTTGCACTTTGAAGCAAAATGCAGTATTCAAAACCCAGTCTTCGGTTGCGTTGGGATCATCTCCACGCTCAATGAAGAGATACATGGCACGGGAACTGAACTAGCAATACTCAGAGCCCGCATTGCATTTCTCGCTTCTGGTGCTCAAGAAGGGCAGAAGGAACTAGGACGGGATTACAGCATCAACAACAATCAATGGACTGAGCAAAGAGCAAATCGGCAACCAGTTTCCTTAGGACCACCCTAAGTTCGATGCAGACATTTCCTTAGCATCTAGCCAGATTATTCTTGCCATAAATGCATGCTGTCCCTACTGTTAGGACGACAATGTAGCACTTGACACAGCCAGTCATTTTACTGTGAGAAGCATCAGGGAGAATGATCCACAAGCATCATTCATCGATCTTTCTTTGCTCTCCACAAATACTCAGGAACCCATGACGAAATGGAACCAATATGTCTTCTAACAGCCATTGTTGTTGGGAAGAGATGAGGTGTCGGGAATCATGGCAATGCTGAGATATGGGATGTTCGAGCGCGGAGGAGACACATGTTGCCACCACACCTGCTTCCAAACCATCCTCCAATCTTTGCTGATATATATCGCCACCTTTGAACAACTACAACATTAAAACCAAACCCACCTCGGGAACGACATAATTGACTTTATCCTCCACTAACAAGTCCGTGTGTTAGTGTTATCAACTACTTGGGACGGGATTAAGGAGTTATGTAGGTTACTCGCCCGCCGACTACCATCTCCTCCGAGTAACACAATCTTCTATGTTGGAAAAGACTCATCGTCTAGCTGTATGAAGGTTGCATCTTTTTCCGACACTTCTGTTCTTGAGAACTGAGCAGGGTAGAGCAAGTTTAAGGAGGATGGCGACAGGGAGAGTGTGTGTGACGGGAGCCGATGGATTCCTCGAGTCGTGGGTCGTCAAGGTTCTCCTCTCTCAGGGATACATCGTCCTGGGAACACACTTGTTAAAATATGATCATATAACAACTCGGAATAAGATTATTACATGTAGAATAAGATGTTTATTTCAGCTAACTGCCTGCAAAGAGCATGACAATCTCTTCGTAGCCATGCCCTTCCATACATCGTTTAGTGTTTGTTTTCTTATTCTCATAGCTTCATTATGTTTTCTGTTGCCGTCGACGTGCAGTTTCACCGAGGGCAAAGCAGGGGGAGACTTCAGTAATGAGAGACTCAAGATGGTTGGTTGGACTAGCAGGCCGCTAGAGGAGACTCTGAGGGATTGCTATTCGAAACTATGAATAGGCTGGACTTCTCGGTTGAAGTGGTCTTTAGTTTGTACGGGGACTTTGATGAAATGTTTTCTGTATTCCTGCCCTTCTATTGATTGAAACTCTTTGCTGGTAGATACAGTCGGTCAGCCTTTCGAAACTCACGGGAGTGCTCGATTTGAAAAGGCTTACCAGCTTAACAGAAGGGCGTGAAATCAGCTGAAAGGAGGATTTGAAAAGGCTTACCGGCTACTGTGAGACATTCTAGGGGAAATAGCAAAGCTTGATCTTCACCAAACCGTTACCAGCTATCTTTCCTGAATTCGTGATCCTCGTACTTCAACCGGAAGTCTCGGAGCTTGACGAGGCCTCCACTCCGGGACTGACAGTGGCTTATTAGGAAGTCCCGGGCAATCGGAAGACACCTGCCATAATCATACCGCGATAGCTCCGTGTTGCAGCTTCCTTGAGCCCAGAAGGTACCCTCCCCTCTCTTTTTTCCAGTCCAGAAAAACAAGATGGGCAAATACTCGTGGAACTGCGTTGGGGTTTCATCTTAGGCAACTGTTCGTATCGTCGAAACTTATCACGATGGGAATATTTGGCACGATTACTCACAGGGATTCCGATGTGGTCGTCAGTAAAGAAAGTGATGAATTGGATGGATCAAACAATATCAAATAATGTCTTACAATAGAACTGAATAACTTACATCCATAAAAACAAATAAAAGTTGCCGGTGCGAATGGTGATGACGCCGTAGACTTACTGCTGGCACCGTAGACTTGCGAACTTGAGTGGTGTAAATCGGATTCTGGAGGGATGGCGGACAGAGTATGGTTGAAGGTAATGACGGATGTGGATGCCGGCCGGTGAAACGAAGGCGGAGCTTTGGTGTCGATGCTACGGTTGCTCCCCAAGACAATGGAGTGAAGGCGGGGATTGGCTGTCAGGGTTATGGTTGCTCGCCCCGACGGTGAAGTGATGGCGGAGATTGGTTACCAGAGCTACGGTTACTCACTCTGATAGTGGAAGTGAAGACCAAGAACTCTGGATGCCTGTTAAATAAAACTAAAGGGTGACGATCAATGCAAATGTATCTACGTTTGATTGTGTGTTTGTTAAGAGAGATATTCTCTCCTTTTATATTGAATCTTCGTGTGCCTGAGATGTCGAATACGTCCTCAGATCGAATGGGCCTCCTCCCAACTTACCTTCGAAAATTTCGATAACATTCTAATATCGACCGTTATGACTTTTATCCATATCATTTACCAATTTAGCTCCGTATAAACTTGACAATTACTTTGTAGACTTAGTATGGGCCTACGCCTTTCTTTTGATCTTAACGAGTTATAATGTAACTTTTCGTGGGTCAAAATTGATTTAAACGCAAAATAATCGTATCGGCAACCCATCGCCATGTTCTTTTTCACCACCAGTCCGAGGCAAAGCCGTGCAGTCATTCTTGTCCGTCAGGCTGGATTGGCGAGAGTCGTGCCCCCACATAGCGCCGGCCCCCTTCTTCTTCCAGTCCTTGAATCCGTATTTCTCGAGTGGGGTGATGTGGATCAGCTGCTCGTCCGAGTCAGTGATTCTCCAGATTCAGAAACCCATCCGCCGTCGCACCTCCACTCGTCCGTCGAGGCCGTATCCTAGTACGCTAAGCTAAGCGAGCGGTCAAGAGAACTAGGACCGCGCTGACCTGGGTCGACACGACAATCGATCGCGGCCATCGGAAAAACACAGAAGAAGAGGAAGGAAGACTTCCCAAACCACAAAAATAATAGGTGGCATCATCATCCATCCTTTGTACTAAGTCGTCGTGTGTCTTCAGCTCTGTCTGGACCCTGTTTGACACGTGTCGATCCCCCGGAGGGGTTTCGGATTTTGAATGATTATTAATTAAGTAATTAGTCGAGACCGATGCTAAATTCCTCGTGATATTTTTTATATGGAATAAATAAATAAATAGAAATAAAAGCAATTATTACCGGGGACTATTTTTTCACCTTCTTCCGCTCGAAATAAAAAGAAATTCCTTCTGCTTGTTACCCTCCTCCCCCCTCCTTCCTCGTCTTCACCTCGGCTGCCTTTTTATCTTTTTATATTCTTCCTGTTCGTGCGGTACGTTTTTTATTTTTTTTATTTTTTTTTGGGTTTTGAACCCCCACTTAATTCTCCCCAATATTATTCCATTATGAACTCAGTGTTCGGTTTTCGTTTCAATTTTTTTTTTCAATTTTTTTTATTGTTAAATCCTTAAAAAATTCCGGAAATGGGTTTCCGTTGCCTTTTGTTCTTCAATTTCAGAGTTTTAATCTGTAACTCCTCCTGATCTGATGCCCACATCTGAAATGTGCCGTTGCTGTGACTTCCTTCTGTCCAGAAATTTGTTTAGGGTTTTAGTATTTTTTTGGGTTTAGATCTTTGCTGGAGTTGATGGTTTTACCGAGTGTCGAGTGAGTGTCCGTCGTTGTTCCTGCTTTAATTTCGGCTTGCTTGAATTTGGTTTGCTGTTCAGTAGAAAAAAATCCATTCTTTGATGGGTTCTTGATTTAATCGCATGCTTGAATTTGGTTTGCTTGTGTTTGAGGTTTGAAAATGCCCTGAAATGGTTAATTAATACATTGCAGGGATTTGAGTGGCTGCGGCAGGGGTGAAGATCTGCTGCGGAGGGAAGGCCAATGTCGGGATCTGAGACTGGGTTGATGGCTACCAGGGGAGATCCTTTCCCTGTTAGTCTCCAGAAGAGTAACAATCCTTTCTCCTCGGTCCAGAACATGCGATTAGCATTCAGCCCCAGCGGGACGGCAATTTACAAGCCAGTAACCCCGAATTCCCCGTCGTATGAACCGCCTGCCACAGAGGGAAATGGTGGCATGGATGTGTCGTCGGGAACTGGTGTGATAGGTGCTGGGATGCCCCCTCAGGGGATCAATATGAACATGAGCATGGAACCAATGAAGAAAAGGAGAGGAAGGCCCAGGAAGTATGGGCCCGATGGAACGATCTCGTTGGGACTCAGCCCTGCAGCAGGTACAGGATTCTCGCCACCTAACAATGTCGGTGGGAGCGGATCTACTGGCGTTGTGGCAGACGGGCTGGTGGGAATGTCTCCGAACTCCTCTGTGAGAAAGTCTAGAGGGAGGCCTCGAGGATCTAAGAACAAGAAGAAGCACTTCGAAGTCTTAGGTAACTAACTTGTGAAAATGGCCAGCTATATATTATCCGGCATCTACATAATATATCTTTTCTTTGAAGTGGGGAAGTGTTTGCTATCATGTTGGCTTAATGAAAACCTATCTCTGGGTTCGCAGCTCCTACGAAGACTTTTTGTTGGGTTCTGTTGTATCATGAATTGCAAGGTTGACTGAGTTATGGGTTTGATCTGATCTAGAGATTTTATTCGTTGCAGGATCTGTTGGTCTTGGGTTTACGCCACATGTGATTACTGTCAAAGCTGGAGAGGTTCCTTGATCCCGAGCTTTCCATTGCCTATTTCTTGCCTTGTTAAGAATATTATAATTTTATCATCATGCAGATCGCTATTTGGCTTTTTATTGCATCGTACTAATGAACATCTGGATTACTTCTGGCTGTGATGATATCACGTTATAAAGGCCTGCTTTTGGAATTGTAATTTGGGTATCCTACAGCTAATGCTACCTTTCCAGGTAGGAAGGGGAATGTATTAACTTAGTTTAGTTGTGCCCCTCTTTTGGCTTAGGATGTTTGTTCGAAGATAATGTCGTTTTCTCGGCATGGCCCTAGGGCTGTTTGCATTTTGTCTGCAAATGGGGCCATATCAAATGTCACACTCCGTCAACCAGCAATGTCAGGGGGCACTGTCACTTACGAAGTATGTTGATCGTGCATCCTCCTACTTCAACCTCATACTTCATGTCTCTCCATGAAATGGATATCAGATTGTGACTGAGGTTCCTTTTTTCCTTTGATGTGAAATATACAGGGGCGGTTCGAAATATTGTCACTGTCAGGATCATTCTTGGTATCAGAAAATGGTGGCCAGCGAAGTAGAACCGGAGGTCTCAGTGTTTCTTTGTCAGGCCCTGATGGCCGTGTTCTTGGCGGTGGGGTGGCCGGTCTTCTAACTGCTGCATCTCCTGTGCAGGTTGAATCAAATTATTTTTGCTTAACAAGAACTGTTTCACTATTTTAGAACCGTAGATGTGAAATAAGCCATACTTATATTTTATGCAGGTAATAGCAGGAAGCTTCATGGCGGAAAGTCAGTCTGAACCCAAGGTGATAAACCCCATGGACCATTTCATGTCGCCAGCGAAGCTCCCTCCTATCAGCAATGCTAGGATGGGCATGGGAGGCAGTGGTAGCAGCCCATCTAATGGAACCCTGAGCGAATCCTCTGGCGGTGATGGAAGCCCTCTTGACCAGAACATGGGTGCCTGCAATAACAGCGCGCCGCAGGTGATTCCGACTATGCTGTGGAAGTAAATGTAATTCAAAGGCTAGAGTGTCATGTAGTATCTTATCCTGGGAGTGTGTTCATAGTTAACCCAGTTTACATGGGGGAGCCACCAAGTGCTCAGACATCGCCCCATCGCATCATATCTCGCACCGGGATATTATGGCGTTGAGCTTGTCGGTAGTAGGTAGTTTGGTCTTTTTCTGTAATGTCTTTTGCATCTCACCTCTAATGTATTCTATCTAGCGGTGGTCTGAGTGGAATCTGGCGAAACACCGGAGGTATTATCCACGAAGTTGGTAGGAACGGATACATGGCGAAACCTAGACCATAACAATGGGCTTGATTAGGTTGGAGTTATTTAGTCTTGGGAGGATAAGATGCCATCTTGTTGATTCCACATATTCCTTCAGGCTTTCCAGTGTTCCTCCTCATCCTGTTGTACCCTTTCTCCCCACCAGTTCGGCTCCCACGAGTTCTTCACAGTGGAGTAATCCAAGCCCTTGGATGAACCATACACCACGGCTTCTTGTAGAACTGGAAGTTCCTGCCAGAAGCCTCAGCAGCGATGCGCACCAGTTGGTTTGCCAGTGCCCTGATAAGGCTTTTCTCATCGTTCACGGGGACATCTTTTGTATCCGGTGTTCGTTACGACCTCCGGTAGCTCCAGAAGGAAACATAGAGAAGATATCACCGCAGCCACGGTCGAGAAGGCCTAGCCAGCAGCTTCCTGTTTGCACACGCGAATGTTCTTATCGTACATCTCGAAAACGATATGCAATACCACAAGATCCCTGGTTCTTGACAGGGACGACGGCACCGAGCTACCTCCAATCCACGGACTACGGCAAGCCCACGAAATCCTTGTACGTAATCTCCTCCTCTGAGGATGACTCCCTCCTTGTTTCAGTCCCCTTCAGGCCGAGGTAACTCCACTTGAACTCATCGTGGGTGAGGTCAGCAAACTCGTTGAGCCCAAGCCTGAAGTTCTGAACCTTCTTGTTAGTCTCATCAATGTGCTTGAGGTTGTCTTTGAACAACTTGAACCTATCCAGCTTTTTCTCGAGGCCCTCATAGGTCTTCCCGTGCTTCGCCATCCGCGTCTCGAACAGCTCGATCAGCCTGTCTATGGACTCGAGGTCATCTGGCGAATTATCAACATCTCCCTCGCAGAGACACCGTTGCTAACAAACCCATCCACAAAGAGCACACAGAGGACTAGGGAATGGTTTAGGAATAGAAGCCAGTGCCGACAACAAAGACGCCATCTCGGGAGATCAGATCTCTTATGCGAATGTCAGTTGGAGGATTTGGTTTTATGAGGAGGGTGTGGTTTCGAGCTCTATAGGATTTCGCCAAAGCCCAACATACAGATATGAGGAGTGGATGTGCGCGCATTCGAGAAAATTGTGGACTTAGCTGCCAACTCTGGAGCTTCTCACCCACAACGATCATTTGATTTCCTGGAAGCCAGCAAAATTAATAATAAGGCTGTAGTATTTACAGTTGACCACCTACTGCAGCTAGGTGATGAGCAAGACCTCACTGCCAAACCAACCTACACAGGGGGAGGAGCGGACGGGGCAGACTACGATTTCTGAGTTTCATCGGGAAATAACTTGCTGCTGGAGGGAATCGGCTGAGGATCAGACTCGGGTGAGCTGGGACTCGTTAGTTGACCATCGGGTGGGCTTTGGTCTATTTCGTTAGGCTTCCCTTGCAACTTATATGGCCTCTCAAAATTCTTGGCATTGCTGCGATCAATGACCAACTTATCAAGCTTCTGGTCCTGCAATCAACCAGAGGAAGCACAACATGGGATAAGCGGCACAAAGATACTCTGGAGTTCCAAAAACAGAAGCGTCAGATGGGTAACAAAGGAAGTCGTGGAAGGGGAACTCGCCCTCTGCAAAGCCTCGAGCTTCCTCTGGAGTTCATCGTGTTCTGCTTGAATACGGAATGGGACACCATGTTGCTTATACACATTGTTCTGAGCCAAGTCTTCATCAATCTCGCCAGCAGTCGTCGCAAAAGGATGATTAGCAGGTATCCACCTAACTGTCTCGGGATCGACATCAGCAGGGATGGGATCACCTTCCTTGAGAAACACTGTCGGCCTCTTCCACTGGTAAGCTCGTGACCTTCTTCTTTTATGCATGTCCTGCTGCTCCTCTGTAAGGGTAGTTGGAGCTAAACGATACACTTTACCGCACATCTCTAGAGTCGAGTCCCTCTTGCCAGCCTTGATAAGAGGATTATTAAATGGATCCTCGTACTTAAGAGGTCTCGACCTGATCATAGGAAATGCACATGTCAAGCACCATTCGGCCAGGAATTGTAGGAGGAAGCATAAATTCCATGGAAGCCCTTAAGAAGTCTAAACTAAGGTTTAGAAATCATACATGCCTCTTCTATCCGATCTCAACTGTCCTCGTCTAACCAGATCAGCGACCGTGCCCGGAGGACTCTTCCTCACCTTCCTAGCCAAATACACTCTCACAGAAACAAACACGAATGCAGTCACGACAAATAAACCGATCGCATAACCAGCAGCAAATTTCCTCTTGGTCTGCAAAACCCAAATATAACCAACTACATTATCTTAAACGACTCAATAACCCATCGGCTAACTCGTAGCGACAAGACGATTGGATGTCGATGCCCCAAATGCCAGCAACCCAGAGAAAAAGGGGAAAATTACCACATATACGATAGGAGGGAAGGAAGCGACAATCCCTCGGAGTCTATCTAAAGAGGATTCCTTCCCTGCCGACACGGCCGTCGCAATGACATTCCCGTCTCCGCTGTTGTCCTTCGAATCCATAGAACTCAACCCGTCACTACCACACGCTTTAAGGAAAACCCCCCTCCGGGATCTCACTGCGCTCAATCTCACCGACCCATGATTCAACCTCAATAATTCCGAACTCGACCGTTCTGGATTCATAACTAGAGGCTGCTGCTAAGAGACGGAAAAGCACGTTCAACTCCCTAGTTAATAAGATCGAGAAAGAAGAGATAGTTCCGGTCAAGGGTTACGCTACCGCAAAGGGAAGTTGGCGCAGGTCGAGCTTCCAGATCGACGTCATGCTCCTTCAATGGCGCCGGCGAGTCATTCGTTCCGCGGTGGAGAGAAGTTGAATGAACTGAGCGAAGGGGTTGTTAAATAATTTATCTTTTAAATAATTAAGTTGATAGCAGAGATGTGGATCCGTGGCGCAATGGTAGCGCGTCTGACTCCAGATCAGAAGGTTGCGTGTTCGATTCACGTCGGGTTCAATCCCCCGTTTTCAAATCCTTTTTGTATTTCTTTTCAGTAATCTTCATTAGGCACAGGAAAAGTGCAGACAGTGCCTAAAAAGGTCGCCGTTGCCGGGGATCGAACCCGGGTCACCCGCGTGACAGGCGGGAATACTCACCACTATACTACAACGACATCGATGCGATGTGTGTGCACACAAAAACTTATTGGAAGTAAATGTTTTGAATATCAATTAGGTACCATTTAATACCTATAATTTAATATAAAGTAGAAAAATAAGGATGATTGTTTGGGTGGGGGAATAAAAAGACAGGTCAACCTAAAGGGGAGCTGCACATTTCAATCCAAATGTAACACAACTAAAAGCAGATTTCAGCATTACTTAAGACCTAGTCCTCCATCTTTCTATGGTGGTTTTGAAGATTGCTGGTAGTCGGCACAAACACCGGCAACTGACCGTCCCTCTGTGATCGCCCTTGCCTGTAGTAAGTCGTCAGGCCTCTGCCTTGGGTGGTACCAGAGACACCGCTCGACTGTTCATTGTTAGTCAGAGGACCTCCGAAGAATATGGACTGACCTGTGTACACCAGCTCACTGCTCGGTATTTGAGAAGACCCACCAGCTCGAGAAGACGACATGTACCTCCCGGCTTCCTGGTCCCAGAAAACAGAGGTTCTCGAGCTCTCTGCCGGCCCTTGTTTCTTTCCGCCCGGGTTTTGAGTCCTGTCACTTTGCTTCGCTTAAGACCATGGCGATTGATTTGCCGACGATTGGTAAATCGGGTTGAAGTGATCTCTGTTGTGAAGTGGGTTCTCCAAAGGCGAGGTGGCGAGATTCGAGAGCTGAGGACTGCTCAAGTTACTGATGCTGTGGCCGCATGTTTCTGTATCCTCACGGCTTGCCCGGCTAGGTGGGTAGGAACTCTTTCCTCTAGAAGTCCCTGCTTTCACACTCCGATGGTGATACCCTTGGTCAGAACTGACAGGACTACTTCTGCCACTGATGTTACTGCTGGACAGATGATCTGGATCATATGGATGATGCCGTGAACCGACTGGACGGAGGACTGATGATGAAGCTCGAGCTTTGACGCCAGCTTTAATAGCTTCCTTAGAATCAAGCTTCGCCAGTTTCCATGCACTGATTCGAACTTGCTTCTGGGGCATTCTTTTATCCTTCTCTCCACCATGAGCATCCGGATCAACTGTCGACGGCAAACGCCCCGGACCCAAGTGTGGGATGATTTCATCCTGCTTAACAAGAGTTACTTTGTCAGAGGTATTCGATGACAATCACATAAAAGTATTATTACTGTATACCTGGTGATCCATAAAAATTCGGGGAGGGGTACACCACGCGACTTTGGCTTGCAAGCCCCGTCCAAGAGAGCTTCTTCCACTGAAAGCAGTCACAGCAGAGCTAGTAGGCGAAGAAGGCAGACTTTGCTGTTCATCACCGCCTCCAGCTGATTGCCCTGGCAACTCGCTTTGAGTTCTCATGGCTACTACATATTCGTAGGTTGTTATGCCCTGCAGTTTGTGCAGCTTTAAAATCAAGGAAAGGAATTATAAAGGGATGAGCAGAAGCTATCTTTTAAGCACCCCAACCTTTCTAATCAGAATCATGTGGAAAAAGAACAGTTCTCCCAACGGAACCATGGCCAGACAAGAAAGGACATTGCATATAACCTACAAACAAAGGATACTATTTAGCAAATGTGGTTGCATTATGAGGCTGCAAAATCAAAACATACCACTACTAGAATGAAGGGGACCCGCGTGAATCCAACTCCAAGTTTGTCACTGATTTGATGTTCCATCACATGCCGATCCACAAAGCATCGGATGAGCACAGCCACCCCAACCCCGAACTCAACAGTAAGCTGAGGATGCAAATTCAAGCAAGTGGTCAACCATGAGCCGACTAAGTCGGTAGAAAATGTTGGAATGAAGCTCAATATTCATCTGCAGATTGGCATACCCAAAGAAGACTCGCAGCCATGAGGCATACAAAAGTGATGTAATTTTTCCTCCCGACACAGTTATTCAACCACTGCAACGCAAGAACACCGGTATCAGATAGTGAATTCCAAATGATGAAGACGAAGATACATATGAACCATGAGGTGGGTTATCAATAGCCAAAATCACAACACAAAATGTCAAATACCATAAAAAGGAAATCCAGACTTACTCGGCAGTGGTGATCAAATACGTCAACGCACTTATCGCAGCTTCTACAGTGTTTGCTGAACTTCCGCACCTACAAAATAGCAATTTTTGCGTAAGAGAGAACCCTTCTTTGGGCTCATGAGAATGCTGTCTGGCCCAGCAAGGTTACTGTTGGCCATTATTAAGAATTAGTGTTCAACTTGATTTTGCTCAACAGGACATGCAAAACACATGAGACAGAGAGCACATATATAATGAGCAAAGCTCCTCTGCGAGCTCTGTTCGTGTCCGGGATACATATTTATTCCGCTAAATGTTCCTCTTGTAACATCCATGAAAAGTGTGATTTTCTGCAAGACGAAGTAGACTTCAAGTCTCACCTCCGCATTGCACAATGTGCAAAATAGGGCTTCCTCATCACCCCCTTGTTGTAAAAGCAAGTCGTCATCTTTACGACAATCTTCCTTCACAAAACAGCAGCAGAAAATGCCTCCTAAAGTCGCAAAGAAGCTGGAACCACGCCCATCAGGTCTTTTGGTGTTCTGCAATTGCTGTTTGCCAGGTTCTTCGGCTGAACAAGCATTACCGGAAAATTGACACAAAATGAAAATAATTAATGCACCTTTGCTACCATTTAGTTTATGAAAAAGCCACATTTGCTTTTCCAGTCTATTCAATAAAGCACAGGACATGCCTCTGAAATGATCGAGCCATTCATTTTGCTCCATACAAGTTTAAGAGACTCCATGTTTAATTAAGTCGTAATGAGCAAATGCTATCCAGGCAAATCTTGCTCTTTGACAGCACCCACAGGTCTTCCCAGTAAACTCACCCGGAAAATGAGTTCCCTGTTGTGACTTGCTCAACGGAGTCCCGTGATACTCAAACAATATCCCAGGATCAGCAGGATCGATGGCAGTGGACCGCACATATAGCACGAAAACAGACAGCGCCTGTTCGATGGAATCAAGTGCTGTCAGAACATTACAGGAGCACCGAAGATTGAACTATGTACAGAAGAAGAGATTCACCCACCAGTGAGGAGTAAACACCGAGGGCGATATACTCATACAGATCGTTCCAGAGGAAAGGAGCAAGAAAGGCATAAAAAGCAACGCATAACAAGAAAAATACAGTTATTGCCACCACCTGCACAAATCATCATTCATGTTAGTTAACATTTAAGTCCAATCCTCGCAAGCAAGTGAACAATGTGAATCATGAACTGACTAACAACAAATGAAAACATTACAGACAGAAAAGGTTGGGGAATGATTTCTCCCCGCATGCTTTCAAAACTGAAAGTGAAAACTCATTGACATTATGCAGAAATTCACAAAGTCAAATCCTCAGATTAGCAATGCCCTCAAGTTTATACAAAATTTCACCAGATTTTCGCCCAAAAAGGGCAATCCAAGAGCAGTGGTTTCGCTTTTTGCAGGGAACAAGAATGCCACTGAGCAAACTCCGAAATCAAATCAACTCACGGCCATTTAACCATCTCAACTCTACTCCCCAATCTTGGCTACAGGATAAAGCAACTCCCTAAACGGGGAAAGGGGCCAAAACAAACAACCACCATGAATTAATACAACACACAAGACAATAGGAAAAGGTCGCACGACAACCCAAAGGGGAAAAAGACAATCCACAGATCCACAAAAGGGGAAGAACTTTTTTAGTCAACGCAACGACGAAAGAGCGAACAACAACAGAAAAACTCCACCCCCAAACCCCAAGATAGAAAAAACGGGAAGAAACCAAACTGCGCGAGGAAAGCAAGGATTTCGAAAAGGAGGGAACCTGAAATGGGTGAGCAGGGAGCTCCCACCCATGTCGCCTCGCCATATGGTCTCAAACGGCAAAAAACCACGAACCAGAAGATCTTCTCAGACCTTCGCCATGTAACCAACGAGAAATCACACAGCGCGTGGGAAAAGCACGGCGCTTCCTTCAGGCATTGCCGAGAATCGGCCCTCCTCCCCCCCGCCCCCACAAACGAACTCAGGATGGGGACAGGGAGATGAGTACAGGAACCCAAAAGGATCCCGAAAGGGACGGACGAGTGGTGAGCGTAGGGGATGGAGGGAAGTGGAAGGCTGACTTTGGGAGGAAGAGGAAGAAGAAGGGAAGAAGGAAATGAATCGGGGCAGGAAAGACACCGTCCGATGAACAAAAGGAGTGATAGAAGTTACGGGGGACTTCACTGTCCCTTCCCCCCCTCTCTCTCTCTCATTTTTCTTTCCCATATGTCGGGAAAAATATCATTTTCCTCATTTTTTGAAGTATAATATTATTAAGACCAAATATATTTAAATTGAAATCTTGGGAGAGACGAAATTTGAACAGTGTTGAGGCTTTTCCTTTATGGGCATTTAACGTGTTGGAGCAATTCAAAGGAATTTTAAACGATCAAAACCGCTGTCTTCGTTTATCATCAATGTCCTGTAATGATTGATTTAGCGCAAGGCCCATCTCGCTGTCTGGATTCGGTGCAGTTACTGGGCTTTCCTATTCGGCCCATGAGAATGATCGGGCCGATATTCATGGACAGGAGAATCGGCCCATCAAATCCAAAGCGGGGATGATTTATCCAAATGGGTTCAGAAGATCTACGCTACATAACTAGGGAGCATCCCTTGCCACACATGGCTGTTCCATGAGTAGTAGTAGTACATCAAAGAGGACGGTCGAATAGAAGAAGCAGATAAACTACGCTGAAGATGGAGTTACGATACAGAACTAAGGATAGTACCAGGGAGAGGATGATGATTAACTACTATCATGCGGAAAGCTAAGGCAACCTGTTTAGCTGCAGTTACTCGTCAGCCTCCTACAAGGAAATAAAAAATGGGAGATTTCAGTAATCATGATATAAGCCTTACGCGAGTACGTAGAATGAGGGGGGACTAGCTGGACTAACCTCCTCATCACTGCCCCCCTCACCGTCTTCCTCGTTGTTTACCTCGGACATTGACTTCTCCGAGTCATCTTCCCTGGCTTTCGGGCCATCAGCCTAGTTCCAGACAGTCCCCAAATGGGGTGGAATCAGCAAATTCATGGGTGATTCCCCTGAAATTTCAAACCATCGGGCGAGAAAACTGACCTGTTCCTTATTGTAGGCCTTCATGTTCTTCTCGTACTCGGCCTTACGCTTCCCTGCCTTTTCGACATAAGGTGCTTTATCCTGAAATGTTTTTCTATAACCATAATTTTCCATGCCGTGTAGTGTTCATCAAGAATTTGAAACATCTGAGTAACTCATGGACTTCGAAGATAACAAAATAAAGGGAACAGGCACAGCAAGAAAGAATCGAACCACAATCACTATGTTGAAAAGACTTACTTCGTCAGACATGGACTTCCACTTATCTCCAGCAGCCTTTCCAACCTAGATTTTTTTACCGAAATTACAAGCAAGAGCCATTGGAGGACACAAGATTAAACAATTATCCACCACCAAGGCGCCACAACCAGAAAAAGGTCGACAAAAAGAAAATAGAGTACTCACGACAGAGACAGCCTTGTTCTGAGGATGCTTTTCCTTGTATTCCTTCCGGAACTCCTCCCTTAAAATTACGGCCAACAGTTACAAGAGAATCAGGCTTCAACTATAAGATGGGAGTAGGACAACCCACGAGACGGCGACAACGACCTTAACTACTCCAACATGTCCCATTAGCAATCAACATATGCTTGGACTATATAGCCGAACAAAAAGGTAACAGATAATCCCCCACTTCCTCTTTCCATTCCCCAACAGTGACAGTATACACCAGATTAACCATCGTAAGAGAACGACAGCGCGCCCAAAACAAAGCACGACGAGAGAAAGGGGAAAAAAAAAAACAACAAAAAATTAGACATACAGGAAGACGAAGAAAGCGCTGGGGGGCCTCTTGGGCTTGTTGGGATCCTTGGCCTTCTTCTCCTTCTTGTTCGACTTCCTCCCCCTCTTGTTCACGGCCAGGCTGTCGACCAAAAAAAAAACCAAAAGAAGAAGAAGCAAAACACCTGATCAGATCTCGGATCCGACCAACACCAACGAAAAAACCCCAAAAACTCCAACTCACGCGGCGTCGGTGGACTTGGGCTTGGACTTGGCTCCCTTCATTGCCGGAACCTGGGGATGAAGCAAAAGAGAGCAGAAACCACCACCGGTCAGACTTTGCTTAGGGTTAGGGCTATGGTTTTCGTTCGGACAAGAGAAGAGAAGAACCACCGCAGGAATGTCGGAAGGGGTTGGAAAAAGGCGACTTCAGATTCGGACCTCAATCGTATCCTTTGTATCCCTTTCCTCCCTCCCGCCCTCTCAAATACATTTTGAGAGGGTGAAATACGCGCGCCCAAACTCGATTATGAAAAATAAAATCTCCCATATTTCTTGGTAGCGCCATTAAAAAATTGCTCAAAATTAGGGCATGCATTCCCAAATCGATTATTATGTCAACCGCAATCACTTTGCCAACTTCATTTACAAAAAAAAAAAAAACGTATATAAAAAAAATTGAGATTATATCTCAGCCTCAACAAATGTTGGGGTTTATTGGCCTTTAGTTGGGCCGGGCCGACTCAATTATATGGGCCGGGCCCAAGTCACGGGAAAGCCCGCCTCATCACATTCGTTCTCTAGGTGTGAGTTGCGAGTTTGGAAGTAAGTGCAAAGGCCATGTCCACATAGCAAAACAATACGCAGGCCAAACCAATCATTCGAGTCAAAAAGGGAAAACATCTCAATCATTCTCCAGCAAATCCTTGTTGAATGTCTGTCTATCCGAGAATTTGCAGAGAAATGCTGCAACTGGAGGAACATGTAAAGGAGAGATTTTCCTTGTAAAAGAAGGGCTCAGAGGTACAAAGGTACACTATCCATCCCCAAAGAGAAAATAAGACAGGAGATTGCGCAAGGGCGGGTGCATCCGTAAAGGGCAGAGGGAAAAAGTAAAAAATCTTCCAGGTGCAACTGATCTATGTGATTCCCATGATATAACAGTGGAGGTGATGAAAGTCACCGCGATGGCCAGTCCCAAATGCTAACATTCCTCATTAACAATTAACTTGATAGAGCCTCGGACTTCTACTCGTCATCGTCATCCTGTAAAACCCATGGCAACAGAGCAGCAAAAGCCCTTTAACTAGGAATTAGAAGAAGAATTGTTGTCCTTTAAGCTAAGCAAACATATACGCGGGAGAAGACAAACCTCGTCGTCGTCCTCCTCCTCGTCCTCCTCATCATTGTTCACCTCAGATGACTTCTCCGACTCTTCGTCGTCTGCCTTCGCACCTTCAGCCTACCCACAACAATATTTAACCACGGAGATGCATAAATAGGGATGGTTTCAAAAGGATACACTAAAGTTTGTAGCAGAATTGAGAGGAAAAGGAGAGACACCTGTTTCTTGTTGTAGGCCTTCATGTTCTTCTCATAGTCAGCCTTGCGCTTCTCCGCCTTGGCGATGTAGGGAGCTTTCTCCTGAAATTTTTTTCATACCCACTTAATCCCACAAACTGCATAACATTCATCCAAAGTTCAAAACAAGACATCAAAAACTATGTTCATTCAATTCACTGCAATCGTGAATATGCTCCGTGCAGATCACTGCCAGTAACTCTCTTGGAAACAAAGCAAGAAAGACATACTCACAGCATCAGAAAAAGACTTCCACTTTTCTCCGCCAGCTTTACCAACCTGATTTTATCCAAATTAAACAGGAATTCAGACATATTAAAACAACTACAGTTACCAACTAGTCACTTCGAAGAATCGCACTTACAACGGACACAGACTTATTCTGTGGGTGCTTTTCCTTATACTGCACCCGGAACTCCTCCCTGTCAAAATCACCAGCGCATTAAGCGACTCAAGACTCATTCTTCCCCTCTGCATAACCAGAAACTATTCCACTCCTATTCAAGATGAAGCAGCCAAAAACCAATCCGATCATCTCACTGCCACAAAACCCAACCGCCATATCCTAACAAGTTCAGCAATTCAACACCAAAACATTAAAAAAAATCACCAAATCCTCACATGAAGACGAAGAAAGCGCTGGGGGGTCTCTTGGGCTTGTTGGGATCCTTCGCCTGCTTATCCTTCTTGGTCGACTGCCTCCCTTTAGCAACCGCGGCCGCCTTCTTATTAACAGACAACCTGCGACGAACCCAAAAAAGAATAACACAAAACCAAAACCCTCCATCAGATCTCACAAAAACAGCACCGACCCATCACGGGAAACCCCAAAAAGCGCCAATTTTTAACAAACTCACGCGGCGTTCTTCGCCTGAGACTTCGGCTTCCCACCCTTCATGTTATCGACCCTACAGCACCAAACCCATCATCAACACACCCACCCAAAAAAAACCCCCCAAAATTAAGAAAAGAAATCAACCCAGAGAGGGCGAAAAAACTCACCTTCAAGGAAAAAACTCGTCTCCTTGAAGACGACCGCTAGGATTTCCGAGGGGACGCGCTTTGTCGGGTTGGAAAGAAAAGCAGGTGGAGGAAAGGCGGAAGATATTATTAAGCAGGAAAAGAGATGAAATTGAAATGAAATACCGAGATTTCAATCGTGGGTGTGGATCTGTGCGGGGGTGGGGGGGGAGGGGATGACAAAATGCAAATTCCGATTGTTTCCTTTACTTTTCGGGAGTGGTGGGGCGGGCGGTCGGAAAACCTTTTTACCCACCTTCCCTCCGACACGTCATCGATCTGAGGCACACAATCCGCGTCGATCTGATTGGCCTGTTTCCATTTTTAGGGGTTCGTTGTGCTTGTTGGTGTTGTTCCGGGGTGGGAGTTCGGCGAGTTTGGGCCGAGTTCGACGCGGCGATGGGTCGGCACCGCGAGGTCGGTGATTCGGGAGTGCCTGCATTGTGTGTCTGGGACTTTGGTTTGTGATCGTTTTCTTAGGATTGAGGGAATTTATCGTGTGCTTGTTGCTGCTTCTGTTCAATCCCTTTTTTTTTTTGAGGTGGTAATAATTCGGGTTTTTCAGAGGTTGATGGACTCAGTTCGACTCCAAACCGTTAATGGGCCTTTGGTCTGGGCCCATCAAGCCCATTAACACAGAGGGCGGTGAATTCGACTTTTATGCTCAATTAAAAGGAAAAGGGGGGATATGCGGAGCTTTTGCCGTGCTGTATTCGGCTTTTATGTTATTTAGCATCAATCCAGCCTGCATAGACAGTTGGGCATGAACCGCGCCGCCCAAGGAAGGATGAACGGAATGTTCATCCCCTTCCGAACACGCTCGCTTTGCCGTCTCTCGGATCCGGCAATTATTCATCTTGAAAACTTTTGAGGTCGGGTGAAGTTGGTCCGGAACAATGGGGATGCTGCTACTGCCTGGTCTTGTTTACGCGATATCCGACTGTTTTCTCCTTCCAGATTCCGTCCTCGAGGTACTTTTCGTAGAAGACCGCCTTCCCGTCGTCCTCCACCGTCACTATGGCTGTGCTCCTCGTCCCGTAACAGCCCTACCGGAAAGTAACGTAATGGGGGATGGAGCCATTTGGGGTTTCCAAGGAACGGGAGAGGGGATTGTGCTGCTTACCAGTGGGGTGTCAACTTCGACGTAGATGGAGCTCAACCCGAACTCCCAATCGAGAGAGCAGATCTTTGGGAGTCTGTTCTGGTCTGCCTTAACTTGGTCCCTCATCAGCTTCTCCACCATTTCCTTCGTCGGAAGGCCCCCCCCGGCCTCGTCCCCGCCCTTGCTCTTCTGTAGCAGCTCCTTGAAACCCTGCCTCAATCTCTGAACCTGAAGTGGTCATCGAACGTCAGAATTGTGTGCGACTGCCAGGCCGTGTGGATGAAAAATGAAGTACCTTGTGCCAGGGGGAGTTGAGCCTGGCATTCGACAGGACATGAGTCCCCGGTGAGACCTCGTGAATGGTGATGGGCTCCCCCGCAGGCCTATTCGTGACGTACACCATCTTCCGAGCAACAACATCCGCCAAAACAAGATTGAACCCGTTATACTTGTGCGCATCCCTCGCCAGCTTCTCCGCAAACTCCTTCGGTCCCTCCTCACTCTGCAACCATAAACTCCATTCAACACCGATACCGAACTCAAGTTCAGTAAAGGGGGGCCTTTTCACCTTCAGGAAGACAACCGGCAAGTCGCCACGGCTCTTCGCATCCAGCATGACGTCGCGCTCCAGGACATTAGTGAGGAAGGCCACCCTCCCGCTTCTCGAGCAGGCCAGCCACGTCCCTCCAGCGAGCTCGTCTCTGCCTCCCAGGATATCTCCTCCTTCCCACCACTCCACCGCCTTCGTTGGCCTTCGGGTACCAAGAAATTCAGCAAATCAATTACACCCAAGAAAAAAAAAACTCTAAGAAGAAATCAAATCAACCAACGCTGTAATGGAAACGAGAGAATCATGCTCGATGATGACTCGCCTGCTGTGATACTCGTCCCTGTTCTGCAGAAGAATCAGGGAGTAGAAAGGGTGGTCGAGCCACGAGAACGCCGCTATACACATCTCTTCTACAGGGAGAGTCGAGACGCAATGATTTGGATGAAGTCGCCAAGTCTTTTCATAACGATGATTTTGCGATAAAAACGATGTGCCTTATGCACTAGCACTACACCGAGGAGGGGACGACGACAGCTTAGACCTCACAGTGATGTAATAAAAAAAAAAAACAAGTAATAATAATAAATGATATTGGTCAATTTATTACCAGACATGCCGAAATTACGAAGCAAGTTGACACGTCATGCCTTCCGTCGGTTTGAAAACAACCCCCCAACTCAAAACTTCGTCAAAGTGTCGCGACCTACTGCTGTCGGTTCTTATCTAAATTTTTCAGGGTGAAACAACAACTGGTTTTGTTAGTGCGGAAAAAGCGGCGGCGACTAAAGAGACAAAACCGATGGCCAGGGTTTGGGCCAAACCCAGCCCAAATTTTATCAGTACGAGGTGGTAACGTGACGTGGCGATCCCCATGCGCGAGCGAGGCAGGCGGCTTCTTTCAATAGTTATTACACGGGACAAAAGAATAATTGTTTAAAAATAATAATAATAAATTTTTTTTATCGAGAGAGGGGGGGGGGGAGGAAGGAAGACAAGCAGCTGGCTAGAGAAGGTCCCAACGGGCAAACGCCAAACGAAACAAGAGAAAATGGGCATAACTAAGCAGCCGTCCTACGCAGAGCCTCCCAAGAGGAGGAAGAAGAAGGGAAGGCCGTCGCTCCTCGACATTCAGAAGCGACTCCTCAAGCAGCAGAAGTCCCAGTCACCCCCATCCCACAGAATAAACCCTAACCCTAGCCCTACCGACCAGAATCACCTGAATACCCCCTCCGACGATGACAACGAGAGGCTACCCAAGAAGTACAGGCCTTTTCTGGGAATGGATGGGGACGATCCGAACTATAATTCGGGCCTCGACGGCCGCGAGGTATTGAAAATTCCGGCCGTGGATCTCGTTGGGGGTTGGGGGAGGGGGGTGAAAGGAATTAAATTTTGGGCGGGAGTAGGGCGGGAATAGGTTTCCCTTTAAGGGTTTCGGGTGGTGGGTGGTAGATTTTTAGAGGGTGGGGGTGGTTCTCTTATTTTTTTTGCGGGAGATATTAAAAGTTTCGATTTTTTCTCCCCTCTATTTTTTGTTGTTGTTATTGTTGTTGTTGTTGTCGGGATTGGCTGTTGGCTGTTTTGGTGGATTCGTTTCGCGGGATCTGGTCTGGTGGGGTGGGAGGGGGGAGGTGTGAGTGAGGGGTCTGCGGAGGGAGAACTAGTTGTGATGGGATTGACTTTGGTCAATTTTTTCTCTTTGGCTTTATTAATAAAAATCCAATCTTTCTTTCTCTTTCTTCTTCTTCATCTTCTTCTCTCTCTATTCACCTGCCCTTCCAGGGGGGACCCCCACTTTCCGACCGAGCAGAAATTTCAAGACTTGTGAACCGAAATTGGTATTCCTGTAAACTGTCTGTATTACGCCGGTGTATCTATATGAAGCACTCGCCTTTGTCATTGTCCAAGGAGTTTTGGTTTTTGTCCCATTCCTTTCTCTCCAAGTTTTGATTCTGTTTATGTTCTTTTGATGGGTATGGTTGGGATTTTAACGGTTGCATGGAACCCGCCGTGTGATACGTGGAAAATGGACATTTTGCAGCTGAAGTCGGCTGATTTTTCCTTTTTTTTTTTACTTTCAAATTTGCAGGGCGAAAAGGGTGCGGGAGGGACAGAAGTGGGATATGGTATGGATTTAAGATTCAGTAAACAATGATTCGTGTCGTGGAGGATGGCAATACGCCGAATCCTTTCTTTCTATTTTGAGCGGGGATTCCTGGTTGGAGGTCCGGTTTTGTTGGGACTGGTTCTTTTTCTCAATGTTTGTCTATTTTCTGATTCTACGAGAATATGCAGTGGATTATCAATTTTAATGTGTTATATATATACACATGCATGTGAACAGGGTCAGTCGTGGAGTTGGGTCCCCAGGACGCCTTTGCCCGACAAAAAGTTGTTGGTGTTCATCCTTGACAGGCTTCAAAAGTATGTTTGGGTTTGATTGATTGGGTCGTTCTTGTTTTCAGTCGGATGTTCTTACTTCTTCCAAGTTCGACCTTTTTCTTCTCTTTCTGCGATAGTTGGTTTCGTCGGTTTCTATATTTGGGCTGATCACTTGTTCTGTACGCCTTGTTTATCTGCAGAAAGGATACTTATGGAGTGTTCTCGGAGCCAGTTGATCCAGAAGAGGTATATTTTCTGGCTTGATCCTGGGTAATTTCATGTCCTTGAACTACATTTCTTTTGCGTTTCTTTTTCTCTGATTTGTCGCGGGTTTCTCTGCAGTTGCCTGATTATCATGACATCATTAAGCATCCCATGGATTTTGGCAGTGTGAGGAAGAAGTTGGATGATGGAGAGTATTCCAATCTTGAACAGTTCGAGGTGAGTTTCTCTTAATCGTAACTGGTGTTACTTGCACATGGCAATGAACTTATTCAGGACCCCATTTTCCTTTCTTCGCTTATCCGGAGTAACCTCTGTCTGATATTTGTTCCGAAACTACTTGATGTGAACAATCATCTTCGCTCCCATTCATTTTCTGCTTTCTTTTCTTCTTCCCTGATGGAATGTATGTTGTTTGGCTTAGTAAAAATTATTATGTGGTTATACTAAATCAGAGAATGGTATTGATAGCTACCCAGCAATACACTTGTTCACGATTCCTCTGGCATTGAAGGGCATGATTTGTCGGTTACTATCAGTGCATGGAGTAGTTCCCTTGAACAGATGGCCCTCGGCCTATGGTTTTTCAGTTTTGTTGCTAGGCGACAATTTGTGACATGTCCTTTGCAGAAAGATATCTTCTTAATCTGTTCAAATGCGGTGGAGTATAACAAACCAGATACTGTATTCTTCAAGCAGGTTAGTCAAATGTTGCTTGTTCCCAGTCTCAATTGTGTAGTTGGATCTTACTGATGTTTCAACCCTCTGGTCGTAACCTTTTAAAAAATTGTCCCTGGTCTAGGCACGGGCAATGCAAGAGATCGCCAGAAAGGATTTTGAAAATTTGAGGCAAGACAGTGACAGTGAGCCACAACAACCGAAAGTTGTCAGGCGAGCCAGGCCACCTGGCAGTGTTCAGCGGAAGACACTAGAAAAGTCTCCTCTTTACTGTATCGGCAATGAGGTCTCGCCAGATGCGGTGCTAGGAAACGGAGATAATGTTCCCTGGTTGTGTAACACATACAATTTGAGAAGAGAACCGCCTGTGAAGAATTTAAGTCTCTTTGAATCTAATGGTCTCATCTCCCACCGGACTCCCAATTCTGAAAGCCATTCTAGCTGGTTGACTGAGATGGAGAATGAATTTCCAGGTTAAGAGTGACGACTGAGTCTATCAATATCATGACATGCAGGCAATAATCTTTTGTGGTATGAACTGGATGCCTGTTCTTTTGGTATTGCAGGGTCTGTATGGAGGAATGTCACTAAGAATGGGAAGAGGCTAACTTTTGCAGAAGAACACAGGCGCGAAACTTACAATCAGCAGCTTCTCTCTCGCAATGAAGAATCCTCTTTGGGTGTTTTCGATAAACAGACCAAGCAGCTAGTGATGGTATGCCCCTGATGACGATTTTGATCGGTTTAGTCTTTTTTTGCAATGCTTTTTGCGATGGTGAACTCATTTAGGATTCTTTTGTTAAAAACAGGTTGGCCTGCAGTTTGAGCATGGCTATGCGAGGAGCTTAGCTCGATTCGCTGAAAATCTCGGACCTGTCGCTTGGAAATTCACTTCGAGAAAGATTCAGAGCGTTCTACATCCAGGAGTTGGTTTTGGTCCGGGATGGGTCAGAGAGAACGAGAACGCTGTGAAGCCTCCACAGGTTGATGCTCAGAAATGCAGTACCAATAGCATTCCATCAAAAAGTCCTCCATCTGGACACGATGCCGAAACCGTAGGAAGACTTAAATTCACTAGCACTGCAACTTCATCACCCGGAGACCAGAGTTTCAAGGCCATCCCATCATCACTTCCTCAGAATCTTGCAGCTGTTCCTAACGGTTTTATCCCAAGGTTCACTGATGCTTCTCGGAGGTCTGATGTTTCAAGGTCCCCGAATTTCACACAGCACCATTCACCAAAGGTAGAGCCTGATTATGATCGGCAGGTATCCCAGATGGGGAGCTCTGGTCCGGCCACTGTTTGTGCCAATAACAACGTCCGAAATTTAATGCCGGGTTCGTCAAATCCCGGCTGTCCTCCACAGCAACCTGGCTTAGGCTTAGCATTGCAGCTCTGAGATGGCAATAATCTTTTGGCAATCATCATCCATTGCCCTTGATGGGTGTCCTTGCTTCCTTCTACCTCATGAAGCCCCCATTCATAGAAAACTGATTGGGCAGACAGGTTTATATACAGAAGGAAAGGGGTTAGAAACCACAGGCATTGATCTTGTAGGAGCTATTGATTCTCAGACATTGTAACATACAAAAACTTCCCTCGCCATCCTTATTGATGTTCCATTCAGTGTTCCTTTGATTCCGACAAGTAAATAGAGTTTCGGAATGAACTAACACTTTTTATGTACAAAATTTCCCGCCACCGCAGACGAAGTTTAGTATCAATATATAAATCATCTTTGCCTAGACACCCTATAATCTCTGTGGCCATCGGCGTACCTCGTCCCCGAACCACCTTGCGGTCATCTCCTTCAACCTCGAGTCCCTAACCTCGCAAAACTTCTGGGCCCAACCCGGGGGCTCGATCGGCTTGTTCCTGAGACCGGGGACCCTGTCCTTTGACTCCAGGTTGACGGGAAGCATCCAGTCCACCACATAAGCAGACACCCTCCCCCTGAACTTGGTCCTGAACTCGGGCCAAGCCTGGTACTTGTAATGGTTCACCGCGGCCTTCTCCAGATTGATGACCTTTGTCTTGTATTCCTGTTGGAGAGTGAAGTGATGCACCGCGTTGACCAGTGAGGGGGCGATAGCGTCTAGCATTACTATCGACTTGTGTCGTTGGTCTTCCTTCCTCCTACAGGTGTATCCCTGCGTGACCCCTTCAGGCGGGTGGACGTGCTGATCCGAGGGCCCGAACTCAAGGCAATTGATCGAAACTTGACCATACTTTGGCTGGCCAGGGATGTCTTCGGGGAGGAGGGACTTCAACATCAGCGGCGATGGATTCAGAGATTCGTTCCATGCGGGCGAATAGACGAACTCGTCAACATCCATGTACATCATCCATGCGCATTTGTCCCGAAGCGTGATTGCTGCGTGGGAGAATCCACTTTCCTGTGTCTTCTGCCACACCCATGGAACCACCCTGATGTCATAGCCCGAGCCATGGAGCTCTTCTATCACCGCTGTCAGGTTGTCGTTGCTATTGTTGTCGTAGAGGATGAACCTGTCAACTCCAATTTTCGCGTTGTACACGACCCACTCCTTGAGGAATTTCGCTGCATTGTACAGCATAGTGCAAGCGCACAGCTGCACGCGCAAGTTGTCGATGTTGGGGTCCCCATCCTCTGTCGAAGGGCGGTGCCAAGGCGAGTAGTACGCCAATGAAGGAATGGCCTCCTTCTGTCTGGCGATCTCCAAGGAGATCATCACTCTCCCTGCTTCATCGGCGAGGTCAGAAATCTCTGTTGGGTCTGGGTGTCCACACCGGAACATCTCCATGGCAGAGCTGGTGACCGCTGTCCTCGCGGCAGTCGACGGATCATTGCCAAACACACATGTGAGCTCGCTCGGTGACCTCTGCATCCCGATGCGGTTGACCCCCTTTGCGAACACGACCACGTCGCTATCAGTAGACACTGCCTCGTAAGCCAGGAAATTCCATCGCCACAGCTCCGGTGGAGGGCCCTTGGTAGCAGGATAGCCTTTCTCCGGCGACTTCATCAGCACGGGCTGGCGGAATGGCAACCGTCTCCGAGCCCTCTCTGGCATTCCGCACTTGAAAGTCCTCCATCCCATCGACAGCAGGACACCAGAGGCTATCGCGACCGAAGTCACATTGTTCGGGAAAACACAATACAGCTGCCCTCCATCGACCTGCCAACCCTCCTCCCGCACAACAACCTGAATCTCCCACGCCGGCAGGAGCAGCGACGTGGTGTCGATCACGCTCCCCTCCGTCGCCCCCCGGCCCTCCTGGACAATCCTGCCGACCGCGCTCGGGGCTTCCGAGGGGGTCGTAACGGGATCAGTCGAAATATGGTAACGGGAGATCGATATATTGGCGACGGACGAGGAGAAGACGTAAGCAGAATACAGCCCGAGGTGGATGAAAAAGAAGGTCAGGATGGTGACGGTTAAGAGCGTGAAGGTCGCATAAAGTCTCCGGGACGGGACGTTATCGGGGGAGGCACGCGGTGACCCGAGGAGGGGGTGGTCGGGGCTGTGCCTGACGTGATGCATGGCGGTGGCGGGCGGCCGTTGGGGGTGGTGGAAGGGAAGTCTTCCTCCGTTGGTTTCTCACCCTTTTTTCTGTTTTTCGTTGTGGGGGTTTATTCTTGAGGTTGTCCGAGGATGTTTTTAAAAATGAATTTTCTAAGAATACTTTCGGTTAATATTTTATTTTCATTTTCTCTAAATTTAGGTATCACTAAAGCATATTATAATCATAGTTGAAATTAAAATGTATAAAAGCTAATAAAGAAAAGGTGATGCATGTTTTCGACTTGAACATCAGGAAAATGAGTTTTTGAGGGATTACTCCTTAACTAATTATAGGGAAATTTGATGTGCAGGGCATAACTCTAGAAAATCATATGGGACCCAAAAAAAAATTAAATTTAATTAATTAATGTCAAATGCTGGGTTCCGTCAAAAGGGCCTCGCGGATAAAAAGCCCATTTTAGATTGGGCTTGTAAGGCCCAGTCAACCTGGGACGTGAAATGTGACGAGACTCGGTCCCCCCCGGTGGGGAAAGGCAGGTGCCGGGAAAATCCTGCCATCAGTCCGACTGCCTTGGGACCACGTTTTTACATTATTATTGGAGTAATCCCCAATCACGAGTGGTCCGACGTATTGTTATCACTACAATCGGATTGCGAAACATTGTCTGAAAGTGGCTGCTGGTTCCGAGCAACCAAACCAAAAGGAGCGCAACATTGTCTGAAAGTGGTCGTTGATTCCGAGTAACCAAACCTAAAAAGGTGGACGGGTCGTTAACTCAACTCCCCCCCCCCCTATTTTGGGTCGAATCTGGTCGTTGGATTCCCGACTAAATAAAAAGGAAGGGAACATAATAATAGTTATAGTAATAGTAATAGTAATAGTATGGTCTATGCTGACTAATTCGATAACACGCCGAGTACGATGACTTTTAAGTGAAGATCGTTGACAAAAAAACGGTTTGCGAAATTTAAGAAATATCGCGATACTAAGCTCTTTTTAAGTGTCCATGGCGCGGTAATACTAAGCTCTTTTGTTACGAAAGGAACGGTATTTCCGTACAAACTCCGTAGATTTTCGTCCTCCTCATACTTCCGATGTACAACGATAACATACGTTTGTACTCTGTAGTAAATCTTGCTTTCTAAATTTAAACATCTTCCTCCCGTGACGAAAATCCAACGTATCTGGACATACGTCAACATAACGTTCACGGTTCTTCCAGGAAAATGGTCGGACGAATCGGATAATAATAATAATTGCAATGGTGTGAGCCGGGCGGTGGTCCGAAGTGACTTTTTTTATTGTTTATTTCATTTTGTTAATGTGTGAGTGTTTGGTCTGGCTGTCTTCCACAAGTAGTAACCCCAGGGTCGTTCTAGTTGACCTCTTCCTTATTAAGTTAAAGCCGGCACCCCTAATCATGCTTAATTCTTTAAATATCCTATCCATTATTCCTTACTAAGTTATACATAGTTTTTTTTAAGTAAAATTTTTTATTTACAATATTTTTATTAACTTTTGAATGGTTACTTTACTGTGAGGTCATCGCTACGCGTAACGGGGATTACGAGGCGAATGAATAAGGGGTTAAAATTTCACTATTATAAGGCATAGATAAAATATGTTAAGGCCATATTTAACTTTCGTTAGAATAAATTTAAAATTAGTCAAAATTTAATAAAAATTTGAGACAAAATTAGAAAAATAGAAAAGTTAACTATTTCGTAAACAAGAAGCAAAAGCTTTTTTTTTTAAATCATGGACATGTGCGTAAATGACTGAACTTTTGAAATAATCAAACTTTTTCATGTCCACACACCCCCCCCCCCCCCCCCAAAAAAATGATGACTTTCCTCTCGACCCTGGGGCTCGAAATGTCAACACGACCTTTTTTACCAATGTCGACAGGTTCATGGGGTCCACGACTAACCCTAGTTTTCAACTCCCATGTTTTCTACTTTCACGAACTGAATTCTAACCCCAAGACAAGACACAATCAATCTGTAATAAACATTACTATTATTCATGACACGTTCAAGGCTGAGCAAATAAGTTGGGGGCAACAATGCATGAAGTTTGAACGTGTGAAATAGTCACACGAAGCTACAATCACTTTTGTCCCAACATTACGCGGTGTGCTGGGGACGACCATTTTTCCTTTTTTAAAGTCGGTCAATTTGGGGATTATTATTATTTCGTATTCTTCATAATCTAATTAATTATCCCCCCGCCTTCCACGATCACCGTCCAGTCCTAGATGTCCACGTGTCAGTGCCTTTGAAATATGGTGTAAGTAACTGGAGAGAGACTTAAATACCAGGGGGGGGTGAACAAGACCCGAGAAAGTCTTCTCCTGCGATTTTAAAAGACAATCCTCTTGTTCTCCTTCTTACAAGGGAAGGAGCCAAACTCTTTGTAATAACAGCCATCTGTCCCCTTCTAAGTGCGATGGGGAACTTTTGCAGCAAAGGGAAGGCTTCCGTTGATCATAAGACCACTCCCTTCCACACCAGAAAATACTCCATCCCAGGTTCGCCGACGCTGGATTCCATTCGATTCGATCCGGTGCGTCGCGTAATGTTCGGACGATAACTTTTCTTATCTGTTTCCTTTTTTTTTTTTTTGTGTGAAGATGAGTCGAAGGAGGAGAAGGGACTGCCGACGCCGACGTCGTCGACGCCCTCCTCCAGTAAAGGAGGAGCGAGGGCTGTGCCCAGGAATAGCGACGGTGGCGGGACCGGGAAGGACACGGACTCTCGTCCCTCTTCACTGGCGGAGCCGACTGCGGTGCCCGCTTCGTCTTCCTGGAAAGGGATGGTTCCGAACGTGAAGGTGTTCACCCTTGCGGAGCTGAAGAGCGTGACCAGGGACTTTAAGCCGGACACGATCCTTGGGGAGGGCGGATTCGGGAGAGTGTTCAAGGGATGGATTGATCCGAAGACATACGCTCCCGCGAAGCAGGGGGTCGGGATCCCCGTGGCGGTGAAGAAGTCGAACCCGGATAGCGATCAGGGTCTTCGTGAATGGCAGGTACACGAGTCTCCTGGTACTGCTTGGTCCTTGAGGAGTATTCAATCTTGGCAGGCGCGATTAAAAAACGCCAATAGTTGACGGTGACTAATAATATCTGAGAATGGCGAATTTCGGCTGATTTCTCGAATTTTCCGGCATGATATGCAGGCGGAAGTGAAGTTCTTGGGGAAGTTTTCGCACCCGAACCTGGTGAAGCTAATGGGATTTTGCTGGGAAGACGGGCAGTTCCTCCTAGTCTACGAGTACGTCCAGAGAGGGAGCTTGGACAGGCATCTCTTCAGAAGTAAAGCCCCGTGACCCCCGGATGCTCTCTCCGGCAACACCATCGCCTCTTATTATGATTCCTAACTTGTGTGTGTCTGTGCAGGGGGTGCGGAGCCGCTGCCATGGGAGTTGAGGCTGAAGATAGCCATCGGGGCAGCACGAGGGCTGGACTTCCTCCACACATCGGAGAAGTCAGTCATCTACAGGGACTTCAAGTCATCCAACATCTTGCTGGATGCGGTAAGGACCAGAGATTCTCTTTCGACGTCCTTATCGTCATCAGTGCGGTCATAACACTAGCCATATGAATACTCGGGTAGGACATGTTACATCGTTAAGTAGGTCGGTACGAGAACGCGTCCTCGTAGAGATGTCGGCTTATACTATATTTCTTGGTGGTCTTATCTTCTTCCTAGAGCGAGGATAAGCTTGACAAATTTGTTCTCTCCTTTACTGTGGCTATGGTTTCAGTCCAAAGGCGACTGAATTTACAGACAATTGATGGATGGGGTCTGAAATTCTTGACAGAAGTCTCTTCTTTAATCTGGATGTAGGACTACAATGCAAAACTTTCGGACTTTGGCCTGGCCAAACTCGGGCCCCCCGAAGGAGACTCTCACGTGACGACCCAAGTCATCGGGACCTTTGGCTACGCGGCACCGGAGTACGTAGCCACTGGTAAAGTCGCGACACCCTAATCAAGAATCGTTGAAAAGGGGTTGGGTTTTTTCCTTCTTTAACGGGAGCTGTACCGAAACAGGGCACTTGTACTTGAAGAGCGACGTGTATGGTTTCGGGGTGGTGCTTCTCGAGCTTCTGACCGGACTAAGGGCTCAGGACAGCACCCGCCCCTCTTACAAAACCAACCTGGTGCAGTGGGCTAAGCCGTTCTTGAATGAAAAGAAGCAGGTTAGGAAGATCGTGGACTCGAAGCTCGATGGGCGATACTCGATCAAAGGCGCCACCATTGCAGCTGAGACGATCGTCAAATGCTTGGAAGGTGATCCCAAGAACCGGCCTGGCATGGACGAAGTCTTGACAGCCCTGGAGCATGCACTCGCCATTTCTCCAACCGATACACCCAAGGACTCCAGGGCAAAAAGACTCGTAGGATCGGGTCAGCACAACCGCCACCAGGATATCAACCGGTCGCCCCTCCATGGCAATCACAACGGTGGCGCAGGTCCTAGCAGAATCAACTCAAGCTGATGCGAAGGAACGCTACATCTCCCACTCTGGAAATTAGTATATAGTAATACAGTGTTGAGTAATTCCTCCATTCGTTGATTACGGTTTCCTATTTCTGTGTTTACAGTTCAGGAAAAAACATATTCATACCCTCTTCGTCAGTGATTCAAGCAAATGACACACATTCTCTGCTGTCTCCCAGCGATCATGGAATAAGCTTAACACAAGCAGATGTTTGTTATTACATAAGTAAAAATGCAAGGCTGCCGATACAGTACACTGGTAATTATTATTAGTATCAGGACAAGGACGCGAGATAACAATCGGACACACCATTTGACGCTTTCACTAGTGTGGTTGCCTTTTCACGATGGTAAATAGTACCTTCTTCAGTTCGTCGATCTCCCATGTTCAAAACATTTTCAACTCAGATGCTCGGCCGGATGTTGAGACGAGAAGCCAGCTTCTGCCCCAGAGACCTGTCGGCCTGTTCCAATTTTTGAGGAAACGCGCCAGGTATGGGGTCAGTGTCATGTAGGTCGCCCATAAAACCAAAAAGAGAAAAAGGCGTGTTGACATTACCTGAGACCAGTATGAGATCCAGATGCTGCGGATTTCATAAGTCACGCGAGGATCAGACAAGGCATCAACCCAACGGCAGATGAACCTTTCTTGCCTGAAACAGACAAGGGGATAGAAATGATCAAGATACCCGTAAATGTTGTTCTTACAAGATAGGTATAGAGACATATACCTGTCGGGTGCCCATGAGCGATACCTCTCCCCTGGCTGCTTGAAGTTGTTCTCCTTCTCGATGATGGCCTGTTCAGGCACAAACGAGCTGTAAGTCAGTTGACTCAGTCAAATAGAGAAACCAACTAGCTCATGCCCATGAGTGCTCAGAAAACGAACCCTGTCGCGCCTTCCTGTTAAGGTAGCAGATGGGATAGGATACCTCTCAGCATGACGAACAGGATCATACCTCGACGGGAAGTAGTTTACCTGCAAGAGGTTTTTAAAACATGCACTCTTCACGTACTTTTCGACGAATAAATACATGCAAGATTCCGGATCACTAGAACAAGGGATAACGTGTTATGTTAGGAAATAATAGGAGATCCTTCACCTCTTCATCCCTGTGCATGAAGTTCATGAAACCCTCGTGGTGATTGTTGTGATGAGCACCTTTGGGTGCATTGGCCGGGAGCTGCAGATAATTCGGTCCAAGGCGGTGCCTCTGGGTGTCAGAGTAGGAGAAAATACGGGTCTGGAGCAGCTTATCATCGGAGTAGTAGACTCCAGGGACAACAATACCGGGGCAGAACGCAAGCTGCTCATTCTCGGCGAAGAAGTTATCGATGTTCTTGTTCAGAACCAGGCGTCCGACCGGCTGCAGAGGCAAGATATCTTCCGGCCAGGTCTTGGTGACATCAAGTGGGTCAAAGTCAAACCTGTCCTCATGATCAGGATCGATGGTCTGAATGTACAGCTTCCACTCTGGGTAGTTTCCAGCAGCAATGGAGTCATATAGATCCTGGGTCGCATGGCTGTGATTGGCTCCTCCGACCTTGATGGCCTCTTCCTCCAACAGGGACTTCACCCCACAGGTTGGCTTCCAGTGGAATTTCACGTAGTGCGCCTTTCCGGCCTTGTTGATCAGAGTGTAGGTGTTAACGCCAGATCCTTCCATGTGTCTGTAATCCTGCGGGATGCCGATATCATCAAACAGGAACGTGAACATGTGCAAGCTTTCGGGATGGTGGGAGAAAAAGTCGACAATCCTCCAGTTCTCCTGGATGTGTGACTTCGGGTTTGGCTTGAGCGCATGGACCATGTCAGGGAACTTCATCCCGTCACGGATGAAGAACACAGGGAAGTTGTTCCCAACAAGATCGAAGTTACCCTGCAATAGCAAGTGAAAGGGTCGGTCAATAATCACCGCCGGAAGCTATCGCATGCAGCAAATATTCCCGCAACTATTGTTCTCACCTCCCTGGTGTAAAATTTCACGGCAAAACCGCGAGGATCCCTGAGGGTTTCAGGGCTCCCACGCTCGTGGATGACCGTGGAGAAACGGACAATGACAGGGGTCTGAACTCCAGGAGCTCGAAGGAAATCGGCGCAGCTGAGATGAGAGATATCATGAGTGACCTCAAAGAATCCCTTCGCACTGGCTCCCCTGGCATGGACCACACGCTCTGGGATCCTCTCCCTATCGAAGTTGGCTAGCTTCTCCACCAGGTGATAATCCTCGAGAAGGATCGGTCCTGTCAAAAACCCAATGAAAACCCCAATTTCATACCCACCTCCCAGGGAACGACAAACATCGCAGAAACCGAGGAAGTGCCGCAATTCAATCAGCGAAAACACCCGGGAAGGATCGCCACGGACACAGAAACAGACCATCCCCACTAAAGTTCAAGGCCAAAGGCTATTAATGGAGTCGCTGGAGAACATCTCCGGCACCTTGTACTTGAAACTAAACCAAAAGCAAAAAAAAAAAAAAAGGACAGTGAGATAAAGAGATTGAAGGACCTCGGGTGCCGACGGTGAGGGAGGAGTTGTTGTTGTAGACAGGGGCGCCGGAGTTGGTGGTCCAGAAGGGGGAGTTGAAGGCACTCGATGGTCGGTACTGCAATCGATCAAAAATCAAAACCCAGAAATCCAAATCCAAATCCAAATCCAATCCCAAATCAAAACCCCAGCAAGGGAGATGGTGGTCATACCTTGTAAGGATCCATCGCTTATCCGATTAGCACAGAGATCGGGAGACGGTCGAAGGAGAAGGCTGCGGAGGGAGAGATTAAACCAAATATTAGCGTAAATTTATATACCGAAGGGGGATTGGGGGGGGGATGAGAAAGAAGTGTGTGGCGATCGATGACTCCTAGAATTATATTTTTTGGGATTTCTTTGTTCGGATTGAGGGGATTAAAATAAAATAAACAAAAAAGTGTGGGTGGCTCGCATTCCTATTCAGGATCACGACAATCTTTTATTTTTACAACAAACTCACTCCCCCAAACGTTATCTCTTCCGGACAGACAGTCAGACCCTCCCCATCCCTCCTTGCCCCCGTTTTTATGTCCTTCCTTATCTACTCCCCTCCCTTTTTAACTTTTGGGTGGTATTTTTTTGGCAAAATATCAATTCATTTAGTTAGATTTGAGCCAATTTTTTGTTTTGTCATTAATTTAATTTTTTATATAATTTTGTTATCAACTTTTGTTTTTATTTTAATTTTTGTCGATCTTAAATTTTATCGTGTGTAAGTCAAAAAGACTTTAATAGACAATTTTCATTTATAGGCTAAAAAGGAAAAAAAAAATTCAAAAAATGAAAAATAATATTGAAACATTTCATTTATTTATTTTTTTATAAAATTTTGATGAACAAATCAAGTAAATTGGAAGCAGAAGTTAACGATAGTTGTCGATGTTGTCAAAAACTATGAAAAATCGATTAAGGTCGGATGATGTTCTATTAGGGGGCGACTACTACGGATAAAGTGGATTATGTGACGAACGAATGAGAGGTCGAAACTCAACTATTATAGGACACGGGTCAGACTATATTAAGGCCTTGTTTGGCTTTCGCTAGAAGAAATTTATAATTGACTAAAATCAAAATAAAAATAAAAGTTGGTGACAAACTAAGTTAATGATAAAACAGAAAGTTGGCTCAAAGTGAGGCCATAAACGTATATTTTGCCTATTTTTTTTCATTCTTCTTAACCAAAACTATAATAAACCGGAGTTCGATGAAATAATTTTTTTGAGGATGGCGAGCCTCCTTATCCTCTTTGTCTGTTTTGGACTCTCATATATCGCTGCTGCTGCCGCCCAACAACAACCAATTCTTTTCCACACGGCTTTTCCTTCTTTTAAAATGTCATCACTGACTTTAAAAAAAAATTCAAAACCAATTTTTTTTTAGATAATTAATAATCACTTTTTAAAAGGAAGAACACAAATCATCTAAATGCGATGAATCTTAAATAATTCCTGAAGAGAAACAAAATGGACCTGAGCCCATTCCCCTCTTTCTCAAAGGGCCGGCCCAATCTCTTCTCTGCATTGAATGAAATAAATGGCTGATTCTGATTCAATCCCCCCCCAATTTCATCAAAATCTTGGCCTGCCTAATTTAACCCCCACACGGTTGTTTGAACGGCCCGGATGGCTGCAGTTAATTTTGGGCCGTTGGATGGCGAATGTGACCGTTCTGCGCTCCTCCTCCCTTTTCTTATAATTCAAAAACTCCCCGTGATCCCTTCCTTCCCTAAATTCAACAGCCGACTATTCGGATAGAAAACCCTAGCAGCAGAGCCGCAAACAGAGTCTCCTCCCACGCCCACTCGTTCTCGCGCTCGCGCTCGCCGAATATACTGAGGTAAAGAACGGGGACCCTCGCTCGCTCCTGCGTCTCGGTCGGCGGGATCAGTTGTTTCGGATCTTTATGTTTTGCACCGTGTTGTTATTCCTCCATATTGTTGGTTTTTTTTTTTTTTTTGAAGTTATCGCCGGGATATGTCGAAGATGAGGTTCGACGGGAAGCCCCCACTTGCTAAGTCCCCGATCCGTCTCAGATCGAGGGCGGTGCTTCGGTCCAACCCGGCCGTCTCTCGTTCTTTGCAAACCCCACCAGGTCTGTTCCTCTGTCCCAATATTAGATGAAGGATGGATTTTTTTTTAAAGATTAGGGGATTTAGGGATTTTCGGCTTCTTGTTGATTGCATCAGGTTCTTTGACCAAGTCCAAGAAATTGGCATCCAGGTGGGATGCGGACGAGATGGACCTCGGCCCTGGTTACTACTCCGTGTCGTGCGAACTGCGCTCCCTGACGAGGATGGCGGATGAGGATCTGGTAAAGGCGGCTGATTCTGCTGAACCGGGGTTTGGTGCTAATCTGACTGCCACACCAGTATCGATGTTCGAGAGGGGGAGGTTCTATGATCTGTACTCAGCTCGGAGGAACGAGAGGCTGAGGAGGAAAAGGGGAGAGACAGCGGATGAGAAGAAGAACGGCTTCGGCCTTGGCGTCACTGTCGAGTCTGCCAAGAGGAAGGATAGTAAGAAGTTGGAGAGCCTGAGGAAATCTGTTTGCAGTGCGTACTCCGTCGTGGGAAGGAACGAAACCCCTGCTCCCAGGTACTTGCTGAGGAGCAGCGTTAAGGAGAACAAGAAGCCTCCAGTCGGGTCCGTATTCGTAGCCTCGGCTCTCAATACCGAGAAGAGGATTGGCGTTAGGAGGGTGAAGAAATACTGAAGTATTTCTTTGGCTGTGTTTAGTCTTTTTTACATGGTTTCTTTGGCTGTCTATAGCAGTGAATTTGCTTCGATTGCTTGGATAAGACCAGACCGCCTTTGCAGAACTGGTATTTGTGATTTGCTCATTGCTTGCCGTGCCGCAAATGTCACCAGTTTGCTTGTTCTTAGAACGATTTAATAAGAAATCTGTTGTTTGAATTGCCCTTTTTCCTGTGCTTTGGTTTGTTATATCATCATAACAGCTAAGAATTTGACCTCCGAGAATTTACATACCGAAAGAGAAGACACTTGACAAGATTTTCCGGCAGGCAGGCCTCCATCCACAGCCCCGCGACAACACCCAAACCAATGCAACTAATCCGGACCGATCCGGCCGCCAGATCATAAACCGAATCAACATCCCAACTCCTCAAGGCTGAGAGTTACGGCCGAGGAACCGGTGCAATCGGCACCTGCCTTCACACACAGAGCCTAGCCTGGGCCTTTAGAACTTCGGGTCATACCAATGGAGCCCCGAATGACGCAGACTTTCCGGGTCTTGCCGTTCTAATCTCGAATATAAGTGAGATATGGTTTTGATGTAACCGGAGGAGGACTGATGACAAGAAAACAATTTATTACAATAAAAGCAGCGCAGTCAGCGCTAGACTTTGAACCAGTTTGAACCTTCCCTGGTTGGGATCACGCTTGAATATTCTTTAAACTAAAGAGACCACGCAATGCAGGTGAATGAATCCAAGGAGTGATGTCCAAGTCGTTTCCATTCATTTGCCAGGGAGGGAAGTCAACCATTTGCATTGTTAAACCACTTCTTCTTCTTATTCCTCTTCTTCTTACCAAGAATTTGATCCTATGGAGTTTATCAAATCGATCCCTCCTCTCGACCGTAGGCGCACCTTCCTCTTGATCGTCCCGGTGTCGTTCCTACTGTTCCTTGTGTACTTCCCCTCTACCCCGACCAACCCTTCTCCCTTGCGTTACTTTTCCTCCCCGAGTTCATATTTTGGCCTTGGCCGCCTTGAAGATGAACCTGTTGCGGTGCCAGATGCAGGAAACCGGAGCGACTCGTTGAATTCGACGGGGTCATGGAAGGAGGAGTTGACTCGGGCGAGGATCGCGGTTTGCTTGGTTGGCGGGGCGAGGAGGTTCGAGCTGACTGGGCCGTCGATCGTCAGCAGGATCCTGATGGAGTACCCAAACGCGGATCTCTTCCTTAACAGCCCCCTGGACAAGAACTCGTTCAAGTTCCTGCTGTTGAAGGAGGCCCCTAGGATTGCAACCATCCGCATATTTCGTCCTGGAAGGATCCCTGAGACGGAAATGCAGGCTCGGGTCCTGACGTCCCTGAACTCGCCTAAGGGCATCCAGGTGCGATTGGGTTCCCGTCCGCTTACGGTTATCCATAGATGTTAATTTCATGACTTAGCTTTCTGGGTTCGTAACAGGGGCTTCTTCAATACTTCCACCTGGTCGAAGGCTGCCTCACCCTGATCAACAGTCATCAGAAGCGGCACAACTTCACCTACGACTGGATCGTTCGCACCCGGGTGGACTCGTACTGGAGTGCCCCCCTCAAACCCGAAAACTTCATCCCTAACCGTTACGTCGTCCCAGCAGGCTCCATCTTTGGTGGCCTAAACGACAGGTTCGGGGTCGGCGACTTTGCGACTTCATCCGTCGCTCTCTCACGCCTCTCCCTTATTCCCTTTCTCGACTCGAAAAGGTCAGGGACTTCCAAGAACGTATGATTTTACAGATCAAGAACAAATTCATAGTTCTCAATTTTAAATCGTGGTAATCATTTTTAAATCATGTTCTTACACACACACAGATTGCGCCAGCTAAACTCGGAAGCAGCGTTCAAGGCACAACTCTCAACCAAGCACGTACCTCACACAGCCAAACGCATTCCCTTCTGCATCGTGAGTGACCGGAGGTATTCTTTCCCCCCAATCCGTTACGGTGTCCCCATTGCCGCCATGTCGAGCGCGGGCCCGCTGAGCGGAGCAAAGTGCAGGCCGTGCACGCCTGCTTGCAAGGGCAGGTGTGTGGCGCGGGTGATGTCAGGGCTTGACCGGTGGTGGAGCTGGACGAACTGGGAGAACGGGAGCCTCAAGCTGTGTAACGCGCGTGGTGAATGGGAGAAGGGCTGGGAGAGGTTGTTCGACCGGGTCGCCGGGAAGAGGCTGAGCGTCGCGCGCAAGGGACTCGTGGGGATGACGGTGGAGGACTGCGCGAGGAAGTTGGCCGAGCTCAGGGAGCATAGCGGTGTATGGGACGCGCCGTCGGAGGAGGAGTTGTGCAAAACCGGGTTGGGTCGGAATTCATAGACTTTCTTTGCTTATTTTCTTTCCTCTTCCTTTTTTTCGACTTACACCATACTCTGTATACTTAATACTAATACTAAGAGTTTTGTACGGAAATACTTTTAGTTTTAAAAAGAAATTGTGAAATACGGTTCAAGTTTCGTAAAATACGATTTTACCATCGAATGGGCGCATATTGAAAACGCGTTCCTTAAAATGTAAAGAGGGCGGGTTTTTCCCACCCCTCGTGTAAATAAAACTCGCCTCCTAAACACTTAGCAAAAATATTCATTCAGGAGGAGTGCCTAACGGGTAACTAAATGAATAAGGGATTGGTTTTGAAAACGCGTCCCTTTAACTAAATAAAACCCGCCTTCCAAAAGGTTAAACAAAAAAATCTGTTTAGCTTAGTTGGAGACTTTTGTTATAATGGGGAGGTCAAGAGTTCAACTCCTGTCATCATCAATTCTCACGTCCCGCAAGTTTTGCAATACTTTTACTAACTCGGCTTTGTGATCCCTATGGACAGTGTTAAGCCCCAGTCTTCCTGATCCATGGAATCTTTGTTATGTGAACATTAGACTGAGGAGAAGCTCCGAATGGCTTACATCAAAAAGTGCAAGGAGCTAAAACAGGTGGTTGAGAAGGAGCAGCGGCAGCCGGCCGATGCCGCGAGGATCGAAGCTGGTCATGCCCTGATCAAGAGCTTGTCTACCCAGTTGAAGATATCACTTCGTGTTGCTGACACCATCTCCGATAGGATTATCAAGTTGATGGATGAGGAACTTTGGACCTGTTTCTGCCAATTAATGCATGGGTAATAAATAGAAGTGCATGGTTTTTTTGGTGGTATTAAAATTTCTTCTGTATGCTTTTTAAAGCTGGCTAGAGATGTGGAGGGTCAACACCGAGTGCCATCGGCGGCAGGGGCAAGCCATTGCAGAGGTGACAGCTGAAGAGAGTCGACAAAAGCAGCTTGCTGCTGGTGCGGCCACCCGATCATATGCAGATTGCCTTAAGGGCCCATTATGGACATGATCCTATCGCATCAGAAGAGGGATGATGGGTTTGAGCGTCTTGAGGAGGCGATGCAGGTTAAGTTGGACCTTCAAAACTTGGAACTATGCTTCTGCAACTGGTGGCCGCCTGGGAGGGCTGCATCAGGGCTTTGGATTCCTTGCCAACGAGATGCCTCTCTAATGAGCCGAAAGTGTCTCGTTCATTATCTGAAATTGGAGCACCACCCGTGTTTATTGTTTGTCGAAGTTGGACACATGTCATTAACAAATCCTGGGCGATGAATGTCACAAGGGCGATGAGCGAACTCGTTGGCACTATTGGTGGGTTTTACGAAAACAGCTATATGAGGCTCCATGCAAAGGCTCTAGAGGATAAAGACTTGGAACTAAAAGCAATGGCATTGGAGTGGAAAGACCAGAGGATGAAGGGTCAGATTCGTCGTGGGTTCAAAAGAGGCGGTCCGACAGAAGTGGGACTAGGGATCGAGGAAGGGGAACTTGGAGGCATGAGCAGGGTGCTGACCCGGTTGAAAAACATGTTCGAGGCAATGACCAAGTATTCTGTCCACTGCGTGAAAGCCTATGAAGAGTTATGCAATGTGTGAAGAAAAGCACCTAAAGAAAGCTTGAAATTCTTGAAGAGGGCCTTCAGAAAAGTGTTTTCTTTTGTTAAAAGCATTATGACGAAATAAAGTCTCTCATTCTTTGATGGATACGCAGAAATGAGATATCAATCCACAGGCTTGTTTGCAGCAGCAGAACAGATGCGACTGACTAGCGCATATTCAGGCATGCTCAAGTAAATCTTTGCCAAATGATACCAAAACAAGTAATGCAATATTGCAGTAGTGCTAGGAGCAGCTAAACCCAAGTGAATGAAACAACTGGTGCTTCAATATACATACAATAGGCTTTTGCCAGGGGTGCAAAACACTATCCGCTCATCAAATGCCGACCAGGATCAGGCACTCGTGACAGTAATATATGGTTAGGATGGCCGCAAAGGCGGTGTAACTGCAGGCAACCGGGTGAAATTTCAACCTGCCACCTTACAGAAAGGACGAACATCAAAATCATCTATCTGGATGATTTTAAAGACGATCTCCCCTCTCAAAGAAGTGCTCGTGAAATCTGAGCCTCAGTCAAGCTTACACCATAGTCAATGGATTGGCCGAAATATCCAACAGTCCGGCACTTTCTCGTCACGTGTGGCAGGAGGAGAGCAGTCAACTGCAATCACACCTGAATCTAGGCTATCTACATGGACAACGGAAGAAGCATCCTCCGTTTCTTTTTATTGGCCAGTTTTATGTGCTTTGTCACCTTCATGCATAACAGTAACAGCAAGTCAACGCAGATCAAAATGAAGGCAAGCCGCATGTGCCGGAAATATAAGGATATCGCTGAGAAGACCAAGAAAGCTAGGATGACGAGCTCCCATATCACAAAGACCGCAACATCGATCCTGCACGTGATCGAGAAACACGGACACTTTCATAAGGTACCTGACAAACAAAAGCAAAAGCAACAACCGCATAACCTGGGCCGATAACACAGACTACCCCCAATCACAAAGAGGTGAAACACCCGAATAATTTGCATTTACAACGGCGAAACATCACGGTCTAGAGATAGACAGGGAGGAGTTGCAACACTCTTTGATCTATCTCATTTCCTTCAGGCGATGGTGCAGAAAAGCTATCACGGAAGGTCAAAGTCGGCCGGAGAAACACAAAATCTGGTTTCTCTCCAGATTGGCGAATTCTGTGAAGATATAAAATATAAACTAAGCCTTTCCCAAGATTTCCTATGGTTTCTATAGTGGTCGCCTTCACCAACCACAAGCTTTCAAAAAGCGAGCGAAAACTAGACTAAAGGCGCAAAATTCTCATCGTCAAGAACCACGAACATAAGCAAATCACCCCCCCAATTCGAAGGATACCTCGAGGAGCCGAAGCCAGAGGAGGACGAAGCGGAGGAGGAGGAGGAGAAGATGGAGACGGAAGAGGCCCAATCATTGTTGGAACGGAGCTGGTATTCCCTCAACTGCTCCGCCAAATTCGATCTCGTGATCATCTTCTTCACTTCCCTTCCCTTTACCTCCCTCCGCCCCAGCCTCGGGAAATTTCCAGAGGGAAGGGAAGCCGCCGCCGGGCAGTCGATCGATCCTCAAGCTGTGGGCTCGCCTTTGATTTTAGCCCGCCCTCCTAATTTCGTCGTCCCCTCCCCTCTCCTCCCTCCGCACCGCCCCCTAAACTACCGACATGAAAGAGGCTGACCATGTCCCATCGTTGTTTTGGGCTTCTTCTTCTTCTTCTTGGGCCGGGAAGGACTTTCGAGGTATTATCTGCTTCCTGTATGATTAGTTTTGGGAACGCCAGTCAGCGTGGTTGGAACGTTGATGGCTGAAGCCGACGGCAAAGCCCAGAAGGATGCCGGCCGCGGCGGGGGACGCCTATGTTGCATCTGCCAGGCAAGGAAGCCTGCGCTGAAAAGACCCAAAACCCTCCAGCAGGTACCGACCCTTCTCGCCTGTCGAGAGTTGGAATCCTGCTCGTTCTAGGTAGGACTTTTGATTTGGGGCTATCGATTGAAGATATGCAGGGAGTGCTTCTACGCTGTTTTCGAGGCGGAGATACATGAGGTGATCGTGGAGAACCGCCTGTTCAAGCCTGGGGAAAGGATTGCGATTGGAGCCTCCGGCGGCAAAGGTGGATACTCTTTCTCTTCTTCTTATTCTTCTTAGGTTAAGGCCTGGCCTGGAAGTGCGCCTGCTTGATTTCACTTTATTGTCAGCTGTATTTTCCGTTTGTTGGTGCAGATTCGACCGTCCTAGCTTATGTATTGTCGGAACTCAACCAGCGGCATAATTATGGGCTGGATCTCTTCCTGCTTTCTGTTGATGAAGGTATCACCGGGTATCGGGACGATTCACTGGAAACGGTCAAAAGAAATGAAATGCAGGTGACTGACTATTCATTACTGTGATTTCATTAGTCATTACTAGGATACACTCTGGGTGTATTGCATGATGTTAGCAACATCTCCTTTGTAGTTTTCAACGGTGTGAGTTTGAAGGCTGTCGCCTGGGAGCCATGAGGCATCAGTCTGTTGTGATAATTTTGACATACTTTCTCTGAGTTGTGACATGGAATGCTTGATCTTAATCTTATTGATAAAAGAGCAGTTCTTACTTTGTCATTAAATATCAGTCAACTTCCTATTCAATGGGCTGTTATTTGCTTTGTCTAGTTCCTGTTTTCCTTTCCCATTTGTCCTTGTTTATTTTCCATGAATTGCTTACATTTGTTCTATCTGTCCAGTATGGTTTGCCACTCAAAATTGTCTCCTACAAGGATTTGTATGGTTGGACAATGGATGAAATAGTGAAGATGATAGGTATGAAGAACAACTGCACATTTTGTGGCGTCTTCCGTAGGCAGGTATAGTTGGTTCTTTACCCAGATGGGATTTCTGTTGGAAGAATTCATTTAGTTTGCACGCCATAATGTAATATTCTCTACAATGTGTTCTTCCTTTTTGGGGGAAGAGGGTATAAGTTGTCAATTCACAGATATGTTTTGCATGTTTTTGATAATCTATCGCTTTGGATTCTCTTCTGTAAGCTACTTATCCTGTGAATTTTTTCCCTGAAAAGGCTCTTGACCGCGGTGCTGCAATGCTGAAAGTGGACAAACTTGCCACCGGACATAATGCTGATGACATTGCCGAAACAGTTCTTCTGAACATATTACGGGGTGACATTGCTAGGTATTATTGCGTTATCGAGTCCTTTTAAGTTTTGCCTATTATCATAAATCATTACAAAGGGCTGTGTTTTTGTGTTCCTGTAGACTGAGTAGATGCACCTCCATTACGACCGGCGAAGATGGGCCAATTCCAAGGTGCAAACCATTCAAATACACATACGAGAAGGAGATTGTCATATATCCTCTTACTCCAATTTCTTTCTATTGTTAGTTAAATTTTCTGTTAATTGATGGTTTGGTTGAACGCCTTGACTTCCATGCCACGTATGCATATTTCAAGAGGCTAGATTACTTCTCAACCGAGTGTAAGCGTTCCCCACCACTTTTGTTCGGAAGATTATCGAGTCTTTACATTTCAAATTCAAAGGTGAATCTTGATTTTGGTTTGTGATTGTAGGCATCTATTCTCCGAATGCGTATCGAGGATTCGCAAGAGAGTTCATTAAGGATCTGGAGAGAATAAGGTGAGAGGAACTTGCTTAATTGAATTCAGACATCTCTGTAGAGTCTAACTGTACGGAAATGTGATTAACTGCTAAGGGAAACTCAAATTTAAAAAAAGCGAGGGATTGAGGCGTTTCAAATTCACTAACTCTGTGTCCCTCTATTCATGATGCATGTTAACACAGACCTAGGGCCATATTAGACATCATCCGATCTGGAGAGAATTTTAGAATTTCAACATCAACTAGGATGCCCGAGCAGGGGACTTGCGAACGCTGTGGCTACATATCTAGCCAGGTAAGTCGACTGGACGAGAAATGCCTGTTGCCTCAACCACATGTTACATCAAACCTCTTATGGGCAGAGTGCCTTCTAGCTCTTGGCAGTATCAATTCACGGGGGTTGCCTCTCTGGTGTCTACTTTTTTTGCAGAAATGGTGTAAAGCCTGTGTTTTGCTTGAAGGACTGAACAAGGGTTTGCCGAAACTCGGAATCGGACGAACTCGAGGACCCAATGCCGAGCCGAAACAGGATCAAATGCCCAACGGCTCGAGGAGCATGGCAAGCAAACAGTGCGGGACGCTGGATTTTTGACCAATTTCGAGTAAGCTGGGTTTATAGAAGAAATTTTTACAGATCTCTAGGCCAACCTCACTGCATTTAGATGAGCATCTCTGCTACAAATAGCTACTCAATTTATAACGATATCTATCGGAATCGTTGCTGTTTATAAATACTTGGTCAGATTTTCTTTTATATTCGTTTTAGTTTGATATTGGTATAAAGAAATCATCACATAATCATCTCATCTATTCCGTGTTAAATAAATTAAAATGAAATATTACTAAAAAGAGAAGTTTGGGTAATGACGGAACTGCCCTCGTCGGTAAATTTCCCGCGATTTATGAAAGTTCACTCACAAGCAACAACTCCGCCCCACCGTCAAGAACCCTAACAGAACCGCCACCGACTCCGCCCCACCGCCGCGACAGGTGCTTCTCTTCGACCTTACGTGCTAGGGTTTCCGCCGTCTCCCTTCATCTGCTATTTTACGTTCTTTCAAATCCGAAGATCGGACTCCTCTTTTCTCTCTCTGACGGGCCCTCGCTTTGGTTGTTACCCGCAGATACTCGGCGACTACGCTAATCTTTTCGAATGGCGGTACGTGTTGCTACTCGCTCGAAACGATCTGAGGGTTTTCGATTCTGTTTTTTAGGTGATTCTGAGTTTTTGCCTTTGTTTCTGCCACGGTGTGGTGTTGCAGGTTGAGAAGATTCTGAAGGATGACGCCAGCGAAGAGAAAGGGGAGCGCGCCAGAATGGTGACCGAAACGCGTCTTTCTGCGATTCAGCTGAGTTTTGAGCTATTTTGTTATGTTGATGATTCTCGGATCTGAGTTTCATTTGCTGTTCTGATATCTTAGGCGTCCTTTATTGGAGCCATGGCTATTGCCGACCTAGTCAAGACCACCTTAGGGCCGAAGGGAATGGTGAGATTTTTATAGTTGCTCAAACATATTCTTCAGATTCAAAGGTGTTGTGTGTAGCTAAATATGGTTTGCGCGTCAGGACAAGATTCTGCAATCAACTGGCCGAGGACAACAAGTAACCGTGACTAATGACGGTGCCACCATCTTGAAGTCTCTGCACATTGACAATCCTGCTGCGAAAGTTCTTGTTGGTATCCTTTGATGGCACATGTGAAGTGCTGTGATCTTGTTTGTTGGCTGTTTCTGCTTGGTTGTTTCATTTTCTGTTTGTCCATTTTTGAGTCGAGTGTGTCTCATGAAATATATGGTGGATATCTGGATTTGGTAGTGATAAGTGAAAATGATCGGTTAAATCTCTTTGTCAAGTGTTACGTTTTACCGCACTGATCTACCTTACTACATTCATTAGATATTTCCAAAGTTCAAGATGACGAGGTCGGTGATGGGACCACCTCAGTTGTTGTATTGGCCGGTGAGCTCTTGAGAGAGGCCGAGAAGCTGGTCAACTCTAAAATCCACCCGATGACTATAATATCCGGTTTGTCTTTGTCACCATCTTCTTTTGGCTGCCTAATTGATTAGAAGCATCTGTTTACTTAATTCTTGCTGACAACTATGATCTCTGAAAGTTCTTCGTTTTTTTTAAGTATGGAGTTTACAGATGGCCTTTACGGGGATGATTTCAAGCCACTTCTTTGGGCCCTCTTTTTAAATTAATTTATGTGTTGAACTAATTTAGCATTTAATGTACTTTCAAAGATATTGGTCTAATAGTTGGAGTTTTCCAAATCAATAGGGTACAGAATGGCGGCTGATGCTGCAAGGAATGCCTTGTTGCAGAAGGTCGTTGATAACAAAGAAGATGCAGGTAACCCCACTTTTAGCCTTATGTAAAGGTTTATTAATAGGTCTCTTATGTCTGAGCCATTTAAATGGTTGCTCGATCTTATGGTTGTGAAACCCATCAGAAACTTCTGGCACATGGCATAGGTTTTAGCAGTCATATAATCAAACAGTGAGTCTCTTCAAACGGTTCATTTCTCATTTAGTGGCTATTATCAATACAGAGAAATTCAGGTCAGACTTGATGAAGATTGCCATGACTACCTTGAGTTCCAAGATACTATCCCAGGATAAGGAACATTTTGCTCAACTCGCTGTGGATGCAGTCATGCGGCTAAAGGTCAGTATTCACTAGATGTGACAACAAATATTGATATATCCATAAAGAAGACGTAAATCTTCTCGCGAGCATTAACTACCTTTTATGCAGATCCGCTGAGATTTTACCTGTAATTATTTGGCAAATTGTTACTGCAGAGGAGCAAGATGCTACCTCTAGAAAAATTAACAAATATAGCATTTCCTACTGTCTTGGCCTCTAAATTTGTTCTCTATAAGACAACTTAATTATACTAAAACCAACTCGAGGGTTCATGTGAAATTCCCTTCCCAACTTAACAATCTCTATTTTTTTATGGAGGTCATTCCTCTTTTTCCTCTAATATGGATCATATTTATCAGGGAAGCACAAATCTTGAAGCCATTCAGATCATTAAGAAGCCAGGGGGCTCATTAAAGGACTCCTTCCTTGATGAAGGGTGAGATATCTGAAGTCAGAACATTTTCCATACCAATACTTTGTGATATCATCTTCTCTTGGCAAAAGAGTCTTCTGATATCTGATCAGATCTATTTGGTTTTATCCATGCCTTTGAATTGAATTATACCCGTCTTAAGAAATTAATATTTTTCAGGTTTATTCTAGACAAGAAAATTGGTATTGGACAACCAAAGAGGATTGAAAATGCAAAAATCTTGGTGGCAAACACTGCAATGGACACAGATAAAGTAAAGATATACGGGGCAAGAGTTCGTGTTGATTCTATGTCCAAGGTCGCGGAGATTGAGGCAGCTGAAAAACAAAAAATGAGGGAAAAGGTTCAAAAAATAATTGGTCATGGGATCAATTGCTTCATTAACAGACAACTAATTTACAATTTTCCAGAGGAACTGTTTGCTGATGCCGGAATTCTTGCTATTGAACATGCTGATTTCGATGGAATTGAGCGTCTTGCTCTAGTTACAGGGGGTGAGATTGCGTCAACTTTTGACAACCCCGAGTCGGTTAAGTTAGGGCACTGCAAACTTATTGAGGAAATTATGATTGGTGAGGACAAATTAATTCACTTCTCTGGCTGTGAAATGGGTCAGGCTTGTACTATAGTGTTGAGAGGTGCAAGGTACATGATCTTTTCTTTCGTTCTTTTAAAACTTCTGATTCAGAGTTTAAAAATGCAACGCTGTATGTATGTTTACTTTAGCCCTCTAAATCCATGCAATTTTCTCTCTTTGTTAGTCAGCATGTTCTCGACGAGGCAGATAGATCTTTGCATGATGCACTGTGCGTACTCTCCCAGACAGTGAATGACAGCAGAGTGTTGCTTGGAGGTGGATGGCCAGAGATGATAATGGCAAAAGAAGTAGATGAGCTGGCTCGCAAGACGCCTGGCAAAAAGTCCCTTGCCATTGATGCATTTTCGAGGTCTCTTTTGGCCATTCCAACAATTATTGCTGATAACGCTGGTCTGGACAGTGCTGAGCTGGTTGCTCAGCTTCGAGCAGAGCACCATAGGGAAGGGTGCAATGCTGGAATTGACGTTATTACAGGATCTGTGAGTCATTTCGATTGAATTTGTTCCTCACTTTGCTGATGTTATTGAGTTGGCTCCTTAGTAATCACGCATCTACTTCTGGTTTGACATTGGCTGTCTTTTGCTTTACATTCTTCTTCTCGCTTTTGAAGGGTTTTTAGCACAAGATATATGTGACTTCAGAGAGCTTTGCTGGTGATCTTAAATTAGGGTGGAGGAGGAAGGGGGTTAGGATGTTAATGTTTATGTTCTATTTGACGGAAGATTGGAATCCTGAAGAGTTTATTAGAACGAATTTTGCATTTGCGTCACTATTTCTGCGGATATTCAGGAGCTCATGTACTGTGAAGCTTAGATTTTGTGTTGGTATGACAGTCCGTAAACTCTGGTTCAATTTTTCTGGAACAGGTGGGGGACATGGCTGCACTAGGGATATCGGAGTCATTTAAAGTTAAGCAAGCTGTATTGCTTTCTGCGACGGAGGCTGCTGAGATGATTCTTAGGGTCGACGAGATCATCACTTGCGCCCCAAGGAGGAGAGAGGACAGAATGTGAAAGGGCAGACTTGTCAGAGTACTTGGGGCATATGTCGTCCAGAGTCCTCCATCTCCTCACAAGCTCTTTTCCCTGTCTCATTTCGAGGCATATTCTTGCAGCATTATCATCGGCAGTGTGTTTGGATGGGGCGTTGTTCAAGTCTGTCTAAGCTATGAATTGTCTTTGTCTGTGAACATCAAAATTTTGGCCAACGGTTTTGAAGTCATTCTGTAGTGATGCAGCTTAGCAACTCGATGATCCTAAGGATGCTGAGCTGATTTCCTAATATGCCTGGATGAATGTCTTTTAATATTTGATATGTTTTGTATGAAACTCGGGGATTTGATCCTTTTTGGTGGTATTTGATATGTTTTTCCTTTACTTCTTTTTGTAAGTATTGTATTATCTCGTAGTCGTAACAATGTGTTATTTCAATTAATTTGAAATCTTAAAAAGATCCGTGAAAGTAAGATTTTCCCGAGAGAAACGAGGACTAGGAGCGACGAATTCCCGCCAGGTCAAAACCGCGGACTTCATATCAACTCGTGTTTGACGTAATATTCCACATGTCCAAACCCTAACAGCCGTAAATCCTTTCACTTCAGTGCCTCTTCCGAGGTCCGTCAGTTTGGCACCGCCGGCGGCGGTCCCGGAGGTTTTCTTCGGTCCTGACGGAAGTGATTTGTCAAGGCGAAGCGTTCCGATTCTGGACGGATTGGTATTTCATTTGTTAATTTAGAGATGGTAGCGGGGTCGGAAGCTGAAGAAGACCTGCGAGCCTTTCGCGAGGCCGTCAGTTTAGTGCCTTGGCATGTCGCCAAGGATTTGATTTCTCGAGAGGTACAAAGCCGGTTTCCATTCTCCGGCCGATCCTCTTCAAGCATTTGCTCTCAATTGAGTAGTTTCTGCCAGTGAAGTGATCTGCTGTGCTCTTTCCCTGCACTGTTTGATTTTCTTGACTTTTCTATCACAGGTGTGTTTGCATTGCATAATCCGACTATTTGGAATTAGGGAACCTGCTAAAGGTTTCACCTCGCTCTCTCCATCTATGTTTTCTGACATAGTTGCGGAACTGCCAAGCACGGGTGAAGGTCTTAACGGCATCGAACTTGGAGAAAATAAAGATAAAAACGACGATGAAACCAATGAGGAGAGGCATCCCGCACCTTCTATATGCAGTGTTTGTTTTGGTATCTTGCAGATTTGCAAGGTCAATGATGCCGAGATTCCATTCGAGAAGAACGGCGTGAATTTTCTTGCCAACGTGATTGCTGATGCTGTTAAGGAAGAAGGACATGAATTTGATAGCTTTTGTGTTGAGGTATCGACACCTCCAGCTATCCCCGAGAACGACTTATCGCTTCTGTAAGATTTTTCTCTAACTTCTTAGATTATTACCACTGTTGAAATATGAGAAATTCCTTCTTGACCAGCTCTTTTTTTTATGTTGCCTGTTGGACTTGCAGAATGTATTTTATTTTGGCTGTTGGGTGATTTTGTTTCTCTCATGGGCAGGTCTTACATCAACAGTAAATACGGTTCAGAATCTTGGTTACAGAAGAAGCCACTTGGTAATATCATCTCCTTAAAGGAAGCACTCAAAGCCTTGGTAACAGGCCCACTTGAGACAAAATTGGTGAGTGAATCTATGTCCTGTTTCATCATTAGCCTTAACTTAATCAAAAGACTACTTATTCACTTGTGTAAATACAAAAGGTCCTGCAAACATCTCTGGAAAAATATTGTTTTGTTGAAAATTCAAGTTTGCAGGGTGTTAATTGCAGTCAAGGCACTTTTCGTATATGGTTGACTTACAAGGAAGCTTCACCATTGACGAGTTGCGACGACAAGACGCCTGTTGCTAAACGACAAAAAACAGGTGTGTCAAGGGGCTATCTTATACAAATACATTTGTCATGTAAAAGTGAAGCAAAGATATCTGAATTTTTGTTAGCTTAGGAAAGGATGGGGCATAGCCACATGGATAACATAGATATCTATTTCTTGATATGCTTTCTGATTTTAGCTAATGAACTTATATATGCAGACTGCAACAACAAGAATACTTTGGTTGCATGCACTACTTATGGTCTAGTTGCTGAAAATGAAGCAACTGAACCTTGTGTTGACTCTGGAAAGATTACCATGACTATCCCCACTGATGGTTTCGGCAATGGCATTGCGTACCATGAATCTTCCTGTCTTTCCAAGGTTTGTTTTTTCTTGGATCTTATTATCATATACCGTAACTTAGATTTTGTTGGATACTTCAATGCATGATTTGTAATCTGGTCATCATATGTGACCTACCATCTCCCCATGAAAATGAATAATTAAGATAATGTAGATTTACTTGCGTTAAAGGGATAACTGACTTCCTGTAATTTTTTATCAATCAGAGAGTTGCTTGTATGGTCAACTTATTTGTTAGAACACACTATTTTTGCTTAGTGTAGATCTTTGTGGCAGTTTTGCTTTCGAGCATGTGTATAGATCAATATGTATGTAGAATTTTTCCTAATGGCCACTCCATAGGAGTAGCCATTTATGTGGCAGAGGCTGGGAACATTAGCTGATGAATCTGCTTGTTGTTTTTCATTCTTTATGCAACTAGTGGAGGGGTTAGACATTCTGCGTAGTTTCTCAATTGTGTTATTCTTGAACCTCTCAGTCCAGGGAACCTTGCAGCTTATCAATTGAATGCTATAGGGATGCAGTCTACTTTGGTGGAAGATATCTGAAGGTAAGATTTCTGCTATAAGTATGGACCAAAAGATAATTTATTTTCAGGGCGTATCTTAAATGTCTAATTTAGGATTGGAGAATTGTGACTGGAAGCATGAATTTTGTTTAGCATGTAAACTCATTAAGATCCAATATCCATGTAGACCATCATATCTCAATGGGGTGATGCCTCTATATGCATGTATATTTACTGATTCTGGTCGAATATAAATGTTATTTGGTTGTGAGTTAGTCTGAAGATATGGAACATGTCTATATCAATGCTTGTGTTGTTGATAAGTGTGGTATCAAAGGACCTGTTAATGCCAACTATGTGCTTATACCTATATACTATTTGATGTCTTTGTTGAAGTTCATTGACAATCCACTTGACTTCAGTATTCAAGAAATGTCAGCCAAACCTGCTGGATGATTGATGAAGAAAGGATGGGAGTGACTTCTGTTGAGGTATATATATAATATTTTTATGTTTTTACTTTGACATTATAAGAAAAGGATCGTGTTTTTATAGGAAGATAAAGATGTTATACTGTTCTATGCTTTTGTTCCCTGTTTATTTCCATGATTATCTACAGGAAATTATTAGTGGTTGCATACTTCCGTTCTGCAGAGGTGATAAGAGCAAGTTTCATGCCGCCGGAAGAGAAGACATCGATGTACTATTTTAGCTTTGTGTTTCTTTTTGCTGTAAAAGATGGTGATCTATCGGTTTATATGTATCAGGTGCGCATGCTGGGTTCAGGTCGACCTTTTTTGGTTGAGATACAAAATGCACGCCATGTTCCATCCATTATGGACATCAAGGGGATCGAAGAAAAGATAAACGAATCCAAAAGTAAATTGGTGAGTGACGATAAGTATTTCTTTGGCCCTACAGTTTACTGTAGCAGCTAATAAATGTGTGTTCAGGTACGAGTGAAACATTTGAAGTTGCTTGGCAGTGAGGCATGGAGCCTAATGCGAGAAGGAGAAGCAGAAAAGCAGGTACTAGAATTGTGGAACCATGAGCATTTTTCAACATTATTCGATCTTTTGGGTACGCAGAAGGATCATTGCCTGATAGCATTGTTTTTTCCTCACCCACCGTAGAAGCAATATGCTGCTGTAGTTTGGATCTCAAGACCACTCGAGGATCGTGATTTGTGTACTTTATCTTCTTTCAAGGACCTGGTACATCATTATAATTTTTTTTTGTTTCACGCAACCATGGATTGCTCTAATTTGTCATGGACATTCTCCGCAAATGTTTTAAAGAATTTATAGACAGCTCTTTTGCCAAGCCCTTCGCCTTCTGATAAGATATGCTCATCAATTTCAGTTTTTCCTTTGTAGTCCATTATGCAGAAGACACCTATCAGAGTGCTTCATCGTCGTAGTCCTTTGGAGCGAGAAAAGATTATCCACTGGTTGCTTTCTTCACTCTATGAATCAACCGAATGGATACACTTGCTCCTCTTTTACTATATTATTCATGGAGGGGAGGATACTTGAAAAGTTGTTTCTGTCACAGGATGAAGATTGAACGGATAAGTGGTTCATCTCAATATTTTGTTCTGCATCTGTGCACTCAGGTCAGTGAGTTTCTTTTGTCATATAGCTGTTCTTATCCTTCTGCCCTCACTTTCTACTACTTTTTAATTAGCTAGCCGGTAGTTGAGATGATTTTGTATTTCTACAGCCATTTTTATTCTCAGCAAATGCATCCATAATTTCTCTACCCTAAAATCGGTACCGGAAAACTTCAAGGCCCAAAGATATACCGACATCATTAATTACTATCTTAAAATGGTATAATTTGGTAATAATCTGGGAAATATCAAAAAATGTCTTCTGGTGCTGAAAAGTTGAGCAGCAAAAGTTATCTTAAGATGCAGCGTCTCAATGGAGTTTCATTCATTATGCTATAATTAATGACTGGCGGCATGCAGGCTGGCACGTATATAAAGGAGTTTGTTCATGGCGATCTTGGACGCACCAACCCAAGGTACATCACCCCTACCTCTCTCTTTTCCCTTGTGATAGTGAACCACTGTCTTCCTCTGAAGTTACTATTTGTATATTTATAATAATTGATGATGTAGCATTTGAAAGTAATTCGATGGGAGATATGTTTGTGTTGTGATTTCTCTGTTACTATTCCAGCATCGGTTCAATACTGGGATGCAGAGCAGAGATCCTCCAACTCGATGTTACGGATGTCAAAATGGACTTGTTTTAAGCCGGTAAGGTGTATTCCTCCTCAAATATGTTGTTACTGCAGGGAGGGGGGATGGACAATCAGATCAAAAGTAATTTGCAAGTATTTTCCTGTGTGTCAATTGCATTAAGAAACCATGATATTTCAAGAGCTGATCTGTTGTTGTTTTAAGTTATGGGAGAAGACCCATGAAGTTACCATGGGAGGATCTGGGAGCTCAGGTTCTTCCCCTGTCCAGAAAATGTTGTCTGATGGCGAAGAATCAACATGGAAGAGCTCCCTGCTAAACCCCGAGGCTGCCAGCCACGCAGAACTTGTCGGCAGCGGCAGGTGTGGCTGCGATAAACAATATGGTGGATGCGGGAACAGCGTCCTCCCCCACCACGACGAAGAGGTGTCGATGTAGAAAGAGGTTGCAATGCGGGTGTTCTCCCATACGGACTAGCTAGCTGTTCGGGGTCTGACATTACTATGACAATTTATGTTCGGAGGGAAGTGACAAGAACATCAAGATTGACATAATTTCTTAAGGATAAATATGACTTTTGAAGTAAACATTATTGAACTGTTTTTCTGCTTTCCTTCTTGTCGAGGCTTGTTAGACATGCGAGTGCACCAGACCGTCTCTTGTTTTAATCACAATGAAAGAACTGGAAATATAGATTTTTCAGGTAATGTCAGACTCTGTCTACACAGAGGACATGATCTCTGGTAACAAAACCATTTATCCACGCAATCTGCATGGAACGTGTGTTGACACTGAGGCAGCCTCCGCCACACCTGCATCGCCTCCAGTTCCTGCAAGGAGGAGGAAATTGATCGGGTCAGCCACGCGATCGACTAAACGAATACGATTCAGGTCTTTGACGCTCACCTGCAGGCAAATTGAACAGGGATCCGCCTGGTGTTCGTCCGTTGAGTCGATTCTGGGAAGCCGGTCCTTGTTTTGCCACCTTGTTGCTGGGTGCTCCTGTGTTCGTGTACCCCAGTGGCGGGCTAGCTTCGTGGCCATGATTGCCATTGAGCCTATCTGCGCCAGGACAGTAAAATTTAGCATGCAGCACGTGAATTTGAAGGGAATGGACTGTTTAAGACATGCTTTTCACCTGCGAGAGGATCCAGAGAGAATACGGTTCCTTGCATCCCCACAAAGCAATGCAAGCCCTGAAGAGCCACGTGGAGGACACACCTCCGAAGATTGCCCCACCGTAGGCTCTGCGCAGAATGCCGTTTCGGGTCCTTATGCCGATGAAAACTCCAGCCACGACCCCGATAATCATACCAACTGCAAGACAAGAGGTGAATACATTGACGGAATCAAAGACCTTATCCTCTCAAGGATTACGCGGTATTCAGGGGAAGTCATCCGGGGATTACAAGTAGCGAAGAACACGGCCAGGACAGCATGGAAGAGGTTCCGCATAACAACGGAAAACCCCTTTCTCCAAGCCACGCAGAACTTCGCAGCAGAAAGTCTAAAGCTTCCGACACCTTTCATCAGTTGCTTGCTTCACGGAGGAATCCACAGGGCGTGACGGTGGCTGCTGCTCTTTATTTATAGACAACAAACACGGGGGTGTCAGCTGAAGCTAACAACAGACGAGGAAATGACAGGTACGAGGAAAAGACGACTGGGAAAGAATCGACTGACTGCAACGATCGGATCTTTGTCGGAAATGGCCAATGCTAAGCCGCGTTAGTTGAGGAACAAGACCCAGTCACCCTTTTTTGACTTGGTTATCAATGTTTGTTTATATGTGGTTTGGATACTTTGGAATCTGGTTTACTTGCTAATTAATTATATGATTTTGATGTAGTTTGAGCATTTTTATTATTATTATTTTGGTCTTATCCTTTAAAAGAATGAAGTTTAATTTTAAAAAGTTCATATAAAATGACTAAGATGCTCTCCTTTTCAGCGAGAAGCTCTTTAACTGGCTCATTCTGTATATACATTGCAGTTATCAGATCCTGTGCTTGAATCAACAGATGGGTTCTCGGATCATCGGTTAACGATTAATGCTCCGAGGTTTAATCCGGCCTACGTATCGCCTGCTCGTTCTTCTCTCATGTCTAGGTTTGAGTTTTGTTGACGAATTTGTTAAACTTTCTCCCATTCTGTTTCGCGATTGGATCAATGATGAACCCGTGTCTTCTGGTAGTAAGTCTGATCGCGAATCGACAAGATATGGATATGCTAACATTCAGCTGTTTTCCTTGTAACAATCGTTGACAGGAATTTCTACACAAGTTCAGTAACTACTACACTCATAGATTGAGAGCCAGCAATGAAAGAATTGGAAGAAATTTTATCATATCACAACACGGGACATCTGCACAGAGGACACGATCTCCGGTAAGAAAGCCATCTTTCTATACAAGCCGTGTGGAACGGGTGTTGACACTCTGGTAGCACCTGCGTGAACGGCGAGAGCTCCAATTCCTGGACGTACGATCAAACCCAAGTTCAGGAAACCTGCAGAGTTTCGAGAAATCCAAGTTCTCGCGATTTGAAAATGTTTCGAGTTTGTAGATTCACCTGGAGGCAGATGGAACAGGACAATCTGTTCCCCGAGGGATCGACCAAATGTCCTCTGGTCAGGTTCATCCTAGTCGTGTCGACATACTTCTCGGACCGGCTCCCTCTCCTGGGATGATCCAACACTCTCATGTAGTAATCGTGGACTAGTTTTGCAGCCAGGATTGCGGTTGAGTCGATCTGAACGAAGAAGGAACAGGCGAGAAAATTCAGGAAACCGTCATAAAGTCGAGAGATGACCACATCGTAGGAAGTTTCCGGAGAAGACATCTAAAGTCACCTACCCATGGGAGGATCCAGGCATAAGACATATCGTCCGATTCAGAGTCCCACGAAGAGACGTAACTCCCGAGAATGCTGGTCGAGAACACGCTACCGATGATTGCCCCAACTGTGGCACCGTGCAGGATCCCACCTCGGGACTTTAGGCCGATTGTAGCGCCAACTATTGCTCCGACCGTAATCCCAACTATGGCGAAGAATACGGCTAGCAAGACGCGGAAGAGCTTGCACCCGAGGGCAGAAACCCCGACGCTGCTGGCGGCGCAGAACTTCTCGGCAGCAGCCGGGACAAAAGACAAGGGACGAAAGCTTCTTACAACCTCCATAGTCGAACGCAGGGGAACGTTGGTAATGGCGTGTGAGTTGGGAATATAAGGAGGAGGCGTGAAAAACATGGGGCTGCTTCTGGTCAGTCAGTCCTCGTCCTAAACGAAGAAAAGTTGACGACGAATGTGTCTCCCAATTTCAACTCCCTTATTCAGGCGGGAGGTTCGACGAAGAAGGGACTAAGGTTGACCCTTCTAGACAATATAGTTGCAGTGCTTGAGAACCTTAGGCCCATATAGTTGGGCCTCGGCCCATTTATCTTCCCGTTTTGTATGCCCCTTCCCTTTGCGGCGATAGTCGGGCTGGGGTTGGCTGCGGGACGAGGAGATGCAGAGCGCGCACCACTTCTTGTTCCCCTTCAGATGTCCGTTATCGGTAGCGGGGATGAGCCGCGGCGCTTTTGCTGTCGTCGGAGCTCGACGATCGAAGTCGAGTTGCCTGGCCAAGCAGGCAGTGAACTACGCCGGCTTCCGGCTAGAGGAAACCGTGGAGGCGAAGTCCGGGAAGGTGAGGCTCGATGCTTGGATTTCGTCGAGGATGGAGAACGTGAGCCGCGCTCGTGTTCAGGAGAGTATTCGGTCGGGTTTGGTTACCGTCAATGGCCGCGTGATCGATAAGGTAATATACTGTTCCGTTTCGGCTGTTGCAGGTGTAATCAGGTGCAGATGTTTCCCGATGAATGATCGGATTGTGTTTTTCTCCCGTGCTTCTTTGGGGAATAAGATGTATGTGGTGTCAATCGCAGGTTTCGCATAATGTGAGGGAGGGAGACTTGGTCCATTGTACGATTTCTGAGTTGCAGCCTTTGAGAGCTGAGCCGGAGGATATACCCCTCGACATAGTTTATGAAGATGAGCATGTTCTCGTAGTAAATAAGCCTGCTCACATGGTACTTTTGTTTTCCTGATCTGCTGTAATGCTATTTTTGGTGGAGCATAATTGTGTGAATTTCATTAAGATGCCTAAAGTTTGATTATTTCCGAAAGAAACTAAATGTAGTTGTAGCTTTTTCCAATGCTGGGTGCGTTAAATAACATCACGATGTCCTCATGGAGTCTATCTGCTTGAGGTGAGAACTTGAGTCTTTAAGAATGACAAGGGCGCGTTTTCCGCATCCAAGCACCAAATGTTAACACGTAGAGCAATCATAAGTTTAACGGCAGTGTAATTTTCCTAAATATAAAGATACAATTATAGCATGAAGCCTGTAGCTCGAAGTGGCCCTCTTTGTGGCTTTTTTGTTTGAGCATCCTCCATCTTTAATAATGCGGGGACATGCTTAGCTATCTTAAAGGTGAAGTGACGTGGTCATATCATGTTGCTTCAAGGTTGTGCATCCGGCACCTGGAAATGCTACTGGAACACTAGTGAATGCGGTTCTCAATCACTGCAGCCTTCCAACAGTTGCAATTTATGATAAGGAGGTTTCTTCTGAAAATGATGATCTATCCGAGGATGATTCCGAGAGTTGTAGTGTCATTCCAGCTTCTACTGAAGGGTTAAATCCTCAGTATCTTCAAAGTTCTGTGCGCCCAGGCATTGTTCATAGGCTGGACAAGGGGACCAGTGGGCTGTTAGTCATTGCAAAGGTAAATTAGGGGTAGAAAATTTTCAATGCTTTAAAGGTTGCTCGTCCTCATTTCTTATTTTCTTCCATCTTGACTGTAGAATGAGCACTCCCATACACATTTGGCTGGGGAATTTAAGCAGCACACCATCCAAAGAGTATATGTCAGTCTCACATGTGGAGTGCCTTCTACAATATCAGGGCGTATCGAGGTCCCTATTGGTCGCGATGTAAATAATCGGATTCGTATGGCCGCCATTCCAGGTCCTATTAATGGTGGACAGACTCGATATGCTGCTAGTAGGTGATTCTGGATGCTTTAAGTTATCGAAAAAACTTTTCCAGTAGCTTGTTATTAACAATGATGGATGCCTTGGTGGTGGTAGTTTTTGTCATAACACTTTTCATGCTTGTGGTTTTTTTCCTTCTGTTTGACCACATTACTCTTTAGCCTATCCTATAATGTGTCATCAATCTTGCTGAAACCATGCTTAATTCCCATTAGGTACAAGGTAATTGAGATTCTCGCAGATAGTAGTTCTGCTCTCGTCGAGTGGAGATTGGAAACTGGACGCACTCATCAGGTAGCCTACTAAGTATATTTTGATTGCTGAGTTCCATCCGTTTTGAATATGCTGTTAACATGATTTTTTTTCAAGTAGATCCGTGCACATGCCAAGCACTTGGGAATTCCCTTATTGGGAGATGAGGTCTATGGTGGGACCAAAAACATGATTTTGTCATTGCTTCAAGCCAGATTCCGACCAAGTCACTGCAATCAACTTTCAGAGTTGATTCTTAAATTAGAAAGGCCTTGCCTTCATGCTTTGGCTCTTGGGTAAGAAAGGAGTGTTGCATGCTGTTGGTTCTGATGTTAAGGATGACTTAAAGTTGGGATCTCAATCCACTCTGCTTATTTTTCAGATTTGCACATCCTTTCACGGGAAAACAGTTGCAGTTTTCATGTCAACCACCTAACGATTTTGCTGAAATTTTAACCCAATTACGCTCGCTGGGTATACAAATGGTATCAAATTTTGTTTTTTGTTTTATTTTTTAAATTGTGCATGAAGATATGTATTTCCGTTTGCTATCCCTGTGGCTGTCAAAATGGGAGGGAGTTTTCCCGACTTTAGTTTTTGCCTGCTGGCCTGGGATGAACTACGCACTGCCTTAAGATTGGGAAACTATCAGCTAGTGCAGAGGCTTGAAAAATAGCTTTATGATTTCGTTCCATTAAATTCTTGTTTTTCCGGTTTCAGCCGTGCCCGAAAGTGAAATAGCTACCAGATTTCCAACCACCTGTAGTCATGGACTGATGGTTACATTTCTGCGAATGCAAGGTTGGTCTGGTTTCTCAAGGCGATTGAATCTTTGATGTAGTCTCCATTATTTTTTTCTCCTCCTTCTTTCCTATATCGTCTGGCCATCCTGCAGTTTGTGGGAGGAGTATTTTGAAGGAGCTGACTCCTGATTGGAGTAATCGACATCCGAGAATGCTCATACAGTCAACCAAACTGCAACATGGTCACTTATTGGACAGACTGCCTCATCGCTGCTCTTGTTAACAGGTGCTTTGCTTGCAAGGGGAATTTCCAGCCTCGCACTGCTGTTTCCAGCTTATTACTGGAGCTTCGATCAGTGTGGTAAACAACTTAACACCTAACTGGAAAGGTAACTCTCGTGATCGATTTTTTAATGGAAAGCATTGATGTTGTTCATAGGCATATTCTCCTTGGAGTTTCTATCTGCTAGAGGTTGCTTGAGTTGAGTAAAATCGAGAAACGTCAAAAGTCAATGTAAGACTTACATTCTGCTCTGCTCCTACAATGAATTAGGGGAGCTCAGGAAGAAAATAGAGACAGACACGTTTCTCTATCCACAGTATTCTACTCACAGAAATAAAGGCTGTATGGAATTACGAATACATTCGGGTAAAATGGCATCTTAAACCTTGTATTCATGGACATGCATCCATTTTGGCGCTGACCATTTGGTCCCCTTGATAACTGGGCAACTGCCTGGTGCAAGAAATTTACAGTTTTTGAGACCGGGGAATGGATGCCTGGTGTCGGCTTCGGAAAATTAGCCAAGAGTATAGATGGGTTTCGGATACCTACCGTGCAGGCTTCTTGGGTCAACTGTGCCGTCCGGCTTCATGCTCCAGAAGAGGACTGCGTTTCCCATCCTCGGCTTCACGGCCAAACCCCGTTTCCCACAGTCCGACAGTTCGTTCCACCAGGGGACAGAGCTGAAGTTGCTATTGGCTGCTGGGAACACCGTCTCTCCACCTTCTTCTACGTCGTTCCTATGAATCAGAGGACCAATCGATCAACTGACAGTTCATTGCCAAGGACGGATAAGGGGCTGTCTCGTTTCTTACAGATACATGAGCATGGTGGCCATCCTCTGCCCGCCATTTTTTATATTAAAAGGATCGTTGAAGTAATCGTGGTGAGGCTCGTACTTCTGCCCATGTCCGTACTGTAGGATCTGAAGCCCTTCCCCGTGCTCTGCAATGAAGTATGGTCCCATGTTAACGGAGAGCCACCGTAATAAGCAAACAGCAGTCCATCGAGAGCATGGTATCATTTTAAGATTCTCACCGACTGGGATGTGAGTGAATTCGGCTATCCTTTTCTCGATGCTCCTAATGATCCTGTCCTGCCCCCTGCTCAGAAACATCCCGAAGCTCGTCCGCACATTGCTGTCCTTGCTCTTACCCGTAGCATCATCTACAACGGTAGACTTCGCGATACGAGGCTTTGCCAGGCCAATGAGGTATTCACACTCTTCCTTGGACTGCAAACAGGACACATTGGTCAGGACAGGAGCAGGTCATCCACGGAGAGGGAACCCCGACTCGTCACCGGACTCCTACCAGGAAGTTGTGGTAGAGGAAAGCTCTCGGCTCCCAGGACAGAACCTCGGTCCACTGCTCCCCTCTTCGTCCCAGCTCGCTGAACCTGTCATCATCAAAATCCCCACAACAAGCCATCGGCAAACCCCGCACATCACATCACATTCCTCTAAAAAAAATCCACCACCCCATGCTCACCTCTCGACTTTTTGGGCATGGTGCAGGAGCGGGCGATGCTCCTGGATCAAGAACAGAAGGAGCAGGGCGACAGCGAGGAACAGGGTCGAGCAGAGCAGCAACGTAATGAGCGATCCTTTGAGGAGGAGAGTGGGGGACTTCCCCTTGGCCGACTTGGAGGAAGTGGTCGTAAAACGGGGGACCCTGTGGGGAAGGAAGAAGGGAATGGCGCCGTGTGCCTTCATTACCAACAGAGAAAGAGAAAACGGGGAGGTGGGGGAGTTGGGGTCGTCGTCTGCACTGGGATGATTATATAAACAATCTCAGAGTCATTGGTTTTGATGGATGGATTTAATCAGTGGTCGAGACTCGGGATCCAGCGCCAAACCCACTGTTTGCATGGAATGTAGGGGAAATCCCCATTAAAATGTAAATGCTGATTTTTTAGGGGGGGAGGACTCTTGGAAACCACCTACCGGAGCCAATGGTTTCATTTCCACTCCTCTCTCTGCTTTTTTATGACCGGCTCCGATGGTTTCATGTAAAAACAACGAGTCCTTTGACCATCCGCGGGGGGGGGGGGGGGGAGGAAGGAGTCAAGTCAAACACCGGCCCAAGTACTCAGATGACGTCACATATTCATTTGATGACGTCACGTGAAAAATCGTCCCACCATTCCATTGTAGCTTCTCTATTCCAGAATCGTAGGGGATCGTTGTGGCGACTCGGAGCTACGATTCCTAGGGTTGTCGGAGTCCACGTCGGGGGAATTTGCGGGTTTAGTTCTTCTGCTTTTTGTTCTGCTTGCAGCTTAGGGAATCGGTGGTGGGATTTGTGTTGGTTAGGGAGAGATGCAGGTCGTGACGGCGTCTTCCTCGGGACTCCACAACGTCTTTGTTTACGGGAGCCTGTTGGCCGATGAGGTCGTGACGGTGCTGCTCCAGCGAGTCCCTCGTTCGCGCCCCGCCATTCTTCACGACTTGTATGGTTCCTTCCCTTTGCGTGTGTCCTTGCCAATTCCCACACTGATGGTTGCCTCGGGAGCTTCCTGCTGAGGCTGCATTACTTTTGATTATCGTGATGCTCGCATATGTCCTAGTTGGCGTTTAACCTAACCATGGACGTCTCTTGATTTCGATTATGCAGTCACAGGTTCAGCATTAAGGGTCGTGTCTATCCGGCTATTCTGCCCGTTGACAAGAAGAGCGTCACTGGAAAGGTTTGTCCACACGAACCCTGTAATGGAATCGCTTAAAATTTGTGGAGAATGATAATCTGTGCCCTTCATGGTGAAATTTCATCTCGATAATGATTGAAGGATCTGTAGAGCTGTCTGATATTGAGTGACATTTGCGAGCATTCGGATTGGCAATAGGAGAGCTAGAAGTACATCTTAGTGTGGGATTAGACAGATTACCGTGCCTTCGGCCAATGATGTTCCGTAGTCGCCATATAGCTGAGGAAGAAGTGTCTATAATTTCTGTCATTACTTGCAGGTGCTCATGGATGTCACAACTCCCGAATTAGATATATTGGATACCTTTGAGGATGTGGAATATGAAAGGAGAAGCGTGCTAGTTAATATACTGGTAAGTGAACTGTCTCTGCTTATATGTTTCGACTGAATGCTCGTTGCTTTAACCACATTACCAGGTTCCTTGTTTTCATTGAGGAATTCCATTCCACTATGAAGCCATATCAGAAACAAAAGTTACACATTTGTAGCAACGCGATTCTGCTCAAGCTGCCTTTTCTCACAATTGATCGAAATGGAAGAGTCTTTCGCAGGACAATTCCGACAGAGTGGAAGCTCAGACATACGTCTGGCGCAATGCAAATGATCCAGACTTGTACGGGGAATGGGATTTCGAGGTGCCTTAATGTTTCTTCTCTATTACTTCAAGACAAACCTTAGATTGTCTCGAAACACGACTCCTTCCACGTTCGCAGGATTGGAAGAAGAAACACATGGATGATTTCGTGAAGATGACGATTGGATTTGTCGAGGAATTGGAGCAACCTGAGTCCAAGCCCAGGGTGGAGACCTACGAGTCATTCTTTCCGCAGGACCGCAGCGACCCAACTTCATCTTAGGATCGGTTGACGATGAAGTTCAACCCCCGCCCATCTCAGGATGAAAGCCGCAAGGCTGCCTGTTTCTCTCTAATTCAAACAACAGGATGGTATGCCAAAAACTCGGGTAATAAATGACGGCGGGCCTGAATTGGGCCCGCCCATTTGGACTGAGGGGCCCAAGTTCCTAAATTGGTTTTTGCCCAAGATCATCCTCTATATAACCTCCACACACACACACGAGTCAAGAAAAGATCCCAAATCTCATATCAGATTTTCACACCAGACCAGGCCGAAAGGTAGCAAAATCTACTATTGAAACAACCCAATTGGATTGAATTGAACAGTACAAAACAACACGAAGGCAGTAGGCACAAGACAACCATTGAGGCCAGCCAATTGACATCCTTGAAACTTGACACGGTCAGTTCAAGTCCTCCTCAACCAGGAAAAAGCCATCTCCTTCCTAAAATTTCGAGATGGAGAAGCCCAAGAACAAGATCCTCAGGTTCCTCCCCAAAGTCCTCTCCTTCCGCTTCGGTCCTTCCAGGGACAAGGATGCGTCCGTCCCCCGGAGCACCGCCAGGTTCTCCGGACCCATCATCCCCAGGGAGGCTCGAAGGACACTGGATACGCCTCAGGAGCCGACCTCCCCCAAGGTCTCGTGCTTGGGCCAGATCAAGCAGCATCAAGGTAGGAAGAATAATAACAAGTTGATCAACAAGGACGAGGACGCAAGGTGGAGGAGGAGCCGCCTTTTGTCCAAGGAGTCGAAGGGTAAGGAGGAGGAGGAGAGAATGCCGCTGGATGGGAACGCTCCGGCGTTAGGGAAGATGAGGAGGTTCGCGAGCAGGCGAAGCTCCCTGTCGAATTTCGATTGGAAGGCTCAGGTGGCGCCGGAGGAGGAGGAGGATAGGATAGCGTTGTCTGCTCCGCTGGGGGGAGTGGGAACAGGGTTGATGCCAAAGAAGGAGATCAACCTGTGGAAGAGGAGGACGACGGAGCCGCCACGGCCGCTCAACTTGGGTCCACCACGCACGGATTCATAGGGGTTTCCCCGATTCCTTTTGATCTGTCGTTGGTTCTTTCTTATCCAATCCGATGTTCATTAACATTATCGGTAATGGCTCTTCCAAAGGTATTTGAATCAATCCATCTTATCTTCCTTTGTTCATATTTAAAATCAGAGTGCCGTGCATGGGGAAAAACAAAGGACAACCCAACCCCCCCCCCCTCCCTAAAACTTTTTGGCTCGAATTGAATTTGAATCCTCGGCGTTCCATCATCCATCCCCCGCCGATATGGGCCTAAGGCCCATATCATCTGGGTCCATCACGACACGTAGGCCCATATAATGGATAAGCCCACGAAGCCCTGATATTCTTTTATTATTATGGCCAGGCCCATGGGTTCGGTGATTATTTCCCAAGCCCTGAGATTTCATCGCTCTGATTCTTGAAATCATTGATTCAGCCAAATCACGTCATTGTCGGCGTGTTCGTGATCAATCTAAAACACTGGAAAAGAGAGACTATTCAATCCCCACCCCACGCCTCAAAATTTTAGTCGTCGACAGACACCGAGACCCACCGTTATATTAACAAGATGCGCAACGCCATGCGATCATCGGAGACTGGTGCGGCTAGTACGTGACGCGGACGCCCTGGTACCTGAGTATCTCGCCGATGAGTTCGCCCTTCCCGGACCCGACATACCTCCCGCATATCTCCCCGTCCCTGATGAACAAGAAGGTCGGCACCTCCACCACGTCCATGGCCCTAAGGAAGTTCATACAGCTCTCGTTTTCGTCCCCGTTCATCCTCGCGAACACCACCGTGTCTGCCATCTGCCTCGACAGCTTGATCACGGTCGGGTACACCTTCACGCAAGGCCCGCAGTGCTTCAGCCCCACGTCCAGCACCAGGAGCTTCCCGTCCGCCTTGTGGGTGTCGATGAGCTTCTCCACGTCCTCCCTGCTGTGCAGCTGCTCCACCGCGGAGTGGTTGTCCCCGTAGTAGAGCACATCCCCCATGAGTCGGTCGGGTCCTATGGCCTCCTCCTCGTGTATCTTCTCCATGCTCTTGTAGAAGCTGAAGTGGGGGACCTTGTCGACCTTCTCCCTGCGGCAGAGCTCCCGGGTCTTCTCGGACTCGTCCCCCATCACCAGAAGGAAATCCACGTCCCCACAGGTACGGCTGAGGTCGACCATGAAGGGGTATATCTTCTTGCTGTTAGCGCTATGGCTGGCGGCGTACTCGACCACGACCAGCCTATTCTTGGCGGCCTTGAGGGCCTCGTCGAACTCCTCAGTGCTGTGGACCTTCTTGACGCGCTCGTCCATGGGCTTAGCGGTTGTGCCAGGGGAGGCGGTGGTGGCCCTCGAGACGGGGAAGGATCTCTCCCGCTTCCAAGGAGAAGACGACAGAGGGCGGCAATCGGGGGATCGGGAAGAGGGGGTGGTGTGAAGGAAGTAAGGGGAGGAGGTGATGATGGGGTTGGAGGAGAGGGAAGGGTGGGGTGGTCTGAACAGGATGTTGGCGGCAGTGGAGGCCATTGAAAGGGGGAATCAACGCAAGAGAATGTGTTTGGGTTGAGGCTGAGCTGCTGATGCTGATGATGTTGTTGTTGTGGAGGAAGAGGAGGAGATGATAAATTAAAAATATCAGGATTGAGTTATGGCTGGGGAATTGATGTCAGCCACAAGTCCAAACCCCTCAATCCAATAACACTTGTTCTTCCTTCACTGCCTCCCCCCCGATTTTTAAGTTCAGATTTTTTTTAAAAAAAAAGGGAGTGTTCGCCGCATTGACTTGTGTCTCCATTGGTTTAGATTTTTCTAGAAACAAAAGACCAACTTAACATCACATCACTTCCCAGATTGGATTTTGGCAACCATTAGCTTTTTTAAATATCTTCCGTTTCCATTAGATTGGGCCCATTGGGCCTGTAGAGGCCCACATGAGCCCGTGCAAACCTAACATTTGTCCCCACCGAAACCACACGGATTCCCGCGAGGATGGACGACAGCCACGACGACCGCCTGAATCCGATTACGGAGCCCACGGCGGAGGGCGATCCAGTCGACGGTGGGGGCTACAACAGCGACAGCTTAAAGAGGGCTAAGCTTCTGTCGGAGCTGGCGGATCTCTTGCAGGATCCGATCCTGTCCGACCTCCCGAAGAACCCCAGCTTGTCCGATGTCGACACCCTCATCAGCCTTGAGCTCGGCGGCGCCATGCGAATTTCCGTCCTCAAGTTGGACGACTCAAGTATCGGTAGGCTCCCCCCCTCCTCTTCGACCTGTTATCGGAATCGTCGAGTTTACGGTTGGTTTGATTTTGGGCTTGGGTTTTGGTGGGTTGTAGATGTTGCCGTGATGAATACTGCGACGGTGAAGGACTTGAAGTTGGCTGTGAAGAAGAAGGTGAATGAGTCGGAGCAGTCCCAGATGGGGCACCGCCAGATTTCTTGGTATATTTTAGTCCTTTTGGATCGGCTACTACTGTCGTGAATTCCAGCAATCTGGGATTTGATTGAGATTGCTTGTGTTCATATCCAGGAAGCATGTGTGGGCCAACTTCTGCTTGTCGTACCACAACCAGAAGCTGCTCGATGACGGCTCCAGGCTCCAGGATTACGGCATTCGAAATAATTCCCAGGTTACGTTCTTCTCGTCTGTTTGAACCAATGCTTCGGATCGTATGATCTGATGGATTCACCGTATGTGCAGGTTCAGTTCATTCCCTGCGTCATGTCAAAGAATTCTGGAAGACATTCCAAGCGAAGGAAGCATCGCTTTTTTCATGGTCTGAGCAAGCGCATGCGCATGTAGAACAACCAAGCTTTGCAACCTGATTCCCATGTCCTTCTGCGGCACTGCTCTCAACTTTCCCCGTCCCAAGGGGATGAATTAGAGTGTTTGAGCAGGTGCTGCTCGTATAACAAGAAGCTTTGTAACTACTTCTCCCGGCCTTGGCTGTTTTCCACTGGATGAAGGCGAAGCAATTTGATGAACAGTCTTCTTTCAGACTCGACAGTTGCGGCATTCCGTTAAGGTGCATGAAGCTATCTTACTGGTTGTAAAAGGGGATAGGGATCAGGAGTTCCCATCCCATACTTCATCGATCTTTGACGGGAGGTACTCTTGGCACAAAACAAAATGGACTGCACAGAGAGGGCTTCGATCTCGACTTTCACTCTTCTTTGAAGCTCTAACTCGAAGCAGCTTCTTTTTATGACCAGAGGCGGTATGACTGAATCCCAGATTCCCAGCTTTGACTGGACTACTTTCTACAAATGAAACGAAGATTTAACAGCACCAGCATGGTGTACATTCAACACTGCTCAAACTGCATATAGCAAAGTAACAAGCATTGTTCGCTCCTTTGTGGATGCAGAAATGATTATTCCAAATCGAGTACTCGGAAACCACAATTTGTCCGCCCCATATACATTAACTTGAAAGCAGAACAAACGAACCCCCATATGCAACAACCATGAGCCTCATTCCTTCTTCCCAATTCCATGAGACATGTTATAGATTCCCCGGCCCTGGAAATTTTTTATGGGATGAGTGTTTTGACCGTCACGCGATAAGATGGATAGAGATACGAGTGTTTACGAGCATGAAATAAAAGTATAACTTACGATCATATAAAGAGAAGCCCCAGCCAGAGTAAGAGGAATCGCAATGGAGGTGATCTTGTCGTACGGTCCCTTCAGATAAGTGTGCTTGTGGATGGACTGGAAAGCCCTCTGCTTCTCGATGAGCTTCTCGCGAGGTCGGAAAGGCACCTCTGTCTCTGACATTCTGCATTGCGATATCAAGATCAATGAAGATCCATGCAAAGCCGAGTGAAACTAGGCTTATCCATCTTCCAGAGGAAATTAATCTTCTCGAGTTGAAACAGCCGGGGCTGTATTTTTTTCTAATCCCAAAGAAATCCTCTGATAAACTATCCAGAAAAATAATATTAGCAGATTACGCAAGCGGGTCTTTCTCAGGGTTCCAACACAATCAAAATCCTTGCTTCATCATAGGGTTATTATCAAATGATTAACTCTCCCCACCCCCTTATTGCCACCATTACTGCCTCCGTCCATACACCAACGGATAAATCAGCAGTTCTATGCGATCCAAGCTGCCACTTTTACAGATAACATCGACAAAGACCCACCCACCCAACCAACCAACAAAAGAAAAGAAAGCCTCCTGTAGAAAATCTAATAGCTCCTGTTTTAGCATAACCTCAGGAACCCTAGAAACGCAACGGAAACCCCCAGACACAAATCCCAGCGCCAATTCAACCTATCAACATCACGAGACTCCAAAATCTACGTTCGCAAAGTATACAGGCACCGGATTACAGCCACAAGCGACTGGAGACCCCGATTGACCGGAATCGTCGGAGTCCACAAACGCCGCCTAAATCTCCAATCCTGAATACGGCCACAAAAGAGAAAACCCAACGAAATTCACAGAAATCGGAAGAGCAAACTAACTCGAAGGAGGGGCAGGAATCAGGAGGTCTTGGTGCGGTCAATCGAAAGGCAAGAACACAGAGAGCTCACGGCAAAGCAGACACGGACGGTAAAAGGCAAGTCAATCCAGAAGCCCCAGCAAATAATAGCGCTGGGAGGCCCATCCGGTAAAATTTAGTAAATTAACAATCGTAGGGCTTTACCCAAGAAAGGTAGCCCTTCCAGAAATTCTCAACGGCCCAGGTCAAGCCAAGGCCGAAGAGGGGGTTTGGAAATAGTTTTCAACCAGCAATAGACGCGCCTCGGTTAGTACCTCACTAGCTGCGTCATTGCCCCAAGCGCAAAGATGAAATGTTACGAATAGCTTCCGTTGTCTTTTATAGTTTCAAAGTGGCCTACCCTTTTGTATGTCCTGTCGATGTGGGACAACAGAAAGGAAGGAAAATAAATAGTACCCGGGTCAGCCGCGCCACAGTCAAGAATACTCGCCCACTGTACTACCAAACGACTCCATGTTAAGCAAGTCAAAGCAAAACTAGAGAAAATTAGTAGATAACACACCTCCAAAGCGACGGTGAAAAGAAATACCACACACCCTCTCATTTCAGACCAAACCGCGGGGGAGGAATGATTGCTAGCCGGGATATGATCCGCAAATGTGGTCTTTTTCGAGGGGGGAACTTGGGAAGATGTAATCAATGATCACTTCCTCCTCCTCTTCAGTCTTCAGCTTCACCCCCCTTTAATCATGATCTCTCTCCCCCACCCCCCCAAATACTTTGCATGGAGCAATCAACGTTTGTGCAGAGAACAAAATGGCATTGTATTGTCTGTTCTTGGGATGTAAGAGACATGTCGTTTAAAAGTGTCTTATCTTCTGATATGAGATCGTGGCTAGATGGCCCCATTATGTACATTTCTGGCCGTATTGGGTTGCAATAAATGAACGTGATCCGCAATTAATGCGATGCCAACAAGCGGCTGATCCTTTGACTAATCAATACTCCTTCCCCACCACATCGGAAACCGCCACAGGTATGATCAAAACCCTAATGACCCCCCTATCTTTCTTTCTTTCTTAATCATACGTGAATTAATTTTTCACTCTAGTTTGATTGTTTAGACCGCATTTTCGCTTTATATAAGAAACTAGTTAAAATATTCTAACTCCGGAACCGGAACCCAAGAGAGAAAATGGCAGTGTGTTTTTGTTTGACAAAAGGAAAAAACAAAGGAAGAGAAAAGATAAACATGATTCTTGATCAGAGCAAGTATTTTTTTTCATCCTTCCAATGATTCAATCATGACCTCCTCTGACAATTTTAAGAGAAGGAAAAGAAAAAAAAGAACACAAACCCCAATCAAAGCACATCAACTTAATCGAAACCCCACCAAGTCAAATCAACACAATAAATACGCAAAAAAAGTCCCCCCCAAACCAACCTCATCAAATCTTCTCTGTACACGTGCTGATGCTCAAATTTCGATCCTTGGAATTAACGTTTATTTTATTTTTTCGGTTGTTCAAATGAAGGAACAATAAATGGCTGCTGGGGTTTGTATGTGGTGGTGGTGGGGGGCGGTAGATTTGGGTGCAATCAATTCCTGCTATGCCCATTAAATTCACACACAAACACACACAGAGCACCACCAAGAATTTCTGTGTTTTCCGTTTTGCCCTCCTGGGGTGGAAGAGAAATTTATGTCTCTTCTGCGAGTGAGCAGCAGCAGGAGGAGGAGGAGGATGAAGGGGGGTCGAGCTGGCGAGACAAGGATGTTTTTAAATGCAGGCCTCAGAGGTACACGAAGGAAGGAAAGAAAGAAGAAGAGGGATGCAGGGGAATTACCAAGGGATGGAGTGTGACGTATGAATGATATCGGGGTCGGCAAAAGGGAAGGTCGTCGTTGAATTTTCTCCTCCATCCCTTCAGATGTGTATGTATGTATATATGGGGTTTTCTTTTCTTTTTATAAATGAAGAATGGGGAAATACATTTACTTAAATCATCATCGAGTCATTGAATTGGGAGGATGAAAATGAAAAGACATCACCATTCCCCCCCATCCGTGATTTTCAAGTTCAATTATAATTATCCACGACTTAAGAATAAAAGGGAAGACTAAACACATTCCCAAAACCATCTTTAATGATGATTAATTATTTGGGGTGACTGTGGGAGTATGGCGGCTTAATTTAAGCAGAAGCAGTGGCTCCGAGGTGTCGGTTGGTCGTTGAGAAAGAACGTGATGATATCATCCTTTGAACCTTCTAAAGTATGCTCTTCCCGATGAATTTTTCAAACCATAATTCAATCCCATTGATCATCATTAAACCCTACATCTCTATTCCCTCCCTCCCTTGTCTTTTATTATCGAGAAATAAAAAAACACGATCAAAAAGCATGTCGTTAGTATAATAATATATTAACTATTTGTCATTTAACGTGATTCATGTTTTGAATCTCGTTCACGTCCAAATTACTTACAGTATTTGTGTCCTCTCCGTTGTTCGTCGTCGTCCCTCCCCCATCACTACCGCCCCTCATCATTCATAAATACAACGCATCTTCCCCTTCTTCCTCCCCCCACACACGCACGCACAAGTTCACTCGTAAAACCTGGTTCCTCCCTTTTGGTCGGAATCTCTTCCTCTCTGTATCTCTTTGCGCCCTCCTCGTGCTTTTTTTTTGGGGGGGGGAGGGGGGGAGGGGGGGCTTCCCTTGTTATGTTTCTTCACTGGGGATGTTTTTAACAAAGGGTTGATTACAGAGTTTATTGGCATTCTGTCCACCTCCTCCTCCTGAAACCATGAAAGCGTTCGGGGATGTGGGGGATTCCTGTCATGGGGTTTTGTTGGGGGATGGAGGTGGGCATACTGCCAAGGGAGCTCTGTGGCCTTCTCTTTGTGAAAACCCTTGTGATCCTTCATCATGTTGGCTTGTCTTTTCCCTTTCTTTAGAACGACGAACGCCAGTATTTTGTACTTCCTTTGATGATCCCTTGTTGTCATCCTCTTCTCTGGTAAGTCCAAGATGTAGTATTATAGCTGGCGACTCCTCTGGACACGAATGATTCCTTGATGATGGTTTGTGTTTAAGGTAGTCCCCTTAATGGATGAAGATGGTGATGTCCACCCACTAACCATATGAGTGGTCATCCTCTTTGTTGATATAAATCTTGTAAAGATCTAAGAAACGGGAAGTTCTTTTGGGAATGTCTCTGCAGATTTCGTTTCCAAGGCAATCTCCTGATTCTATTCTGTGTAGTAGTCCTCGGCGAGTGACCGGAACCCTTCTTTGTATCGGACGACGATTTGGCTGGAACAATGGGTACTAACTAAATTGTGCGTCAAGTTTTCCGGTCTTCCTGTGGTTTGCCCTAACGAAGGGATTTTTTTTATCTTCTCAACATGGTAATGTAATCCCAGCTGCTCTGAAATCGAGCAGGGTTATGAGATGAAAGTCATGTGCGGACGTTGTTCTTTTGGGTTATGATATGATGATTGTTGTTTTTGCAACCAATTTAGGGTAAGGGATGTCGTGTTGTTCCAGGGTCTTTGGATTCGTGTTGTTTGCGTAGTATTAGTATTCTTGTACACAGACTTGCTTGACCATGTGAAGTTTGTGGGTGGCAATGAGAGGTTCATTTAGATATAAGAGTGGACGAGTGGTTCATTTTGAAGTTTGTGGGTACACATCTTAGGTCAGCTCTGGCTGAGGGTTAATACTTTGTTTTGATATAAGAGTGAGGTTGTGGTATTGGTGCATGGTTACCCGTGTTGGGAGAATCCTAAGCTCTCTCTTTCCCTCTCGCCCTTCCCATATTGCATCGACAACATTAATCATTTTCCTTGTTTTACAAAGGTCGCCCGCCGCTGATCGTACGCCGTTAAGTCAACTCACGTGCTAAAAGATCGAACCAAACCTTTTCAACCCTGTTGGAGAATCGTGTTGCAACATCGATTCCACACTGCCGTTCTTTGCGAGCAAATTATTTCCTAAGGTAACTGTTCCTACGGAGCCTTTTCGTTCACTTCCTATACAAAATAAACCTCGTCAAACCTGGGACTGAATTGTAGATCTCCATGAAATTATTCCACAACCATCATCGAACTCGAGACCAAGTGGCCTTTGTCCCATTGGAAATAGTACCCGGCTAATTCGCTAGTTGGCCGTAGTGTTTCCAAACGTTGAAAGTTACAGTTGGAATTATGTCAACATTTTTTGCATCAACATAGAAGTGTTCAGATCGTGAAATGTGAGGGACATCGGCCACTTGTTCCCAAGATCAAGAAATAAAAGAAGGGCCTGGACAGGGGGGAGCATAAGCTGTGGGCCCATGGACCGAGCACGACAGACTCTTTGCGATGTCCACCTATAAAGTTTCATGTCATTCAAGGGATAGGATGTGTTATCCCTACATCCAACGGTGGATATTTATTTTGTTAATTTAATAAAAAAAATGAACTACTCAGATTCAACCGATATAATTCCTCTATAAACGAGAAAACGATGGAAAATGAGGAAAGATTAACGTTAAGATGTCAACACAATTACGCCATGGCCCTTTCTCCTTTCCTGCCCACCAGCCCGGCGTCGTTTTTCGTTCCCCCGTCCATCCCGTAAAGATAGCGAGCCGAGCGGACGATGTTGTTAGCCTTCCCTCACCACGCGCCCCTCCATTTCCTTCCCTCACTCGCTAGCCGTTTATCCCCACGCGTCCTCTCCTCCCTCCCTATAAATACATGTCTCCTCCCTCCTCCTCCAACAAGAAACCCCCCCGCATCGCCCGCTGTCTCCCATTGGAACGATCGATTGGGTTTCGTACCCCCAGGAGGTAAACGTTTGGACCATTTCCGGTTTCGAGGCAGCATGGGATCGCTTTCCGCGTCGGAGGAAGGAGGACTGTTCAAGTATCCGCCCGCTCGGAGGGATGAATCCGTCGTTGATGATTTCTTCGGCGTCCAGGTTGCCGATCCTTACCGCTGGTAATGGTTGATTTTCGTCGGAAACCTCTGCTTTTTGTTGGTCGTCTTTTGAAGGATACCTCGGATCGGTTCGTTGTCAGCGGTGCGAGGTGTTGAGGCGCTCTGGTTTTGATTTTGCATTGATTTGACTTGGAGGCAGCTTGTAGGTGGTGCTGCCGGAAGAAAAAAACAATCAACCTAGGTTTGATAATTTGGGGTCGACTGTAATTCTTTCGGTTGTTGCACGGTTTAATATGAGGAATTTGTCCGCATAGACCGTGAATTCGTGTTGTGCGTATATTTTTCTTAGACTCGTTTCTGCATCCTCCCCCCGGATGAGATGACGTTGGCTAAATTTTCCAAGGACCTTTATGTTTAGATTCTGCCATCACTTGTCATAGGCGAGATTGAATTGTAGATAAGTTTGGTGATTGAAAAAACGATAGGACAATGAAAGTATGCAAGGTTAGGCGGACCTGCTGATAATTATTGCCTTTTCCCTTTGTGCTTCGTTTACATTTCTTTTTTTCCATGGAGGCTTGGAATATAATTGAATTAGTCTATTCAGTTTGGGTGAGATCTTGGTCGCCGTGATGCTTTGGTGTTGGGAATGAGATCTCCTAGGAGTCTGTGAGTTCCATTTTTATTCATCTAGCTTCTTCTTCAGTAATATTGAGAGGAAGTTTTTTGCGTCCCAAATGATAACTAGGCTTGAAGATCCTGACAGCGATGAGACGAAGGAATTTGTGCAAAATCAGGTCAAATTGACTGAATCCGTGTTAAATGAATGTGATCTAAGGGACAAGCTTCAACAGACAATAACTAAGCTATTTGATCATCCGAGATACGAAGCCCCGTACAGACGAGGGAAGAAGTACTTTTATTTTCATAATACAGGACTGCAAGCGCAGAGTGTACTTTATGTGCAGGTTTGCTTAAACTTTGATTAGAGTTGGTAATTAGAATGTTAGGAATGTCGAAAGTCATGTAATGATAGGCTCCGGCTTAACTGTTGTGAATATGGTTATTTGCAGGATGGTTTGGATGCAGAAGCAGAAGTTTTACTTGACCCTAACACACTCAGTGCTGATGGAACAGTCTCTTTGAACAGAGTTGCTATTAGTGAGGATGCCAAGTACATGGCGTATGGTCTCAGTTCAAGTGGAAGTGATTGGGTGACAGTCAAGGTTATGCAGATAGAGAGCAAGCAAGTTGAGCCTGACACACTATTATGGGTAAGAACTTTTAACAATGTAATCCACCCAGTACACGGGTGGGGTGCTATGATCTCACTTTTTGACAGTTTAATAGTAGCCAAGGTTTGTTGCAGGCAAAATTCACGACCATTAGCTGGACTCATGATAGCAAAGGATTTTTCTACTGCCGATATCCTGCTCCAAAGTATGTAGATTTCATTTTTATTTACAATATCTGATTATGGATTGAATGACTGGTAGTATTTTAGTTTCACTTTCTGCGCATGCCAAGCCTAAATGCTAGATCATGATCTTTTGGATTTAATCTTAATTAATTGTTACTCTTATCTGTTGAAGGGAAGGAGAGGCTATTGATGCTGGGACCGAGACTAACTCTAATTTGTATCAAGAGGTATACTACCATACTGTTGGCACAGATCAGTCTGAAGATATATTATGCTGGAGGGATCCTGACAATCCTAAATACGTATTTGGAGCCTCAGTTACAGAGGATGGAAAGGTAACTGTCTATAATGAGCGACACGGCTCTATCTCTAGCCGATCCTCCATTCCCGGATTTACTTTTCAGAAACTTTTTTGCCTTTTAATATATTGTGAAGTACAATAGTTAGCTACTATCACCACTTCTTGCAGTTTATTATATTTTGACTTCACTACATCTATACAGTCAGGCATCTACATCTACTCTTATTGGCTTGTTTTCATTATTGTACAGCTAGCTACTATCACCATTTCTTTGTAAGAATTGGAATAGGAAGCTTCCTTATTTTTTTATTGTCCTACAAAATTCATATTTGAGACATAGGACTAAATATGATAGGATTTTTATTCTGTTTCCTGAGTTCGTGGTTAGTCATTTGCAATTGCAACAATTATGTGATAGAATCTTTTATCGAGACAATTTCTGCCACCTTTCCCCATGCCCAGTAGCAGTCTACTTAGCAGTAGTTGATCATTCATTACTATTACTACCAGATAACATACTGGTTCTGTATGTTTTATGCTTTTGTCTTCCTAATATATGATGCATGGCTAAATGGAGGTGATATGTTGCGATGTTGACTCTCTCTTCTCTCTCTCACTCTCTCATTCCAGTATTTACTTCTGGATATTAATGAAGGCTGTGATCCTGTGAACAAAATTTACTACTGTGACCTCTCTAGCCTTCCCAATGGTATTGGAGATTTCAAGAAGAAGAATGAACTGCTCCCTTTTGTCAAACTAGTGGATAACCTCAAGGCAAAGTATGATGCCGTTGCAAATGACGGGTCTGTATTTACTTTTCTGACAAACAAAGATGCTCCAAAGTACAAGCTGGTTCGAGTGGATCTGAATGAACCAAATGTATGGAGTGATGTCCTACCAGAATCTGAGAAGGATGTGCTGCGATCTGCCTCTGCTGTCAACGGCAACCAAATGATTGTGAGTTACTTGAGTGATGTCAAGTACATTCTGCAGATAAGGGATTTAAGTACAGGATCTCTTCTGAATAATCTACCCATAGACATTGGGTCCATATCAGGAATTTCCGGGCGCCGTGAAGACAGTACTATTTTCATCGGGTTTACTAGCTTCTTAACTCCTGGAATCATCTATCAATGTGACCTTAGTAGTGAGGTTCCCGAGATGAAGATATTCCGTGAAATTGTCGTCCCTGGGTTTGATCGTTCCGAGTTCAACGTGGATCAGGTAAAATGAACAGTTTAACTTTAGCCCTTTTCTTATGATTTTCTGAGTTCTCATCTTTGATATTTCTTTCATTCTGGTATTGTTTATTATATGCTGCAACCCAGCTATTGTTGTCTTAATATACTGTTCAGAGAGCCGATTTTCTGTGCTAATCCTCCTTTTCAGTTTCAGTAGAAGGTTGTATGAAACTTGCTGGTAACTTCTGATATTTACCATGGAGGGTTTGTTTATTCCCGTCAGGTTTTTGTCACTAGCAAGGATGGAACTAAGATACCAGTGTTTATCGTAGCAAAGAAGAACATACCTTTGGATGGATCACATCCTTGTCTATTGTATGGTTATGGCGGATTCAACGTTAGCCTCACACCATCATTCAGCATCGGTAAAATTGTGCTCACCAGACATCTTGGAGCTATTTTCTGCATTGCAAATATCCGTGGTGGGGGAGAACATGGTGAAGAATGGCACAAGGCTGGTTCTCTTTCCAGGAAGCAAAATTGCTTCGATGACTTCATTTCTGCTGCCGAGTACCTAATATCCTCAGGTTACACGCAGTCCAAAAAGTTGTGTATTGAAGGAGGGAGCAACGGCGGGCTTCTCATTGGGGCTTGCATCAACCAGGTTTTGAACTGTTGTGTTGTTATTCGTCTTAATTATTTGAATTAAGTCTTGTGCTGAATACATACATATTATTTAAATATTTTGTAGAGGCCTGATCTTTTTGGCTGTGCTCTGGCTCACGTTGGAGTAATGGACATGCTGCGATTCCACAAGTTCACTATTGGTCACTCCCGTCTCTTTCTACCTATTTTCTGCTATTTCATCATCTTAAGCCCAGGTGTCCCTCATTGTTGGTTTTTCTTGCAGGTCATGCATGGACGTCTGACTACGGTTGCCCTGACAACGAGAAAGAGTTCCAGTGGCTGATCAAGTGCGTAGTTTCTTCTTGCTTTTTATCAGTCTTTGTTTAGAGTCGTTACTAGCGGTCCCTGATCTTGTCCTAGTTGGGAAACAGTCTGTTTTTGTTTGTTTTGTTCCTATGATTGATTTGTATGTCCCTGTGACTTGCAGATATTCCCCACTACACAATGTTCGAAGGCCCTGGGAGCAGAAATCAGATCAATCCATCCAATATCCCCCCACCATGCTCTTGACAGCTGATCACGACGATCGGGTGGTGCCACTGCACTCATTGAAGCTGTTGGCAGTAAGTAACTCCATTTTGTGGTCCTCTTGTTTGTCGGGTGGGGTGATGCACTCTCTCCTTCATGCTGGTAAACAAACTGATACCTGCGCTCCTCTAAATCTCAGACTATGCAGTACATCTTGTGCACGAGCCTTGAAAACAGTCCCCAGACCAATCCAATAATAGGGCGAATTGAGTGCAAGGCAGGCCATGGTGCCGGGCGTCCGACTAAAAAGATGGTACGCCCTTTCTATTCCATACTGATATCATCGAGACACATTCGCTGTGTGGCTTTTCCTCTAAATCGTGATGTCTATTATGTTTGTGCGCATGCAGATTGATGAAGCGTCAGATCGATACGCCTTCATGGCTAAAATGGTGAATGCTAGCTGGGTAGACTAGGTGAGATATGTACTCGTCATTTTATGCCGCTTCATCGCAACTGGGTACCATGTACCGTTATTATTGGCGACCAGAGAACAGGGGATAGACTAGAGGAAAGCTGTGTACCCTGAGAGTAGGGATTCGAGGTAAACAAGGAGGCAAATGCAAGGCGAGAGTAATGAAAAAGGTTCATGGTTTAGCAGCGCTGTCCAGTCACGTGAGTTGCTGATGCTCCGGGAGGGCAGAATGGATGAAGATTCTGAAGCACCCGTTTTACATTTCCCGTCGTCCGATTTCTCTGTAATAGTTATTATATTATAAAAGTAGAACCGATCATTTTATGCTATTGAACAACTTCAAGGTCAGTTTATCAATAAATTTTCAAGGTCAAGACATCAGGTCTTCAAACGTAATGTTTGGATCATTTTAATTTGGCAAAATATACGTTTATGTCCCTAAGTATTGACGAACTTTCTTCTCTGTCAACTTCTTTTTTTCATATACAAAAATGTCACGAACTATGTCATCAACCTTTTTTCTAGCAAATCTTGAATTTCTTACACCGAAAACCAACACACGACCTTACTATAGTCTAAATCTCTTACTACAACAGTGGATTTTCGACCTCTCGTTAATTCGTCTCATAATCCACCTTGTCCGTAGTAGCAGTCCTGTAACAGGATATCATCCGACCTTCATCAATTTTGAATATTTTTTGACAGTATCAGTAACTGTAGTTACTTTCGGCTTTTAATTCACTTGATTTGCTTATCAAAATTTTAAAATTAAAAACACATTAAAAGTTTCAATATTATTTTTCATTTTTTTACTTTTTTTTCCTTTTTAGTCAAAAATAAAAATTGTCTTTTAAGGCCTTATTTGGCTTTTACTATAAAAAATTCAAGATTTGCCAGAAAAAAGGTTAATGATAAAGTTAGTGACATTTTTATATATGAAAAAAAGAATTGACAGAAAAGAAAGTTCGCCAATACTTAGGGACATAAACGTATATTTTGCCTTTTAATTTTTATCTGCTGTGCCCAAATGCCACGTTATATTAATTAATTTTTATTACCATTGGAGGGTATATAAACCCTAGGACAGTGCGGAGAGTTACAGTCACTCGCCGCATGGTTTTGAGTTAGGGCGTGTGAGGAAAAGCAGGCCAAAAACCAAGGCAACCCTCCCCCTTCCCCTTCCCCTTCCCCTTCCCCTTCCCCAATCCGTCAGCCGAACAACCACCCCGCCTCCCCCCTCAGGTACGCCGACGGATTTCCTCCCTTCGTCTGTCCGTCTGTCTCGTGTTCTTTTAGTTTGTGTCTGTATGTAGTGAGAACCCTAGGTGCTTATTTCTTTGGGTTTCTTTTTGTTGCGACTTAGAGGTTTTGTTTCCCCCTTGTGTTGTATAGTTAGGAGAATGGATCGGTACCAGAGGGTAGAGAAGCCCAAGGTGGGGGTTACGATCGAACCGAACGAGATTCGGATTACTAGCCTTGGGAGGATGAGGAGTTACATCACTTACGCCATGTCCCTGCTCCAGGTATGGCCTTTTGGCCTTTTGTTGTTTGATTGGGTTGTTGTTGCGGAGGCTTTTTGGGTACCTGTGTTCTTGAGGGGTGTTGTCTGTTTGTGTTGTGATTTGCTTCCTTGCCCCTGGATTAGTTTTTCAGTGTCTTTACTTTAGTTTCATTTGGATATGCTTGGTTTCTTACAATAAGATTGCCTTGTCTGGATTTGGACATACAGCTGTTGCGTGTTCTGTTGTTCCTGATGTGGTAGTATTTTCGGATGAGATTGTGTCTCATTTTTAAAAGATTAAAATTTTACCATTTTAACTAGTACCTGTTCATTGGTTTCTTGCTTCTCTATGATTTGTAGTAACATATTGGCGTGTTTGTCTATTTTCTAATGATAACGGTCTTTCTTTTGTGGTGCTTTGCTTTGTCGATCTGTATTTTAGGAAAAGGATACGAACGAGATTGTCTTTAAGGCCATGGGAAGAGCTATCAACAAGACTGTAACTATTGTGGAGTTGATCAAGGTATCTCTTTCTTCTTTCCCTCGATTTGGGCATCTCTGTTCTTATCACATATTTGGGAGTTCTCGAAAGTTTGATGGTTTCTTGATCCTTATGTCGATTTCTTTCTATGCTGAAGCGGAGAATTGTGGGTCTTCATCAAGTTACATCTATTGGATCCACTGATATTACTGATACGTGGGAACCCCTTGAGGAAGGACTCCTCCCGTAAGATTGAATTTTAATTGCAGAAAATGTATTGCAATTCGCGCAAGTACAATTGTTTTGTCATGGGTTATTCTCAAGGCGATGGTCTATTACTGATTTGAGCAGGCTGGAAACTACGAGGCATGTGTCAATGATTACTATCACACTCTCTAAGAAGGAACTTGATACTTCATCTGTTGGGTGAGCTTTCGCTCATGGACTCATCCTGTCTTAATTTATCCCCTTCCCATCTGTTAAGTGTTCTATCGCATGAGTTCAAATGCCTCCCTTTTATTTGATATGTTTAATATGATCTGGTATCAGGTATCAGCCTCCGTTGCCTGCAGAACTGGTGAAACCGAGCATGGAATATGATGATAATGAAGGGGGTAATAATGGAACAGCAATATGGTGGTAATTTTTTTATGCCTTTTCTTGTCATGAACATTATTAACACATCCTTTTTATTGTAGAGGGCTATCCAAGTGGTCGACGCAGGGTACGTGGTGGTAGAGGAAGGCCTAGAGCCGAAGGTATGAGTACTATCCTGGAATATTTTTGTTGATCTCGGATGTCTTCTCCCATTTGATATTTACTGTTCCCTTTCTTCCCACTTGTTCAACTACGTAGCTCAATTTATGCTGTTTCAGGGAATGGCTACATGAATAATGAATATGCTGATGGATGGGATAACAACCAAGGATATGCTAGAGGGAGAGGGAGGGGGGGAGACCGTGGTTTCCGTGGGCGTGGTAGGGAGGGTTACAATGGACCTCAAGGCGATGACCATCAAGATGGCGGGTACTATGAAGAGCCACCTGCTCAAGGCCGAGGTTTCCGTGGGCGAGGCAGGAGAGGTTATGATGGACCTCAAGGTGATGACCGTCAGGAAGGTGGATACTATCACGAGCCGCCTTCTCAAGGCCGTGGTTTCCGTGGACGAGGCAGGAGAGGCTATGATGGACCACAAGGTGACGACCGTCAAGATGGCGGATACTATCAAGAGCCACCTGCGCAAGGCCGTGGTTTCCGTGGACGAGGCAGGAGAAGTTACCATGGACCTCAAGGTGACGACCATCAAGATGGCGGATACTATCAAGAGCCACCTGCTCAAGGCCGTGGTTTCCGTGGCCGAGGCAGGAGAGGTTATAACGGACCTCAAGGTGATGACCGTCAAGACGGCAGATACTATCAAGAGCCACCTGCTTTTCGTGGGAGAGGCAGGAGAGCTTACAATGGACCTCAAGGGGATGACCACCAAGATGGTGGATACTATCAGGAGCCACCTGCTCAAGGCCGTGGCTTCCGTGGACGAGGAAGGGGAGGTTACAGTGGACCGCAAGGTGACGACTACCAAGATGGCGGATACTATCAAGAGCCACCTGCTCAGTTTCGCGGTAATGCTTAAGTACATTTGGATATTCCACTTCTGCAGTATCCATCTTACCAGTCTCTCAAATCAATGCCTCCTACTCGCTTTTCCCCAGGACGTGGCCGCGGGAGGGGAACCCGCGGAAGGGCTCGTGGATTCAGATCAAACGGACCGGAGGCTTGAAGGCTGAACCAAAGGCCTTTATGATCTTCCCGCCATCTCTTTGAAGTAGTGCCTGAGTCTCCCATCTTCCACCCAAGTTTTTCTTTTCAGGTATTCACCTCCCCCCAAAAGAAAAGGACGACCGGTTGTTTTAGGAACATGTCCCATGAGTAATTTGTTGTAATAGACTCGGTGGTTTCGTCTTTCCCTTAGATTCTCAGCATGATTCATTTCCCTCTGATTTACCATTTTCAAAGTTCAAGAATTTGTTCCCCATCCTTATTAATTCTCGTAAGGTTACACATTATTCGATGCAATTTTTCCAAAGGGTTTTTTTATTAACACTCAACGAACATGTCAAACGGCCCCAATTTAGGACCAAGCCGAAATATTACCCGATACATTAAGGACCAAAGCGTAATTTTGTTCCATCCTCCTTTCTGTCTTGTAGACAAAGAAAACTCGAAATGCTTCTTCTTCTTCTTCCACTCTTTGCTTCCCAGTCAGTTCGTAAACCCTAAGCGTCAATCCATCGATCGATTGCTCCCTCGATTTCGGTGATTCGGCAGATCGCTTATTCCGGTCGACGTAGATTTATCCCCCACCTCCCAAGAAAATGGTTCAGGATGTGGAGATGAAGGACCAGACGACTCCCCCCAACTCCATCTCCTCGGCCGTTCCCCTGGAAATCCAGCGTAATCTTGGGGATCCGTCCCCTCTCCTCCCCCCTTCCCTATGGTCGGTATCAACAAGCTCTGATTCGCCGCGTGTTGGCTCTCCACTTTGTGTGTAGAAACTGCTGCCGTGGTCGCCAGTTTGAAGGATATCGCGGCTCTGATTGAGACTGGGGCTTATGCTAAGGAGGTTCGGAGGATCGCCCGGGCAGTGCGGCTGACTGTCGCGCTTAGGAAGAAGCTTACGAATTCGGTCATCAATGGGTTCCTGGACTTTGCGTTAGGGCCGAGTTCTGAGGCTCGGGCTAGACTGGCGGCGTATGTTGCGAAGGTATGGTTGTCTATGTGGGAGATTTGGGTGGTTGGTTCATGTGTTTATTGTGTGATGGTGATTGGTTTGATGGTGTATTTTAGGATGACGAGCATGGCATGGAAGTGGATACCGCCACATCTGGTGGTCAGAGTTCATCAAAGCACCTGTTGCCAGAGATTGAAATTTACTGTCACTTGCTTGTTTTGATTTTCCTGATAGATCAGAAACAATTCAAGCAGGTATTGATGGCTCAGTGTTTGTCATATTATTTTGCCCATTTGGAGCTGGACTGATCAATCTGTCGAATTTCCAAGGCAAAAGCCTTTTCCTCGGCGAGCATTGCTCGGTTGAAGAGCCTGAATAGAAGAACAGTTGATGTTCTTGCCTCGAGGTTGTACTTCTACTACTCACACAGTTACGAAGTCACCGGTGATCTTGCAGAGATTCGTGGGTATGTGATTGCTAGCGCCTTTTGTTTTATCTGACCTTGCTTACTTCTTGATTGACACTTTTTGTGCCTGTTTTGGAATCTGGGCAGTATGTTGATGGTTTTTTTATTCAATCGCGGTGTAGAAATAATGTGTTTGAGTTATCTGGACTTGTATGGTTACTACGATCCCTAGCCTATAACATATATTGTTGAACATGTTTGCTGAAAGTAGTGGGAAAACCATGCCTGTGTAGTATTCTTTCTTTGAAACATTGTTGAGTACTGAGCAGCAATTTGGTTGCCAACCTCTCCGTATTCATCTAAAAAATCTTTCCAACGCTTCAATTTTTTTCCCTTTCAGCAACCTCCTTGCTCTTCATAGGATTGCTACATTGCGACATGATGAATTGGGGCAGGTTTGTTATACTTTCATAATTACGAGAGTGATAATGTTTGGTTTGGGATTTGAAATTCCTTATTACTCTACCATTGGTGCAGGAGACACTCCTTAACTTACTGCTTCGCAATTATCTTCATTACAACCTCTATGATCAAGCAGAAAAGTTGCGCTCTAAGGCACCAAGATTTGAAGCACATTCCAATCACCAGGTGTGGAAGTTAAGCCTGTGTATACTACTTATAAAGTAGAATGATTATCCTTGCATGTTTTTAGAGTGAGATTCCTAGCTGTTGAGACTGTGGGTGTTGGTATTGTTTTCGCTGCAGTTCTGTCGATATCTGTTTTATCTTGGGAAGATAAGGACTATCCAACTCGAGTACACAGATGCAAAAGAAGCTCTCCTTCAGGCTGCCCGAAAAGCTCCAGTTTCTGCCCGCGGATTTCGTATTCAATGCAATAAGTGGGCTGTTTTGGTCCGTCTATTGCTTGGAGAAATTCCAGAGAGGACCATATTCATGCAAAGAGGAATGGAAAAAGCTTTGAGGCCTTACTTTGAATTGACTAATGTAAGTATGTAAACTATGATAGTACATATTATCATTTGCCGTTGTTCTGACACTGCAGTTTGCTGAAGTATGATTTCTGGCATAAGAGATACTCATGCCACTCTATTGTGCTGTGTTTCTAGGCTGTGAGAATTGGTGACCTGGAGCTCTTTAGAACTGTTGCTGAGAAGTTTGCCACAACATTTAATACGGACCGGACACACAATCTGATCGTGCGGCTGCGACACAATGTCATCAGAACTGGTCTACGTAACATCAGCATATCCTATTCCCGCATCTCGCTTGTTGATGTTGCCAAGAAATTAAGGCTGGACTCTGCAAACCCTGTTGCCGATGCTGAGAACATCGTGGCTAAGGCAATCCGTGATGGAGCAATCGATGCCACATTGGACCACGCGAACGGCTGGATGGTCTCCAAAGAGACTGGAGACATCTACTCCACCAACGAACCCCAGATGGCATTCAACTCCAGGATTGCATTCTGCCTCAACATGCATAACGAAGCTGTTCGGGCACTGCGGTTCCCTCCGAACACTCACAAGGAGAAGGAGAGCGCGGAGAAGAGGCGTGAAAGGCAACAGCAAGAACAAGAATTAGCCAAGCACATTGCCGAGGAAGAGGATGATGACTTCTGATTCGGTCTCTCAGGAAAACGGACCATGTGCCGCGGCTATTTCAAATTTAACCAGGTTTTTCTCCTCGTGTTGGGATTATCTTGCCTCTGCAGACGTCTATCATATTGTTTTGAGTACTTCGGTGGGGGTGATTCCGGCAAAACATGTGCAAGTTGCAGTACGTTTACAGAGGAGAGTGACTCTGAGAACTGTTGTTTAGATCCCCCTGTTTCTGCAGTTTTTTTTTTAACTGAAACACAAACAAGCAAGTCTTTGATTCCTTCTTTGGTTTAGACCCACCATCATCCGTAAACCCAATTAAGCAACACTGGGTTATCAAACAAGATAGATGACAGAACTGATCATGTGGGTGTATTACCAGAACAAACAATCAATCATATGGGGATGGAGGGGGGGGGGGGGGGGGGAGGTGGGCCAGAGCAGAGCAGTGCAGTGCAGTGCAACCATGTGAGGGATCGTGCGGCGATCTAGGAAATTGAATTGATCTTTGTCTCATCATATCATGCCCTCCCAAAAATATGCAGACAATTGGAATGTGATTGCGTTTAGGGGAGGGAGGGGGAGTTGCATCTGGCTCTCTCCTTTTTTAAAACAGAACGTGGGAATGATTGATATTCATATCATCATCATCATCATCCCCTCCTTTCAGAGATCAATCAGATCACATGCAGTGGGGGGGTGGCCCCGGGGGGACGCCTTTAAATGTTTCTGCATTGGCTTTTAGATCTTCCCCCCTCCACCACCACCACCACCTTCTCATTGGCTTAACCCATTTTCCTCTCCCGAGGACTGATAATTATCATGGCGGCAAACAGAATCCAACTGTTGTCATTTCTTGGCTACTTCTGCATCTTAACTTATGTCGCCGTCATCAGTCCTGCTGCTGCTGCAGCTGCCTTCTCTCCGTCCGGATGGACCAAAGCTCATGCCACTTTCTATGGAGGGAGTGATGCTTCCGGCACCATGGGTACCTTAACTCCGCTGTTACTCGTAGTTGTTGCGGGTCTTCCTCTTTGGGCGCTTTTGCGGAAGTTGGGATTAGTACTTATGATGGGTTTTGGGGGGAAATTGCAGGAGGAGCTTGTGGTTATGGTGACTTGTATTCGTCGGGGTACGGGACAAGGACCGCTGCATTGAGTACCACGTTGTTTAATGATGGGGCATCTTGCGGCCAGTGCTACAAGATCATATGCGATCACCAGGCGGACTCGCAATGGTGCAGGAAGGGTGTCTCTGTGACGGTCACCGCCACGAATTTTTGTCCTCCGAACTTTGCCCTGCCGAACGACAATGGGGGATGGTGCAATCCGCCGCTTCATCACTTTGATATGGCTCAACCTGCCTGGGAGAAGATTGCCATTTACAGAGGCGGAATCGTCCCCGTGTTGTTCCAAAGGTATGGTCCCCTCGAAACTTGTTGAAATTCATTTGGCAGACTGCTGCTGCCGGACAAGAAATACAAAGTCTAAGTATTGAGCTATTATGCAGGGTGCCGTGTAAGAAGCATGGCGGGGTGAGATTCACTATCAACGGGAGAGACTACTTCGAACTAGTCCTGATCACCAACGTCGCAGGCTGCGGCTCGATCCAGTCAGTGTCGGTGAAAGGCTCAAAGACCAACTGGATGCCGATGTCTAGGAACTGGGGAGCCAATTGGCAGTCCAATTCCTATCTGAACGGCCAGTCCTTATCCTTCAGGATCACCACAACTGACGGAGAAACCCGCGTTTTCGACAGCATCGTCCCTCCCAACTGGTCATTCGGGCAAACTTTCTCGAGCCACATCCAGTTCTAAGATCTAAATGGACCGGATTGACCCGATATCTATTAGTTCTGCCGAGGGCCCCTTATGGAGAGATTTCGAGCAGCCTGTCCAGATCGGGTAATCCAAAGCAAAGGAACCGAAAAGAACCTGTGGTCACAAATCTGTGTTTGCATGTAACTTAAAAGCATGTAATTAGTTTAGCAGAACATCACACTAAAACTTCCCCTCCATTATTTTAGTTCCACTTCACTTTCTGATCAACAGAAAAAGTGAAGAACTGTTAGCAGTTATGATTGGATGCACTGCAATGCCTTCTCTTACACACAACAAATGTTGTCCGGGCATGAGTTTGCATCGGCATCGGACCAAAAGCAAACACTTCTCCACTCCATTTTGCGAGGGCGAGGGAAAAGTAATCTTTTACTGATCACCCAACAAACTATATTAACCACCCTATAATTGTCTAATCATCCTATGATCAGTAATCTTTTACTGATCACCCTGATCAGCACGATGTAAGCAGAGATCAGTCTTCTCCCGATGCCCAGCGTGGAGAAAATGCGATGAGTGCTGTTGTTTTTGGCCTTCTTTTAGCCTCCGGTTTGCTTTGTACTACATCTGGTCTGAGCACGGATTACTACGAAAAGACATGCCCACGTCTTGAGGATGCAGTGAGGAGAGTCATGAAGAAGGCAGCAAGAATGACATTGCAGTTCCCGCTGCCCTTCTTTGGATGCACTACCACAATTGCTTCATTCACGTAAAACAAAGAACAATAGAGGATTTGAGGTCGAGTTTGAGCGATGTTAGAGTTCTGAACTCAAAGGGACGTCGAATTTCGTGTTGATGCAGGGGTGTGATGGTGCTGTGCTTCTGGACTTGAAAGGCAAATCACCGTGGAGAAAGATGGGCCTCCGAACATTTTCCTTACATGCATTCTATGTGATTGACCATGCGAAAGAAGCAGTAGTAGCTCACTGCCAGGTACTGTCTCGTGCGCTGACATCCTTCCTCTGGAAGCGCAGGACTCGGTCTCTCCGGTGAGTGCCTCCTCGGCATAGTCATCTGGTGCCCTTGTTCTTGTCTACTTTAGGAGCTGTCGCATGTTGTTACTAGTCTGGTGGACCACATTGGGAACTTCTGAAAGGTCGGAAAGACGAGAGGATATCGGAGGTCTGTGACCCGTGATGTCAATCCGTCCCTGGACTCACCTTCGCAACCGCACTTTGGAAAACCAACCCCGTGCACAACAAGAATGCGGGTTCAACCTTGGATCCTACGACCACCAAGTTCGACAACAAGTAGTACAAGATGATCTTGCAAGGGAGGAGCATATTCTCGTCGGAGCAGGCCCTGCTTGACAACCCAAGGACAAAGACGCTGGTTTCCAAGTTCACAAAATCGAGGAAACAGTTCAGGAAGGGGACGGCATTTCCGCAGTCGATGATCAGGATGAGAAAGAGAGAAAGCGAGAAAGAGCATTTCCGCAGTCATCGATCACACCAGACCACATCAGAATAATTGCCTTGTGGGTCAGAAGCGAGAAAGAGCAAAGGCAAGACTCATTTTTTCCAGTTAATATTTGCATTCTTTGGAGGTTCTATCGCTGTCGAAGTAGAGTTGAGTACTGAGCTGTCCGTGAGAGCAGAGTGGCAAGAGTAGAAGAAGATCAGAAGAAGACGTGGCTGAGTAGAAGTTTGTGGGGTTTGTAGCTCCAGGATCATTCCGAGTCGGTTCACCGGTCGTACAGGGTCACTAACCGTGAAGTAACCTTAGCCTACAACAAGTTACACGAGATGGCGCGCCCGCTCAGATGCAACCACGTATTATTCCCTTCCCCATGGAAGGCAATTGTCCGATCAGGCAATCAGGCAGCTCTTCGGTTGATTCGGCAATGACTCTTGTTGATTCATTCATTTATTTTGTTTTCAACTGATCTGAATCATCCGAACTACACCTTCATCGTTCTCCGGTTTCACTCAAAATAAGATGCAACTGCAGATCAAACAGTTCTACATAGCCTAAAAGGGAGTGACCTGAGGGGGCAACGAGTTGATCTAACCAAAGCGTAGAGCGGCAACCGAACAATCCAGAAGATCCCCCCAGGTGGGCACGTCTTCACTCGAAGGCCCACCAGTTTTCCTTCGTGACCTCTTCCTCCTCCTCGGGGGAGAGGCTGTTGCTGATGTTGAAGAACTTAAGAATTTCTGCGGGAGGCTTCCCTTTGATCATGTCGGCGGCCTTCTTACAAGTCAAATACATCAAATCCTCGATGTTGAGGAAGTTAGCGGCCTGAGGAAGAAGAATCACCAAGAAAAAGCAAAGAAAGCAATGAGATCGGGGGAGGACAAAAACAGTAGCGAAAGCCAACAAGAACGAAAACAGAACACCTAATTCCCTCTAATCTCACCAGGATGATATCGAAGAGGGTGTCGCGGTCGACATTGACGAAATCGGCGTCCCAGGCCTCGAGGCCCTCAGAGTCGTGGGCATGCTTCTTGCAGTAGTCGATGACCAAGGCGAGGGTCTTGCTGTTGATGGTGGGGAGGGGGAGGCCGCCTTCCTCCCATCCGTCCATCATCCCGTCCTTGATGGTCTGGGAAAGGATAGCTGCCTCCTCTTCCACCTCGAACGACACCCCGTCCGACGACCTCAGGACGACCTTCTTCTTCTTCTTCGGAGAAGATGACGGTGATGACATGGTCACTCTACTCTACTCTGCTTCTTGGATGATCCCAATCCCAAACCAACACAAGAGGAGGAGGGGGGGGGGGGGGGTTGAGGTTGTATATATACCTGACAACCTATAATTAGAAGGAAGTTACGAGACTGTTTAAACCGTTGAGTTTGAGCTCGAGAAACTGTATTTAAAGTCATAGATAGCATTGATAGATGGACGAGTTCGGCACAAACACCCAAAATCGACGACGGACTTTGAAGCAATGTATCGATCAGGATGAAGGGCGGCGGTCGATTTCGGCAAGGAGTAGCTTTGAGTGGATAAGACAGTTGGAACCTAATTTTAGCACATAGCAGTTGTTGATGGCGGTTTTGCCTCAGTTTTAGCACATGTTCGACGGTACTAAGGCCTGTTTTATCCAATTTTCACGTGTTTTACAGTCTTGTCTTAGGATTAGTATAAAGAGTCATCGAAATAAGACAACACATGACCATCATTTCAGCTCCATAGGCGAGTATCTTATTGTCAACTTTTGAATGTTTAAGAGATTCTGCCATCGTCGAAATAAGGGTCAGTGCCAATCTGTCTGCGAGAATAGAATGGCGTGAGCACTTCTACCAGTAGAAAAAAACTGCTGCAGGATGACAAGATTAGCAGGCGTGGCGAGTGGATAAGGTGGGTGTGGTTTGCAGCCCCGGGATCATCCCGGTTCACCTTCATCTGGAGTTGCCAACCGTGACGAGCTATCATTATCATTAGCAACTTCCCCAGAAAATGTTTCCACAGAAGGCGCGCCTGCTCAGGGGAATTACTGAATAAGACCTGAACACATCTCTCCTGTCCTCCTTTTACTAAAACTTATGGGGAGGAAGGTATCAATATAAGGTTTCTGGGCTTTTTCCCTTAACTGGTTAAGTCCAAAAATCACCATATAATAGTCAAGACTACGATAAGACTATCGCCGCGGATCAGATCGGACATAAGAGCAGCCAAGGAAAGGGATTGATTCAGTTAACTAAACATCAGGCCTGGAGAAGATCCATGGATTGATTGATATATGTAAAGGACAGAAGAAAAGTTTTATTTTTGCATATAAGATTTGAGTTTGCAGTGATCATGGTTGATTAGAGGAGGAGTGCATGAGATTCACTCGAAGCCCACTGGTTTTCCCTCGTGACCTCTTCCTCCTCCTCAAGGGTGAAGTCGTTCTTGATGTTGAAGAATTCCTTAACTTCTGCAGGAGTCTTCCCTTTGATCATGTCGGCCACCGTCTGGCAAGTCAAATCCAGCAACCCCTTGATGTTTAGGTAGTTAGCAGCCTGCGGAAGAACAACCCAGGAAGAAGCAAAGAAAACGCAAAACAGCGGAGGAAAAAAGCAAAAACGCTGTTATTCATGATGATAATATGAGGAGCTATCTCACTCACCTGGATGAGATCGAAGAGGGCGTCTTTCTCAAGCTTGACGAAATCTTTGTCCCAGCTCATCAACTCCTCATCGGGGTTGAGGGAAGAGGAGGCATGGACGTGCTTCTTGCAGTACTCGATGACCAAGGAGAGGATCTTGCTGTGGATGGTAGGGAGGGGCAAACCGCCTTCCTCCCACGGTGGGAAATGGGAGAAGGTCGACGAGCCTGCGCTGGAGGACGAGGCATAGAGAATGTAATTCATTAAAAGCCACGTTGGACAAGGCGGCAAACCTCCGGTTGAGTATGAAACTAATCCATTGAAGATGCAACTGACTGGCGTTGTGAATAGAATTTTCCCGTGAACTTCATGTGAGACCACCATGGAAGCACTTATTGCGGAGAGGCTGGTGTTAATGGAAGTGCCCCCTCGCCAAGATCACATAACCCGACTTAGCTTTTCTGTATAAAAGAAGCGCAGGAGGCAAAGCAACTTTTTACCACCCAGAATAGGCGAATACTACTGTCATCCCGAGCTCTAGGCATGCAAAAGCCAGACCATGGTTGCGGGGCGGCGCAATGAGCAAGGACGTATTTTGTGGGGGATTAATACCAAGTTAAAGAGAAGATCCATGGATTGATTGATTACAAAAGGACAGAAGATGTTCTAACAGATAATGTCATCAAAGCATAGCAGTTTCCGATAAAAACGCAGTCATGGTACATTGAAAATACACGAGATCCCCAACCGGGGCAAGGAGAAAGTCCCCCGCGCGTTTCTTCATTCAAAGGCCCATTGGTTTTCCCTCCTGACCTCTTCCTCCTCCTCAGGTGTGAAGTCGTTCTTGATGTTGAAGGTCTTGCGAATCTCCTCGGGGGTCTTCCCTTTGATCATGTCAGCCACTGTCTGGCAGGTCAAGTCCAGTAACCCCTTTATGTTGAGGTAGTTAGCGGCCTGCAATGAACAACGACGAGCAAGAAAAACAATTGAGAAATGAAAGGAGATCCCCTCCCCAAGTGCCGCCAATTGTAAGGACAAGTCCTCTGCAGAACACAATGGACCTTGATTACACAAAGTTATTGGTCAATGAATCCAGTCTCCAGCGCCAATCAATCCACGGACGAATGAAATGGAATGATAAGAACAAGACAGACAACAATCAATCAGCTGACCACCGTCAACAATCAAGGATTTCGATCATGCACTAAATAGATCGATTGATCTCCTCGAGCCATCCGTGAAATCGCAAAGAATCCCCTGCCTAATGGCCACGGCAACAACCACAACCGGAATCAAAGCCCTAGGCAGGAAAATCCAGACAAAAGAAAAAAGGGAAGGAACATCAACCGACCAGATCCGCGCACTCACCAGGATGAGGTCGAAGAGGGTGGCCTGATCGACCTTGACGAAATCAGCGTCCCAGATCTTGAGCTCCTCGTCCAGGGAGGAGGAGGCCTTGGAGGAATCGACGTGTTTCTTGCAGTACTCGATGACCTTGGCCAGGATCTTGCTGTTGACGTTGGGGAGGGGGATACCGCTGTCGGCGCAGTCGTCCTCGATCATGTGCTTGATGGTCTGGGACTCCAGGGCCACAGCCTCCTCCACCTCGAACGACTCCCCGTCCGACGACCGGAGGACGATCTTCTTCGGGGACGACGACATATCTCCCTCAGGCCTCGATCTTCCCTCCCTCCCTCCCTGTGATCGAATCAAACCCTAGATTGAATCCCAAAACCGAGATTAAAAACAAGAAAAGGAAGAAGATAAGACAAACGAAGAATGTAGAAGAACGAGGCGGAAAGGGCCGGTAAAATTACGACGACCTAACTCCCGATATTTATAGATCTTATCTAAGGTATATCCAAGATACACACTCTAATATCTATCCATCATCACTTAAAACAATCATTCAAAAAACCTTTTAAGAGATTCACCAATGTCAATAGTATATACATATTCATCGCCTGGGCAGACATCCAACTGTTTGCGTATGTTGATCTTCACCTCGGGCTTCCGTCGGTTCCGCCGAAACTCAGCTCCCAGCTGAGCTCGTCCTTGGAGTGGTAGGACAAGTGGACAGCCCAGTGTAGGCATTCAGGGTTCGAATTGTTCATCTTTTCCCAGCCTCCCGAGTCGCGTGCTCTCATCCAGTGATGATTCCAGCATCAGGGCGATGGGTCCTTCCGAGACGATCTGGTTCCTGAAACTCGATCCCAGCATCAGGGTTGAAACAACTACCAGTCCCCTGGCATGGGTCTCAGCCTCATGGAATGGACTCACCTTAACTGACTTTTGAAAGGAGAAGATCTTCTCCACTTTATCCTGCCTGGCTCGCATCTTCATGATATCAGAGAACAGTTCCCTCTGCAACAGCTTTAGGATTTCGACCTGTGCATGATTCCACAATTCACCTGTTCTTCTTCCACCACTGAAAGCAGAATTTACTAAAAAGGGAAGTCAGTAATTCTCTAGGTTATCTTAACAAACCGGTTTTCCTCGTGCCACATTCACTGCTGAAAACCCAGCCATCCCAAGGTCTATAATCAACATAATTGCAGCACGACAACCTGGACACCCTACTACATTCGACAAGCATCCGCCTGGGTACACAAAGCGTTGATGCCTGCAGTCAAGACTGGCAAAGTTCTAACAGCACAGCAGATAGATCAGTGCAATGAGAAGCCAGAAAGGTCATGTACAGGACAATGGCGGGTGGATGAGGTCGCCCATGAATTCATGAGTGGTATAAGCAAAGCCTTTCACGGATTCGACCGCCAAGGTTAACTGCTCCATACATCGGGGGTGGGGAGTGTAACAGTACAACTTTGCAAAGCAGGATTTATGACTTCAGCCCAGCTTTTCAAATTATATACAGCGGTTTTTTGATATACCGCAGTGAACACAGAAAGAATCACGTCGAAGGTGACATAATCACCTAGCCATGGATGAATCAAATGACAACAAATAGGCTCATCGTATTCCAAGCGCAGACAATAGGTATAACATTCACTGTTCAAGAATGTTTTTCCATTATTGGAAGGACTATCCTTTCCTGGGATTTGTCGGTATAAACGCAAGATACTGTATATTATGAAATCGCAGCAAGCAGACGTCGTCTGCAACACAACCATCCTCAATGCCTATTCTTTCTTCTTGATATGTTCAGCATGGGAAAATCGAGGGGAAATGGCTATATTATTCTAGCGGACCCACCAACAGCCTTCTCCATCCGATCATACCATTCACCGATTCGAGTATTCTCGACCATGTCTTTGCCAGACTGGAGTTGCCGAATAGGCCTCAATACACCAAAGACGGCAAGATCGGCTAAATTCGGTTTGGCACCACCTGTTAGAAGTACCATGTAGTTGGGAAAACAAATAAATGTTCGTTAAAGTTTGCCTACTAGGAAACGGTATACTGTATATGTAATGGACAAACTTACCACAGAATGGACGGCCTTTCAATACATCGACCCATGTTTCCGCAGCTCCGTATAATGCAGCACGTTCATCATCGATATTGTGCTTCTTTTTCAACTTTTTGGCGACCATGTACATGGCTGCTGCTCCAGTATACTTTGCAATTAGCCTCTCCATGAAGGTGAAATTTCCTGTGTTGAGGAACATAAACCAAAATCAACTGAAGACCATTGCTTGTAAACATTTCTTTTTTTGGAGGGGGAATCAAAACAGAGTTCATCAAGGCGATATTAGGGCATCCCTTCCTCTCTGGCCAAATTATGCGCAAAAATAATATGTCAAACATACAAAGTAATAACTGAAGAAGAGGACCTTCTCTTTCAAAATTCTGAACCAACTACTAAGGCTACTCTTTCTTGCGAGTTCAACTAAACTCACCATGCGTAGTGATGTAGTCGAAGGACTCCAAGGCCTCTGAGGGGCTTCTATAAATATTTGGTGATAGAACATGAACCAAATGATTGTCAACCCACCTGCGTTTGCAACGAACCGGCATCAACAATCCCGTTGTGAATAAACACTAGCAGCATGGTTATAGCAAACAAATCCTACGGAAAGAATGAGAGGGAAGACAGAGAAATTGTACCCACGCCACTTCTTTTCCTCCACATCATCCGGAAACTCGTCCGGTTGAAGCTTCTGAAACAAGTCATCTATGATCGCTGTTCAATAACGAAGAAAAGAAGGACAAAATGCAAAGCTTGAGTTATTTTTAAAATGCACAAACTCCTAAATCCTCAACGCATAATCTACTGGATGTTAGATTAATATCTACCAGAAGAATCATTCAATTGCTTTCCTCCCTCCACGGTCACAATAGGAACCTTCCTGTAATCGGACCATTTGATCTCCTTCTTGCTAATAGGGTTAACTTCCACCACCTTGTAAGGAATCTTATAGTAATCCAAGAACGCTACACACAACCAATCAGGCATCCAATGATCAGAAAATCAACCAAAAATACAGCTCGCCCGGCGCCAACTAAGTCAAAGCCAAGTCTCGGATACCTTTAACCTTGTTGCAGAAAGGGCAGGCCTCGTACTGGTAAAGCACGACGTCCTTTGGGAACGGCCTCTCGCCCTTGACGCTGAGATCCGGCGCGACCGCGGATGCTACCGCCGTGTACCACCTGGCGGAACCGAGGCCGCCGCACGGTCCACCGCGCTGGTTGAAGATTCCCGGAGGCGGTGGCGGAGCGGTGAGGGAGTGGTAGTCCGCGCCGTTGAGGAGAGCAGGGAGGAGGCGGCGCCGAGCTGCGGCGTTCGTCAGCTGGTACAGCGGCTTGAGTTGCCTCATTCTGTGACGGCGGCGAGCGTTTTCCCGAGCCGAGGCGGCGGAAGTCTGGACTTATTAAGCGGGGATGGGAAAGCTCCATGTCAACGTCCACGTCACCATTTGCGGAGGGGCAAATTGGTAAAATCGTAGAAAACCTTTCCGTAAATACCACAAATCCCCTATTTTTCGCGCGGGGTGGGCTTGGGAGAAACCCTAGCGTGTCAGTCGCTATCTTCGGCGACTACCTCGGATTGGGTGAAAACCAGACGTTTGTTCCTCCCGTGGAGTCGGAGTCGAGGTAGAAGTATGTCTCGGTGCTTTCCTTTGAATGGTGGTGAGGTGAAGAAACAGGGGGTGCTTGGTGATACGCTGAGCGTACCGATCGAGGTTGGTTTGAGAAAATCTTGGGTTCCGATTCCATAAGTTATGCAAATGGCTGTAATGGGTCGATTGCTCCGCGGAAGGGCCTGGTTGTGATTTGGTTTTGGTTAAACAACTTTCGACGGACTGAATTCGTCGCGCCCCCTGATGGTGGTTTTTGTATGTGAAACTGTGCCTAAGTGCATGCTCGGCAGAGGTGGGGTTCTGCGCGTAGTGTCTTCCCTTTGGTGAATGTGATTTCTATGAGCTTGAACGCTGATTACGGTGTTCCTGTTTTGAAAACTGAAAGTTTTTATTCATTTTCTGGAAACGGTTATGCATTTTTTGATAAATGAAGAGAAATTTGTGATCGCTTTTCCATTTTTAGTAATTTTGTTTTTCAAGAAGAAGATTTTTATGCGCAGAATTTGTGTAGAAGTTATAATACCAGAATTTTCAAAAGACCTGAAGAGTTTCAGGCGATTATCTCTTGGGGTTGATGTATATTAGACCATGATTGTTTTTCTTTCTCTCCATCGAAGTGGAGTTTTTTGATTGGCTAGTTGTGTGAGATGGTGAGTTTATTTCTTTTTTTTTTTTGTGACGACTATTGTTGTATCATGGAAGTATTGCTATATTATATCTTCTTGGATATATATGTGATTGGTACCCAATCATGGTGGCATGGGAAATGATCCCTCGGTTTAGTCAGCCTTTCTTATTGAATACTCTGCCACCATGATCTGAATGTGTTCCTCTGGTGCTCAAAAGCTCCAGAAGGAGAGGTTGAGGAACCATGACACAGAAAAGCGAAAACAAAGCGAGAGGGAGGAGAGCAAGGAGACTTCTCATAAATGCAGGGATGTTGTCCATGGCAGAACCATAAGATTGGTGACTAAGCGTTCTCAAGCTAAGAAATTTGGTAATGGGGATATGCCAGATGGCAAGAAAGATGATGATCATATGATGAGAATCTCAAAATCGAAGGAAGACTCTTGTGAGAGTGTCTTATCCGAAGAACATGGCCAGCCAATTAGCCCCACAAGCATCTTCTCTGTGTTCAATGTCAGTAAGAGTGAAGAGAGTAAAGCTGCCTCTCAGCCTTTTGTCGAGAAAAGAGGTAATCTTTCTGCTTAGCATGGTGCCGGCATTTTGTTACCTGACCCCGACACATTCTCATGCATTTTATACACTTGGAACAGGCAGCATTATCAGAATCCGGTTGAAGCCTCATAAGCAACCTGTTCCTGAAACATCATTGGCTGAGCCGCCCGCAATTCTAGTCTCGAGCACCGTACCGGATTCCCGTTTAAGGGAGGCCCACTGCGAGGTTGCTTCAACCTCCGGTCTGGCTAGTTTAGAACCTGCGGCCGTACCCCCATGTTCAGAAGGCTTGTTCCTCGAACCCGAATCGCAATATGACTCACTTCTGGACCAGTGGGTTCCTGCATCCCTTAACGTCAAGGGCGATACATCAGACGATCTAGACTGGATTCTTGGTCCGGATCAAACTGGGGAGAGATGTTCGAAAAGACAGAAACCTGCAGACAAAGGGCGGCTTCTGCACAATTCTTTCTCATCATTCTCGTGGCCTCCCAGGGCGAATTACCTGCAGGATGCGGAGATTTATGCTCTGCCTTATATTAATCTTTTCTGATTAGACAGATGTGTCGGAGAAAATGTGAATAGCATGCGGCTGTTTGTAAATGAATAGTTGAGCTGAAAGAGACATTTTTACCAGTAGTTAAGGCCAGCCTTGGGGAGATTTTTTAAGAAAATCGCTTTTAGAAATATGGTGTTTTTGTTCCTTTAGATAATACAGATTATAGATTATCTAATTTTTAATGCATAATAATAATATTCATGCTCACATTCCTTCTTTTTAATAAGCACTTGTTCATTAGCTATCGCATTTAAGACGACCAGATTTATTATACAGCGCATTTAGATTTACTTCATTTATGTCCCATCCTTTTGGTTCCCTTTTCCAGAGGCCCGGCTCAAACAAGCCCATCTGATTCTAAGCCCAATGAGGCCCAAAAAGAACCCTGGTTTCAGATCCAGAGGAAAAAAAAAAGCAGCTTAGACGGGATACAAACATGATCTTGTGTCAATACACACGCAAGACAAAAGGCCAGACTGACTTCAACCACAAACACCCCAGAATGAAAAAACAGTGGGAGTGCCTGGCATGAGTCGACAAGCTTACATAAGATTTTTAGTGGTAAAACCCCCCGGGCTTAACCTATCGAGCACCTATCACCACCACGACCTTGCCGCGTGAAAACAAAACGGCATTACCAGTATACCACAGCGTCATCGGAGAAACAAAGGACAACTTCAGGGGATGCGTTGGATCCGGCGGAGAGTGTCCTTGGCTGGAATCCCTGATGCGGAGGCTGCTGCCTCTGTGTTGCAGCCGAGCTTAGGCCGTAGAGCGAAACTCGGCAAGGGCAAGCTGCTGGGAGGTGGTGCCAAGATGAATATGGACCGGCCCGAATCCTCGGCAAATGAGCCGCTGCCTGCTGGCTGTTTTCCTGGATTGAGACTACCCTTAAAACTGTCCCTTGGTAGCTCAGGAGGGTCCGGCCTCGGTGTTGCGGTTTGTTTTGGAGTATTCTTTTGGTCTTTTTTGGGATGGGGCTTTGACTTGGGAGATGATTTATTTGGAGTGAGAGGAGAGGACGCCAAGGAGGAGGAGGAGGAGGAGGACGAGGGAGACTTGTTGGGCTTCCCGGTGTTCTTGATGTTAGCAGGAGGAGGATAGGAGATAGCCTTGATGTTGCTGCTGTAAGACCTGGACAAAGGAAGCGGCGGGAGAGGGAGCCAAGGCGACGGCGGCAGCTGTGAGTGATAAGCAAGATCGCCGACGTTCGAGTTTCTAAGAATAGAATAAGGATCAGTCCAGGCGGGGCCGATCGAAAGACCAGCACCGCCTCCTCCTCCTCCTCCTCCTCCTCCTCCTAGAACTGCTCCTCCGTTAAACAGCCCAAGATCAAAGCTTCGGTGGTGGCTGTTTCCGTGGCGGGGGATTCTTCTCTTAGGGGTATTCAAGCGCCTCCCCTCACGATCCAAACTCTGGGGCAAGAAGATTGCCTCCATGGTTACAAGATTCCGTCGATCAGAGGACGACCCAAAAAAGAGAAAAAAAAAAGGGACGGTGACCTCTGGTCGATCTCTCAGCCAAACCAAAAACAGAAAGCAGAAAAGGATCAAGCAGATGCACCACAAGAGACTACTACTACTACTTAAAAAAAAAAAAGGATAAACAACAACACTGGTGTCGTCCCCAGAAACACGAAAACTGAAAACAAAAACTGGGGGTTTTTCTGGAGAATTTTCTTGTTTTGTTTTGTATCCTCCTCCCCTACATTACATACACCCACTTCGGTGAAAGTGTCTCCTCACCTTCCCCGACCACCATTTTATAGCTGCAAATATCTCCTTAAATAATTAAAAAAAAAAACAGGTAGGGCAGGCATGCCAGGCCAGTTATTATAAAGCTTATAATTTTTATTATTAAATTATTTATTTCTTATTATTTTACACCCCCTTTTAATATGATCTTCTATCTAAATTTTACCGACAAAAAAGAAAACAAACAGCGGGAAAAGTCGTTTCCGCCTTATTTTAGTAACCGTAGGGCGGCAACCGCCATTTCCATGTGAGCCGTAGGATGTCCTTTTGAAATCAGCCGTCCGGTTTTCCCTTCCAAACAAACTCCTGACCATACACGTGTCACGTTCTCCCCCCAACTCCAAATTCATTTGTTTCTCTGGATGAGATATCTTACCTATACCAAACGTATTATATTATATTAGACAGGAGGATATCGGCCGAGGCTCTCACCGTCATGCTGACCTTCATCCCCCCCCCCCCTTCCCCCCTTTCGTTCCTTCACAAATCTTCTTTTCAATTTGGTCGGAAAAGTAAAGTTGGACAATGTGCCTAGCTAGGAGCAGCAGCCCTCCGTGACACCCTCATGACAAATAAAGAACCCAATGATTCGATGGATTACCAAATGTGCAACGTTCATTCGTTTCATGAACATTTGTTTCCATATCTCAACATCATCCCCACACAATGCTGAAGAACCAGAAGGAAATGCCTCCTCCCTGATGCTAAGACATGAAAGAACAGAAGGCCTTCCCCCCTTCCCCCTCTCCCTAGGCCTTGTTTGGGAACAATTATTAATAAAAAGCCTCCCAAGGAGATCAAGACGAGGATTTTATTTGTGTTTGGTGGATATTTCTAGACCTAAACATAAGTAAGCCCAGAGAACGACTTCTATTGGTTGTTGGTATTGAATGGAAGCCTCCAAAGTTTAAAAAATCCGTCCGTCGTGGGGTGACGTGAATTTGGAGAGATGACAATAAACATTTTGGACCAATCATGGGAGGTTTTGTCCGAGAGCGCCGACCATTTCTTACGTTACTACCTTTTATACGGGTCAAACATTATTGCTATGTTTCCATTTTAAAAAACTCTTCCCAAAACCCTACTTCTCGTGTTTTCCCCGAGGATGATGAAGGAAATAGGAGTACGAGTTCGTCCGTCCACCCAAAAAAGGGGACGACGTCGCCGACAAATGCTGCCCTGGGACGAGCGGCCGGAGGAGGGTTTCTTCGTAACTAAGGATATCGACACTTAAAAGCATAAAAGAAGCAAAAAAGAAAAGCAAACATATCTTATCGACACTCTTAAAAAACAAGATGACATTTTGGTCGGTCGCCTTTTCCACGTACTTAGGCAGAATACGACTTCGAAGCCTCCTGTGCGTGGAGAGACGAAGGAAGCGAGGGCGTGTTTGTGTGGTAAGGGAAAGGCTTCTCGAGATTGCCCGGCGGGGGGGACATTATCAACGACTTCATTAACAATGGTCGGCAAGGTCCCAACCAATCGGTAACCCCTTTCTGAGAAGAAGGGCTTCCGTGTATATATCCATATATAAATAACTGATGCCATCGATCATTTTCTTTCCTTAAATTTCGACTTCGGACGAAGCATTTCATTGCCTTTGCCTTTCCTTTCCCTTCTTCTCCTTTTCATGTCAGCCATTCGTTCCTGGATTTCTTTCCTCCCTCCCAAAACGTCGTATTGTCAATTTCCCCTAAAAAAAATCTGTCCGTCCATACGTTGTTTGGGCTGTCGGCCCACATCATCTGCAAAAGTAAGCCCACTTCATGAGCCAGGCCCAATATTTAAGACCACCGAACGACGAGCGTCTTGGAGCCCAGTACAGGAGGCCCAATAGATATCTAAGCCCAAATACAGGACCAGCGCGGCCCCTGAATTTTTGAAATATTAAAGCATATCAATTTTTTGGGGGGTATAAAAATGAATCAGACAAACCAAGGTTGAAAATTGAAGGATATCCGCTCTTTTCTTTCTGTTCCGTTTCTTACAAGAAGAAGTGGTTTCGGTTGTACGTTTTCCCTTTTTTAAGTTTCCCACCACCCATGCGATGAGAAAGGAAGATTTGTAACTAAGCTTAAAAGGGACAAAAAGAAATAGATAAATCCATCTTTTGATATCGATCTAAAGCTGCTGGGAGCAGATGCAATGGCCATTCCAGGCCTCTGTAGGTTTGTCCAGGTGATATTTCTAAGATGAAGGTGTTATATTATGCTCTCTTAGCCCCCCTCCTGGGTAGTTTATGCGCATTCATTCCCATCATTCGTTCCCTTCTCTTTCACTGTGCCTCCCAGGAACTCATTAAGGATCAAGTCGCGAATATGTACTTGTGGCCAAGGTACCTCGAAGTTCCAACCCGGGATCCTTCTAAGTCGATGTTTCTTTCATCAGGCTTTCTTTATCTTGCGAAATTGATAAATCTGTAGTTAATCCATCTGAAATTTAAAAACACAGGGCTGCCAAGAAACCTGCGGGCATTCTTACTGTGAAGGTTCTGAAGGCTTCTAAAGCTCAAGAAAAAGGACCTCCTAGGGAAATCAGACCCTTATGTCAAAATCAGCCTAACAGAGGACAAGTTATCTACGAAGAAGACTACTGTAAAGCATAGTAATCTGAACCCTGAATGGAATGAGGAGCTTAATTTGGTCATAAAGGATCCCGAGTCACGAGCACTGGAGCTTATCGTATATGACTGGGATAAGGTAGTTTACGCCTCTAGCAGTTTTGGTTTTTCATCACCTCGCTGATGGTCGTGTTACCATTTCTCAAGCATTATTTCGGTCATGAAGACTTCCGTCAAACCGCCGTCGGATTTATTTCCTTATTCTCCATGCTGCTTAGGTTGGTAAGCATGAAAAAATGGGCATGAATGTGGTTCCTCTCATGGAGCTTGCACCCGAGGAGCCTACAGTTATCACTCTCATTCTGTTGAAGAACATGGATCCCAATGACCCTCTAAATGAGAAGCCGCGTGGAGATCTGATCGTGGAGTTGACCTACAAGCCCTTCAAGGATGATCAAATGCCGGTTGAGGCTAAGGACTCTAATGACGTGGAAAAGGCTCCCGCCGAAACTCCTCCTGGTGGGGGTTTGCTAGCTGTGATCGTGCATGAGGCTCAGGATGTCGAAGGGAGGTATCATACGAAGCCATACGTGCGCTTGCTTTACAGAGGAGAGGAAAGAAAAACTAAGGTCTGCAGTTTTTCTCTATGGCAGTTCGTACTTCTGGGCATTTCTGGCTTGCTGCTGCATTGTCTTCATATATTTCTTATGGTTGTTGTTTCCTTCTGGTATCTGTAGTATGTGAAGGAAAACCGAGATCCGAGATGGGAAGAGGAGTTCCAGTTCATGTTAGAAGAGCCCCTCACCGACAACAGACTCCATGTGGAAGTCATCAGCACCTCCTCGAAGCTTGGGCTACTCCATCCCAAGGTATTCTCCACAGCCTTAGTGCGCAGTTTGATCAGCGCAAGTGGGTCACTATTTCATTGCCGTCTCCGCTCCATCCTCCGATGACTAAAACCAACCGGTGTCTTCCCCATCATGGGGTCGCTCCGTTACGTGGACATAAACCTGCCGGACGTGGTATCCAACAAGAGGATCAATGGCAAGTACAACCTGATCGATTCCAAGAATGGCCAAATACAGATCGGGCTACAGTGGAGAACGTCGTCTTAGTCGGAGAGTCTCGACTATCTTCCATCTCGTGTCAATACATACATACATGAAAGGCAACGGAAACAAATAAAGGTAACGACGGCCCAATTGTAGATGGGCTTGGGCCCATGGCCCCAGGACTGATGTACGATTAGTGCGAGACACAGAACGTGTCGTAGGAAGTGTTCACTAGGAGATGTTCACTGCTAAGTCGGAGGTTGTTAGGATCGCGATCTCGAATCGATAATAAATGAACAATGAAATGGAAAAGAAGATGAAAATCTTGATATGATTGACCCCAGAATCGGGTTGGAGATGTTGTATTTAAAAATCCGGTTTAGCTACGTATACAGTCGTGGACCAGTTGAGCCGAACCCAAAAAGAGAAGACAAAAAGGTGAGGGTTGGGGGGGGGGACACAAACATCGGTCGCTCTCGGCCTTGTCCTAAAAAAGGTTTTTAGAGAGAGAAAGATATTTCTCTAGAGAGAGAGAGAGAGAGACGCTCACGCAAGAAGCGCGATAGTTGTTGAGAACGCAGGAGCGGAGGGGATCCATCTGTTCTGGCTGCGGGGCCGTCCGGTTAGGGTTTTGCTTTGGGATCATCGAGGAGGGAAGGGGTGGTGAGAAATTCGCCTTCTTTGTTGTTGTTGTTGTTGTGGTGACGAGTCATTGTTTCTGTTTGATGGTTTCTGTGGAGGGGTCGGGATTGTATGGAGTCGGAATTCTGGTTCGGAGGAACGGTCACTGCGGCTGGTGATGGTTGATTTTTGGCTGTGTTTTTATTCTGTAGGCGCGCGCGGGAAGGTGGTTTTTTAGGGTTTTCATTTCTTCTTCTTCTTTCATTTGCCTTCCCTGTGTCTGTCGTCTTGGGTTTGACGGGAAATGTATGAATCTTGCGAATTCGTGCCCTGCCTCGCCTGGCGATGCTGGTCGGTTTGTTTCTGAATTCGCCTTGGTTCGGTGGTAATACCGGGACCTTCTTTCCTGCAAAGGCTGTAGGGTTGATTGTGTGGCTGGGATCTTTTATTTTGTTGTTCTAAGTGGGTGCTGTGAATAGTTCGGAATCGTCGAATCTGTGGATATCCTTTGGGTAGATAACTGTTGCCTTTTGTGTAATTGATATTTAATTGGAGGACTTTGGAGCTTTTCCCCCATTTTCACGGTGTTATTGGATGCGGTTGCATCGTCCGTTACTGAGTAAACTCTGAACCCGCAATTGGATGTGGTTAGGATGTATGAGCATGTCATCAATAGAAGAAAGTGTATTTATTTTTCGAGTATGGGGAATTCAATGGGTAGAAAATTAATGTGAGAAAAAGTTGCACGTTTGTGACGTATTATCACCTGGCTTTTGTTTGGCCTTTTGGAGTATCAAATAACTTTAATCACCTTCGATCACCAAGTAATTATCGGACGTGTTTGATGAGATGCATGTCCATGTTCTCTAGGATAAAGAGCCACTGTGAAGCCACTCTGCAACCTTTAGTTGGGACTGAACCGAGAACCTGATGATTCGGTACTGATTTTATTTATTCTTTCAGTTGCAGGGTAATTCTGTTCCTGCACAAAAACTGATGCAGGAGAGCGTGTTAATATGTTGGAAGCTTTTAACTGACTGGCATTGATAATATAGAAGCACTATGACTCTGGAAGATTTCTTTACTCTTACTGAAATGAGGGATGGGCTGATAGCTCCTGCTCGAGTTCGGGACCTGATTTCTGTAATGCAGAAGGAGAAGGATTCTGTGACAAACAGCACAAGTGATGCAATTCGGCAGTGGGCAGCTGTTGCAAGCTCTATTGCTGCGACTGAAAGTAGAGAGTGCATAGATATTTTTCTCCAGTTAGATGGGCTTTCCTTCATGAATAGATGGCTGTTAGATGCTGATAAGTTTGATGATGACATGAAGGATGGATTTGTAGAGGAGTCAATCAATACGCTACTAAATGCCATTGTGAAGCTGCAACTAGATAGAGAAAAGTCGGTATCCTCTGGAATTTTCCTGACAATAGAGAAGCTTCTTTGCCACCACAGTAGTAAGGTTCAGGATAAAGCTAGAGCACTATTTGATGGCTGGAAGCCTGGAGAGATTGGGAGTCCGGTTGATAGTGGCAACGCCCAGACCTGTAACGATGCCAATGCGGGGAATCTTGCTGATAATAAAGAACATTCGTGTTGTGTAACTGTTTCTATTGCACCTGCCAATGAGAGAGGTAATGCAGGAAATAGTGCTGTGGACTCATCTGTAGACGAGACGGAACGACCAACTGATTCTGCCCATCTCCAGCCCGAAAAGGTTGAGGATGAGCTGGTTCCTGTGAATGGTGATCAGCATCCTTTGCAAGGAAATTCAAACCAAGTTGTTGCGGAGGATACACCCTCAGATCCATTGTTATCTTCTTGTCTGCCGAGTTCTGGTTGTGAGACAAGGCAATATGACGATGCGCATCCTGCAAAGCTTGCTGAAGTGCCCACTGGTGCAAAGATTCCAAACAATTTGGGCATGCATACAAGTGGTGAAGGGCAGGCTGGACTTTTGGAGGCAAATAAATCTGGTGAAGCTGAATGGAGAGCAGATGAAGCTGAAAATCTCAAAACTAGTCTAAGACCGGCTGAAAATGCCGCTTCGAAAGCTTGTGAGAGTCGTCAAGGGGAAACTCCTGAAGAAACCAGTCCTCCAACTGCTGCTTTCGAATTGTCTGGAGTTGCTAATGAGATTAATGATGATGCCTGTGTGAGACCAGAATCTGAGGCTGACGATGGGAAGGATGAGAAGGTGATTGTGGGTCCCTCCGGAGCCACCTTCAAGGAAGCTGAAGATGTCTCTCGCAGTTCTACTTCTGCTTCTCATGGTCGTGAACTCAATCAAAGAAAAATTGATGATTCGAGGATTTTCTTTTCAAAGATAAAATATGGAGGAACTGGTGACGAAGGTAAGGACCCCTCTCGTAACAGAAATGAAAGAACTGATGTGTCTGTTTCTTACAGACTCGGTATGGAAACAAGCAGTTGTAGGGTTGCTGATCACAACAGGTCTAATGCCGAACTTGATTATGGGATTGTCGACGCCTTGGAAGTGGCCCGGCAAGTTGCTCAAGAAGTAGAGAGAGAAGTCGTGGATTACAAGGAACGGTTCTGTAGCTCACCTTCAGAGAGGGATTCTGGTGGCAGGCTTGACCGGGGAGGGAGCCCGGTGTCCATTCAAGAGAGAGATTCTTCATCCGACAGCCTTTCAAACAAGCTGCCTCGGCAAAACAGTTCTTCCGAAGCTTCATCTGAAGACGATGAAAGTGTACTAGAAAACCAGAATGCTGAAGCTGAAAACTCGGGGCATGATATGGAGTCCTCTCAGGTGACAGAAGCTACGCAGGAGCAAGAAGATAAGACAGAGAAAGGCCTCTGTGCCTTTGATCTGAACCAAGAAGTGTGCTCAGAAGACGTGGATCATCCTGAAAATGTGAACTCTGTGCCCATCTCTGTTGTCTCTGCATCAAAACCAGCTGCAGCTTCTGGAATGCCTGCAGCTCCCCTGGAATTTGAGGGGATCCTTGGTTGGAGAGGATCTGCTGCTACTAGTGCTTTTCGACCAGCATCTCCTAGAAGAAAATCTGCTGGTGATGCAAAAGTTAATGCGGAAAGGACAGAGATTGGGCGGAAGCTTCCTTCTCTAAATATTGATCTAAACATCGCAGAGAGTGGAGATGATAAGATCGCCGATCTCATGCCTTCAGTCCCGATTCCAGTATCATCTAGCCTGCGATCTGGAGATTCGTCCCTGGAAGTGAGTTCCAGGAGACCTGAGAAGCTCAGGCTTGACTTGAATCAACTCGGGGATGATGGCGAGCCGTCCATCTCAGATTTTAGGCCAGGGCCACCGGTGTTTTTCCATTTGAATAGTGGTCGCAGCCCGTCTCCTGCCTCATCGTCATCATCCTTGCAGCGGGGCACAAGAGCCTTTGATCTGAACGATAGGCCTCCGACGCGCATTGATCTTACAGAACAAAGATCCCGGGGCAGTAAGTTTTCACTGGAGCCGTCCCATTTCGGAAAGGCCAAGCAAGATCCTGTCATTAACATCCTTGGTGCCAAAGTGGAGGTGAATAAGAAAGATCATGCCTCTCAAGCGTTGCCCCTGCTGAATGGAAACAGGGGTTTTGAAACTGCAGTCGACTCCACTAGCATGACAACAGCCGGCGGGTTCTTGGGGATGGGCCCCGGTAACCCATACCAACAGCAACAGCAGCAGCAACAACCTCCACCTATCTGGGCATTCAATGGATTAACGCATCCTCCGGCTGTTTCTCTTGCTCCTGCCATGTATCGTCCTGGATGCCCCATCCCTTACATGATGGACCCCCGGGGCTCTCCTTTGTTGCATCAAGCTGCGGGTCCCGTCTCAAGTGTCCCCTCCTCTTATCCTCAGGCGCCCTCTTACCCTCAGGCACCGCCTTTCATGATGAGTATCAATCCCGGGCCCTTTGCTCTCAACAGTCCCTATCCCGGCACTATGCGTCCCCCTTTGGATTTGAACTCTGGCTTCTCCGTGGGTGACGGCTCCGGTCGGGAATCAAGCACAGGATTGAGACAGTTCTTCGTCCCTGATCACGGACGACCGACTGAAGAACTTATCATGGGCGGTTTCCAGCCCTCGTCGAGTGTGCCTGGGGTCGGTTCCAAGAGGAAGGAACCCGACGGAGGCTGGGAACCATACCCCATTAGCTTTCGACAGCAACAACCTCCTCGGAAATAACACCCTAACGGTGAGGAGGCTGCCAGGGATCCAAAAAGTGACTTTCCTTTAGGACATGATTGGAACTAAATAAGGTTTGGGGGGAAGGTGAGATTGTTTTGTTTGGGCAGGGGAATGAGAGTTTTTAATTTAAAATCGTTCCTTAGAGTACCCTTTTTTTTTCCTCTCTTTCTGATGATATTCTTATAGGAGACATAAATCTGTTTGGAATTTGGGAAGCCACTCCCCCATGTTGAGATTTCTTCCCAGAAACAAAAAGTAGTAACTTCACCGACATATACATTATTCATAGTTGTTACAAGAAACTGTATTTCATATATATAATGTATGCACTAACAAAACCTAGAACCAGTAATCGCAGCAAGCAAAACACTGTTGTAATCATCAATCACAAGCGCAAGGCCAAGACAACATCCGAATCCTCGGTATAAGACCGACCCCTTAATTGCTTTTCCATGTCTCCCTTTGTGTTTGTGTGTGGGTGTGTAGTCCTTCCTTCCTTCACAAGGCGACGTCCAGCTGCCTCTGCTGTGGCAGCCGGAACCTGACCTGGGAAGCGGGGGACTTTACGGCGACCCCGTGCCAGCAGATTCCCCCTCTGCACGTCTCGTGCCCACGGTGATCCCTCGATATCGCGTGGGTGGCCTTCTGGGACACGTCCCAGGCCAGGGTGCAGACGAGGATGATCCCCACGGCCACGGTGGATGCAGCGAGGATGAATCCGCCCCCGAAGCTCCTGCCGAACATGAGGCCGTAGGCCTTGACGAGGGCTATGACGGCGACGGATATCGTGGTGAGGTTGGAAACCACGGCGTCGGAGAGGGCCATGTCATAGGGGACAAGGGTAAGGGAAAGCGAAGGGGAAGGGGACGTTCCGACCAAGGTTAGGTCTGTCGTAAGACCGGATGGAGGGACAAAGGGAAAGTGGGAAGAGGAATTTGGAGGGGATAAGGGGAGGTAAATAAAATAAAATAATACGAGAATATTATAAATTATGGGATGACTTTTTCGGGTGATGCACCTAACTCCATTTAATTTAACCCAAAAATAATGAATTTTTTTATTAAAAGAAGGCAAAATATACGATAATATCATAAACTATGCTCAAATATTCTATTTTATCAAAATCTTTTTTGGCTATACGATATTATCACTATCTTTAAGGTTGTAATTTTTTGTGGCAAATCTTGGATTTTATTATTAGCAAACCAAACAGGTCTTAATCTTTAAATTTCAATTATTGACTAAAAAAAGTGAAAAAATGGATAATAATATTAAAAAATTTCATGTGTTATTTATTATATAATTTTAATAGTTAAATTAAGTAATTTGGAAGTCGAAGTTGGACTGCAGTTATTGATGCTGTTAAGAATCTGTAAAATCGATGAAGAACGAATGATGGATTTATTGTGAGGTTACTACTACGCATAAACTGGATTGCAAAACGATGCAATGAGAGGTTAAAAGTCAACTATTATAGGATAACTGTTAGACAGTATTAAGGCCTTGTTTGGTTTCCTCAGAGTAAAATTAAAGATTTGACAAAAAAAATTACAACACTAAAGATAGTGATAATATCGTATAGTCAAAAAAGATTTTGACAAAACAGTAAGTTTAAGCATAATTTATGATATTATCGTATATTTTGTCTTAAAAGAAATAAAAAGAGCATGGATTTTTTTTTTATGGATTAATAATAACCCCCCCATCTAACACAACAACAACTGACACACCACATTTCCTTTCCTTCGTCCTTTGCATTTACTTTACAATCACATGCGTATAAAAATTGTTTCCTTTCCTTTCCTTTCCTTGAAAAAGACACCAACCAAGATGACGTGTAAGAATTCCTTTGGACCTTATTACGTGTCGCGGCCCTTCCGTTCCAGCCCACCATTACATGATGATATATATGGAGAGAGTCCATTGAGGGCCTCCAACGCTGACCAAACCGGATCCGCCACGTGGTAAGCGGAACAATCCCCGCTGTCCGATATGCCACGTAGGACGACATCCCCCAATCCCCTTCACAACCCCCCCCCCCCCCCCAACAACAAAATTCCCGCACTAACCGCCAGTCCGCGCTCCGCACCTTCCGAGTTCCTCCCCTCCCCCATTCCATTCCGAATCTTCTCGGAGAACGTCGACGACGAAGACGAAGGAAGCCCCGAGGAAATGAGGAAGTGGACGGTCCCTCCCTTCGTGCTCCTCCTCCTCCTGCTGATCCTCTCCTCTGTTCCAGATCAAGGTGAGGCTGCGGGATGCCGTCACCTTAGTGTTCTATCTCGATGAGCGTGATGGTGACAATGTGGCGTCTGTCCGATCTTTTTATGTGCGTTGTGGTTTTTGATTCGGTGATCGTGATAACGATCGGATCTCGGTCTCGTGCTTTCTTGTTCCCCCGGAGGATTGCTCGGTTGTGATTACTGATTCCTTTCGCCACGGGTTCTGGAAGGGAGGAAGTTGCATGTGAATGCCGTGGATGATTCGGAGGAGCTGGTTGATCCGCCCAAGGTTGAGGAAAAGATCGGTGCCGTTCCTCATGGTCTGTCGACGGATTCTGACGTCGCGAAGAGGTCATTGAGATATTCTCGGCTTATGGATACTCCATTTCTTTTGGCTACAGTTTCTGAATTTTTGAAATGTTAATCTGTGATCGGGGTGGTATGAGACTTTGAGTTTTTCTCAGGGAAGCGGAATCGATATCGAGGAGGTCCCTCCGTGATAATGCGGAGAAATTCGAGTTCCAAGCAGAGGTTTCTCGGCTTATGGACATTCTTGTCAACTCTCTTTACAGCAACAAGGATGTCTTCTTGAGAGAGCTGATCTCCAATGCTTCCGATGTAAAGAATGCACTTCTCCGGTCCTACATCGGTTGTGAGCTTCTTTGTTTAACAATGGAAATGAGCTTCCTGGGCTTAATTTTTATGTGCAGGCATTGGATAAGATACGATTTCTCTCCCTCACAGACAAAGAGATTTTAGGCGAGGGTGATAATACCAAGCTTGAGATTCAGGTTAGTTGGAACGAAGCTCCCCTCATCAATCTGTATCCTGCTATTTTATAACCCTTTAGAGAATTACTGGAAAACTAATCACCCGGATCTGCAGGTTAAATTGGACAAGGAAAAGAAGATTCTTTCCATCCGTGATAGAGGTATTGGAATGACAAAAGAGGATCTTATCAAGAATCTTGGAACTATTGCGAAGTCTGGAACTTCGGGTGATCTACAATTTCTTTCCTTTTCCCAATCGCAAGAATTAGAAACTTCATATGCATTAATGTAGCCATTTTTAGCTATACTCATTCCCTGTTGTCATTTTTGTCTTGGCATGAACATTTCAGCTTTTGTGGAGAAAATGCAAACAAGTGGAGACCTCAGTCTCATTGGCCAATTTGGAGTTGGGTTCTACTCAGTGTATCTTGTAGCTGACTACGTTGAAGTTATCAGCAAACACAATGACGACAAACAGTGAGAAGAACCGCATATATATTTGATGTTATTCTTACATTTTTGGTCACGTGTTTTCTTTACAGATGGTTTTATGTCGGTTTTCAGACATGTTTGGGAATCTAAGGCTGATGGGGCATTTGCTATATCCGAGGACACTTGGAATGAACCACTTGGACGTGGGACTGAGATTAGGCTTCATCTTAGAGAGGAAGCTGGGGAATACATGGAGGAGAGCAAACTAAAGGTGAATATAATTCTCTCAGCGTGTTTGGTCTCACGTGCTTTTATGTCTGTTTCTTGGCAATGGTATGTCACGGGCTTTGTCACTGTCAAAGGAAAAATCTGCTAATTTCAGGTTTACCCCATGACATGTTTTTGGCTTCGCCAGAAAGTTGTCGATTTTGCTCAATGATATTTCTCCCATAAGAATCGAGAGTTATGCCATTTAACGTGGATTCATCTTGTCCAGCTCTTCTACCTGTTCCTCCTTTTTATTAATTATCATGTTTGATGGATCTTGACGACAGGACTTGGTAAAAAAATATTCTGAATTTATTAACTTCCCCATCAATTTATGGGCCAGCAAAGGAATAGATGTGGAAGTTCCAGCCAATGAGGATGAATCGACTGATGAAGAGGAATCATGTATGAATCCTTAATCATGTCAATTGTTTTCATATAAAATGTTGCTCCTAATGGCAATTGCTACTAACAGCCGACAGCAGTTCCTCCGACGAAGAAGATGCTGAGAAATCTGAAGATGAAGATGGTGAGAAGAAACCAAAGACAAAAACAATTAAAGAAACTACTTATGACTGGGAGCTTCTCAATGATGTGAAAGCTATCTGGTTGCGAAGTCCGAAGGATGTTACAGACGAGGAATACACAAAATTCTACCACTCTTTAGCTAAGGTACATATCTCTTCTAGCAACCGGTAAAGGTGGCATCTGCCTGGATGATTTACTGGGAGGTCTACTATCTACATGCTGCCCGTTGGGACCGACATTTCTATTTTCCGGTCATGCAGGATTTTGGTGATGACAAGCCAATGGCATGGAGTCACTTTACAGCAGAAGGCGACGTTGAGTTCAAGGCTGTTTTGTTTGTTCCTCCAAGGGCACCTCATGATCTCTATGGAAGCTATTACAACAGCCACAAATCAAACATGAAGCTGTTTGTCAGACGAGTATTTATCTCCGATGAATTCGATGACCTCTTGCCCAAATATCTAAACTTTTTGATGGTAAGTGCTTTCATCTGCGGATTTGAGTTTCTCTTGGTCGTACCTTTGGTGGGGATTCTCTCTTAAAGGGTCGTTTGAACAGGGTCTTCTTGATTCGGACACCTTGCCCCTAAACGTTTCCCGTGAAATGCTACAACAACACAACAGCTTGAAAACAATTAAAAAGAAACTTATTAGGAAGGCCCTCGATATGATTCGCAAACTTGCCGAAGAGGATCCAGATGAGATCCACGACAAAGACAAGAAAGAAGGTACAGAATTCATATATTCCTCAAACGTGTTGTGGCCGTGGACTTCTTCATTCAATTTGATGTTCGCTGACGAGGATGTTTGCAGATGCCGAGAAATCTGGCGACGAAGAAGACGAGAAGAAAGGTCAATACACTAAGTTCTGGAACGAGTTTGGAAAGTCCATTAAGCTCGGTATTATTGAAGACGCTACAAATAGAAACAGGCTTGCCAAGCTTCTCAGATTTGAGAGGTTTCTTTCCTTTTTGGTCGTTATCTGTTGAAACAATCCAGGGGTTCGGCGAACTGATGTAAGTATTGTCATTGCCTTGTGACAGCACGAAGTCGGACGGGAAATTGACCTCTCTTGATCACTACATTTCAAGGATGAAGCCAGGCCAAAAGGACATCTTTTATATCACTGGGGCAAACAAGGAACAGATGGAGAAGTCGCCGTTCCTCGAGAGACTGAAGAAGAAAAATTATGAGGTGCGACGGCATTGTCTTTGTCTTCTCCCTGCTGGAGAAACATGAAGTTCATCTTCTCTTTTTGTGGGCGTGGAATGCAGGTCATTTTATTCACGGATCCGGTTGACGAGTACCTGATGCACTACCTGATGGATTACGAGGACAAGAAGTTCCAGAATGTGTCCAAGGAGGGCTTGAAGCTCGGGAAGGACTCTAAGGACAAGGAACTCAAGGAGTCGTTCAAGGAGCTCACGAAATGGTGGAAGACTGCCCTCGCCAGCGAGAACGTCGAAGACGTGAAGATTAGCAACCGCCTGGACAACTCGCCTTGCATAGTGGTGACCTCAAAATACGGCTGGAGTGCCAACATGGAGAGGATCATGCAGTCGCAGACCCTGACTGATGCGAACAAGCAAGCCTACATGCGCGGGAAAAGGGTGCTCGAGATCAATCCGAGGCACCCCATCATCAAAGAGCTCCGGGAAAGGGTAGTCAAGGACCCCGAGGTAGCATCGTCTGCCGGAATATTAGTTACTGCTATCTATCGGTTTCCCCTCACGTTGAACGCACTGCGGCGTGCAGGAAGCGAGCGTGAAGCAGACGGCGCAGCTGATGTACCAGACGGCCCTCATGGAGAGCGGATTCCTGCTAACCGACCCCAAGGAATTTGCATCCCGCATCTACGACTCTGTGAAAACGAGCCTCGATATCAGTCCCGAAGCGGCCGTGGACGAGGAGGCGGAGGAGGAGGAGGAACCAGAGTCGGAATCAGAGAACAAAGAATCCTCCAACGAAGATTCCCAGCTGAAGGACGAGTTGTAAACTGCTTCGCCTCGCTGATTGGATTTCCTTTTTCTTATTATTTAGAGATTTTTGCGAATGACTTGAGGAGAGGTGATGAATCCAATTCCTGGGCCGGCCTTCTTGTCTTGGTGGGAAGTAAGTCGGCCCATTGGGTTTTGGATGGATGGGATGATCCAAGGAATTAATTCTGTGGACCCCCCTCTCTGTCTCTCCAGTTCAATTCCCGAGAAAATTCAAGATATTTTGTTGGACGAGAGAATGTGATTCTTGCGGCACTTGTTAAAACATGCCATCAATCACGTTGTCGCATTCAACAAATAAGTCAGCAGCATCTCTCTCTCCCTCCTTCTGTTTTGTTGGGAGAGCAGAGCATATCGAACCTCCTTCAAATATTTTATGTACAACAACAACGTAAAATGCTGGCTGAGGTGATCATCACAAGAAGAGCTCCAAAATCCTTAACATGTTGATACAAATGATCAGACCAACTGTTGATGCGCCAGCCGAAGCTGCTGCCCCTGAATTCCCCAAGAAGAGATTCGATAGCCACGATGGCCGGCCGTCCTCCTTATGTGCCGGGGTCGTGCCTGTGTCTGGTTCCCCTGCATTCGACCCGGCTCCGGCTCCTGTTGCTGACTTCAGACTGTATACAAAAGGAAGATTCGATGGGCATTAGGGAAATCAAAAAAGGGTGTTGGGCGATAATCAAAGTATTTCTGCACTTTCGGAGGTCACAAGTCACCCAGGATTCAATATGCTCGGCTTCTTCCATACGAAAGCACCTACTGTTGTGTTACCTGGACGAGACCGAAGGGCAGAAGGTGATCGTGTAGTCAGACTGTGAGCACGTGAACGTGCTCGTGGCGTCATCATATGCGTAGCTGTATGACCTCGGGCACATCTCCTTGAACATCTGGGAGTAAACCGACGGCTTGCAGGTGTCCGGCGACCCGTATGCACCACTGCAGCAATACTCTGGAGTCCCAAACGCCTCGCATGCGCTCCTGCACCCGTCTCCCGAGCCGACCCTTAGCTCGGAGGGGCATTTCCTGTTGAGATCGGATATGCACCCCGTTGAGAGGCAGGTACCTACACCGCCACTTGGTTGCACGACCATTGGAAGGTTGTAACCATCCACCAGGCTGACATCGTAGAAGTCCTTCGAGTCTGAAGAGGCCACCCCGAACGTGAACTCAGCCAGGGTTGCCGGGGGGGTGGCACCCGAGCCACCGCACTCTAGCTGTCCAGAGCCGCAGTCGCCGGTGGAGCAAGCACCCTGGTTGGTCGAGGGGTCGAAGGTGCAGCCGGTTCGGCCCCAGAATCTGCCAGACCAACCAGACGGCGCATCGAAGGACTGAAACTGACCAGGAGGGAGCTCAAATCCCGTGGACCCTAGTGCAGGGCTGCCAGCATTGGACAGGATCCCTGGCCAGACCGTGTAGGCGCATCCATTGACAATGGTAATCCTACTCCCTAAAGCCCCTGCAACATTAAACACCGATCAAGAAATTAAGCTGAACAATGCAAGAGCTGAAAACGGTAGCAGTATGCCGTCCACATCTCCCCTACGATCCACATCACAGGGGTAATATTCGAGGCCGAATGCCCGAATTACCGTTAGAGACAGGGGAGGGTCCATCAGGTCGCCCTATGCATAGTTTCGGGTAGCTGGAAAGGACAACAACAGAAATGGCAAACAATGGTGGGCATGGGGGTGGATTGTGTGTTTACCTCTGCAAAGCGTGAGAAGTAGTAGAGATATGACTAGGAAAGGAGATGGAGGGTGGTCTGAATCTGAATCCATTGGAGGAGGACGACTAAATGGTGGTGGTAGTGGTTGTAGAATTTATTCAGAATCGGTGAACCAAGACTCAATGCGTTTGTTGTGTTGGAGTGAGTATATGAAGCCAAGGAGAGAAGATGGGGGGTGGGAATTAGATCCTTGTCTTGCCTGTCCTTTCTAATGGGGATTTTGCAAGTTTTCTGGTAAGAAGGTGGTCGGCAAATCCCAGGTCTATCGTTGTCTTGTAAGATCAAATATTACTGATGCGAATATATAGATAATGAAATGGACATGGTTTAGCTAAGTTATACTGGGGATGTAAATGTTGGTCAGAAGATTTTTTTATTCTTTTTTTTTGAGAGACTATTATGACGACATATGACAACGAGAGATGGCATCTATCAAAAAAAAAGTTGTAAAAGAAAAGTGTGACCCATCATCCATCCATCCATCGAATATTATTGGATTGGGACTTAATCTTTTGAGGAGTGAGCTGGAAGAAGAAATTTGAGCAATCAAGGAATATGTGTAAAATGCATTTTACTACTTAAAGCAAAAACAAGAATCGCAAAAAGTAAATCCCCCCATCTTTTTCCCATTTCTTCGTGTGAAAAAGAAGAATGAAAAAGTGAATGCATATTTTTTTCTTTCTTTTTTGGTAAGAGTAACTCACGAAATCTTACTACCATAACCTTCTCAAAATAAGTATGAAAATATTAAGGAGCTTTTCTTTTCTTTTATTTATTTATTTTTTAATCTATGGACTTATTCGGACTAGAGTCGAGTAATGTACTTGGATTTAAATTTAATGAATAAGTCTCTCAATAAAATGGCTGCATATAGTATGTTTTGAACTGATACCACCTTAAACGAATTCAAAATTATTACTCATTGAATTAGATTTATGTCAATTCTTTCATTTTATTATTATTATTATTATTATTATTATTATTACTCTCGTAGTGTTTGGTTTCCGGAATCGCACCGAAATGAAATATATTTAATTATATTCCTAACTTCTTTTAACATTTGATTCCATCGAGCTGAAATGATTTTTCATTCCATCTTATTTTCAATTCCATTCATTACAAATAGACATTCAATTTGTTATTTCATCCCGAAAACCGATCGCTATTTCAAATATAATAACGTTATTAATTTATTCTATTGTTGAAGGTAAACATTATCCATATTATTTTAGACCGTATGTTCGAAATAATATATTTACAAGAAGAATATAAATTACATAATATTTAATTTTCAAAAGACAATCTTTTTAACTAGCAAATAAGGAAATTTACACAAAGATGGGGTTGGTTCAAAAGCTAAAGCAGACTTATTCAAAATCATTTTCCATCCAAACTTTTCTTTTCCAATAAAACATCCTCCGAAATCACTTGCATCCAAAGCAAAGCATTAGTGACTGAACTGGACAACTCTGCCAGGAGATGGACCTTCGACCGGGCATCCGATTCCTCTTCGTTCGAAACTGGTGCATAGTCTCAGGGGAAGAGACGAAGAAGGGTTGTAGAACTAGCGATTGAGAATTGAGGTGAGGTTGGAGACGAAGACAGGAAGAAAGTAAAAGCAGAAAGAGATCGCCTTTTCCATTCCTTTTATATTTTCCTGGTTGTTATCCATTTGGAATATTTCTATTGATTATTAGTGAACATAACTAATAATATGAACAACTTTGAATAAGAAGTCAGGATGGCCGAGAGGTCTAAGGCGCCAGACTCAAGTTCTGGTCCTCTAACGAGGGCGTGGGTTCAAATCCCACTTCTGACAATTCCCAATCTCCTTTTTATTACATGATAAGAACGATTGACTTTCTATGACCAAAAACCAAAACAACAAATTTGCTTCGTCATTCACAGTCACCCCCACCCACATACACACAAGCAAAAGACAAGTTTGACCCAAGCACCTGCCCACCATCTGTATAGAAAGCACGTACCTCATAGCCTTATCAACAGTAGACGCTAATAACCTGACTTTGTCATGGTATCTTAAAAATATGGGTATGCAAATTCTGGAGGGGCCATATGCCTCCCTCCCCTTTTCCTTTATTAATTCGTTCTCTTCTTCTTTATTACAACACACGACAACTCCCCACCACGGCTAGCGACGAGAGAGACTGGAAAAGGCGTCGATCGCTTACGAGGCAATGTCGGGATTTTTTAGCTCTGGTCTTCTCCATTTAAAGAAAAAAATGGAGTCCACACATAACATGACTTAGTGCTGTCAATTACATCACCTGATCTCCTCCTCCATCATCTCTATCTTATCTCTTCTCACCCCACCCACATATGCACTGCAGTTCACACCCCCCCAAAAGCAAGCCCTTTACAGGTAACCCTCCATATCTCCATAAGAGCTTGGTCAATGATCCCTGCATTACTCTATAGATCGCCGAGGACGTAAAATGTTGAAAATTTCCTCATGCATGGGATTAGGGTTTGCCTGTTTCCGCATAATTTGTTTTCTTCACGGACAATGCTGCCGCTGCTGATCTACCAGGGGAAGGTGGGGGGAGGAGGAAGTCACCTTAGGTTTACGGCGACTGGAATGTGATCTGTCGTGTAAAGGGTGATAAGCGATAAGATTATCGCATACATGGGCATTGCGTTACACTGTGTGCTGATATCATCCCCCTCCCTCTCCCAAACACTCTTTTCCTTTTTTTACACCGTCGTCGTCTCGTGTCTACAAAACTATCCTCTCCCTTTTCCCCACCTTTCCTTTGTTGCTGAAACATTGACGTCATATCTCTCCCACATTTCACACACGCGCGCGCTCGCGCACAAATCAACATCGTAGTCGTCGTAAAGAGAAGGGATGTAAAGCAACCGTGGGTGAGAGTTGTGGAAATTTCGCATGATGTACAGAGACACTCATTCGTGCATGCATGCATGCAATTAATGACCAAACCAATACAAAGGAAAGATATCTCAAAACCCCCCTTTCCTTTTCTCTTTATATCCAAACATAACAATACAAAGTTAGGGCCTTGTCTTGCTACCCACTACTACCGACACACCCACATAAAAAAAAAAAACACACACACACACATCTCGATATCCTTTGTCTTTTCGGAGCTTGTCGGGAAACAGTATAGTATCTCCGGCAACTATTTAATTGGGCCTAGAGAAAACAGTGGGCACATATTGGGCCAGTAATGAGCCGGCCCATGAATGGTCCGTAGGCCCAAACGGGGATATACTTCAGCAAGGAGATTTATTAACAAAATTTCATGTCCCTATCTGGGGTAGGAAAAGGAAAGGGGAGAAAATCAAAATCTTCGACCAAATTTGAGAGCCCTTTCTTCGTGACGTGTGAATATCTCCGACAGTCGGTCATAAATAGGAAAGGTTTTCATAATAGTCGGCACCGAATTTGGCGGCAATTGAATTTCACAAAGAATTTTCTCACCCTGTTGTGTATAGAGTTCTACTTCTACCTCTCTATCCCGTATTAATTATATCTCTGTCTCCCCCCCAAAGACCAATATTATAAATTTCGCTATCATAGTGACTCATCACCACCCGCCCCCATCAACCCTAACTGTAATCACTACGCGACGACTCGTGGGGTCCCTCCACCTTATCTTTTATCTCTAGATATGAAAACGAATGTCCGTCCCTTCATTGTATTTTTCCTTTTCCTTCCTTTGGGTCCCCCTTCAATATCTTCCTTCCTGTTAGTCTATAACATCTGCCGCAGTAGCAGCGAATGGGAAACCGTCGCCAGCACGGCCACCGCAATGGTCCCGCGGGCAGCCGATCCCCAGCTCGTTTCCTGGACCCCTGTGTAGATCATGGTGCTGTTGGTGAACAAAGGGGCGTCCCCCCCACCCGTTGTTGTCGTCGGGCTCGCGGGCTGCTGGTCGGAGGAGGATTTCTGGCTGCAAACGACAACAGAAAACGTTAACTAAACACCCCCCCAACTTGCAAAATAATAATTGAATGGAGACACATTCGGGGGGTGCATAATTGAATTAGGTGAACCCCCCGTTTCCTACTTTATGCTCGCACTTGCTTTTCCTTTTGTCGAGATGCAATTATGAAAACTATATTATAAATCACGCCAACCAAACAGGACATTAAAAGGCGTGCCGTTTGGGTCCACCCCACATGGGGCCGAAACCCGACCCCCGGCCCCACGAATGACGGAAATACCCTCGAACGTTGAGTGAGGGGCAAACCTGGTATTAGGGGAAGGGCAGAAGGTGATGACGTAATCTGCACCTGAGGTGCACGTGAAGGTGCTGGTGGCATCGTCGTACGCGTAGCTGTAAGCCTTTGGGCAGGCGCTCTTGAAGGCCTCCGAGTAGGACGACGGCTTGCACGTCGCCGGCGACGCGTACGCCCCGCTGCAGCAGTACTCCGGGCTTCCGTACGCCTCGCATGCGCTCCTGCAAGCCACCACCGTCGTCGTCCCGTCGCTGCTGCTGCTCGTCGTCACCACCCTTAGGTCCGACGGGCACGACCCGTTTATGTCGACCGTGCACCCCGTCGCGCTGCAGTTCTGCCCCGAACCCCCCTGCGGCGTCACCAGCACCGGGAGGTTGTACCCGTCCACCAGGCTCACGTCGTAGAAGTCCATTCCCCCAGAGCCATCGAGGGTGAACTCCGCGAGGGTTGCGGGAGGGGACGCGGTGTTGCCGGAGCACTCCACGGTCCCTGACGAGCAGTCCCCGGTTACGCAGGAGAATGAGTTGGAGGATGAGGTGTTACAGTAGGTACGCGCCCAGAATCTGCCGCCCCATGAGGCGGGGGCGGTCAGGGCCTTGGACGAGCCGGAGCTGAGGGCAAATCCTGTGGTGGGGAAGGGAGGGGTACCGGCGTTGGAGAGGATCCCTGGCCATACGGTGTAGCCGCACTTGTTCACCAGCGTGAACGTGGTCGAATGGGCCACTGCGAAATCCACGAACCCATCAGAACATCTCGAGAAGCCGAAATCATCATTAATTTGGGTTTAAGTTAGCAAGGGAGGTTACCGCGGATGATGTGAGGCGAGAACACGAGGGAGAGCACTGCCAGGAGCAGGGTATGTCGAGCCATGGGAGCGACGAGACGAGCAGGAGGAGAAGAAGAAGAAGAAGAAGAAGAAGAAGGAAGAAGAGGAGGAGGAGGAGGGAATTGCCTCAGCAGCGACCTCTTCTTGTTCTTCAACTTCGGGGGGAAGGGGAAGGGGAAGGGGACCGGAGATTTCCCGGGGGAATGGAGGACAAGAAAAGGTTATAAATAGGGCAAGAAGATGATAGCAATTGTTGTTCCCCTGCATTAAGAATACAATGCGAAGTTGAAATATTCGACAATCTTGTAAGTAATATCACGTAAGATTTCGTATGATATTATGGGATATTGGAAAGATATCGTTCTAGATTTTATTGTCTATTATAAATAGACGGATTGTGCAATGTAGACTCTGTAACTAGGGTAAAGGAAGCGACGAATTGTCGCGTTTCGGGGTCTCTAGTGAGTCGTTGTACTTGTAACGGGTGATACACGGTGAGCGGTAAGAATGTTCGGAGAGTCGGGTAGATGGCTTTCTATGGGGACTCGGGGCCATACTTTTTCGGGGGCTTGTAATCGTGTAACTTGTTTGTTATAGTGGAATCTCAATGAGGACCTCCTCGTGGACGTAGGCCGTTTTGGGCTGAACCACGTAAATCTGTGCGTCGAACAACGTTTCCAGTTATGCTTTCCGCCTTCGTCCTCAATGACGGCGGTTCTCGCCTCAATAATTGGTATCAGAGCGATGTCGTAAAGATCGGTGGATTTCGTCGACGGAAGTTCAGAAGGGGCCTTGATAAGGGGAAGGATGACAATGCAGTGGACGAGATGTAGAGCGGTGATGACACGCTCTGGAAGACGCGACGGATGAAAGGGGAGCCTTTCGGAGCGTGGGAGATCTAGGAAGGAGATTTGAATATTTCAGGGACTTCGGCTCAAGGTGGAGATTGTTAGGAATATGATCCGAAGTTGAAATCTTGGAGAATCTAGTAAATAATATCACGTAAGATTTCGTGTGATATTATGGGATATCGAAAAGATATCGTCCTAGATTTTATTGTCTGTTATAAATAGACGAATTGTCCAGAGCTTCGATGAGGAGAGTCGGATATGTGAGATCCACGAGTTAGTGCAATATAGACTCTGTAACTAGGGTAAGGGAGGCGACGGGTTGTCGCGCTTCGGGGTCTCTAGTGAGTCGTTGTACTTGTAACGGGTGATACATGGTGAGCGATGAGAATGTTCGGAGAGTCGGGTAGATGGCTTTCTACGAGGATTCGGGGCCATACTTTCTCGGGACTTGTAACAGTGTAACTCGTTCGTTATAGTGGAATCTCAAGGAGGACCTCCTCATCGACGTAGGCCATTTTGGGCCGAACCACGTAAACCTGTGCGTCGAACATCATTTTCAGATATGCTTTCCGCCTTCGTCCTCAGTGCCGGCGGTTTCCGCCCCAACACCTTGTTAAGTGATAGAATGTCTCGCAAAATTCTTTATTATTTAAATTAACTTTTAAAAGATTTGTAATTAGATATTTGGAAACACCTCATCGTCGTCACCGGGGTCGTCCTGATTAGATTGGAAAGGCTAAAAGTTAGGATATGTTTGCTTGAGGAATTAACTTTACCTTTAAGTTGCCCCCCCCCCCCCCCCCAACTAATTTACTTATTTCATTTGGTATTTGGCAAGGAGGAGAAATCTTGATCGTTCTTTTTTACCGAAAATCGAACGCGTCACACCCGTAGATATTTTTAGTTCGTTAATTCTCAAAAATGGGTAAGTCCATTCTTATCCTCAAGACTATAGTCGAAAATTTTCGGTAGGAAACAAATTCCCAAGCTAAAAAATAGTTAGTTCGATTATCAAGCAAGAGCTCTTTCTTAATGACAACGATTTATTTCCTACCACTTCCAAAATCAAACTTGTTTGGTTCGCATAGTTTGTGTTTGACTAAATAAGAAAACATAATTCGCTAAACCAGTCTTATTGATGTGGTCAGAACTAGTTCCCATATAAACTCCTCTCCGCCAGGCCACCAACGTAGACAAAATCTTTGGGAATAACAACATCACTAGGACCGGTCGTATGTGAGAAGGACTCATACCAAATATACTCAATCGCTTTTGTTGATGCGTAGGTCAAAATGATTCCCGTTCATTCACATGACATACGATTAAATCTCTATCGAACAACGGACGAGCTTAACAGGTCGTGAGTTGAAAACGGGGTTTGGGGGATAGCATTTCTTGACTGTTGAATTGTAATTATAAAGCACGAGGGCGGCAGGCAATTAGAAAACGACCACAACCAAACCAAACCCTCATCTCATCATTCATTGGGTTTTCCTAATCTAATTTCATACTTAGTCGTTAGTTCTCTTCCTTTGCGCCAGTTTCGTTTTAAGGAGATGTTAAAATAATAGACGGCAACGGCAACAGCATCAACACGTCTCTCCCCCTCCCATGGGAAAAAAGGAAGTTCCATCGGAACGGGACAAGATAAACGGGGGACAGGAAGCCGTAAATCCACCTGACCAGACTCGTTGAATTGCGGCCAAAAAGGGGGTTGAAAAAATCTCCACTCCTCTTTCATTCACGGAGAAAGTGATGCCTGATTATTATTGTCATGTACGCCACATGAGAAAAACAAAATGATGAAAGGATTGATGACGTGACAGATCGAGACAGGAAGATAAGAAAAAGGGGTCCAAAATATCTCTCATGTCGGTCACCATCGATCAGAGTATAAGAGCCAATGGGCCTTAACCGGCCTATTATGATTTTGCCCTAGCAAAGTTTAAGCCCAATTTTGATACAGGCCCACTGGATCAAGCCCATAAATATTTTACATGTATTTAATGGGCATTTAAAAATTGGGCCCCGCTAACCTTTTACGGAAAGGCCTGCAATCATCCTAACTCCATTTTGGGCCCATTAATGGGCCCACTTCACGAAATGAGCCCATCATACATTCTTTTGAAGAGAAGGAGAAACGACCTAACAGTCTCCCTCCCTCTACCAGCACTGATCCGTTTCCCATTTCCTGGTCCGGAGCCCGGAGCCTGACCCCGCACACACCTGTGAGCGACGGGCACGGGGACCGACCAACGTCAACGCCCTGTCATAATCCGCCCGCTTGACTGGATCGGAGAGCGTTGCGTAGGCCTCGTGGACGATCATGAACTCCTGGCCCGTGCCGTCCCCACACCGGGAGGAGGCAGCGTCCGGGTGGAGGACCCTGGCTAGTCCCCTGTACGCGGACTTTATCTCCTGAGACGTGGCGCCGATCCTGATCCCGAGGACATCGTACAGGGAGCTCGTGGACGCAATGGGGTCACCCTGGGAGCCGAGTGCTCGGGGCGGGCTCTCGGCAATGGTCGCGCAGGAGGCAGAGGTGGCAACGCGATGGGAGAGAAACCAGGCCGCCCCAGGACAGCGGCCGGCACCGGTTCCTGCCGCGGCAAGGGAGGAGAGGGAGAGGAAGGAGGAGGAGGAAGGAGCCATTGCCTGTGGTTAAGGTTGGTTGTCTGTACGTTATGAAAGGGGATGGCAGGAGACGAGACGAGACGAGGTTTTAAATACAAGGCTGACGAGAGGGAAAAGGTGGTTAACTTAACCTAACCATAGTTCCTATTTTACGAAACCGGGGGGTTGGCCTTTTTATCCGTAGTGGATTGTGGATAGACCAAAGCTGAGTCAGCAAAACGTCCCCCTCCAGACAATTCCAATTCTCCGACACCAACGTACGACATGGAGATTCACTTCCAATCTATTAAACTTTAGAAAACACGCAACCGCGGGGAGATTTACATCCTCAATCCATGCCAAAAAGATAGAAAATATTCTGTCATTTTTCCAGGCCCCGACAGATCTCATGGTTGGGTTTGGGATTTGGGGGGGGGGGGGGGGGGGGGGACTGTTTGGTTTCACCTAATTACAATCCTGCCGAGTGCCGACTAATTATTCGAATGGAAAGTGGTTCATTCGGCAACCGGGGGGCGAAAACACGGTCATGAGAAACGATAACTGACAATTGCAACTCAATGGGGTTGTGGGGAGTAAAGGTACAAGTACTTCGAGCTTCCTCCGCCCGCCGGATCGACCCTCGAGAGCCGAAATTGGACACTCCAAAACAGATGCATCGGGCTCGCGTCCACGGCGACATGGCGGGACCCTAAAGGAAGAGGAGAGCGAGAGCGAGAGCATTTTGTGGCGGGAGTAAAGCGATGCAAATGAAAGTGGTTTGGGGCCTACAAAGTTGACGTGGGAGATGATATACATAAAGGATGTACTTCGGATTTGGAAATGAATTTATGGTTTCGGGCCAGTCGTAATTCTAAGACCCACTTTGACTACAATCATGGGAGGTTTGGGGGAACCGCTCTTTTTGCATGTTCCATGCATTCGCACCCCCTTTAAAAGAGATGGACGACGACAAGAAAGCTCACTTCGCAAATGAAAAGAAAACGTTTTTTGTCTGGAAAGTCGGCAAGACAAATATCACATGCTTGTCACCGGAGGGAACATGTCAAGAGTTTTATCCACAATCCAAAACCTAAATAAGGTAACAACATATCCATCCATTCCATATCCGTGTAAGTTTTATAAGTTAGATTGTGTTTACTCAGCTGGGTTCTAGTTCGTTTATCATGTTACGTGAAATTGTATAAAAACCAAGTCCACCTCCGAAAGTGGGATTTCGATCTACACTTACATTATGAGTTACTTTCTGAACTCAAAAACACATCTGCCCGAACAAAGTCAGCCGAGCCATATCGAGCTCGTCCTACCTCGTGTAACTTCTAACAATCGAATCAAAGAATCAGTCCGGGATCCAATCTGCGTCGCTTAGTCTATTCTGTCTATGGGAGTCCTTTTCCCCGAGTTCTTTTCCGGGCTAAGATCTCGGGACGGCGAGGTGTCGGCACTCTTGCTGACTGCCCACGGTTGGCTGTTCTTCTTCCTCCTCCTCCTGTCTATGGAGAAATCCTGGCTCTTGCTTATCCCCGGGACTGTTCTCCGGAGCCTGGCCAGGTTTAGGAGATTCCTGTCTTCCTGGGAGAGTGACCGCGAGGGGCAACTCTCCAGTTTAAGATCTGCTGGCTTCCTGGGGTTCGGGGAACGAAATTGTGGCTGCTGCTTGTAAGGTTGTTGACCCCGGTTTCTGATGAGACTTACGAGGCAGTGAAGCTGTGTGACTAGCTCGAGGATGTGATCGTCCACCTTTTGTTTGTCTGCGTGATATAGCGTCTGGAGACGTATCAGGTTGCTGGTTGGGGCGGGCGTGTTCTTCTCGCCAAAGTAGTCCGTGGATCCTTTGTTCGCCCATTCTCCCACCCATCCAAACCCCTGATGAGCTCTGAAGTTAAACAAATGCAGAAGGCGTAAGACAGGATTGAACAGCGTCGCTCGCAAAAACCAAATGGAACGGACTGAGAAATTACTTGATCGTGTTGGTTGCAACAGGAACGAGCCACTCAAGGGTTTTCTCCATCTCAGCCTTTATCTGTGCCGCCGTTATCTGCAGGACATAATCACATGCAAATGTTAAACACACGACGGGGAACAAAAAACAGAGAAAACATCAACTTAGTCATGCAATGCTGACCTCTTCTTTCTCATCGATGGCCTGCAGCTTCCTATGAAGCGCCTTCTTAACGGGGGGAGGCAACCCGCGATATAACGAGTCCCTCGTATCCTGAGGAAGTGACATAGGACGAGAAGCCTGACGAACATTGTAGCGGAATAAGTCATCGAGATGTAACATATTTATTCTCTAAATCACAGAATGATGGACAAGGAGACCTACTATTGTGTCTATTTGATTGATCACGTTAGCATAATGCAATGCAAGGCCAGCCGTGCCGAGCCTCTGAGGGACGACATCGCCCTTCTTCACATCCTGGCCAGGCAATGTCATGCCTAGTGATGGATAAAGAAAGGTTAGATTTAGTAGCACATATAATGACAGGGTCTCGAACAGATGAGGCAGCAAGGATTTGGCAGGCGAAAAGAAAATCACCTCCATCTCCGAAGGCTTCCGAGATAGCATTATGGATGTAAGCAACACTGTCGACGAGCTTTTCCATAATCTGAAATGGGAAGAAAGAGGTTTCGAAACCACGATCCCAGTGGAAAAGATTTCGATCCTCGAAGCCACAACAGGCATAGAAGAGCATATATGTGCCTACCTCTTCCAAGGTTTTCGACCAAAGTGACTTCCTTTTCAAACTCCTCACGAGCTTCCGCTGATGCTTAACTTCATTGTGCAACAAAGTGAGTCCTTCTCCTGTAAAATGAAGCAGAACTGATGACGATTAAGAAACCTGCCCGCATGGTAGGGCTAGTCGGGTATTGGCTGTTTAGATGGAGCAGACCTTTGCGAGGGAGACTCAAAGAGTCCAACTCCTCTCCCTTCTGCCTGTAATCTTGCTCAAACCGATCCAATGTCTGCAGTTCATGGTATAATTCCTGCGGCAATTGCACTAACCAGTCAAACTCCTCGAGGACATGTAATCGGAAAATTTCTTATTTGAGAAAAGGTTATGCTTACCGATGTGTGGCGAGCCAGAGTGGTCAGTTCTTGCATGCTTGCTTCTGCTTCAGCACGTTGAGGCTGATGATCAGAATCCTCAAAGCATAATCTGATCGGCGAAATCAACATCATGAGGAAAATGCAGACAGTTTTCCATGCGAGGACACGTCTTCTCGAGATGCAATGAATTTACCTTGAGAAGGATCTGTCGAGGTTATGCCAGTGAGGATCCTTGCACAAATTCCCGAACCTGACGACTTCCCGTGAAAATACTTCCAGTTCATCTCTGCAAACATCGACCGTCCAATGAGAATCAGGCAACTTCCTGTGATTAAACTATAGCTTCTCAGGCAATTTCCGACGCGAAAGGAAGTCCAGAGCAACCTTTTGTCGGCTGCGGCAAAAAGCAGCAGCTCTATTACGTCCCCGGAAACCAGCTGCCTCACACCCCGAGAATGCAAGATCTCCTTCTTCAAGAAGCGGACATTCTCCGGCAAGAGGGATTGCATCAAGTTTGATCCTTTCGTGATGGTATTCGCCACTTCGAATGCCAGTATTGATATCCTACTGCCCCGGGAGGTCCCTCCGGGGAGGAATCTGCTGCCTGTATTCAGATTCGACACGCCACTCCCTATTGTGTCCAGAACATCGACCGCCTTATCCAGCCCAACGATGCTCGCCCTTCCGATGAAAGAATTCTTGGGCGTAACCTGAAGAAAAACAGAGGCAACCACAAAAACTCACAAGCCCATCCCACTGGTAAAACCGCAACCCAAGCTCCGAAAATCTCCTCTCACCTTGCTAGTCGGCTTCCCGAGCTTGCCGGAATCGTACCTCAAATCCCCTTTCCCGTGATCCCGATAGGTTCGATCCGTTTCGGCCTCATATTTCGATCTAGGAACAACCCAATTCACCTCAATCTTTCCGGGAAACCCTGTTTCCATTCCGGCAGGGCTTCCCCTAGCCTTAACCACACCTCCGGAGCAAACTCCCCCCATTCCTTCAACTTTCCCTCAATCCCGACCAGTTCCCACAGAATTCAAGAATCCCCCGTCTGATGAAGAAAGTCACACCACCACCACCACCACAACAACAGCAAGAACCAGTTTATTCTTTTTCTCAACAAGCATGTAACGAAAGGTCAAAACCCCAAGCCAAGCGGGAGAAACATTAAAAAAGCACCCGGCATTCCATTAAAAAACACAAACCCCTTGTAAAGATCTGCAGGCGAAGTGGGTTAGTTGGAGAAGAGGAGCCCCCCTTCCCAAAAAAAAAAAAACACAGTAAAAGGAAAACAGGGGAGGGAAATGTAATGAGATGTTGGAAGGAAGGACAAGGGTGTTTGGGGGGTTCTTACATACATACAGGCATAACAACAACAACAACGTTGTCTACGCTTTTGACCTGACCCATTATCATTTAGCCCCGGCAATAAAAATGTGATCTTGACCAAACCACAGCCAGGATTATAATCACATCCCGAACAAGCCTAACGCGTTTTATCGCCATCCCAAAACCCAATCACGGCAACAACAGACGACAACCAAAGAAGAATGGACATGTTCTTTTGATTATTCTTCTTATGTGTTTCTTTCATTACATGGGGTTGGGTCGGGGGAGGCGTTGACTTGCTCATCCTTCAACCCACTTGCCCTCCCCCCCCCCCCTTCACCCCCAGTTTTGAATAACTCGGCTTGATCAAATGAAACACAGACTGACAAACCCCTTTATCCGGGGCACGAACCGGTCCGAACTCTTAAACATAACAATGAAGTTCTCGGCGGTCGTATGTTGAAAGGGATAGTCATAGCCCGGACATGTAAAAGAAAGGAACGAGGGACGTCAACGTCGGCGTATTCGGCTTCTTATTATACGATCCCGGATATTTGATTGGGCCAGCGGGAAGATTTCGTTATTTTTACTTGTTCAAAGCTTTGGGGAAATTGGAAAAAGGGGGGCATTTGACTTTTGGTGAAGCTTCTGGCCAACTTCCGGCGACAGTTTAGTTTTAATTACACAACACAAAAACTCCCCCTGAATTCGTGAGCCCCCACATCGGCCACGTAGGGTTTGGTCTGATCCACGGAAATATTCATCACCGACCAAACCTAAAACCCGACTGACCCGTTTCGTTTTAATGCTTCGAGTTTTGGCTTGAGAGAGGGTCGTTCTCAACTTCTAACATCGAGTGAGCAACTTGCCCGGGGGCTCAAAGTGGTAAAGAAGAGTTGTTGATGCAATGTCTAGGGGCATAGATGAGTCTAGCCGTGTATTATCCTCGAGCTCGTGCTCGTCCGGGAGATTGTATGCTCGAGTTCGAGCTCGATAAAATTGAAGTAGTTAGGTTCGAGCTTGATTATTTTTATGAAGCTCAAACTCGATTTCAAGTTAGGCTTAATTTGAAATTCTTACCGCGTCACAACCTTATACCATTTAATTGGAGACGCATGGGATCAAACCCTCTACCATTTAAGCTAAACCCCTAAATGCTCGAGTTGGGTTTATAAAGAAATAAACGTGTTATCATTTGCATCCCTGGTCGTCTCACAGGACCTCCGATGAGGCCCATATTGTGTTTGGGCTTTTACGTTTGTCCGAGTCCGATGATATCATGCCCAAATGGTAACGATAAAGACTTCCTAATTACTATTTTTGCCTAACACGCTCTCTGCGGTTGTTGTTATTACACGCACACGGGATTTTAAAAGAAGAAATCCAAGTCGTTATCCTTAAAACTCCACCCACCTACGCATCATCCACGGTTTTTGTTATCTTGCTTTCCGAAAGCAACTCCCCCCTCCCCCACCTCCCACTTGCTTTTGATTTGCTTACGCGATTACAGCTGACTACTTTAATTCCCCACCTTGTCTGTCCCTTATCCACTTTGTCCCCCTCCCCCCTCCCTCCCCATCACACTTATAAGAAAGGACGCGCAAAAGGGAATGGACCTTCCCATCACTTCCCAGAAATGCAACTCCTCAACATCCTCTGCTTCTCCACTCCCTCCCCCCAAGGACACAGCAAGTCCTCGTCTTCGTCTCGCACAATCTGCTGCGGCCTCCTCTCTTTGATCGCAAGACTCAAGAGAGAATGCCACTTCCTCTGCCGCCGCAACCGCCGCCATCATCGGCCCTCTGAGTTTAGCTACGATCCAGTGAGCTACTCCCTCAACTTCGAGGATGACCGCAGCTCGGAAGAGTCCGAGGCATTGCCGTTCCGGCTGAGGGACTCCTCGTTGATCGACCGCCGCCGAACCAGGCCGCAGTAGCTTCCAGTTTTTTGTTTTGTTTTGTCCCGAGGAGGAGGGCCAGTCGACTGGACTCCTAATAGGCACAAAGTTCCTCGAGTATATATATGAATAGATATATGTGTATCCCCAGGAGTCACTACCGCCGCTTTCTTTACATCAATCTTTTTGTAAAATTGTCGAGAGGGAGATCTACTCCCAGGAAGAATGCTTGTCCTAAAACTCAAGCAGAATTCTATGATTCAATTCGTTCTTCATCTACGTCTTGGATTAATCTATGATTTAGAACCAAATGGGTAAATTTCTAGTCACGAGACGGAGCCCCGGCGGGATCCTGGCGCCGTGTCTCGACATTGGACGAGCCAGCGTTACTCGATCCTTCCTTGCCAATTTCCTCGCTGCATATCTCGAGCCTCCTCCTCCTCCTCCCCGGCTGCCTTGGAGCTCCCGTTGTAGTCTGAGGCCGGAGGAGTGGAGGATTGGTCATCTGTGGATTCCGGGAGCAGGTTCAGGTCGAACTGGAACTGTGTCCTGGGTGCATGGGGCAACTCCGTGCTGCTGTGGGCACTGTTGGGTTGACTTCCTGGTGTCGAGTTCTTGTCTTTTTGGAGCGAGAGGTCCGAATTCAACGTCGCATTCTCCCCATTCCTTCGACCGTCGCCAAGCACAGGACATCCCTTATAGTTTACCTTTTTTATCCCGGGGGAATCATCCACATTGTCAATGCCGCCATCCTTCTTGCATGCTTCGGGAAGAGGACGTCCCTGATTAGTCCGTTCAATGATTCCACCAGAAAACCAAGTCAGAGTCAAGTACTTCACAGAGAAAGAACAACAACAACATTGGAATCGAAACAAATCGATCCAATCCAATCCAAGTTCGAACCTTTCTGGAAGAAGAAGAAGAGGAAGACTTCTTTCTCAAGAAAATCAGAGAAAAGCGATGCAGAAGATACTAAAGATTAGTAAAACCGAGAGCTCCAATCCAGAAAACAGTGATGGCTTCCAAGTCGTGTAATTGAACCAAGAAAAAGCCTTGAAACTCAACGGATAACACCCAAAATAATCAACTCCGAAGAGAATCGATAGCCCCTCGATCGTGGCTCGCTCTCACCTTTCTGTCTCGAGTGGTAGGCTCCGAACTCCCTTGCACGGAGCAACTCTCCGGAGAAGACTTCAAAAGCAGGGGAGTATCAGGGCTGACATTCCTGCAATTACCCTCACCACAGACTAGCGCCGGAACCCCGGTCACACAACAAGGCCGCGACTTCGCCGACGAAGACAATTCCGCACACAACGACGAGGGCACAGACCTAGGACGCTTGGAGGCCCAACTTGGGGTAATCAAGGGGAAGAGGTCGTGTGATTCGTAGAGGGTTATGAGGTACGGCAGGCGGAGGAGGATGTGGGCGACCTCTACCTCATCCTCGGTGAAGTTGCGGACGTCCAAAGGAGCAGCGCATGGGGGTGTCGCGGCCATGGTGCGGCGATGACCGACGGGAGAGCGAAGGAATGGAGCAGGACGGGGATTAATACAATTACGCCAACCGGCAAAATCTTGGGAGATACCGAAGAAGAAGAAGAGAAGGGATTGGATTTTGTAGTTTGCAATTCCACCCCCCCGACCCCCGGAAGACACGTGGAACTATCTGATTCGTCCTCGGGTGGGCCGAGATTTATTTACTTAAATTTTAAAAAATATTGATTTCCCTTTATTGGGATTGTTATCAATTATTCCGGGTTTCCGTTCTTACAATTGAACAGATATTTGATTTTTGTCCTAATTCAGACATTGGCCAGAGCCAATCAATGCGATGAGAGTAAGATTTCCCCCCACGTTTCTTGTCCATCGCTGTTGTAGTAGTAGTAGTAGTAATAAAATAATAATAAAGGGTAGTGAAGTGAGGGAAATGTATTATTACATCAACCTCAGCTGAAACCTTGGAATGTAGTATTTACTTCACTTCCACCCTCTCCTCCATTTGAGAATATCAAACAAAACCCAAAGCATGGATGCCACTTGTCAGAGGCTTTTCATACTAAAGCCCCCACAGAACATATTCCCTTCAACGTAGGAATACTACAGCTGCTGCTGTTGCTGCTCCTGCTGCTTTTGTGTTGAATGTGGATACACCCAGAAGAAGAACATATCTTGTCGGCTAAGGATAGATTCAAATCCCACCCCGGAAAGAACATGTTCTGAAACCCACCAAAAGAATGCATGCTATATTATTCCCCTTCTCCGCCATCCCCCCATATATACCTCCACCAGGAACAGAGAAGCTAACACCAAACATACAGATGGGTTGGTTGATAAGAGAGAAGAGAGGCCCTGCCTGGAAGCACGGATGGGGTGACCGCGCCGTTGCGTCCCTTTCCCCTCCTCCCGCGTCGGTCCTCACCATCTTCCTCATCGTGATCGTGTTGTTGTGGATGTCGTTTTCCGTCGAGTACGACCGGCAGGTGCGTCGCGCCGTGGTCGGTATGAACCTGATGCTGCTCCTCCTCCCCGTGCTGCTATTTATCCTGGTTAGTAGGGTCTCGATCGACGGAGGGAGGCTGGTGGTGCCTCTGCTGAGGGCAGAGCAAGACGTGGTTCGCCGAGCCGGAAGCGTGCCTTGGGGGGTCGTGGTCCTGCTTGTGCTGGTCCTGGTCATGCTCTACTACCAGCCTGGGTTTCATTCAAAGTGGTCCCCATGGAGATCATATTAGCTTGCATAATAAGTCTTGGTACTTAACAAGGGGAAGCAAGGAGATGTTCTTTTTTGCAGAAATGATGCCAAAGAATCAAGAACAAGAAAAACTTACATTAGCTCTAGACACCAGTGGATCTGCATCACTGGCTGATGATCACTATCTTGTTAACAACAATGAGGTCACAAAAGATTTCGCGAAAGGGATGCCATCCTGAATACTAGACATCTGACTCTTGTGACAGGCTACGCAGCTGTAGCTAAATCTTAGTATCGACTATAGCGGTCAGCTTGCTTATCATCGACTAACTCGCACTTCAGCATGCCCCATTCCTTTCCGGTAACAGAATTTTCTATTCCTTGCCGTCCCCGTATCACTTGGGGATATACAGTCGACCGATTCTTGCTATAAGCTACATGGTGATGGTTAAGAATGCTAGAAGAGATAAACACCCAAAACAACAACTTACGCAAGAAAGGAAAAAAGTGATCTTGTTATCTAACAACTGAATCCTTCAGTTTGGGCACTTTGAAAGAGGAAGAGAACAGCTTCGGAGTATCTAGGCAGATCACAGTCACATCTTTCCTCTTTGAACTCCTCCCTCCTCCCTGTCATAACAATATACCATGCAGAAGAAGAAAGTAAGTGCTCCGTGGCACCCACGACAAGAATAAAGCAAGCACATCGCGGGCAAAAGCAATGGCATAACTCAAAGCAGCAATCGAAGCTAGAGAATGTACCTTTGCAGAGTTCTTTGGAAAAAGGCACTGGGATGCTGCTGGTTCCTTCTTAACTTCTCCGGGACGATTAACATTGACGCTGCCCTTTCTAATCGATGCACATCTCGTCGGAGGGGTCGCCATCGATTTCCTGAGCGTGTCCAACTCTAGAGTGAGACGGCCCACTTGATCGTTCTTCTTGCCCAGGATATCTTCCATCTCAACTACCTTCTTCTTTAGTTTAGCAATTTCGTCATCCTTCTCCACATTCCTTGTCTGAAGCTCTTCCAGACTCGCCAGAACATTTGATATCTTCTCGTTTGCAAGATCTACATCCTCGCACTTTCTCTTTAATTTATTGCACAAGTCAGTTTCCAATATCTTATACTGGTTCCAAACAAACTTCTTCTCTGTGAGCAAAGCAGACACTCTAGAGTTACTTTCTTCAATGAGCCTGTCATACTCAAGCCTCAACCTCTTAACTTGGTCTTCCAGCATGGGAATACGACAAAACCCTCCGTCGCTGGTGCTTTCCTGATTAGTCTCCTCATTGTTCTGCAAGGCAACCCCACAATTCACTAAATCATGCTAACCCATTCACCAGAACAACCGATGAAGCTAAAACTCACAAACAAATTATGAGAACAAAGTCTACCTTAGAGTCAGGATACTTTTGGGAGAGAATCTCCAAGCAGTTCTTTAGATCGTTCAGTTCCTCGCCTGCGTGTTCTGTCAGGAAAACAACATCATCACTCTCCAAAGTAATCGTTCTAACTCGAATTGCAATGACGGACCACAAAAAAATCGAGACAAATTCAAACCCCTAAAATTCAGAGGCGGCAGCGATTTCTGACAACTCCATCAACACAATAAAGAAACGAAGATAAAAATCTCAAGATTCAAGCAAGAAATCTACGATCTCACCTAACTTCAGTTTATGTAAAAGAGATTCCTTTTCCTTCGTGGCCAGCGCCAAATCCAACTTCGCCAGGTCAAAAGATTTCACCATTTCCCTCAGCTTCAACTTTCCCTTCATCTGAACCCACCGCATAGCAAAAGAAAAATCACAAAACCCGCAAAAGGATTCCATCCCCAAAAATCAAATCCAACAAACCCTAAAACAATTTAAACCCCTGCTTCAACCCACACCTGAAAGATCTGATCTTTAAGGGACCCAACGTCTGATTCCCACCTCTTGTGCTGGAACATCAAGCGGTCTTCGAGTAAAGACCGCTCTTTTACAAGCCCCTCAAGCTGCGACTGCTGCTTGTTTATCGTCTGGACGAGCGTCTCGAATACTTTCCGCCACTTCTGCCTGTCGGAAGACGAATCCCGGACGTCGGCGCGGGTAACGGCCATGGGGAAGAAATCACCCACCGAAACCAAAGTTAAAAAAGGTTCGATCTTGCGGGACGAGCAGTGAGGAGTTCGATAGCGTGGATTGGGATTTCCAACGGTCGGATTACAGGAAGAAGTAGAAGAAAAAGAAGCGGCAGAAATTGAATTATGGCTTCGTGGGGATGTTTTTATAGTACTACTTTGTATGGGCAAAGGTTGTAAGAAATGGCCCATTTAATTTGGGCCTAAGGCAGGAGATCGCATCATCACAATGCCCTGGTGGCAGACGTTATTAAGGCAAAACGAGAGGTTTACTTCAATACGGTTATTATGTATCGAGAAAAAGTTGCACACGTGCACGGCTGCACAGTTTCAGTGTGCGCTGCACGGCCCGCAGGCCCTCGTGCACATCTCGTGCCTCGAAACCAGCCGGCACCTCGCGGCACAGGCAGCTCCACGGACTACACAACAAAGAGTACATTTGCAGTAATCTCCTGCTAAACTCTCATCAGCAAGCATTCACTTTTTTCATTCGATTGGTTTGGAGACTCGGTCATTTTTCCACTACCCTGCACGGTATTAGCCCCGCTTGTCGCTGCTTCTGCACTCTCCTGTCGGTCATATTGATGGCGGTTCGACGATCTTACGACTTGATTGGCGTGGACAGGCAGATGAGGAAGGAAGCGACCATAATCATCGAAGTAGGTAGTGAATCGGGTTTTGTAGTTTTGGTGCAATGTTAGATTTTGGGTCTGAGAGACCGAGTCATATTTTATTATCGTGGGTCTAAAGAGTTTTTTCTGGGGGTGCTGTATTTGTAGGGAAGGACACCAGAGATATACCCCAAATGTGACTACGTGTTTCCGGGTTTATTCGGGGGGGGAGTGGGGAGTTGGAGTTGTCCGTAACATTGGATAGAGAATCAGGGACAGATGGGATGATCTTATTACAAGCAAGGTTAGATCGGGGGAGGGCACACAATTTGGACACGGCATTCGTAGGGTATATGGAATAGTTTGGACAGATTTGGCGTGATGAAGGCTATTGGCATCTTCTAGCTTCGTGGAAAGAACCGAGTGGGCGAGTGTGAGGGCATTGCAAATATCCAACAAGTTCAGACCATGACAACGTGTATACATTTTTCGACAATCTTATCGCCACGAAGGGGCAGGAGGACCACAATTCAATGACACAACTTGTCCTTTTCGGGAGCGAATCGTGTGTATTATATATAAAAAAGGGGTGGTGGTCAACTACTCATGCCAAATTCTACTCATTGAACTGTGGCGGGCCGACAATAATAACGAGTAAAACAAGTCCGATCGATTTAGTTTGTGTGTCTCCTCTTATTGTTTAAAAAAAATGTTTCCTAGAAGCAAAACGTTGACTGGATTTGGTAAAAAAAAGAAATGCATGCATGCATGGTGGAGGCATGATTGCGATGGGTCTTGTTTCTTCTTGTCAAATTGATGGGTCGAGATAGCTAATGCACCAAATATATGATAAGAACAAACAAGAAAGATTTAAAATCTTCCATGGTGCCGGACAGCTAACCACGAATATATGTGTAGGAAAATAAAAAGATG